>OY856411.1:426756838-427956838 GCA_963693085.1 Alisma plantago-aquatica
ACCTATTTTAAAAGGGACGTATACATAAAGAATTGATTTGAACAACAAAGGGGCGTCATGCCATGAACGGTAAAAAAGAACTTGTAAAGCTTTACCGGTTGCCATTAAATTAATGTGTCCTTGTTGAATTCATCATGAAGCGTGTCTTTCGCTAATTATCCTCACCCACTGAATAGGCCTAGATATTTTCTAACCATTTAAGCCTACTTACCTGAAAAAATAGTGAATATGTAAACTAAAGAAATATGGCATGGCTTGAAAATTATTTACATTTAGAAACCATGTAAAGATTGATTCACAATCATATAGTAAGAGAGAAATGAATATGTTACACTAAAGTATTTCTTTCTCTGTAAGAGAAGAAAAAATTGCGAGATACAAAAACTATAGGTCACCATAATAATAATATATACACACCTATCTGTTCATTTTGTCAAACACCTGTCGTTCCAGAAATTTTTTTAAATAGGGTCTGGTGTGACCATCACATGCAGTATGTTCAACATGGAGTTGAGAGACATTGGGTCAGTAAAAATGGCAGACAAAGACATACCTAGACATGCTAAAAGAATAGAGAAAGAAAAATGTATGAATGCAATTGATTGTTTGCGGAAGAAGCATAAACATAACTTTGTAACTAATTTCAGATTTTCAACCTAATCATCGTGTTGAAACATAACTTTGTAACTAATTTCAGATTTTCAACCTAATCATCGTGTTGTACCTACAGAGCATTGCTGATGAAGGGATGTTAACTTGGCCGGGCTAATCCAGAGTGACCGAACATCCCCACAAGTTGACGGCAGCTTTGCAAAAGATGACCTGCCATCTTACACACGAGGAGGAATTGAAAACATATATATAAAGATCATGATATGCTAGATTGACCAATATTTCCTCCACATATACATGAGCGATAATGATTCATACATTAAGAAATATATTAATTGCAATCACTCGTTGTCCTCCCACACAAACAAATAAACATCTGATGAACCGTCGCTTCGGATTTGACCAGGGCTCAATAGAAAAAGGTGGGAGCTTTGGATATTGGTTTTAATTAGAAAAGCAAAACGAATAATATACATCCTTACACGGGAGGCGACGAGCTCCAATATGCATGAAAAGAAACCGTTGGCCAGCTTTCTCAGCATTGTGTCACTGCAGCCAACCAGCCACCAATTCATGTACAGACACAATGGCGTCGACGTCTCTTCTTTGCTACCTAAGAGGGATAGCGAGTAGAAGAAACAATAGATTCACAACTAATCAAAGCAAACATACAAGCAGCCGTCGCATGATTGCAGTGAGGCATAAATTCAGATCCCAGGTCAAGGATGCAGCCGAAGAGCCTCGCTTATGACAACCCTATGCGACGGAATAGGAGATATGTCGGTCGGACGAGAGAAAAATGAGTTCAGGATGGACGAGGTGCTGACGCCGGCATACCTATTGGGGAAGCAGTTGCGGTAGTAACGAGATCGCCGAGTAGGGCACGGACGCACTCGAGGAGAAAGGGCACCCGGGGGGCGGGGGGAGCGGAAGAGTTGTAGTAAAAAGGTTAAACGCGGGGAATGGGAAATTTTGGGGGTGATATTCTCATATGTTCGCGGGCTATGCTAGAATGAATATTCAAATTGACAGGAATATGAAAGAATAAGTTAAAACGTTGGTCAGGGACCCAAAAATTATAGTTTGGAACTAGACTTCGGGAGAATATATAAATCGTTGGCCTTGAATTTTTCTAGTTTTGGTGTAGTGTATTTTTGTATTAAGGGGATTTGTTTTATAATAAGGACACATGTGATTATATAATGGGTTGAAGTCTGTTGTGTAATTATAGTATATAACAACAAGTCAGAATCTGTTGTACAATATTGTTATATAACAACATGTTACATCATGTAGTGTGCTTGTGATCTATTACAACATAGTTATTACAACATGTAAACTCATGTTGTGTGATTATGGTATATAATAACGGGTTAGTCTACGTTGTGTAATGGTGATGTATTATAACGATTTATCATGTGTGGCTATTACAACATGTCACAACATGTTTTGTAATTATAGTATATAACAACAAGTCTAAGTCTGTTTTGTGATCTTGATATATAGCAACGGATTTCAACATGTTGTGTTGTTGTGGTCTATTACAACATGTACCTATTAGAACATGTGCATACATGTTGTGTGATTATGATATATTACAATGGGTTAATCTATATTGTGTAATGATGGTCTACTACAACATGTTATCATGTGTGACTATGACAACGAGTCACAATATGTTGTGTAATTAAGGTCTTTTACAACATATTTGAGTATGTTATGATACTATAGTGTATTACAACAGTTTAGCACCTGTTATAGTATCATGTATACTACAATGGGTTTCACATGTTGTAAATAACTTGTGTTGTATACAATATGCAATATGCAACACACAAATAGGCTTGTTGTGATAAGTATGCTAACTACAACACAACTAACAGAACTGTTGTGTTTCTCCAAAGCATTTTTTGTAGTAGTGTTGTATGGAGCCACTCCTGATGAGAAAAAGACATTGACTACTGCCATCAAGTAACCACATGCGGTTATGGAGACATTGTCTGATGTTAGGATTCATCTTTTTTATCATTCTTAGTTATATCTTTTGTGGTTCATAGTCTCCTGAGTAAAAAACATTCAACACACTATGTACTAACTTAGCAATACCGCTATATCTCCCCAAGTAGCAAGTGAGCTTAAAATATGGAGTTGCTGCATCAACTTCCTATTTCCAGACCTCCTGTCACACTTGGCTTCTTGTTGCATCTGACTTCCTATAATTGTAACACTCGGTCCCACTACTCAAGGCTCTAGCAGAGTTTTATGAATGATGATTGGCCCCACAGACCACCACTACCCTTAACTGTGAAGTTTGTCCTCACTCATGCGCAAGCCAGGATTAACTTCCCGACTGGTCACCCATCCTAGTACTACTCCAAGTTGAGCACGCTTAACTATGGAGTTCTTTAGTTATGGGCTCCCTGAAAAGGAGGTGCACCTTGGTGATATGGGTAGTCCAATAATTCCTTATAAGTTCATTTCATTTGAGGCCTCAAATCCTAGGACATTACAATCTTCCCCACTTAGACTCTTGACGTCCTCGTCAAGGCTCAACTATATAGCTTCATAGTATTTCCTCATTTCAGTGCAGACTCAAAAGGGCTCATGGACACCCAACTCCCGATCACAGAATACCAGCACAAGGGGCGCTACATCACCATGGATAGCCCTTTCCAACTTTGTCTGGACCGCACGGCTCAAGACTGACATGCCACATACCCATGAGGGCCACACCTACTGGAGGGGTTATGACTCTGATATTATTTTTAACACTCGAGCCCACTACCCAAGGCTCTAGTAGAGTTTCAAGAATGGTGACTATCCCCAAGGACCATCACTAGCCTTAACTGCACGCTATGTCCTCCCTTATGCACAAGCCATGATTAACTTCCCAACTACTCACCCATCCTAGTACTACTCCAAGCCGAGCAGTCTTAACTATGGAGTTTTTTAGTGATGGACTCCTTAAAAAGGAGGTGCACCTTGGTGATATGGGTAGTCCAATCATTCTTTATAAGATCATTTTATCTGAAGCCTCAAATCCTAGGACATTACAGTAATAGTCTTATTTAGGACGAAGATATTAGGTCCTAATATGCATAAAAATTGACAAACAAATAAAAAAGAATAAAGAAATTGAAGTACTCTATAGACTTACCATAGGTTTGAATGCAATCCTAGTTTAACCCCTTGTTTCTCCACTCAAAGAAAAAGTTAGTTTTTGTTAGTGGGGAAAATAGAATGGTGATATTGGAAAAAATATGATAGGTATTTAGGTTTACTTTTACTACTTTTGGGAGAAAATTAAAAGTATTGATGTCACCTTCATTGTTGTGTAAGAGAGTTGAATCAAGATTCTGGAGATGAGAACCTGTTTTGCTTAAAATTTATCACATTAATATTAAATCTTTAGTAGTTCAAAGCTCCTAGATATCCTTTAGAACTTTGGTGTTGGGTGAGTACTTGAAGAAACTAGTTAGAATATGCATGATGTACTGGATTTGTTCTTAGACATATCTCAAGGGCTTGAGCAGTTTGACTAAGAAATGACCCTCAAGCCATGAACTCAACAACAGGATCTAGGTGTCCCACTGAAAAAATTTCCAGTTCATTGATGGACTCAAAAGGTTCATCAAAATCAATTTCAATGCTCATCATATTTAACCTAGGGGTCCATTATGCATCCTAAATAGTTCATAATTTTAGCAACAAAATTTCAACCCTCTATTCAAATGATTTCATAATTTTAATGTTGTTTTAATACATCTATATTTATAATCATACATATTTGTAGTACCATGTTTTAGTATTTAATATTTAATTATTTAAATATTTTTTTAAATGACAAAGATTAACACTAATAACATAGATCAATATTTAATGGAGGAATTTGATATCACACAAAGTATGAGATGTTTCTTAAGTTTTAAATACAATGCACAAATCCATAACATTTGATCCACTCATAAACATGTCTTGTTAATTATAAATAACAATATGCTATGGAGTCTAATCTTGGGATGTGACATCAAGCCTATAAAAGTAGTGAAAGGTTGTGAGGATATCCCACTACTTATATAAGTAACCACATGCGGTTATGGAGACATTGTCTGATGTTAGGATTCATCTTTTTATCATTCTTAGTTATATCTTTTGTGGTTCATAGTCTCCTGAGTAAAAAACATTCAACACACTATGTACTAACTTAGCAATACCGCTATATCTCCCCAAGTAGCAAGTGAGCTTAAAATATGGAGTTGCTGCATCAACTTCCTATTTCCAGACCTCCGGTCACACTTGGCTTCTTGTTGCATCTGACTTCCTATAATTGTAACACTCGGTCCCACTACTCAAGGCTCTAGCAGAGTTTTATGAATGATGATTGGCCCCACAGACCACCACTACCCTTAACTGTGAAGTTTGTCCTCACTCACGCGCAAGCCAGGATTAAATTCCCGACTGGTCACCCATCCTAGTACTACTCCAAGTTGAGCACGCTTAACTATGGAGTTCTTTAGTTATGGGCTCCCTGAAAAGGAGGTGCACCTTGGTGATATGGGTAGTCCAATAATTCCTTATAAGTTCATTTCATTTGAGGCCTCAAATCCTGGGACATTACAATCTTTCCCACTTAGACTCTTGACGTCCTCATCAAGGCTCAACTATATAGCTTCATAGTATTTCCTCATTTCAGTGCAGACTCAAAAGGGCTCATGGACACCCAACTCCCGATCACAGAATACCAGCACAAGGGGGGCTACATCACCATGGATAGCCCTTTCCAACTTTGTCTGGACCGCACGGCTCAAGACTGACATGCCACATACCCATGAGGGCCACACCTACTGGAGGGGTTATGACTCTGATATCATTTTTAACACTCGAGCCCACTACCCAAGGCTCTAGTAGAGTTTCAAGAATGGTGATTGTCCCCAAGGACCATCACTAGCCTTAACTGCACTCTATGTCCTCCCTTACGCACAAGCCATGATTAACTTCCCAACTACTCACCCATCCTAGTACTACTCTAAGCCGAGCAGTCTTAACTATGGAGTTTTTTTAGTGATGGACTCCCTAAAAAGGAGGTGCACCTTGGTGATATGGGTAGTCCAATCATTCTTTATAAGATCATTTTATCTGAAGCCTCAAATCCTAGGACATTACAGTAATAGTCTTATTTAGGACGAAGATATTAGGTCCTAATATGCATAAAAATTGACAAACAAATAAAAAAGAATAAAGAGATTGAAGTACTCTATAGACTTACCATAGGTTTGAATGCAATCCTAGTTTAACCCCTTATTTCTCCACTCAAAGAAAAAGTTAGTTTTTGTTAGTGGGGAAAATAGAATGGTGATATTGGAAAAAATATGATAGGTATTTAGGTTTACTTTTACTACTTTTGGGAGAAAATTAAAAGTATGGATGTCACCTTCATTGTTGTGTAAGAGAGTTGAATCAAGATTTTGGAGATGAGAACCTGTTTTGCTTAAAATTTATCACGTTAATATTAAATCTTTAGTAGTTCAAAGCTCCTAGATATCCTTTAGAACTTTGGTGTTGGGTGAGTACTTGAAGAAACTAGTTAGAATATGCATGATGTACTGGATTTGTTCTTAGACATATCTCAAGGGCTTGAGCAGTTTGACTAAGAAATGACCCTCAAGCCATGAACTCAACAACAGGATCTAGGTGTCCCACTGAAAAAATTTCCAGTTCATTGATGGACTCAAAAGGTTCATAAAAATCAATTTCAATGCTCATCATATTTAACCTAGGGGTCCATTATGCATCCTAAATAGTTCATAATTTTAGCAACAAAATTTCAACCCTCTATTCAAATGATTTCATAATTTTAATGTTGTTTTAATACATCTATATTTATAATCATACATATTTGTAGTACCATGTTTTAGTATTTAATATTTAATTATTTAAATATTTTTTTAAATGACAAAGATTAACTCTAATAACATAGATCAATATTTAATGGAGGAGTTTGATATCACACAAAGTATGAGATGTTTCTTAAGTTTTAAATACAATGCACAAATCCATAACATTTGATCCACTCATAAACATGTCTTGTTAATTATAAATAACAATATGCTATGGAGTCTAATCTTGGGATGTGACATCAATCCTATAAAAGTAGTGAAAGGTTGTGAGGATATCCCACTACTTATATGATGTCCCAAATACCTATCAAGGACCATTCTCCTATTGACTAAAAGGTGAAGCTATTGACTCCACAATTTACATTATCCATATTTTGCTGATGACTTCATCATTCCATTTATGTGTTTTAAATGCTTCTTTTTAAATTACTTCAAACTAAATTGACATTCACAATTTCCCTAGATTAAACCTTAGATAGGAAACTTTTTGTCAATACATGCACAAAGATTCAAGGTTAAAGAATACATAGACTTCTTTCTAGATGTATGATTCCAACTATTTTTATTGGTTGTCTCTCTTGAAACTGAGCTCAAATGTTTAACATATTAAATTGGAACAAACAACTAATTTACTTTGGGATAGTATGAAATAATCCAAATGGGTAGCGTCACCATTTAAGCTTTCCCTAAGGAAACACATTTGGCCTAACAACAAAGGGATTTCTGAATACCCAAATCAACCAAGTTTTCCCTAAGGAAACGTAGCCGAACTTCACAAAACTAAGGTCCAAATAGTTCCATCGACTAAGATTTTAAGGGAAAAACCCACTTAGACCTTACAAGATAACCCACGACTAGTCATGGGCTGCATATTTTCTACAAAGTAGGACTGACTGTTATATAGATGTAGCATTTTGACAGTGCTAAATTATCCATTCTTGGGGTCTACAAAGTGGAAATAGATTCATCACATTTCTATCTAATCTCCCTAAAAAGACTAGAATATATCCTTATCGAGTCTTCTTGGTAGTAGGAACTATAAGTAAGAGTGACTTGAGAGAATCTCAAAGTCACTACGTGGACCCTATGTTATAGATGAGACATTTCCCCAAAAAATATCCAAAACATTCACTTTTATGTATTACTTACTTTAATTTCGAGTGTTGGTTACTCATAAGAGAGATATTCCCAATTGTTATTTTGTGTATCTCTCCTCTTTTCTAGTCTCTTTCTTCTACAAAGTGTGATTAAGTATCCTCGTTGGCTAAGGAATGTGTAGGGTAGGCGGCCCTAGGTATGGGAAGGTTGTCCTTAGGTAAGTTTATTATCTCTTCGCCCAGAAAAGGAAGCTAGTTACTCTTTATTCAAAGAGAGGACTTCTTGGTATATTCTCTTATGATGATTAATATATAATGGGATTCAATGTTTTAAGGAACTAATCTGAACACTTGCCTTCAATTTTGGTATGTTAAATCTCATGTGATATAGTTTGACGATCTAATAAATTTGCTTTTATCAAATTTTAGTAGCTCAATTTACCTTCTCCTCATGAGCCTATAGATCCTAAAAGTATTATCATATCATGGTACTTTCTAAGAAAAAATGCCATAAGTAGGAGAAGATTGGAGACAACATGCTTGGAGTCTGATCCTAAAGTGAGGATATTGTACCATCACACCCATATTTGATATCTCTAACTACTAATTTTTAAAGAGGTGGATGTAATTTTACATCTGTAACATCCCAGGTTTGAGGCCACTAATAAAATGGGAATGATCAGATTACCCATATCACTAAGGTACACCTCCTTTTCAGGGAGCCCATCACTAAAGAACTATGTGGCTAAGCATGCTTAGCCCAAAGTAGCACTAGGGTGGGTGACCTTTCAAGAAATTGATCTTGAGTTGTGTGTAATTGAGGACAAAGCATGTAGTTGAGGCTAGTGGTTTCCTATGGAGTCAGTTGTCATCCTTAAAACACTAAAGAGCCTTGGGTAGTGGGACCAGGTGTTACAAATGGAATCGAAGCCAAATCCCTTCCAATAGGTGTGGGGCCCACATGGGCATATGGCACACCAATATTAAGTTGTGCGGTCTCGGCATGTTGGAAAGGGCTACCATGATGATGGAGCCACCTTTTAATAAGTTGCTATGATTGGGAGTGTGGTGTACATGGGCCATTCTGGGTCTAGAATGAAATGGGAAAAAATATGAGGTATAGTTGATCCTTGACAAGGACGTCAAGAGTCTAAGTTGGGGAGATAGTAACATCCTAGGATTTTTGGGTTCACATAAAATGACCTTAAAAGGAATCATTGAACTATCAATATCACCAAGGTACACCTCCTTTTTAGAGATCCCATCACTAAATAACCTATGGTTAAGCGTGCTCAGCCCAGAGTAATACTAGAATGGATGGGCTATATGGAAGTTGATCTCGGGCGGTGTTAGTGTGGACAAAGCACGTAGCTGAGACTAGTGGTGGTCTTTGGGGTCAGTGGTCATTCTTAAAACTCTACTAGAGCCTTAGAGGGTGGGCCTGTTCTTTATAACATCTAAGTGATAACCTTTGATATGTCAAAGATGGTGCATGACACCTATAGCATGCCATCCAATGACTTTATCATTGAAAAAAAGATACCATGAAGATGGCACACCCAAATCCTATGAATATTATCATTCTATACGGTTCTCTATCTCCATATGAGTTCATCCAAATCTCTCATTTGATATAGTGGTGGTTATATGGAAGAAGCTTTCAATCAATCATGAAGGAACATAGCAAGCGAAGGAATTGAAGATAAGCATGCTTTAAGGCCAACTTCATTTTTGAAAATATGACCAAGACAACCTCAATAACTAAGTGCAATTTAGATTTTAAAGAATATTTGATGGTCTTGGTTCTTTAGGAAAAAATGTAGGGTCTAAGTAAAATTTTGAAAAATCCTTTGATCCCTTACCAATCACATTGAGAAGAAGGTGACAGTCATAGAGGAGTCCTCCATCCTCCAAAAGCTTCAATTTGAGAAGTTTATGATAACCTACAAACCTATTAAGTAAATCTCAATTCTAGAGATGAAGGGGAGAGGGAAGAATCATTCATCAAGATGAAGGATGTTGCTTCAAAAGCTCAAGCATCTTCATCAAGAAAATGTTACTCCCATGGATGAAGATGCCTTTTACATCAAAGGAAAGCCATTCAAGGTCAAGACTATGTCCTCTTCCTGATGTTATGAATGTGGTCAAAAGGGTTACTTCAAGAAATAATGCCACATAGATGAAGAAGAATCACCACCAAAAAGGCCACAATAAGAAAAAAGACATATACAAAAGGTAGGACAAGTACAGTAACAAGGACAAGAAGGGAAATGAAAAACCCAGATTGCCTTTTGGGACTATTCTCAAGACTCAAATTCTATCAAGAAGATGAGAACATGGATCCCATGGAAATATCAAATGATGATGATTAGATAAATGTATTAAATCTTAATAATCTCTCTCTATAAATTATAAATTTATTCAATAAATATTCTTTTCGGTAATGTGTCTCTTGATACTTGTGTAAGTCAAAAAGACAAAATATGTTCGGAGTGAGACATGAACTTGTACTCTTTGTTCAAAAAGATGACACTAGAACCAATATAACTAGAAATTTTCTTTAGGTCTGTTCCTTTAAAGTCAATCATCCTAACAATTGGACTACTGACCGGCCTAAATCGCACGTCCTAAAATTGGAGGCGGATTTGAGATAGTCGAGCTTTTACATTTATAACCCGAATCCTTCTAGGCCCCCGCAACTTTGTTTACGGGGTCGAAGTAGATATATGGGGTCGAACACAGGGACAAGGGCGGTAGTGTTGAGAACTCAGAATCGACACGCTACACTCCGATAGAGAGGTAAAGAGATGATAAAATTCCTAAAAGGGAACAGCTAAACAAGATCGATAAAACAAAAGAAAACCCTATCTCCAAATGGAGCTATGAGAAAGATTACGGTTTTAGGTATTTATCAGTTTTTAGGGGTTTTCATGCAACAGAAATAGAGAGATAACACTAAAGCTAAAGCATGGTACCACGGAGAAAAGCTTCGGTAAAACAAGCAGCAGTAGGAACATCCTGTACCCCTCCTCTCAGAGCGGGTACCTATAACCAAACATCAACACCCCTCTCGAGGTTGCTGGACTTAAATTAGAGTGGCAAGGTTACTAAAGCAACTCCAATTCCGGGCACTCTCGTACTCCAGAATCGGACCAAACACTAGAGCCACAACACCTCTCTCAAGGCTGTTGCAACGGGAAAACACGATTCGAAAGCTAATCGAAACGCGATCCAACATACAAGCTAGAGTTCAGATGTTAAACATAGCATTCATCCAACAAGGGTACCAAGCATAAAGCAGCAGTTAATTAAACTCTTCTAATTCTATTAACATATAAAGGTTTGATTACATGGCAGAAATAAAAGAAATAAATGACAGAAATAAAGGATAAACGTCACCCTCTTGACATAGAAGGTCGACAAGCTACAGCTGACCCTCCGGCCCGATACCGGGCACAACCCTGGTCCGGTACAACCGCGTCGGGCGGCACACCCTCTTGGGCGGCACGCGGTGACGGGGTGTTGTATCGTGCGAGAACCCTGGCCCGATACGGTCATGTCGGGCGACACCCTCTCGAGCGGCACGCCACGACGGGCGACACTTATCGGGGTTAGTATCGCATCGGGCTAAAATGAAGTGCATCTAGTGTCGGTCACTTGTATCCAGTATCTACGTTATGTCGGCCGATATCGGCCTGCAGTGGTGCTCGGGACGACACTAAGTGAACCATTCCCTCCCTCTCGGGATGGGGAAATGCTCACCTAGTGTCGCTCGTCACAACCACTGAGGCACGATACTCTCACTCTTTGCAGCCTTCCTGAGATGACTTGCGCAGCGTTCCGACTTGTCTTTTCGGCTTCCTGTAGCTGCTATTTATAGGCAGCGGTTGGGGGAAGTTATGGTGCTCAAGGCACCACGTGTCCCCCTTATCTTTGCAGTCAGTGGACGGCCGATATCGGTATCGCCTGGCACAAGGATGTCGGTTGTCGGTCACGTGACGAGCGGCTCCCGCCGGTGGGTGGCTGTGTCGCGCGAAAAGCTTTGTTGTCATGGCGAGTTCGGCTCCCTGCCGGGTAAAAGACGTATCGCCCGCTAGTTCCTTCTCGCGCGACATCCTCATGTTGCGCGTCGGTGCGTTGTGCTTACCCTGTCGGGCAGTGATCTTATCGGCCATCTGGAAGGCCGATGCAGGTGGAACTTGCTTGTGGGTCGGGACGGCCTTATTGACGATAAATGGGTCAAAATTGGAGGACAACACTGCAAAATACGGAAATATTGAATTAAGAGCGTCGTTTGGCCAATTATTGCAAAAGTACATATAAATAGAGAGGAAAACAATTAAAAGGCAGTTTTGATAACAGAATAACAGTCTAAAACATCACAAAATTTGGTGTTATCAACTCCCCAAACTTAGCGTTTTGATTGTCCTCAATCAATATTTAAACTTTATTTTGTGATGTTTCTTCTTGCTCGGTTTAGTTTTCAGCTCAAGAGGTAAAACAAGAATCGCGATGCCTTTAGAGATAATGCTGTCCCACAACGAACAAAAGACCTCATGTTTCCTGCTTTATTATTTCAGTAAAAATTTTCTCTACAGCTTCAGTGATACTTTGGTGCATGATTCCGAAGTTAGCTTTCACACCAAACAACTTATTTTTGGGGCAGAAAGTTGTGTGTTGGGTAGGTCGAGGATTTTTGGGGTTTTTCTTGTTTCCCATCAGTCCATCCAGGTAAGGGTCCGTTAACGGGAAAGTAGTCCCTGCAGTCTAAGCCAGTTGGCTTTAGAGCAGTGATTTCACATCCTACGTACCACTGCCCCGGATCTACCATGCCTAAAGATGGGTACTTTTGGAAGACAAGTGTGTATATAATTTTTTTTATTGGGCACAACTCTCATGCTTTTATTCACCCTCATAAGGCTACTTTCTCTTTTTGAGATTTTTGTTGGGTAAGGGGAAACAAGAGGGATTGTTGCTGTTTGGGCAACTTTTTCATTCTCCATACTCGTCTCTTAGCTGTTGTGAGATTATTATTTTTTTCGAAATTGTTTGGCACGGAAAAACGTAATCTTTTGTTTGTCTGAGGCAACATTATCAGAAAGATATAACGAAATTTGCATCTCGTTAAGCACATAGAAACAAACTGGCAAGAAGTCACATCATGTTTTTACTAATATAGCGACGTTGTACATATGTATGGGAACAAAATAAGCAAAAAAAATTTCAAAATTTTTATATGAGCATGACATTTCGTACTAGCATGGGTACATGCATATGATATAGGAGAAGAACGAAATGGCACAAAGGGTGGAGGTGAAGAAGAAAATTTTTATACCTCCTTCACTGGTACATGGGTACCCCCCCCCCCAAACTTACTCCACTCTCTGTCCCAGATTAGTGAAGAAAACGGGGTGAGGTCATGCTAGCCCAGTGAAGGTTAGCTGGAGGTTGCATTTGTGCCTTGGAGAAGCTGCAATATGTTCTCCTTATTTGCAGACTCCATTTTCTTTCCCAGCTGGATGCAGCCGGAATAAGTGCAAAGCTCTCAAAATTATTTGGCCTCCCCTTAATCCTGGTACTTCCGTTGTGAACATGAACAAAAGGACTGATCTTCAATCCTAGTTTCAGTCCATCTGAGTCCATTTTCTTTCCCAAGAGGGTGCAGCCGGAGTGCCTCTCTATTTTTATTATCTTTCTCTTTTGGATATGGTCCTAAACCACCGCAGAAGACAGACTATGATAAGGAAATGAGCTTCTTTTGACGACCCAGCTGTCTTGGGATTCTGACGTTTCTGTCCGACTGTTGTTGCTTTAGCTGTGGTCGCAGTGTGTCTGTCAACTCGACTGGAGGTTTGTTTTGTATGAGCCATACCTGTTATCAAGTTCATCGATCATTTAAATGTTAGGTAGGAAAATCTAAAAACTCGATAAAACTTGTTTCGTTGCAAAGTCCAGGTATCGTCTATCAAAAGAAAATTTGGGGCGCAACGAGATTGGACGATACGTGGAGAACAGCGCGGCACAACACGCTGCCCGACACAGGGATATCGGGTGATAAGGCCGCATGAAACGACTGCCCGATAGGACGTCACGATGGAAAAACGTGTCTCCCGTTTTGGCGTATCAGGCAAACGCTATCGGCCGACGTGTCGTGCTTCACTGTGTCGGGCGATACAGGAAAATTCGACTAAGCTCGTCAACCCGACACGCGGCGCGCGATATGAAACCGTGTCGATAAACAGACTGTCGGGCTATACCTTTTCTCTTAAAAGCTCTCTCCCGACACGAGGGCGAAGGTGAGATGCCCGACATGTGAGCAAAAGGTGGATTACTGCATGTGGTACAGATGGCTGAAATGGTAAGTGTAGTAGCCCGACATGTTGAACCCTCCTTACTATATATAGCAAACTCAGCTGGGGGTAAAACGTGCAGTTCTGGGGCACGCATCGGCCGGTGAGACATGCCATTCCCGAGACGACGGTCACATCAGTATTATTAAGGGCAATTACTCGCATACACGATACGGTGCACTCCGCCCAGGAATGCCATCCGTCACGGCCGTTGTGATGCCCGAGAGACTACAACCCGATACAAGCGGTCCTGTGCGCCATCTGAGTTTCTTCCCAATACGGTAAATAACAGGCGGCCAAAAACTAAAATAAGGCGAGGAAAAATCGATTAAAGGGTAAAACATCATCGGCATAGGGTTAAATCCCCGACCTCAGAGGTATTACTCCTCAAAGCTTCGTAAAATACAGCGGTGGCCCATAAAACAGAAGAGTCGGTACGCTCGGTGCGTGCACTGACTCGGGCCTTATTACAGTCCATAATATTTGTTTTACAAAGAAGAAAAATGGATCCTACTCTACGAAAGAAAGAAAAACTCGGGTTGCCTCCCTAGGGGCGCTGAAGTTTGCATCGCCAGCTCGACCGGTGTAAGCTCTTCACGTTCAACCTTCAACTGTTCCCATATCCTGCAAGTCGATTTGTGCTCTCCTAACAAAAACTTCATCTTCATAATACCTCTTTACTCTGTGCCCATTCACCTTGAAGACCTTGATCGGATCATCTTTGTTGTAGAGCTCCATCATTCCTGATGGGTATATCTTTGACACAGTAAACGGTCTCGACCATTTTGTCTGTAACTTTCCAGGAAAGAGTAGAATGGAGGATTTAAATAGTAGAATTTTATCCCCTTCGCTCACATCCTTTCTTATCAGGTGAGCATCATGCCACACCTTTGTTCTTTGTTTGTAGATTTTTACATTTTCATAGGCGTTCATATTTAGCTCTTCGAGCTCTTGAAGCTACAAAAATCTCTTCTCTCCTACTTTTTCAAGGTCCATGTTTAAGAATTTGATCGCCCAAAGGGCCTTGTATTCCAGTTCTAAAGGTAGATGGCAGGACTTCTCGTAGATCAGCCTGTAGGGAGTGGTTCCAATGGGCGTTTTGTAGGCGGTCCTGTAGGCCCATATTGCGTCGTTAAGTTTCATAGACCAATCTTTCCTCGTTCGGCTGACAGTTTTCTCTAAGATCTGCTTAATTTGTCTGTTTGAAACCTCTACCTTCCCTAAGGTCTGTGGGTGGTAGGGTGTAGCGATCTTGTGTTTCACTCCGTACTTACGCAGGAGTGCTTCGAACTGTCTCTCTTCGAAGTGCGACCCGCCGTCGCTTATTACAGTGTGTGGGACTCCAAACTGAGGAAAGATTTTCTCCTCAAATAGCTTGATTACAGACTTGGCATCGCATGTTTGGGTTGCTACAACCTCTACCCACTTCGATACGTAGTCTACTGCCACTAGTATGTATTGATACCCCCTGGATGGAGGAAACAGCCCCATGTTATCAGTCCCCCATACATCGAAAATCTCTACTTCGATCCAATTCACCATCGACATTTCATTCCTCCGCCCTATATTCCCCGTAGACTGGCACTCTTTGCAGACTTTTACAAATTGTGCAGCATCTTTGAAAAGCGAGGGCCAGTAGAAACCTGACTGTAGCACTTTTATAGCCGTTCTTTCGCTACCCAGATGCCCACCGTAGGGGGAGGCATGGCACTTTTTCAGAATGTTCGTGGTTTCTTCCTCGGGGATGCACCTCCTGTATAAATTGTCAGCGCATCTTCTGAAGAGGAGGGGGTCATCCCAATAGTAGTTTTTAGCATCCGCAAATAGCTTCTTTTTCTGATTGTAAGTAATGTCAGGAGGCAGCTCTCCGCAAGCAAGATAGTTGCAGATATCTGTGAACCAAGGTAAGTCTTCTTCTTTAGCATCAGCCAACATAAGAGCCTCATCGACATAGTCGTCGTTGATCGGCGGTCCCCCTTGTCTGTCAGCTACGAACCTTGATAGGTGGTCGGCGACCACATTTTCTGTGCCCTTCTTGTAGATAATTTCATGGTCGAACTCTGGCAGTAATAAGGCCCACCTCAACACACGAGGCTTTGTGTCTTTCTTTTGCATTAGGTATTTTATTGCCTCATGATCTGTATATACCTTGACCTTTGCTCCAACGAGGTACGACCTGAACTTATCGAATGCGAAGACGATCGTGAGCATCTCTTTTTCGGTGGTTGTGTAATTCACCTGAGCTTCGTCCAACGTGCGACTAGCATAGCAGATCACATGGTGCTTTTTATCTTTCTTCTGCCCCAGGACTGCTCCTACTGCATAGTCGCTAGCGTCGCACATCAGCTCAAATGGTAAATCCCAATCTGGCACTTGGAGGATGGGTGGGGATACCAAAGCGTTTTTCAAAGCCTGAAAAGCATTGAGACAGTCATCAGAGAAAACAAATTCAACATCCCTTACCAGCAGATTGGACAAAGGCTTTGAAATCTTTGAGAAGTCCTTTATGAATCTGCGGTAATAGCCGGCGTTACCGAGGAAGCTCCTCACTCCCGTCATGGACTTCGGGGGAGGAAGCTTGGATATGGCTTCGACCTTGTTGGTGTCCACCTCGATTCCACGCCTTGAGATCTTATGCCCCAGAACAATGCCCTTTCGTACCATGAAATGGCACTTTTCCCAGTTTAAAACCAGGTTGTTCTCCTCGCACCTTTGTAGAAACAAGGACAGATTCCTTAGGCAAGTATCGAAGTCCTTTCCATAGACTGAAAAATCATCCATGAAAACTTCTACGATATCTTCTAGAAAATATGAAAACATTGATATCATGCATCTTTGGAACGTGGCGGGAGCGTTACATAGTCCGAAGAGCATCCTTCTGAAAGCATAAGTGTCGTAGAGGTAGGTGAATGTCGTTTTCTCTTGGTCGTCGGGCAGGATGGGTACCTGGTAAAATCTTGAAAAGCCATCAAGGAAACAAAAAAAGTCATGATGTGCTAATCTCTCGAGAACTTGGTCAATAAAAGGTAGCGGAAAATGATCCTTTTTTGTAGCCTGGTTTAGCTTTCTGTAATCTATGCACATCCGCCATCCGGTGACGGTCCTAACCGCCACCTCGTCGCCCTTTTCTTCCTTCACCATTGTCATCCCTCCCTTTTTGGGTACTACGTGGATCAGACTTACCTAGTTGCTATCGCTGATTGGGTAAATGATCCCCGCATTCCTTAGCTTGATAACCTCTTTCTTGACGACTTCCTTGAGCATCTGATTCAGCTTCCTCTGGGGCTGTGCCAGAGGCTTGGCGGATTCTTCCAAGTTGATGCGATGCATGCATAAGGCGGGGCTAAGGCCCTTGATGTCCTCTACTGAATATCCTATAGCCCCCTGTGGAGCCTCACCTCCTCAAGAAATCGTTCCAACTGGTTTCTTGAAAGATTGGCATTTACGATGACATGGTTTCTCTCTTCTTCATCTAAGAATTCATATTTCAGACCTTCGGGCAATGGTTTCAACTCAGGATTTGCTCTGGATGCCTTCTCTTGAGGCCCCTCCTCGAGAGAGGCATACTTCACAGACTCCACCACCTCATCCTCTTCGTGCAGATCTTCGTTAGACAGGTCAAAAAGGTCGAGATACTTCGCAACTTCTGGATCTTCAAAGTCGGAATCCTGACAGCTTATAGCCCTCGCAAGGGGGTCCACTGTCCAGATGTCCTCTTCTATCTCCTCGCAGAATTCATCGTAGCTGTCCGCAAAGCATGCAGATTCAGACAGGGAAGGACCTTTCATCGCCTCCTTCAGCTTGAAGTCCAGGTGGTTGTCTCCGACCCTCAGCGTGATAATCCCCTTAGAGACATCAATCAATGCCCTTCCTGTTGCCAGGAAAGGACGTCCAAAGATGATCGGGCAGCGGGGGTCTTCTGCTGTGTCAATGACTACTATGTCGCAAGGAATGAAGAAATTGCCGACACTGATCGGTACATCTTCAACAACACTGATTGGTCTCTTAAAGGTATGGTCCGCCAGTTCAATCCTCATATTGGTATGAACCATGTCGATTAAACTCAACCTTTACACGAAGCTCAGGGGCATGAGGCTGATGCTTGCCCCTAAGTCGGCCAGGCCTTTTCGTTTGGCGTTGTCCCCGATGGCAATCGGGATCGTAAAAGCTTCAGGGTCCCTTCTTTTGTTTGGTAGGTCAGGCTTCACGAAAGCTGAGGAGGCAGATGCTAGGTGCACGGTTTCAACCCTTCCTCCTCTCCTTTTCTTCGTGATAAGATCCTTAAGGAACTTGGCGTAGGTCGGCATCTCCTCCAAGGCGTCAAGGAAGGGTACTTCAAGATGCAACTTCCTGATCGATTGCATGAACCTTTCGTGACGCTTCTTCAGATTTGCCTTTATCAGTTTATAAGGAAACGTTAGTCTGGGAGCATAAGGATTCCTCCCACTTGGTAGCTCCTCAGGAGACTCCTGTGCAGGCTCTCGAGCTTATACTTGTCTACCTTCATCTTCTGCTGGAATTGCACCCTCAGGCCTTGGCTCAGGCTCTGGTCTGGCTTCATCAGTGCGCTCTACCATCCTCCCAGATCTTAGTACTGCCATTCTGGCAGTTTCAGGGTAGGAGAGTGTCTTTCCTGCAGGGTCCTTCATCAGAGTGGCCATCCGGGCCAGCCGTTGATCGACCTCGCGCTGGCGCATCTGCAAGCTTGCCATTTGGTATTGCATCGAGTTCAAATCTCCAGGACTGGGAAGCGCACCCAGTGCCAACTGGTTGATGATAGTGTCTTGTCTTTTTATGTAAGCAAACAGCTGACCAACCAAACTGGGTTGGTGCGAAATCTCATCTCGGCCTTGACGTTCACCCCCAGACAGGGATTGCTCACAACGAGACATGGTGTCAGAGCTCGGGGGAATGGGTCACCGTTCTTCAGAATTCCTGAAATGGCACGAGAAATCTAGTTTTAGAAAATCGAATTATTAATTTTAGGCAAAGAATAATAATAATAATAATAATAATAATAATAATAAAAGAAAAGGGTGTTGTCAAGCTCATTTCTAAGCTTGAGGCACGGGAGTGTAGTTAGTGGATTCAGATTTGTCAACAGTGCCGTTTTGCCTTATTCCCCGGCAACGACGCCAAAAAGTTGACCGGCCTAAATCGCGCATCCTAAAATTCGAGGTGGATTTGAGGTAGTCGAGCTTTTACATTTATAACCCGAATCCTTCTAGGCCCCCGCAACTTTGTTTATGGGGTCGAAGTAGATATACAGGGTCGAACACAGGGATAAGGGTGGTAGTGTTGAGTACTCGTAATCGACACGCTACACTCCGACAGAGAGGTAAAGAGATGATAAAATTCCCAAAAGGGAACAGCAGAACAAGATCGATAAAATAAAAGAAAACCCTATCTCCAAATGGAGCTACGAGAAAGATTAAGGTTTTAGGCATTTATCAGTTTTTAGGGGTTTTCATGCAACAGAAACAGAGAGATAACACTAAAGCTAAAGCATGGTACCACGGAGAAAAGCTTCGGTAAAACAAGCGGCAGCAGGAACATCATGTACCCCTCCTCTCAGAGCGGGTACCTCTAACCAAGCATCAACACCCCTCTCGAGGTTGCTGGACTTAAATTAGAGTGGCAAGGTTACTAAAGAAACTCCAATTCCGGGTACTCTCGTACTCCAGAATCGGACCAAACACTAGAACCACAACACCTCTCTCAAGGTTGTTGCAACGGGAAAACACGATTCGGTAGCTAATCGAAATGCGATCCAACGTACAAGCTAGAGTTCAGATGTTAAACATAGCATTCATCCAACAAGGGTACCAAGCATAAAGCATCCGTTAATTAAACTCTTCTAATTCTATTAACATATAAAGGTTTGATTACATGGCAGAAATAAAAGAAATAAATGATAGAAATAAAGGATAAACGTCACCCTCTTGACATAGAAGGTCGACAGGCTACAGCTGACCCTCCAGCCCGATACCGGGCAGAACCCTGGTCCGGTACGGCCGGGTCGGGCGGCACACGGTGACAGGGTGTTGTATCGTGCGAGAACCCTGGCCCAATACGGTCATGTCGGGCGGCACGCCACGAAGGGTGACACGTATCGGGGTTAGTATCGCGTCGGGCTAAAATGAAGTGCATCTAGTGTCGGTCACTTGTATCCAGTATCTATGTTATGTCGGCCGATATCGGCCTGTAGTGGTGCTCGAGACGACACTAAGTGAACCATTCCCTCCCTCTCGGGATGGGGAAATGCTCACCTAGTGTCGCCCATCACAACCACTGAGGCACGATACTCTCGCTCTTTGCTGCCTTCCTAAGATGACTTGCGCAGCGTTCCGACTTGTCTTTTCGGCTTCCTGTAGCTGCTATTTATAGGCAACGGTTGGGGGAAGTTATGGTGCTCAGGGCGCCACGTGTCCCCTTATCTTTGCGGTCGGTGGATGACCGATATCGGTATCGCCCGACACAAGGATGTCGGCTGTCGGTCACGTGACGAGCGGCGCCCGCCGGTGGGTGGCTGTGTCGCGTGACAAGCTTTGTTGTCGTGGCGAGTTCGGCTCCCTACCGGGTAAAATACATATCGCCCGCTAGTTCCTTCTCACGCGGCATCCTCATGTTGCGCGTCGGTGCATTGTGCTTACCCTATCGAGCAGTGATCTTATCGGCCATCTGGAAGGCCGATGCAGGTGGAACTTGCTTGTGGGCCGGGACGGCCTTATTGACGATAAATGGGTCAAAATTGGAGGAAAACACTACAAAATATGGAAATATTGAATTAAGAGCGTCGTTTGGCCAATTATTGCAAAAGTACATATAAGCAGAGAGGAAAACAATTAAAAAGGCAGTTTTGATAACAGAATAACAGTCTAAAACATCACAAAATTTGGTGTTATCAACTACATATGTCATTTTTTATGTTTACTACAACATTATAACTTTTAATGCGTGAGGTAAGTTCCTCATTTCTCTGGGGATGATGGTCGTTACCAACACTCTTTATGAGGGGAGGTCGGTGAGATGGATGGTGACAAATAAGATTAGTAAGGGAAAGGAGTCATGGATGATGATTGAACTCATGGACAACCACCAGACTCGAACATGATGACTGAGGAAGTGTCTGTCTGTAAAGCTCAACAACAAACTATTGCAGAAGCCAAAATACCATTGATTGAAGCATGAAGAATGGACATGGAGATGGACAAAGAGAATACTTTGAGAAACGGTTCATACGATGAATTTAGTTATGGGATACAAACAACAATGTTTCTATCTGGGATCTCAAGATAAGTAGTGTTGCTTGGTACACTAGAGGCATGTATGGATGAGGAAGCAAATGATGCAATAGGAAATCACTTTTTGTCTATGTTGATGCAGAAGCAAACCACACTCTAAAAGTTACATAAATTGGAATGGAATATGGATATAGTGGCTTGTGAGGTGGCTCTTCTCCACACCCATCAATATTAAAGACTATATTGGGGTCATCTACTAACCAATGAACCTTATGCAAGACAATATTATGGGATCTGCAGTGAATGTTTTTGAAATGATGCTAGTCATAACTACCGCCATTGATTCCTTTTGAGATGCTACTACATGTACATCTTCATCACACCCTATCATATTCTTGGATGGTGATGACATCGAGTATGTATACCCCAATGAATATCTATAGACTACAATCATGGATCTGTAGAGATTTTGGTTGCACTGAATGTAAGCACTACTCTTCACAAACCCTAGTTATTTGTAGTCATCTTTAAATTTGTTGGAAAAAGTAGGATAACTGGACCTCTGTGATTGCTTGAAGTTTATGTGGAAGCCAATGTCTAACAGTGGGTGTTTGTGATTACTCTGAACTATTTTTTGGTTAAATTATCATGTGAACACGATTAGATACACACACTAAAATGAGGGCCATGGGCAATCTTTGATTCTTGTTCAATGATGTGGAAATGGTAAGACACCTTCACACCATATGCTAATATACCCTATTACATTACTGCCTAGATTTGAATCCTTGATCTCCCTTTTCACCTACGTAATCAAACTACATTCACAAAGATTGGATAGGTGCTTGGAAGGCTCGTCAATTAGATGACCATACAACCAATTGTTGTAAAAGTTGGTTTTCTAGGCTTGCCCTGGAATTAGATACCACAATCACATTTTTAGCTAGTTGTGATTGATGATTTTACAATGTTTTGAATTGAGTATGAATCTATACCTAGTATTTATACAAGTTGTAGGGTGATAGGTAATGCCATTAACAATTATCAGACCTCCTCCCAAATACAAACTACTACTATAAGTACACATCTAGAAGGAGATGCTAGGGAAGGTTTGAAACATACTGAACAAAGGTGGAACACATTCAATAGAAAAAATATTCACTTTGACATACAGATAAGGAAGGTTCACAAGATAAATTTTATGTTCTTCTCTATGAAGACGATGCCAACAATGACATGGAAGTTGAAAATCCAAACTCAGATCCTACCATAAAGGGTTGAAACCCAATCCTCAAAGGTGTGGACAAGAAAAACAAATCAAGCCACTTATCAAGTCATTGTAGATAATGAATCAAGAATAACAGATGAACCATCACTAAGACTGTAGGACCAATTAAAACTCGTCCTAAGGTAATTGGGGATGATGTTGGTCATCAAAACCACTCCATTATAACCCTAATAGGTAATGAAGTCATCGCTCATGCCATACATACCAAGGACTCAGTACTGCTACAACAGACAACAAGGTCAATATCAACTTTGAATGATCTTGTTGTCCTCCTACATTCTCTGTACCAACATTCTGTTCAACAAACTCTTAGAAGGATGAGAAGATAAATATGATGGAGAAGTGGTACAATGAAACCCTTTCCCTATCCTACCCAAATCTAGACTCATCAATTATATAAAGATGTAGAAGTGGAAAATGATAATTTTAAATTTTGAGCATATTTGCTACCTCCCTCAACAATATAAATAATTTCTTGGTCAACATTCAGTTCATGATGAATATGGACAATCCTTGAATATTCAATAATCCAAAGAATGAGAAAACATGAATTTCATCTTAGATTTGTCAATTTTTGACATTCATAGAGTTTGCATGTGTCTACATGTTATGTGATCCTTGATATTATTATATGTATTTGTGGTTTTCATTATGACAATGAATAATAGTTTGTACCCTACATTGTGATGTAATGTATTGATTCATACACGTTTGGGTACTATCCATAAAGGTTACTACCCTTTTTGTAACAAAAATATGATCTTGAATTTAACCTCTCATTCTTAGTAGATAAAATGATATTATTAGTGTTACTCTTGAGAAGAATTCCTACTTGAGTAAAGCAATATTATTAGAATCCACTCTTATTAATTCTCATGGTAGACTTTCTTGTTTAATTGCTTTTTTCACCCAAGGAAACCTTCGCTTAAACATTCTTTGAAAAAGTTTCTTAAGGGTAGATAAAATCTTGATGAAATTCTACATCATGCTACTGAAAAATTGGTAGACATGGTAATGGTTATCCAATTGAGCAACAAAGACATGAAATCTTCAACATTCCATGGAGAATACACTAGTTCTCAAGCCTAAATTGTTTGCAGCATTCATAGAAAGAATGATCATTACTCTACCCATTGTCCTTTTAAGAAGAAGGGAACCATGAAGAAAATGGCTTGCATTCACAAGATAACCCTATACCCAAATAATGGAATGGATGTGTTCACAAGATAACCCTAAACCTCCACTACACCTATCGAAGGTCAACCTATCTACCCTCAAGGTCAACCTATCACCCATTGAGTGTACAACTTACTAAACCAATCAAGGTACCCCCACCCCTCCCCGATCTAGATATCACATCCTACAACCTCTCGAGACACTACTTCACAATCCTGTAAAATGTCACCTCAACTAAGTTGTTGAGGCTGTGACAACACCCATCAAGGGCGGTTTAAGGAAGTCAATCTAAGATCCTAATCATAGACCTATCAAGGTCTTGGTTCAAGGCTATCAAGCCTCAACTACTCAACCACTAAACCCTAGATTAGTGTTACAGAACTTAAGGAAGAAACCCTAGATTAACAAAGTTCAAAAGCATCTAAAGTAGATCAAGCACATTCATGGAGGGAAAATGATCTTATACATTTTGCAAAAAAATTGTAATTAAGTCCTCATATATGGGTGAGATTACATATTAGTCCTCACACATTAAAAAATCACAAAATTAGGACAAAAAAGTGCAATGAACCAAATTGCGGTTTCTACTTAATGAATTGATTCCTAATATTAATAAAACGTTCAATTATGATTAAGAAGAAAGATTAGAGGTTAAGACAGGTCAGTGACTTTACACTTAAGCTAGGAGCGACCGAATCTGTCTTGAAGACAATACTTCACACACTTTCCCCTCAAACTTTGGAGTCTACATATCTTATCTCATCGCTTTCTTTTCTCAGTTACATCTTACAAACTTTTCTTTCATTGCTTGCTTTCTTAAAATCTGATTAACTAATGCAATATATCCACTAGTTATTAGGTAAGTAACTAACCAAATCATCATCAATGAGCAGGTTTTTGTGTAATCAGTGACCCTCTATAGGGTCACAAAGTTCAAACAAGGATTTGGGTGGGAGGGGTGGTCCGAGTTAAAATACTCAAATCTAAAATATAGAAATAGGAACAACCGTGAACTGGTATTAGGAAAGTCATCTGGATGTATCAGGAGCAAAATTTAGACTGAGTGACTATAGTCAATTGCAAGAATCAAAGTTGTTGTGGAGTGAGCAAGACTCTTGTGGCTTGTAGTTCTTATGAATTTTGTAGCCAAATTTTACACGTCTATGTTGTGCACCACAAAAGACGGGTTACCCTCTATAGTCTAGAAAATGGTTATATTGTTTTTTCTAGTTTTGTACTGTCATTAATATGTTGTAGATGTGTTTTAATTCCTTTATCATATACCAACGCTGCCCTGCACAACTTGGGTAGTGCGTCACGTTCGCTTATGATCTGCAGCTAAGTTCAGGGAGATGAATGAATTAAACTAATTAACGGCCATATAGGAAGCGGAAGGAAGAGTACAACAAAACGCAAAACAACTGTCTATTTTTTTATTTGCGAAAGAGGTCATGCGTGAGCCCATGCAACCATTCGCCCTGGTTGTGTACACAATTATATCAGAATAAAACAATCCATGACTTGGACTTTAACATAAACCACACTCGACGAATACCTTACAACCTAGTTTTGGTACTCTCTTTTTAGACCTCAGTAACCTATACAAAAAGGTGGTACTTTAGGAATAAAGATGAATGATATGAAAGTACCATGTATTCACCCGTCTCTAGCTGCTTAGAAAACGGATGAGAAGCTAGAAGAATGCGGCAGTTTGTATTCTTTCCAATTTTAGGGTGATTAGAGATCTTCCAATTTCTAGTAGACACATCAGGGACGGTAATTGTCGATACTGATTCAGCGTGATGGATCACTTAATTATACATTAAATACTAGGATTTACGATGTGCTCATCCAGACGCCCCCTAATTATTGGTTGAACATTGACGAAGACAAGTTTCAGAGGTTGCAGATATAGGCACCGCCACCCACAATGCGAGTAGTAGTAGCAGAGGTTGAACATAAGCCCTTGACATGATCTAAACTCTTTGTAGTCCACAGTTAAAGCACATTTTATTTACTGTCATGTATTTTGTCATGTATTTGGTCTATATAATTGCGTTAGCATTTTTATAGTTGCTAAGTACCCCGATTTTGGCAGATTTTTAAATTACAGTTTCTGTTCCTCTTTTTCACCTTTTTACAGCTGTAAACAATTGCTCGGCTCCCCCTCTCAGTTTGGGTCGCTGCTGTAAATACCATCCCAACAACTTTTTGCATGTCAAACACCAGGAGGTTAAAGGTCAGCAATCGGCATCCAAACTCGACCTGATGAAGAGGAAGACGAGGCAGTTAGAGTTAAGAAAGAAATAACAAAGAGTAATGAACCTTAAAAGTGTAGCCTACTTAAAAAACGATAGAAGAACATACTTGGTTCATGTGGCCAACGAAACAAACCATAAACTAATATTCATAAACTGCAAGCTGTAAAATACGTAGAGAAGTTACAAATTAATACGTAGAGAACCATTCCTACTAGGATTGATAAAAGAAATTTTTCTTGTTATCACATGGTCCATGCTAGATGCGTGATTTTTTAACCCTCTTGTTCAGTTGTTGTTGCAAGCAAGTGTTCACTTCTCTTATCATAAAAAATATGGGTAACGAGTTAGTTGCAAGCAGCATGATAGTAAAACTCATTCTCACATGCACAAAGGAAAGAAGTGATTTCTCTCATTTATATTAACTAGATTTGAAACTCCTATAGTATTGGTCCTAAAACTGATAACTAACGTCCACAACAATTTCAATAGTTCTAAACTAATAATCGTTCACACACCAGAACAAACCTTTATGCATACGTCTGACGAGCATTTAGCACTAACTATGTTCATACCCTCTATCATATACGTTACTGCCTTACTGGTATCGTTCTAAGACTTTGGAGTAAGAGATAAAGATGACGGGATGACCAAATATATGAATGATCGTCATATATAACAGAAAATGGATACATACACGCATAACCTTTGAACTTTACGTAAGATTGTATAGAATTCGACATATATTGGATATTTGATGGATTTTTGCAGCACTTACTTTATAAGATGTGCATTGTAAGGATTGAGAATATTATACTAAAGACGTACTGCATCATCTTATTTAGCTAAAGGAAAATAATAAGATTAAAGTTAATAGAAAATAGTGATTAAGGTAGGCCACAATGAAATATAATAAAATTTATTTGACTAGTGGTCTAACATATATAATGTTAAAAAAAACACTAAATAGAGAAGTAAGACATAAGAATAATAATAACTGCTTCCTTCGTCGTCAATGTCAATGTACAAATCTTTCCCGATATCACGTCGGAGCGACCATGTCGGTGATCTCCTCCGATTTTGGTTGTGTCACTCCAATCCTAATGACCGTAAAAAACGACACAAGTACAAAGACCGGTAGTAGTTAGCTTTTAACCATACATACAATTAGACAACAAAGTCCATTTTGTGATTCGAAAAATTAAATGTATTAATTGTCTGCCACACATCCTGCGATCTTTTTTTATATTATAACACAATGAATATGAAATTTTAAGGAAAAAAATTTACATTCAGTCTTTCTTGTAGCTTTTCATATAAAAATATACAAAGACTAATTTGTAATTTAAAAAACTAAAACGAAAATTACAAGTCCTTCTATATTCTCACACGATTACTTTTTTTAGAAAAAGAACTACTTTGTAAATAAAAATACAATTTTTTTGCATAAAATACCTCCAAGACTCTCTTACACTACGTATAAATTAGATTATGGAGATTTTTTTATACTTTACAAAAATAAAGAAAAAAACACAGAAATAGGCATGTCAAGGTTTTGACAAATATGAGATGTCCTGTCGCCTTAAAAATGACATTGACGACAGTGTTTGGCAACGTGATTGATGAGCCAACACTCTAGTGCGGTGAGATGAATTACAACAAGATTTTTGTCCGCTGTGAAAAAGTCATTGTTGAGGGCTATTCAACACTAAAAATAATACAAATTCAAAATGGTGGGTAATCTTGTGTTTGGTAATCACAGTTACGAGCGATTACAACCTATCTGACTTTGTCTCATCGCTGCCTGGGCAATCACACCGCTTTACCAAACCAAGCAACCGCGACCTACCAATCGGTAGGCAGCTTGAAGGGGTTGAAATGATCGATAAACATTTTGTCTTCAAATTTCACCGCACCGATCGACCGGGCCTAGAGGAAGAGATCCTTCATGTAGCGCCAGCTACATGGGACCCAATGAGGGATGCTTTTCCAGTACATTATTGATGAAATGATTTATCAGTCCCTTTCACTGCTACAATGTTTATAGCGGGCCAGTTATCAGACAGCGAAATAAATCTCTGAAAGAGCACAATTTCATATATTTGCTGATTGAATATAGTAGATCTCATTGAACTAATCAAAACGGTGTTGCATCGTATACTTTCCTGACTTCTTCAACTTGACAAGTAGATGCCGCGTACGGAAATCCTTTGTCCTTAAAAGTAATTACCTACTCGATGATAAAGTCAAGGCATAGTTACAATTTCATTGATGCAGTCTATCGTCAATTCGTCATCACCACATGAATACACAATTGTCATGCTTCTCTGACTTGCGTTTTTATCGTGGCTTTGGTAGGTGGATTACGTAAGTACGAACTTAACAATCAAACAACTTAACCGGAGCACCGGCTTATCAAAGGCTTCAGATTCACAAGTTTCTAAAAGATTTCCATTAAGCAGATGAAATGGTAGTAGCTATCACATCCCACAGCCAAGGTGAACTTTGGACAAGTGCCGTTAGGAAAGATAAAAAGTAAATGCAAATGAGGGGGAAAAAAAATCTCATAATGACACATTTTGCAAGAAAAAACTCAACTATACAGCAGCCTCAGAAAAATAATTCTGTTAACAGCACAATTTTGGTGAAAATTGTAATTCTCGCTGACAATTTTTTGTTTCTAAACTGAAACCACCACTATTTTTTTACATTTAAGAAAATTGAAAAGAATCTTATAGAAGTGGTGGCATATGACGTTTTTTCAACAATATATAGTAATGATTGGTTCTTATTTTTTTTTTAGATACTACCTCTTCACTTAACCGTTCATTACACTTCATCCTTCCGTACTTCCGAGTTATACCTTGATCTTCTCCCTTTTTTACATATATGGTCTACTAAGAAAGGTGGGAATTGTCTTAAAACATGATTGGGATTTGGTTGCTTCAAGTACACACAGCCAATTTGTCTGGCGCTTCATTAGCTTCTTTTCCTATAAAGGTCACCGAACAGTTTTGCAACATACTCTTTTTTCTTGCAATGCTGTCCACCACAACTTTGAACTTTGCATGTATATGTTTTGTGCCTTCAATGAATTGAGTGACCACCTAGTAATCAGTTTGAATTAACACTTTATCAAGGTTTAGTTTTCCTGCTTGAACCATGCCTTTCTCGACTGCATAGATTTCTTCCTCTGTCGGGTCGGTTCCATCAAACCTCATAGCCCCTCTTTGTACCCAGACACCTCTATTGTTCCTCACAACCAAACTTGTAGACAATGTGTTCATGGAGTGGCTAATTGCCACATCAACATTGATAGTGTGATAACCCTCTACTGGCGGCCTTCTCTAGTGTCCTGTCTCCATTTTCTCTTAAGTGATATGCTTCATGGCCTAAGTCATCAACACGACTTTTGTGTGCTTCTATTCTACCTTAATCTTTGTAACTATATCAGCAACATTTTGGTTCCATTCATGAAAAACCTGCTCGTTTATGGCCTTTCGGAGCAACCAACAACGGTCATGAATTTCACTTTTGCGCCTTATACATGGGTTTTTCTCCCCCACCCCATGCTATATTCATCCACTCTTCTATCGTGGTTGTTCCAAAGAAATTAGTCGGACATTGTTGGAAGAGCCTGTTCCATACTTCTTGGCTTGTTGGGTAGTCTCTTAACACATGTTAGGACTATCAATGGGTAAGCATAAACATGTTTACCCTTTACCCATACCTTGAGGGGAAGGGGAAGGGTAAATGATTTTCTTATTATTAACCCGCCTACCCACTACCTTGTAACCCATTATCTTAGTGGGTAAGGGTAAGGGTAAGCCATTACCCATACATGGTAACCCGCTACCCGCCAATATTTATATATAATATATTAAATGTATAGTCATTGTGTCGTTCGAGTCTATGAAATATATAGTATTATGTGGTCATCATATTATACAATACATGATATTCTTATCTACTTTTTATGTAGTTAGCTTGGTTGTGTATGCAACACCATTTTGAAGGTGCAAGACACGTGTATCAAAAATAGTCTATGTTCCATTAAATACTTGTGTGGTGTAAGACAAATATTTATATAATTATAATATTTAAATTTTAATGTACTATTTTGATACATACATGAGGTGGTGTTATTGACTTCATTTATGCTTTATTTTTTGAATGCAACAATATTTTAGTGGGTATAAGATATGTATGACAATAACTCTTTTTGACATATTGAAATTTAATATCATTTTGATGTAGCAATTTTTATCTTTCAGGAATAATTTATTTATTCACACACCAATGTTAGGATCTACCATTTCTATATGCATTCAATACAACACTAACTATTTATATAATATTATTTTTCTTTTTTATCGTAAAGGCCGCTGAGTATATAATAGATAGGTCCTCCAACATGTTGTGACCACATGTGGAGAAATAGAGTACAAACATAACAAAAAGCTCTAGACACCAGCAATGTTGAGAGCTAGGCAATGTGATAATGGGGGGCACCCCTAAAACAAGCCCCTATAAGATGAGCGTAAAAGCTAATGAAAATGTGTCTACGGCAGCATATGCGGGTAATGAAGACAGTCAGCCAGTAAAGGAGCTATGTGATCATTAGAAGCCTACATCGTCACGCTCAATCTCCTCAAAGTGTATGTGCGGACCGGGGTGTGGAAGCTCATTTCTTTCATCAAGGGAGATGGGGCGGAGCCGTTGTTTCTATCGTCGTCACCTGGGCAGAGCGGACATGAAGTAAAGTAGCTTGTATGTTAATTTTAACTATGTCATCCGAATGAGGTGAATGGTATCTATGATGGTTTCTCTTGTTCCAGATGTGCCAAGCTATGATGATGGTGGTAGAAGTGTGGTTAATTTTGAATCTGGATGATGTGGTTTGAGCAAAATGTGTGGTGATGACCTCTCAGAATGTGGGATGGGTGAGGTGTGTGGGATTAAGAAAATTATGCATGATGTTTCGAGTGTAGGGACAGAGGAAGAATATGTGGTGGATGTCCTCATAGTCCATGTAGCAAAGATGACATCTGGATGGTCCAAGAATATCCCAATTGTGAAGGTTTTGATCGGTGAGAAGCTTGTTGTTCCATAGCAACCATCCGAAAAGTTTGAATTTGAGGGGGATGTTTGTGTGCCAAATGTGTGTGATGGGATTGGTGTAGCCTCTATAGGATAAGAATCTATATTCTTTTTTGGTGGAGTATCTAGGGCCCCAGATCCAATGCACTTGAGAATGTGTATCATGTTCTAAGATTTGAATTACATTTGAGGTGGGGATGATGGGGAAATGGTGTGCCAGGGTATGTTTGAGGATGTTGTGTCTACGACTGCTGCTGAGTGCAAGGGCTTTTTCAATGTTGATATTCTAAAGAGAGTGTGGGATGTCATGTGAGATGGAGAAGTTGGTGATGGGTTGATTTTGGTACCATGGATCAGACCAAAAGAGGATGTTGAGATGACTGTGTGGCGGCGTGTGTATTGTTGCTTGGATGAGGTAGAGAATTCTGTTAAGGTGTTTCCATAGGGGGAGGCTGATTTCCTCTTGACATGGTGCCATGGAGGGTGTTGAGGGTAGTATTTTTGCATGACTTGGTCAGACCAGGCAGAGTTCCTTCATTGGCGAAGTTGTGCAATGATCTTGAGGAGAAGGCAGGCATTGTGTAATCTGATGTCAATGATGCCCCAACCCCCTGGTCAATGGGGGCTGTGATGGATCTCCAGTTGGTCAGGTGGATGTGTTTACCCCTATGATAACACCAAATTTTTGTGATATTTTAGACTGTTTTTCTGTTATCAAAACTGCCCTTTTAAATTGTTTTCCTCTCTTTTATATGTACTTTTGCAATAATTGGCCAAACAACGCTCTTAATTCAATATTTCCATCTTTTACAGTATTTTCCTCCTATTTTGACCCATTTATCGTCAATAAGGTCGTTCCGGCCCACAAGCAAGTTCCACCTGCATCGACCTTCCAGATGGCCGATATGATCACTGCCCGACAGCGTAGCGCAACACAATGACGCGCGACACGGGGATGCCAAGTAAGAAGAAACTGACGGACGACACATCTTTTACCCGACATGGAGACGAGCTTGCCACGACAACCCAAGCTTGTCGCGTGACACAAGCCACCCACCGGCAGGCGCCGCCCGTCACGTGACCGACAGCCGACATCCATGTGTCGGATGATAGGTGTATTGGCCGTCCACCGACCCCGCGAATAAGGAGGACAGGTGGCGCTTCGAGCACCATAACTTCCCCCAACCGCTGCCTATAAATAGCAGCTACAGGAAGCCAAAAAGACAGGTCGGAACCCTGAGCAAATCTTCGGAGGAAGCTGCGAGAGCAGAAGTATCACGTTTGAGTGCTCGTGTCGGGCAACTCTAGGTGAGCTCTACCCCGTCCTGAGAGGGAGGGATGGTTCACTTAGGACCGTCTCGGGCGACACTGCGGGTCGATATCGGCCAACGTGGATGAGCGACACAAGTGCCCGACATAGATGCGTCACTACTAGCCCGACACGATATTGAACGCGATATGCTTCGGTTTTCATGGTGTGCCGCCCGAGAGGGTGCCGCCCGACTTGAGCGTATCGACCAGGGTCCTTGAACGATACAATCAGTCGTCACGGTGTGTCGCCTGAGAGGGTGTGTCGCCTGAGAGGGTGTGCCGCCCGACATGGTTGGATCGGGCTAGGCTCATGACCGATATCGGGCTGGAGAGTCGATGTAGTCTGTCGTCCTTCTACATCAAGAAGGCAACCTCTATCTTTATTTCTGTTATTTAATTCTTTACTTATGCACTGTAATTAAGACCCTTAATGTTTATGGAAATGGAAAAGCATAATTACTTGCTGCTTTATGTTTGGTGCAATTGTTGGATTACTGCTATGTTTAATATCTGAACTCTAGCTTGCATGTTTGGATCGCGTTTCGCTTAGATACCGAATCATGTTTTCCCGTCGCAACAACTTCGAGAGATGTGTTGTGGCTCTAGTGTTTGGGATGATTCTGGAGTACGAGAGTGCCCGGAATCGGTGTTGCTTCAGTAACATTTCACTCTAATTTAAAGTCCAGCAACCTCGAGAGGGGTGTTGATGCTTGGTTAGAGGTATCCGCTCTGAGAGGAGGGGTACAAGATGTTCCTATTGCTGCTTGTTTTACCAAAGTTTATCCTTCGCACCTTGCTTTAAGCTCTAGTTTATTTTTCTATTTTTGTGCATGAAAACCCCTAAAAACTGCTAAATGACTAAAACCTTAAATCCTTCTTGTAACTCCAGTTGGAGATAGTTTTCTTTGTTTTGTTTGTGACATCTTGTTGTTTCCCCTTGGGGAATTTACTATCTCTTTGTACCTACTGGAGTGTAGCGTGTCGATTCAGAGTTCTCAACACTACCACCCTTGTCCCTGTGTTCGACCCCATATATCTACTTCGACCCCGTAAGCAAAGTTGTGGGGGCCTAGAAGAGTTCGGGTTACAAATGTAAAAGTCCAACTAACTTCAAATCCGCCTCCATTTTTGGACGCGCGATTTAGGCCGGTCAACTTTTTGGCGCCGTTGCCGGGGACAAGGCAAAATAGCACTGTTGACGAATTTGAATCCACTAACTACACTCCCGTGCCTCAAGCCTAGAAATGAGCTTGACATCACTCTTTTCTTTCTTTTGTTATTTTATTATCATTACTCTTTGCACAAAATAAACAATTCTATTTTCTAAAACTTGATTTCTCGTGCCATTTCAGGAACTCTGAAGAACGGTGATCTGTTCCATCAAGCTCTGACACCATGTCTCGCTGTGAGCAATCTCTGTCTGAGGGTGAACGTCAAGGCCGAGATGGGATTTCGCACCAACCCATTCTGGTTGGTCAGTTGTTTGCTTACATAAAGAGACAAGACACTATCATCAACCAGCTGGCACAGGGAGCGCTCGCCAGTCCTGGAGCTCTGAATTCCATGCAATACTAGATGACGAGTCTGCAGATGCGCCAGCACGAGGTCGATCAACGATTGGCCCAGATGGCTGCTCTGAGAAAGGACCCTGCAGGAAAGATACTCTCCTACCCTGAAACTGCCAGAATGGCAGTACTAAGGTCTGGGAAGACGGTGGAGCGCACTGATGAAGCCAGACCAGAGCCTGAGCCAAGGCCTAAGAGTGTGATTCCGGCTGAGGATGAAGGTAGACAAGCAGAAGCTCGAGAGCCTACACAGAAGCCTTCCGATGAGCTATCTGGTGGGAGGAATGCTTAGGCTCCCAGACTGATGTTTCCTTATAAACTAATCAAGGCAAATCTGAAAAAGTGTCACGAAAGGTTCATGGACTCGATCAGAAAACTGCATCTTGAAGTCCCCTTCGTTGACGCCTTGGAGGAGATGCCGACCTACGCCAAGTTCTTCAAGGATCTTATCACGAAGAAAATAAGAGGAGGGAGGGTTGAGACCGTGCACCTAGCATCTGCTTCCTCAGCCTTCGTGAAGCCTGACCTGCCAAACAAAAGAAGGGACCCTAGAGCTTTTATGATCCCGTTTGCCATCGGGGACAACATTGAGCAAAAAGGTCTTGCCGACTTAGGGGCAAGTACCAGCCTCATGCCCCTGAGCTTCGTGCAAAGTTTGGGTTTAACCGACATGGTTCATACTGATATGAGGATCGAACTGGCGGACCATACCTATAAGAGTCCAGTCGGCGTTGTTGAAGATGTGCCGATCAGGGTCGGTAATTTCTTCATACCTTGCGACATAGTAGTCGTTGACACAGCAGAAGACCCCCGCTGCCCGATTATCTTTGGACGTCCTTTTCTGGCAGCAGGAAGGGCGTTGATTGATGTCTCTGAGGGGATTATCACACTGAGGGTCAGAAATGACCACCTGGACTTCAAGCTGAAGGAGGCGATGAAAGGTCCTTCCCTGTCTGAATCTACATGCTTCACGGATAGCTACGATAAATTCTGCGAGGAGATAGAGGAGGACATCCGGATAGTGGACCCCCTTGCAAGGGCTATAAGCTGTCAGGATTCTGATTTCGAAGATCCTGAAATTGCAAAGTATCTCGACCTTTTTGACCTGTCTGACGAAGATCTGCACGAAGAAGATGAGGTGGTGGAGTCCGTGAAGTATGCCTCTCTCGAGGAGGAGCCTCAAGAGAAGGCATCCAGAGCAAAACCTGAGTTGAAACCGTTGCCCAAAGGTCTGAAATATGAATTCTTAGATGAAGAAGAGAGAAACCCTATCATCGTAAACGCCAATCTTTCGAGAAACCTGTTGGACCGACTCCTTGAGGAGTTAAGACTCCACAGGGGGGCTATAGGATATATTATAGAGGACATCAAAGGCCTTAGCCCCGCCTTATGCATGCATCACATCAACTTGGAAGAATCCGCCAAGCCTCGGGCTCAACCCCAGAGGAAGCTGAACCAGATGCTCAAGGAAGTCGTCAAGAAAGAGGTAATCAAGCTAAGGGATGCGGGGATCATTTACCCAATCAGCGGTAGCAATTGGGTGAGTCCGATTCACGTAGTACCCAGAAAGGGCGGGATGACAGTGGTAAAGGGTGAAAAGGGTGACGAGGTGGCGGTTAGGACCCTCACCGGATGGAGGATGTGCATCGATTACTGAAAGCTAAATCAGGCTATAAAAAGGATCATTTTCCGCTACCTTTTATTGACCAAGTTCTTGAAAGATTAGTGCATCATGATTTCTTTTGTTTCCTTGATGGCTTTTCAGGATTTTATCAGGTACCCATCTTGCCCAACGATTAGGAGAAAACAACATTCACCTGTCTCTAAAGCACTTATGCTTTCAGAAGGATGCCCTTCGGTCTCTGCAACGCTCCCGCCACCTTTCAAAGATGCATGATATCAATGTTTTCAGATTTTCTAGGAAGATATCGTAGAAGTTTTCATGGACGATTTTTCAGTCTATGGAAAGGACTTCGATACCTGATTGAAAAATCTATCGTTGGTTCTTCAAAGGTGCGAGGAGAATAGCCTGGTTCTAAACTGGGAAAAGTGCCATTTCATGGTACGAGAGGGCATTGTTATGGGGCATCAGATCTCAAGGCGTGGAATCGAGGTGGACACCAGCAAGGTCGAAGCCATATCCAAGCTTCCTCCCCCGAAGTCCGTGACGGGAGTGAGGAGCTTCCTCGGTCACGCCGGCTATTACCGCAGATTCATAAAGGACTTCTCAAAGATTTCAAAGCCTTTGTCCAATCTGCTGGTAAGGGATGTTGAATTTGTTTTCTCTAATGACTGTCTCAATGCTTTTCAGTCTTTGAAAAATGCTTTGTTATCCCCACCCATCCTCCAAGCGCCAGATTGGGATTTACCCATTGAGCTTATGTGCGACGCTAGCGACTATGCGGTAGGAACAGTCCTGGGGCAGAAGAAAGATAAAAAGCACCATGTGATATGCTACGCTAGTCGCACGTTGGACGAAGCTCAGGTAAATTACACAACCACGGAAAAAGAGATTCTGGCAATTGTCTTCGCCTTCGATAAGTTTAGGTCGTATCTAGTTGGAGCAAAGGTCAAGGTATATATAGATCATGGGGCTATAAAATATCTAATGCAAAAGAAAGACACAAAGCCCAGGCTGTTGAGGTGGGCCTTATTGCTGCAAGAGTTCGACCATGAAATTATCGACAAGAAGGGCGCAGAAAATGTGGTCACCGACCACCTATCGAGGATCGTAGCTGAAAGGTAAGGGGGACCACCGATCAACGACGACTATGCCGATGAAGCTCTTATGCTGGCAGAAGCTAAAGAAGAAGACTTGCAATGGTTTGCAGATATCTGCAACTATCTCGCTTGTGGAGAGCTGCCTCCTGACATTACTTAAAATCAGAAAAAGAAGTTGTTCGTGGATGCTAAAAATTACTATTGGGATGATCCTCTCCTCTTCAGAAGATGTGCTGACAATCTATACAGGAGATGCATCCCCGAGAAAGAAACCGCAAACATTCTGAAGAAGTGCCACGCCTCCCCCTACGGTGGACACCTGGGTAGTGAAAGAACGGCTGCAAAAGTGCTACAGTCAGGTTTCTACTGGCCCTCTCTATTCAAAGATGTTGCACAATTTGTGAAAGTCTGCAAAGAGTGCCAGTCTACAGGGAATATAGGGAGGAGAAATGAAATGCTGATAGCAAGCTGGATCAAAGTAGATATTTTCGTCGTGTGGGGGATTGATTACATGGGACCGTTTCCCCCATCCAGGGGGTATCAATACATACTAGTGGCAGTGGACTATGTATCGAAGTGGGTAGAAGCCGTAGCAACCCAAACATGCGACACCAAGTCAGTAATCAAGCTATTTGAGAAGACGATCTTTCCTAGGTTTGGTGTACCACACAATAATAAGCGACGACGGGTCGCACTTCGGAGAGAGACAGTTCGAAGCACTCCTACATAAGTATGGAGTGAAGCACAAGATCGTTACACCCTACCACCCACAAACCTTAGGGCAGGTAGAGGTTTCAAATAGACAAATTAAGCAGATCCTGGAGAAAACTGTCAGCCGAACGAGGAAAGATTGGTCTATGAAGCTTGACGACGCACTATGGGCCTATAGGACCACCTACAAAATGCCCATTGGAACCACCCCCTACAGGCTGATCTACGGAAAATCCTGCCATCTACCTTTAGAACTCGAACACAAGGCCCTTTGGGCAATCAAATTCTTAAACATGGACCTCAAGAAAGCCGGGGGAAAGAGATTTTTGCAGCTTCAAGAGCTTGAAGAGCTGAGGATGAACGCCTATAAAAATGCAAAAATCTACAAACAGAGGACCAAAGTGTGGCATGATGCCCACCTCAGGAGAAAAGACGTAAGCGAAGGGGATAATGTTCTATTATTTAAATCCTCCATTCGTCTTTTCCCTGGGAAGCTACATACAAGATGGTCGGGATTGTTTACTGTGTCGAAGATATACCCATCAGAAATGATGGAACTCTACGATAAAGACGATCCGACCAAGGTCTTCAAGGTGAATGGGCACAGAATAAAGAGGTATTATGAAGATGAAGCTTTTTTCAGGAGAGCAGAGATTGACTTGCAGGATATGGGTAATGTCGAAGACTGAACGTGAAGAGCCTACACCGGTCGAGCTGGCGATGCAAACTTCAGCGCTCCTCAGGAGGCAGCCCGAGTTTCTCTCTCTTTTCTTAGAATAGAATGCATTTTATTTTCCTATAAAACAAACACTACGAACATTATGGACTGTAATAAGGCCTGAGTCAGTGCACGCACCGAGCGTACCGACTCTTCTGTTTTATGGGACACCGCTGTATTTTACAAGCTTTGAGGAGTAATACTTTCTGAAGTCGGGGACCTAACCCTGAGCTGATGATGTTTTACCCTTTGATCACTTTCCCTTCGATTTTCGGTCGCCTGTTTTTAATTGTATCGGGCTGTAGTCTCTCGGGCATCGCAACGGCCGTGACGGTTGGCATTCCTGGACGGCGTGCACCAATCGGGCATGCGAGTAATTTCCCTTAATGAGGCTGATGGGACCGTCGTCTCGAAAATGGGATGTCTCAGCGGCCAAGCGCGCGCCAGAACTGCCCGTTTTACCCCCAGATGAGTTTGCTATATATAGTAAGGAGGGTTCAACATGTTGAGGTACTACACTTACTCTTTAAGCCACTTTTACCACATGCAGTAGCCCACCTTTTTGCTCGCATGTCGGGCAGGTCGCTTTCGCCCTTATGTCGGGCAAGAGCTTCAAAGAGAAAAGATATAGATCGACAATCTATTTTCCCGACACGGGTTTCATGTTGTGCCATCACTGTGTCGGGAGATAAGATGAAAAATCGACTAAACTCGTCAACCCGATACGCAGAGCGCGATATGAAACCTGATAATAAGCATATTGCAGCTTCTCTAAGGCACAAGCGCAACCACCATCTAACCTTCACTGGACTAGCATGACCTCACCCTGTCTTCTTCACTACTCTGGGACAGAGTGTGGAGTAAGTTCAGGGGGGGTACTCATGTACCAGTGAAGGAGGTATAAAAATTTTCTTCTTCACCTACACCCTTTGTGCCATTTTGTTCTTCTCCTATGTCATGTGTATGTACCCATGCTAGTATAAAATGACGTGCTCATATAAAAATTTTGAAAAATTTTGCTTATTTTGTTCCCATACATATGTACAAAGTTGCTATATTAGTAAAAACCTGATGTGACTTCTTGCCAAGTTTGTTTTCTTTATGTTCAACGAAATGCAAGTTCTGTTATATCTTTCTGATAATGCTGCTTCAAACGAACAAAATATTACGTTTTTCCGTGCCAAAAATTTCAAAAAAAAAATAATAATCTCACAACAGCTAAGAGACGAGTATGGAGAAGGAAAAAGTTGCCCAAACAGCAGAAATCTCTTTTGTTTTCCCTTACCCAACAAAAATCCCAATAGAGAAATCAGCCTTATGAGGGTGAATAAAAGCATGAGAGTTGTGCCCAATAAAAGAAAAAAAAAATATACATACACACTTGTCTTCCAAAAGTACCCATCTTTAGGCATGGTAGATCCAGGGCAGTGGTACGTAGGATGTGAAATCACTACTCTAAAGCCAATTGGCTTGGACTGTAGGGACCATTTTCCCGTTAACGGACCCTTACCTGGATGGACCGATGGGAGACAAGAAAAACCCCAAAAAGCCTTAGCCTACCCTATACACAACTTTCTGACCTAAAAATAAAGCTGTTTGGTGTGTAAGCTAACTTCGGAATCATGCACCAAAGTCTCGCTGAAGCTGTAGAGAAAAATTTTACTGAAATAATAAGGAAGGAAACGCAAGGTCGTTTGTTTGTAGTGGGGCAGCATTATCTCTAAAGGCATTACGATACTTGTTTTTACCTCTTGAGCTGAAAACTAAACCGAGCAAGAAGAAGCATCACTAAATAAAGTTTAAATATTGATTGAGGACAATCAAAATGCTAAGTTTGGGGGAGTTGATAACACCAAGTTTTGTGATATTTTAGACTATTTTTCTGTTATCAAAACTGCCCTTTTAAACTGTTTTCCTCTCTTTTATATGTACTTTCGCAATAATTGGCCAAACAACACTCTTAATTCAATATTTCCATCTTTTGCAGTATTTTCCTCCTATTTCGACCCATTTATCGTCAATAAGGCCGTTCCGACCCACAAGCAAGTTCCACCTGCATCGGCCTTCCAGATGGCCGATACGATCACTGCCCGACAGGGTAGCGCAACACAACGACGCACGACACGGGGATGCCAAGCAAGAAGAAACTGACGGACGACACGTCTTTTACCCGACATGAAGCCGAGCTCGCCACGACAACCCAATCTTGTTGCGTGACACAGGACACCCACCGACAGGCGCCGCCCGTCACGTGACTGACAGCCGACATCCATGTGCCGGGAGATAGGTGTATCGGTCGTCCACCGACCCCGCGAATAAGGAGGACACGTGGCGCTTCGAGCACCATAACTTCCCCAAACCGCTGCCTATAAATAGCAGCTACAGGAAGCCGAAAAGACAGGTCGGAACCCTGAGCAAATCTTCGGAGGAAGCTGCGAGAGAAGAAGTATCGCGCCTGAGTGCTCGTGCCGGGAAACTCTAGGTGAGCTCTTCCCTGTCCCGAGAGGGAGGGGATGGTTCACTTAGGACCATTCCGGGCGACACTGCAGGCCGATATCGGTCAACGTGGATGAGCGACATAAGTGCCCGACATAGATGCGTCACTACTAGCCCGACATGATATCGAACCCGATACGCTTCGCCCGTCATGGCGTGCCACCCGAGAGGGTGCCGCCCGACTTGAGCGTATCGGCCAGGGTCATTGAACGATACAATCAGCCGTCACAGTGTGTCGCCTGAGAGGGTGTGCCGCCTGACACGGTTGGATTGGGCTAGGCTCCTGACCGATATCGGGCTGGAGAGTCGATGTAGTCTGTCGTCCTTCTACATCAAGAAGGCGACCTCTATCTTTATTTCTGTTATTTAATTCTTTACTTATGCACTGTAATTAAGACCCTTAATGTTTATGGAAATGGAAAAGCATAATTACTTGTTGCTTTATCTTTGGTGCAATTGTTGGATGACTGCTATGTTTAATATTTGAACTCTAGCTTGCATGTTTGGATCGCGTTTCGCTTAGCTACCGAATCGTGTTTTCCCGTCACAACAACTTCGAGAGGTGTTGTGGCTCTAGTGTTTGGGCTGATTCTGGAGTACGAGAGTGCCCGAAATCGGTGTTGCTTCAGTAACATTTCACTCTAATTTAAAGTCCAGCAACCTCGAGAGGGGTGTTGATGCTTGGTTAGAGGTATCCGCTCTGAGAGGAGGGGTACATGATGTTCCTGCTACTGCTTGTTTTACCAAAGTTTATCCTTCGCACCTTGCTTTAAGCTCTAGTTTATCTTTCTGTTTCTGTGCATGAAAACCCCTAAAAACTGCTAAATGACTAAAACCTTAAATCCTTCTTGTAACTCCAGTTGGAGATAGTTTTCTTTATTTTGTTTGTCTCATCTTGTTGTTTCCCCTTGGGGAATTTACTATCTCTTTGTACCTGCCGGAGTGTAGCGTGTCGATTCAGAGTTCTCAACACTACCACCCTTGTCCCTTTGTTCAACCCCGTATATCTACTTCGACCCCATAAGAAAAGTTGCGGGGGCCTAGAATAGTTCGGGTTATAAATGTAAAAGTCCGACTAACTTCAAATCCACCTCCATTTTTGGACGCGCGATTTAGGCCGGTCACCCTGTGATCCCATAGGTACTTTCTACGGATCTTGTCAATGCGGGTATCAATTTTGGCGAGTAGGGGGATGCAACTCATGTAGTAGGTGAGAGTGGGTGTGAGGGAGCTATTGAGAAGGGTGAGATGACCCGCCAGACTTAGGAAGTTTGATTTCCAGTCAAAGAGTCTAAACTCAAGGCAATTAATGGCAAGGTCCCAAGCAGAAGAAGGGATACGAGTTGGGGAGATGGGAAGTCCAAGGTATGTGAATGTGAAATGTTCCTTTTTGCAGCTGATAAGATTTTTGTATCTATCCATATCGTCGTTGGATATATGGATACCGATGATGGTGGATTTTTGTAGGTTAATCTTCAGTCCAGTGAGATATGAGAAAATACTGAGAAGTCTGATAGTGTTGATGATATTTTGGTCAGAGGGGGTGATAAAAATCATGGTATCATCAACATATTGGGTGATATTGAAGCTGTAAAAGTCAAGGTTGTGGATCAGGTGGTTATCAGCTGCGATGGTCATCATCCTGGTGAGAATAGATGTATAGAGGATGAAGAGGTATGGTGAGAGAGGATCCTCTTGTATGAGCCCATTCGTGTTGTCGAAATAGCCTTGAGGGGAGCTGTTGATGAGGGTGGAGAACTTGCATGTAGAGATGTAAGACATGATCCAATCATTCCATCTCAGCGGTAAGTTATGATTTTTGAGGCAATATGTGATGCTATCCCAATTGACATTGTCAAAAGCTTTGGTGAAATCCAGTTTGACGGCTAGGGTGGGGGTGTGGGATGTATGGCAGGAGTGTAGCATTTCACTAACAACAATGTAAGTATCTTGGATGTTACGTTTTGGCAAGAAGGCGCATTGGTTGGGTGTGATGATGCGCTGCAAATGGGGTTTCAGGCGGTTGGTGAGGGTCTTCGCAATAATTTTGTAAGTAGTATTGATCAAATTGATAGGCCGGTATTGATGGATGGATGATGGGAGGATGGTTTTGGGTATAAGGGAGATGTTAGTCTGGTTGAGGGGTTTGATGACAGATGATGGGTCAGCTGTAGTGTGAAGGTATTCAAAGATTTTGAAGAAGTTGTTCTCGACATGTGGCCATATGGTGCAAATTGATGTAGCGTTGAATCCATCTAGGCCAGGCGCATTGTCTTTGCCTAAGGCAAAAGCAGCTTGTTTGATATCTTCAATGGAGAAGGGGGCAATAAGACCACCAAGGTTAGATTGTAGAGGGGAAAATATATTTCTCCATTGGAATAGATTGGTATGGTGAGGTTGGTGAGTAGAGTTGAAAATGTTTTGAAAATGTGAGACAATGTGGGAGGTAATAGTGGCTTGATTTGTGGTGCAGACACCATCTATGGTGAAAGAGTGAAGGTGATTTTTCTTTTTCTTGTAGTTGCACCACTGGTGGAAGAATTTAGAATTTTTGACCCCCAGTTTCAGCCAGTGGATTTTTGCCCTTTGTGCCCATATTGCTTCCCAGTGGTCAGAGAGGGTGTCAAGTTAGGCTCCTAGGGTGAGAATGCGAGCAGGGTCCGTGTTCGGCTCAGAGTCAAGTTTGTGTAGGTCGACTTCCTTGGAAGCAATGGAATCTTTGATATTTCCAAACTTGGTTTTGGCCCATGTGAATACAACCTTTCTCATAGTTTTGAGTGAATCTAATAAAAACATGGCCGGATTATGAATGTTGGGAAGGAGTGCCCATTGAGATGAGAACCAGGGGAGAAAATTAGGGTCGGTCAGCCAAAAGTTTTTAATACGCTTGAGTTTATGACCATAGGATGGGGGCATGTGTTTAAAATGACGGGAAAGTGATCTTAGATTGGTCGGTGAACAATGTATGTGATGGTATTTTGATAGAGGTGGTGCCAAGAGTTGTTGCATATGAATCTTTCGAGCTTAGCCCATTAGTGGTCCCAATTCCAGGTGAAGTTGTTTGATGATAAGTCAATGAGGTGGTGTTGTTCTATGTAGTTGTTAAACTGTTGATCAGCAGTGGTATAATGTTGTCCATCTGTGGAGGTGTTCAATCTCTCCATCGGGGAGGTGGTGAGATTGAAGTCACCCCTGATGATCCATGGGGTGTCTATATGATCAGTGGCTAGTTGGTGAAGTAGTTGTATGTAATCTTCTTTGGGGGGGATGGAGGACTGTATGTAACATCCCAGGATTTGAGGCCTCGGATAACATGATCTTAAAAGGAATGATTGGACTACCCATATCACCAAGGTGCACCTCCTTTTCTGGGAGCCCATCACTAAAGAACTCTATAGTTAAGCGTGCTCAGCTTGGAGTAGTACTAGGATGGGTGACCAGTCGGGAAGTTGACCACGACTTGCGTGTGAGTGAGGATAAAGTGCACAGTTAAGCCTAGTGGTGGTTTGTGGGGCCAGTCGTCATTCCTGAAACTCTACTAGAGCCTAGGGCAATGGGCCCAGGCGTTACAAATGGTATCAGAGGCAATTCCCCTCCAGTAGGTGGGGCCCACATGGGCATGGCATGCCAGTATTGAGCCGTACGGTCCAGACATGTAGAAAGGGTTGTCCATGGTTGACGTAGCCACCCTTGCGCTAGTATTCTGTGATCGGGAGCTGGGTGTCCATGGGGCATTGTGGGTCTGCACTGAAATGGGGAAGAGATTATGAGGCCTTATAGTTGAGCCTTGACGAGGACATCAAGAGTCTAAGTGGGGGAGATTGTAACATCCCAGGATTTGAGGCCTCATATAACATGATCTTAAAAGGAATGATTAGACTACCCATATCACCAAGGTTCACCTCCTTTTCCCTGATCCCATCACTAAAGAACTCCATAGTTAAGCATGCTCAGCTTGGAGTAGTACTAGGATGGGTGACCAATCGGAAAGTTGACCCCGGCTTACGTGTGAGTGAGGATAAAGCGTGCAGTTAAGGCTAGTGGTGGTTTGTGGGGCCAGTCGTCATTCCTAAAACTCTACTAGAGCCTAGGGCAGTGGGCCCAAGTTTTACACCGTAGGTGGCTGTGAGGGTCCAATTGATGTTGTCAAAGATATTGGTGATCTGGATTGTGATATGGTTGTGATGCATTGTGGTGTGCCTGACGGAGAACAGTAGATTATTCAATCCAATGGCAATGCCCCCTTTAAATCCGACGACTGGGTATTGTATGCATGTGTTGATATGGCGACCACCAATAGTGTGAAGCATGAAGTCAGTAAGTGTATTTTTTGTCTCCATAAGTATAATTGTCTATATGTGGTTAGCAATAATGAAATTCTTGATTTTTCATTGACGTTTGGCACATGAAGCACCATTAACATTCCATGCCGCAATAATCATAGTGAAAGTTGTGGATAGGGTCGTCTGGATGCATTTAGGATGTTATACCTACATGTCCTTCAGGTGGGATCTAGCCAGCTCAGCTGGCATTCTATTGTTCCATCCCATGAAGCTTTCGATATTACTAAAAGTTTGGTGTGCTTTTAGGTCGGTCTCAAAAGATAGTCTTAGGTGTTTGGAGTAAGTTTTGAAGGATTTAATGTCTGACCATGAGACAAGATCAATTATGTTGTCTCTTTCGGGGTAGTCATCGTGGACATGATTCTGGAAGTCTCTTTGGGTGGAGACAGGTGCTAGTGTGTTCTCAGAGTCACATGAGTCAGTAGAGTGAGTGATTATGATAGGCTTGTGGTGTGTGCTTGGCGCTAGAGGTGAAGTGAAAGTAGTAAAAGAGAATGAGGAGGGTGGGGGGGAGTTACCTCTCTGGGATGTGGACCCCCCCATCATGTATCCTGTGGGTCAAACCAGTTGCATCTTACGGAGGAGGATGTCCTCTGCCGTAAGCTCCGCGATGATTTTGGACTTGAGAAGGGCCCTCGCTTCTTCAGAGATGTCCTGGAGGGTGACTTTTTGCACAGGTGCAGGTGGAGAAGAGGATGTGGCAGTGTAGAGATCCATGGGGTTTGTTGGGCAAGATGGTCTGTTGATAGGGCAGAGGCAAGCGATGGTCGTGGGAATCTAGCTGTTGTTGTTGGTCTTGATGCGCTTGTTTCTCCTAGGGTGACCGCCCCAGGGTGGAAGGTGGGGTGATTGGATGCTTTAGAGGAGTTCGTAGGGTTCCTCCAGGAAGTTGGGTGGCTGTCAAAGTTGGTGAAGGGTGTGGGGTGGTGGAAGGTGTTTCAGTGATAAGACGTATAGGGTGAAGCATTTCCCCAAGGTGAAGATGGAGTGTTGCGGGCAATTCTGTGGGGGCCATTACGGTGAAAACGTAGAAGGATTTGATGTAGTTGGATGGGTTTATGGTTTCTAGTGATATGAACTATAAAGTGACTCCAACAGTGCGGGCAATGTCGCGGAAAATGTTGCTATCCCAGAGGTGTGGGGGGAGGTCATAAATGGAGATCTATGTGGAGCCACCATCATGGGTGACGGTGGCACCAGCCATGGGAGACCACTTAGTCAGGTGAATTTTGATGAAGCTTTCTTCGTAGGGTAGGGTGAAAGAGTGATCGAAGAGGGGTTGTATCTGCGTGCCCTCAGGGACAGTGTAAAGAAGTTTGGATGGGGAGAGGATCTTAGGTTTGAGTATGGTGACACCAGGGAGGAAGCCGGAAATGGCTTTGGTGATCTAGAGGATATCTAGGTGCTTGTTATCGATGTTGTTCATAATCGTCACCAGAATGCTTCTGGAATGAAAAACCTTCCAGGATCTCATGAAATTATCCGGAAGATGCACAGGAAGTGTAATCGAGGTGCGAGGGTTGGTAATGAACATCTTAGGAGCACAGGTGTCGTGCTCAAGCTGGGTTGCGTAGGAGGTGTTTGGGGTGGGCAGGTGGAGATGTGGTGTAGGTGTCCTGTGAGGGTGAACATAAGGGTTCTTATGTAGCATATATTGTTTAGAAGACGTTTGATGAGTGTTAACATGTTGATAAGTGTGCTTGGTGATGTTGGGTTCCCGGGGAAAAGTACTTTTGCATGGCATGGGGAAGTCACGTAGCCTGGGATGAGCAACATGACATGGTGTCTTTTTACAGGGTCGCAGAGGTTCAGGTGGGCGAGGCAAAGGGGTAGAATGGAACCGTGAACCTGCTTGGGTATTACTGGGGGGGCACAGCGAGGTTCATTTGTATCGAGTCGTCTGTTGTGTAGATGACTTGGGCACAATGTGCTTGGTGGAAGAGGAGATGGGTGGTGATGAGGTGGATTTGGTGAGATTGTAGAGCATGGAAAATCGATTGTTAACAATGGGTTGTGGAGGGTTCCCAACATAGCAATGCTTGGCGAGATGGGTCGTAGAGTGGCAGGTGAGGCACACTCTCGGTTTGTTGCAATGGCGTTGTATGTGGCCATAGCCTAGACATCTGAAACATCTGGGCTTTGGTCTAATGTGTTTGAAGTGTTTCCTTTTGGTAAGGATCCAGTCGTCTTCAGTAGTGGGTGGCGTGGATAGGGGGGACAGGGTTAACAAGGTGTTTGTGGAAATTTTCGTTGATAAGGTGAAAGCTGGTCAATCGAGGGGGGGGGAGCGTATGCATCAGTGTTCGAGAAACATGGTGGGTATGGGGATGAAGCTGATGTGGATAGATGTTTTAGGTTGGGCAAGGGGTGCTCTACAGAAGAGCTCGGAGAGTGTGTGGATGTGCTTGCGACCCGATAACAATTAGGGTCAACCGTAAGGCTGGTATAATGGTATACCGAAAAAGGATTGTATACGTATGAGATGGATTCGGCCAAATTAATAATGTAGGTGGTGGAAAACTGATCAAACTGAAACAAAATATTGCAGAATATACTTGCAATAGGGAGGACAATTTTGGATGAGGGTAAACGAAGCAGGTGATTCTAGGGTGCGAAAGTTGAGTACCTAACTGGTGATTCCATGGCTTTGGAGGAAGCTGATTCCTAGGAACTGATCGAATCTCTGGCGGTGCGCGTTCAGCTAATCTGAGTTGGTATGACTGAGTGCACCGCAATTGATTTTGTTCGTGGCCGATGACAAGACCTCCATATATATGTGGGTATGGTTTTCCTTTTTTCCGGCCGGTTGGGGGGGGGGGCTATTGAGTGTTCGTCGTCAGAGCTGATTGGGGCATGGATCGGGTAGAATCGGCCTCCCTCGTTGTAGGCCATGCAGTGGACCTGGTAGTATGTTTTGTCAGACATTTCGCCCGATTAGGAGTCGGACTCCGGTAGGGGTTTGCGCCACTATTTTTGTATGCATACATACTCCTCGATGGTGACCGTGAAGAGCAGGAAGTGGTCAAGGATCACGAAGTCAGCATTGTAGATCTAGGATTCGATCTCCATGGTGTCGGTTGGACTGATGAAGATTCTCTATCCGATGTTGAGGCCGACAAGCTTGACCCATTCATGCCATCCGCTGAGGGTGTACAAATCACCGACGATGTCATCCGCCATCTTAATCTGTGTGTCTTTCCATCCAAAGAAAAGTGTGACCGTACCCTGGTAGAAGCGTTTACCCTCCATGTATCTCCATTCGTAGGGTATAATCAGTTCTTCTAGGGTTTTTGGCTTAACGATGATGTCAAGGGATTAAAAAGGGGGAAAGTTGTACAAAGCTTTTCGTGAGGGGCGAGCCATGGGTGTGTAGTAGTCGGACAGAGTGAGGAGAGATGGTTGTCAACTGGAGTGACAGTGTGTAGTCAGTGATGTGAGGTGGAGGATCTGGAGACATTTCCTCTTCCTTTTGGTGCATAGGATCAAGAAAATGCCCCCCATCCTCATAATGATGATCGTGGGATGCTATAGCCATCAAGATGAGTTGTGCGCTAGTTGTTCGTGTATGATTCCCGAGGTTGTGACGGATTTGCTGATAATGATCTCGTGGGATGATACGATAGTATGATTTGATCAGAGAGCATAAAGATTTGGTGTATCAAAGAGCCATTGAGATGAGCATGCAAACGGCACCAGGGGTATGTTTTCACTGTAGTGTCGGGGGTTGGAGTCGTGGCGATTGTTGTAATCGCATCATCGATGGGGCGGAGCAAGGGTTGAATCGGGGGGGGGGGGGAGCCCCCCTAAAGAGCTGTTAGGAGGCGGAGGTCATCATATTTATATAATATTATAGAAGATTACTTGGAATCATTTTGGATATTCAAAAGCCATTATGGGGCATTTTGATATTTTGCTCAAGTATATAAATGCACTATCCATGACATTATTGTTAATATTAGCACAAATTTGAAGAAGACATATAAATTCCCCGCTTCACCCTTACCCTTCCCATTTGCCTTGTGGGTAAGAGGATAAGGGGATGGTAAGGATATCATTGGAGTAGGGAATTGCCCATACCCTTCCCCAAAATACTTGGTGGATAAGAGTAAGGGTAACACCTTACCCTCTCATACCCTTCATGTTGAATCTTATAACTATATCAACAACCTTTTATTTTCTATTCTTGGAAAACCTGCTCATTTGTGCCCTTCCTGAGCAACCAGCATCCAGTCATGAATTTCACTTTTGTGCCTCCTACATGGGATTTTCTCCCCAATGCTATTTTCATCCACTCTTCTATCATGGTTGTTCCAAAGAAATTAGTTAGACATTATTGTAACAGCCTCTTCCATACAACATGGCTTGTTGGGTTGTCTCTAAACACATGTATTGTAGTCTCCTCCACATGTCTGCATCTTGCCCACCCTTTTTCTATCATCATTTTCCTCATCTTACTCCAATAGTTTGATAGGATTCTATTATGAGCTACAAGGTAGTTCAAAGTTCTTATCTTGTGAGCTACTGGACTCCCCCAAAGACAATTCCCTTTTTCCTCCTTATTTTGATATTTCTCTTGGATTAGTAATGGGTACACACTTTGAGTACATAACTCCCTATATTTCCCAGACTTCCAAGTCCATTCACCTTCTTCATAGTGGTCTTGGGGTATAGGCTTCATTCTAATTTGCCTAATTATGTCAACTATAAATTATTCATTGAGGAACCCAGTGCCTCATTCCTCACTCTCCTTAACCAGACGTGGCATTCTGGTCTACAATGTCTTATAGTACTAACCTTTTTGGTATCAGGACGGTTTGTGTGTTGATATTGATCCAAATATCATTCCACACATTGGGCTCCCTGTCATTGCAAACTTCTCTTCCTGAGGTTACCTTAGCTAATAGAATTTGTCTTGTAATGGCTCTCCACATCATAGATTCCTATGTAGTCGTGCCTCTTATTGAGTTGTACTTCTCTCTCATTAATTGTACCCATTGAACATCCCTTTTCCTTGTGTATCCCATGTCAACCTCATCAGGAGTGCCTACTCATGTTTTCTTGTTATCCCTTATCCACCTTTATATTTTGGTGCAATCATCCTTCTCCATGCATATAGACGTACACCGTATGCATTTTCTTTCCCAAATCATATGAATTTTCTTATCATCTGTTCTACATGATCACATATAGAGATTGGTAGGGGTGTGGGCTACATTATGCAAGTTGCTAATGAATTTAAGGTAGCTTCGGCTAAGGCAACTCTTCCTATAAGAGATAATTGTTCAGTTGGATCAACCCCCAATATTTGTTTAGATGTTATTTAATATATATGTGTATAACTATTTATAATTTCTTTGGTGAACTATAGGAACTCCCAAATTCCTACCCAAGTTCACTACCTCCTAGTTTCATGTAGCTCGACATACCTATCTTCTAGTCCTTCTCATTGTGTTTGATGAGAAGAAAATGTTTGATTTTCCTTTAGATAATTTTTGACCCAAGACTGCTTTGAACTCTTTGAGGCACTTCATCATTACTCGAGCATGGGATGATGATACTTCTCCAAATAGGAGTATGCCATATTCAAAAATGATATGTGAGATTTCTATCTTCCTTTTAGATACACGGGAAGCTTGCCACCTTCCTTCACCAACCTCCTTATTTGTTTCCTGACTCCGTATTTTTAGTAAGAGGATGAATATGGATGGAGATTGGGGATCCCCTTTTTGTATCCCACTTGAGGGATTGAATGGATATAAGGCTTCTCTATTCCACAATAGTGTGCTCAATCCATCAGTGATCAATTTCATTTTAATTTGGGTGAGTACCAGTGGGATGCTAGTTTTTTGCAGCATGTCCTCCATGAAATCCCATCTCATCCTATCACATGCCTTCGATAGGTCTAGATTCAGGGTCATAGATCACTTCACTATTTTCCTTATCTCCATCTAGTGTATTACTTCTTGTACCAAAATGACATCAACCTAGATGTGCCTTCCCAAAATAAAACTCATTTGGGTTGGAGAGATCCATTCCCAAAGAAATGGATTGATGCAAGACACAATGAACTAGTTAGTAGATTCATACACACATTGTTTAATGAGACTGGTCTTGGTTGTGAGGATGTTTCATGGTGAGTATTTTTGGGTATCAACACCGTTGTAGACTCTACCAATTTCTCATCTATTTGTTCACCTTTGAAAGGCTTTTGTGGGTACTCAATTAACGATCGTTTGATCTTGCCACAATTTTTTCACAGAAAGTTGGCATTTGTCCCATAAGGTTCTGGTGCTTTCAGAAGGGCAAAGTCAAAGTGTGTCTCATTAACTTATACCCGATTCAAAATTTGGCCAAATGTACTTTTTTGCGTCCTTCTCATTGGAGAGGAAGTATCTACGTACTATTGCTAGAAATTGATAGTGTTCCCTGGTTTGGATTAGTTTAAAAATCTTTGAAATATTTCCTCACAGTATCATTTAGGTCCACCTCTCATTCCTTCCATTCTCCATCCTCATTCTTCAACTTTGTGTGTTTGTTTCTCCCCCTCCTCTCCTCAACCAAGGTATGAAAGTAGCGAGTATTAATATCTCCCAATATCAACCATTCAAAGTGAGACTTCTATTGTCAATCCATCTTCTCCCTTCTTAATTCCTCTTTTAGTGTAGCTTGCAGGTTGATGATCACATCTTACACCTCTATTGAGTAGTTGTTTACTACGCTTCACTGCTACAAGATCAATCACGCTTGTAGGCTCCTCTTCCTTCTATTCATTTTCTTCTGTCGTATGTGTCCCAGGATCTTGTCGATGTAAGAAATGATTTGGCTGTGTTGCTGAAAGATTCTTATGCTTTCCTTTCATTTTCTAAAAATTGATTAAAGCCACTGGCTTCCTACTACAATGCTTTTGTTCTTATAATTCTGATACATCCTTTAGTTTGTTCTATAGTAGTAATTAGGATAGGTTTTTGGTATGAGTTTAGTCTCTCAAACACCTCCACTTTTTCCCTTCCTTCCATGTCTAGCCAGTGTGAATTTCCTAGCACTCTATCCAACCTCTCCTAAAGTAGTCCTCTCTTAAATGTAGTTCTTGGTCCGTTAGCAAATATTTCTATAAGCCCACTATCCTCCAAAGCTTCCCCAAAGTTCATGCATCTTCCTCAGTCCAGTATTTGAGTTCCACTCTTCTCTTCTATGTCGAGGTGCATGTTGAAATCTCCAACCATAACCTATGGATAAGGGATCACTTTTGCGATGTTCTTCAGTTTCCCCCACAAAAAAGGTCTCCCGGATTGAGTCACACTTATGTAGATGATTGTTATGAGGTATTTACCATATACAATGTAGTGTACAAACTATTTTTGGCTTAGTATTATATCTATATGGTGTGTAACTATGTTCCACATAAGCTAGATCCCACCAAAGAAGCTAACTACTACTCTATGTGACCGGGACACCCCTGATCTCTTAATGATCTATATCACATCATCTCCACTTGTACATGCTTCTAATATTGCTACTAATGACGTTCTTTACTTCAGCATCAGATCCTTCGAAGTGTTAGTGTGACAGATCCCTTGTACATTCCATGAAAACCAATCATTGATGAACAGTTGAAGGGTCTGGGTTTTCCTCTTCGCTTTGCACTGCATTTCCTTCATAGGACTATCCCCGAAGGCCTCTCTTCCTTGGTTTGTTGCCCTACGTCTCTTGAGAGTTGAGGAATTTCCTATTACAGAGGTCAACCCTTGCACTTCCTCTTCTTGAGTACGTGAAAATATTGATAGGGGTTTCCTATGTAGCACTTGGTTTTCTATACATGGTATTACCATCCTCATGTGTCTTAGTTGGCATCTAGTTCCCTTCCAAAACATTGTCTTCCATTAGGTAAACTGTTGTGTGGGTCTAGTTTTGTCCTTTCTCATGTGATTTCATTTTTTGGCCCTTTCTGCTACTATTGTATTCCCCATTATGGTTTCTATTATTATGCTACATTGTTCCTTGAGTACTTTGTTCGTCTTCTCTTCTAGTGTTCCTCATTTTCTTTGTCTTCCACTTCCTCTCACCCCAATCTATACCAAAAATGATTCTTTGCACCACCCTAACTGGGTGTTCTACTTCTAATACTTCCTCTTCCTCAATGTCTGTATCATTAATATTTTCAAATCTATTCCGTGTGTCTACTATCTTCTCTGTTATCTGTTGTGGTTGTCTCTATGGTTTCTTTGGTAACAACTAGGCATGGATAGTTTGAGAAAACTCCCCCATGTGATTTGTGGTAGAATGGTTCCCCTTGTCCTTCACAATTTCTCTCCTATAATCTTTCTCCAAGTGGACATTGTGCCTACAGTTGAGGCATATGTATCGTATATTCTAATACCAGACCACGTATTTCCTACCATGTACATGCATTGTAGGTATCAATGAACTTCAAACCAGTAGTTCAACTACCAAGTGAGAAATCCTTCATCTCCACTGCATCATTTTGTTCAAATCTATGACAACCCACCACACTAAATGAGATTACTCAAAACACTACTACAGAACAGGCCTTTGGCGTCGGTTGTTTATTCCCTTTTAGCGATGGTTCTATAGCGACGCCTATGTGGGCACCGCTAAAGGTCGAACTCTTCGGTGTCGGTTGTATAACTGACGCAAAAAGGCTTCACGCCACCGAAAATGTGCCAGTAGGGCACCGATAGGCGTCGGTTATTTATAGTAAGCCGACGCCAAAAGGCTTCACACCACAAAAAGGGTGCCATCTAGGACACTATCTACGTCGGTTTGCAACTAAAAAACCGACACCATATTCCCAGACGCCACGGCCGTGCTTCCCTACACGGCCGTATTTAGTACTATAGGCGTCGGTTTTATACGAATAACCGACGCCATTTCCACCACGGGCATGCTTTCCTGCACGGTCGGGTTGTTTGTCACATTAGGCTGCGGTTTTTATCCATACGTAATAGTATAAAAATAAGATTGATATATTTCATACTAACTAATGAGACTATATATAATACCTCATGTATGGTATCGATGTCCAATGCGGCATATTGGATAATCATCTGTATAAATCACATCACATAGTATGTTCATGTCCATCCGTTGTCTTGTGTAGCGCACTATAAATTGAAACATACAAAATATTAAAAAAATACAACTAAGCACAGTTCACATAAATAATATATACATTGGAGTTGGGAACTTACTTTCACGTTCTCCCAAATTATTGGTTGGTTCTTTTTCCTGGGGACCTTTCCTCCAGCCTTTTTGAATGCATCTAAACCCCTACATGTTAATGTAACACAGTAAATTGCATAATTAAATAGTAATGTAATAACAGATGTTAACATATATAAAAATGAAATATTTCTCACAAGAATAATGGCAATCTCATTACGTGTCCAATTTTAGTATTCAATGTACTCCCCACAGGATCTAGATAATAAACAGTGAACGTCCAAGGGAGAATAACTAGTTACTCCCAATGCCTACCGCTAGAGGTAAAAAAGTTAAAAATTAATAACTCAAAATCCACAATAAAAATGTAATTTTCTTAAGTCCAAATTATAAGTAAAGTAAACTTACTTGACATTGAATGGAGCTATTATTATCGTCTTCTTTTGTCGACTGAAAATTGTAAAAGCATCTATACAGTATTGTTGAACACTATCAGGGTCTTTAGCTACCATACTAATCAATGATGGAATAAAAAATCCCACATGGTCAAATGCAAATTGTTTACATTGATTTTTGACTAAGTAGCTGCAAAACATGTATTACGTATGCATTAATATATAAGAAACCAGATCACCGGATCTTACACAAGGTATATGGATGTATAAACAAGATCTCACCTTATGCATATCTCTATCATTGATGTATTCATCCAATCATATATTAACAACTCAATAATATCTTGTATAAATAAAGAGCTTTCGTATGATTGACCTGCATAATTTGCTTCTAAAGAAACAATTATAGGGCAATGTATATTATGTTCCCATAGCCAACATGCCATTCCCCTACAAGCATGACCTAACAGGTATTTTAGGTCAGTTGGAACCCAACTTGATAATGCAGGAAATGGAGGTGGAGGCCTAGATTCTTCGGGTGTCTTCTTTTTAACATATATATATAATTTTAGATCAATTGACCTCATATATACACATTAACAATCCAAAGTAATGTAAATTTATCTTACAATTTCAGTAGTGTAGACGACATCTGCTTTGGGCCACAATATCACCCCACCTTTTGCCTCAACAAGGGTATCAACATCCGGGTGGGCATATGGCAATGTAGCTTCCATCCAATCGGGGAATACACGTATCAGGCTCACACGAACGTAGTCCTGTGGCATTGGAGTCCCGTGAAATGTTGCCCCAAGAAGGGATGGGTAAGCCTGTGCCTCTACAACAACATAGTCTTGCATTCTTAAGCGGCATGGCTTCAACGCCTACAAATTTACGTAAAGAATGTTATACATATATACATATCATCTTGAAAAGACTAGATACAATGTCATAAAAAATACTTACAACAGACGTGTTAGGCGGTGGGTCTACATGATTACTCACAGTTTGTGCATCAGGAGAAGAGTGGGTAGCCACAGGTTGATTGGAAGCCTGAGATGCCTACCACCGCTGCATTATATACTCAACTTTCTTAGAAACTAGATCCTCGACTCTTTTATTCTCCTATACATGGATAAAATAAACATTAGCTTCTTATTATTGAATTCCCTTTTGCAGTAACATTCTAAAAAAAATAAGTTACCTCTTCTTGTGAAAGTCCCGCTCTGGGTTTGCGCTGGGATGGCCCAAAGAATGCTTTGATGCCCGAGCAATATTTGTTGCATTAGAGTGTGACAATCATGAGATTTAAGACCTATCAACTTCATATCTTTCATTGATACCAATCGACAGATGTTGGATGAGTAACCCTGTGGCACCTTAACATTTACCAAGCATTCACAAAAAGCTTTCTTCTCCTTTCTAGATAATGTGTAACAAGCGGGAGGTAAGTATGTTCTTTTATTACCCATTTCACGTAATTTTGTTAATTCTGACCTTATTCCCATTTCACGTAGGTCCAGTCTGGATTTTATCCCATCTTTAGTCTTACCTGGTATATTTAACAGAGTACCAATGACGCTATCACAGACATTTTTCTCAACGTGCATTACATCGATACAATGCCTGACTGTCAAAGAACTCCAATAAGGAAGATCCCAAAATATTGACTTCTTCTTAAATGAAGAATTATCACTCCGTGTGGCCATACTACATTGTGATTTCTTACCAAATTCATTGATAATGTCTTTTACTCTTTGATAAACAACATCCCCTGGTATAGGTTTAGGTGCACTCCGTTCATCATTCCATCAATTGAATGCTTTGCACTTCCTACGATACGAATGGAATTTTGAAAGAAACCTTCGATGACCAAGATATACAATCTTGCCGCCATGTTTTAGTCTTATTGAATCAGTGTTTTCTTCACATATAGGACACGCTTTAGCTCCTTTGAAACTATACCCAGACAAATTCCCGTATGCTAGAAAGTCATTAATAGTGCAAAACAACATAGTGTGCAAACGAAATGTCTCTCTTCCTGAAGCATCATAGGTCATCACACCTTCAGCCCAAAGTTTCTTTAAGTCATCAATCAGATGTTCAAGATAAACATCGATATCATTTCCGGGTTGTTTAGGGCCCGATATCAACAACGACAGCATAACATACTTATTTTTCATACACAGCCAGGGAGGAATATTGTATATAACAAGCATGACTAGCCAAGTGCTATGTTGGCTGCTTAATGTCCCATACAGATTCATCCCATCAGTACAAAGCCCAAGTCTTAGATTTCTGACTTCTTCACCAAATTCAGGGTACAATAGATCAATCTTCTTCCACTGTGGGGAATCAGACGCATGTCGTAGGATCCCATCATTGTTTTTATTAACATCTGCATGCCACCTCAAATTCTTCACATCTTTCATATTTGCAAACAAGCGTTGAAACCATGATATTATAGGTAGATACCACATCACCTTGGCAGGAGAACCAGTTTTGGACTCCCCCAAAGTCGTCAATTTATATCATGACGCACCACATTTTAGACAATCTTTCAAATCCACATAGTCCTTTTGAAATAATACACAATCATTCAAGCATGCGTGTATCTTCTTGGCCTCCATTCCCATTGGGCACAACAATTTCTTTACCCGGTATGTTGAGATTGGCAGCTCGTTTCCTTCAGGAAGCATTTCTTTCAACAAAGTCAACAATGAAGTAAAGCTTTTGTCGCTCCATCTATTGTTAGCTTTCAACTTATACAATCTCAACACAACGCTAATCTTCATAAACTTAGAATAGCCTGTGTATAACGGTATCTCAGCATCATGCACAATGTTTCTAAAGATGGGAGGTGGATCAGTGTGCTCTACCCTACAACTATCCAGCATCGCATCAACGATGTCTACTGGAACTGGTTCGTTCACATCTACGTCATCGGAGGCAATTTCTTCTTCCACCCAAGCACTGCTATCAACATCCACCGGTTTTGAGTTTGAAATCTCTCCATGCCAGTGCCATTCTGTATAGCCTTGTACAATCTCGTTGCACATGACATGACTTTTGATTTCGTCACCAGTGCTGACTTTCAAGTTGTTACTGCAATGCCTACATGGACAGTATAACCTATCTCCAGGTTCTTTTCTATGTTCCTCAAAAAATCTAATAAACTGATCAAGACCAGATATAAACTCTAGGGTGCAGCGATTGCGAATGGACATCCATGATCTATCCATTCTATGATCAAAGAGAAAACAAGTATATATTAGGACAAGATTAGGGTCTACGGTTAACAAATACATGTGTTGTCATTCTTATATACAATAAATGTATACCACCTATCCCATCCTTGAACACCTAATCTCACTAGTAAGTGTATAATGTGTACTGGGTTTTCAAGAAAATTTTACTCCTAATGTGAGATTAGGTGTTCAAGAACAGTCCCAAATCGGAGACTATCCAAGATTTACTCCTAATGAGTAAATCTTAGACGGGTTTCTAGGCCAACAAATACATGTGTTGTCATTCTTATATATAATAAATGTGTACCACCTATCCCATTCTTGAACACCTAATCTCACTAGTAAGTATATAATGTGTATTGAGTTTTCAAGAAAATTTCGGCAGCATTTCCCCGTTGTTCTGCAAGTACAAATGTACTTAGAGAACAAATGGGGAAATGCTGCCAAAATTTTCTTAAAAACCCAATACACATTATACACTTACATCCTAAGTGAGATTAGGTGTTCAAGAACAGTCCCAAACTGGGGATTATCCAAGATTTACTCCTAATGAGTAAATCTTGGACGGGTTTCTAGGCCAACAAATACATGTGTTGTCATTCTTATATATAATAAATGTGTACCGCCTATCCCATTCTTGAACACCTAATCTCACTAGTAAGTGTATAATGTGTATTGGGTTTTCAAGAAAATTTCGACAACATTTCCCAGTTATTCTCCAAGTACATATGTACTTAGAGAACAAACGGGGAAATGCTGCCGAACTTTTCTTGAAAACACAATACACATTATACACTTACATCCTAAGAGAGATTAGGTGTTCAAGAACAGTCCCAAACCGGGGACTATCCAAGATTTACTCATTAGGAGTAAATCTTGGACGGGTTTCTAGGCCAACAAATACATGTGTTGTCATTCTTATATATAATAAACGTGTACCACCTATCCCATTCTTGAACACCTAGTCTTACTAGTAAGTGTATAATGTGTATTGGGTTTTCAAGAAAATTTCGGCAACATTTCCCCGTTGTTCTCCAAGTACATATGTACTTAGAGATCAAACGGGGAAATGCTGCCGAAATTTTCTTGAAAACCCAATACACATTATACACTTACATCCTAAGTGAGATTAGGTGTTCAAGAACAGTCCCAAACCGGGGACTATCCAAGATTTACTCCTAATGAGTAAATCTTGGAAGGGTTTCTAGGCCAACAAAATCATATCATTAAGAGCATGGTTTGATGTTAGGTCATCATAGGTCATAATAATCCACTAGAATGAGAAAAAAAGGTCTCATGGTGTTAAAATAGCATAAGAGTATTAGATCTTGTTCTAGAGTGTACAAGACATAATAGTGACTACTGATTTTGTGGGGTGATATCATTTCATAGGATTTATAGATTCAAATTTAACAAGTGTACAAGTTGCATCATTTTAATACTCTAAAGGTGACTAGTGGGTCATAGCACATAAAAGATGGCATTACAAGGAAAGTAAGCAAGCTAGATCAATTAACACTCATCTCAAGGGAACATTAGTTACTGAGGGGACCAGGAAAGAGTGCTTTTAATCACCAGGATCATACAAGTAGCAATGTTGATTAAGTATATGTGATGAAAGATCAAGCAGTGTAATAAAATAGGGTTTTGGGGGATGTTTACCTCTATTTGAGCCCAGTTGGGCGTCAGCAGGGAGAGAGGGCGAGATAGAGGGTAGGCGAGTAGGCAGGAAAGAAGGTAGGTGAGTAGGCGACGGGCAGGGAGATGGTGGGCAGCAGTAGATGATCAATTAATTTTTGAAACAGTACATAAATAAATACAAACAGTAGATAAATAAATACAGATCAATTGATAAATAAAGTTAAATCAGTTGATAAATAAAGTTAAATAAGTAGATGATTAAATAATAACCAAATCAGTACATAAATAAACACAAATCAGTAAATAACTTATTTAAAAAATACACCCAGCAGCATTGTGCCTTGGCGCCGCCCAAGTGTCCGCCCAGGCATCCCAGAGGCCTATCTAGGATGGGCACCTCAGTTTGGGACCCTAGGTGAATGCCTGGGCCACCTAGGCACGCCTGGGTGCCACCTGGGTAGGTCGGAAGGTACCTCAGCAAGCGAGGTCGAGCAGATCGAGCAGGTCAAGGTGAGGTCGAGGCAAGGTGAGGTCAAGCAGGTCGAGCAGGTCGGCGACGAGCAAGGAGTCGGCCGGAGTCGGCCGATGTCAGCCCGGCGTTGCAGTAGGAGCGCTAGGTGGTGGCGCGGAAGCAGGGGGAAGGAGCGGCAGAGAGCAAGGAGAACGACGGTGGTGGATGGCGGTGGCGGTGGCAAGGAGAACGACGGCGGTGGGCAATGGCACACAGAGGGAGTTTGCTTGCTCACCGGAATCGCCAGACCCTAAAATTGACTTTCGATTGGAATGAAACAGAGAAAGGGGAAGAGTCTTCTTCGCACGGGTGCTAATAAGTCAACAATCGGCGTTGGTCATTACAAAAAACTGACGCTAAAGCAAATAAGCATCGGTTGTTAGGTAAAACACCGATGTTGTATATTACGCAAATTTTTTCGCTCAAAATTTTGATTCCGCGGGTTATTTTAGGCGTCGATTTTGTTTTACCCAATCAACGCTGAATACAAAGCGGTACATGTGTCTGGCTGGTCTTCGAATATAGATGTCGTGTTTCCTAAATCACCGACTTTGAATGTTATAGGCGTCGGTTTTCTTAAATAACCGACACCTAGAAAAGCGACACTGAATGTTGTTTCTGTAGTAGTGAAACTAAAATTTTGATCCATTATTAATAACTCATATTACCATAAAGGTACAGAGTTAAAACTGAAACGAAATTTCGAATCATGTCATAGAACATTTACGTAGAGGTCCAACATATTGCATACATATAACCATACCAGATATCTTTATATCTATTTTGTGGTCTCATTAACAACATGTATATAAAAGATAGTGTCCACATTTATGCAACATTTATGAAGAACAAGTACATTACCAAAATCTTGAGTCGATGTACATCATCTACAAAACTTCCCCACCCAGACCTAACATTACAAGGATGACTCTAGGACTCACTAAATAACCCACAACCCTCTTCCTCTATAGATCTCCAAACTACTCTCCTTGCTAGTATGGGTCTGATGGTGTTGTTGATGATCACCTAAAAACATGTGGTGACCCATGAGGTGAGACCCATGTTCCAATGATAGATATAACTTCTAAAAACATATGTGACTTACACAAAGATTATGTACTTTAACCAATTAAAGTAGACAATATTACAGAGTTGAAAAATTATATAACTTACACACAAGAACATGCATAGCTAGAGTTATGAGTACAGTTGATTTCTCTTACTCCATTATAAAGCATCTAAAAAATAAAGAAAATAAAGCTACAATCATCGTCCAATGTGAGTTGCAAGGTAACCCTAATATATTTGCTACAAGTTGATTTACATATTTTATTAAGCCCTAGGTGTTTTGAGGTTTACCACTCAAACTACTAGTTGACCACTGTGAAGTTACAATTAGCCCCATACAATATTTAGGATGACCAGAATCCTAAGATCTCTTCCCCTCAGTCAGTACAAGTAACCATTGTGGTGGAACATCAACCCAACTGCCAAAACAGCCTAGTCCGCCCTTGGTACACATGCCACATCATTAGAAACTAGGGTGTGAACCCAAAAATCCAAGTTACAACCGCAATCTCTCTCAACACTTATCAACTCTAAGACACGACCTCAACCACTCTCTAAAACCTTGGGATTTGGATGGCAGAGATATACCCTCCCTGTACTCGCATATACTCAACACTATATGACTCCTAGATCCTCTTGAGACTACTCATTTCACTATTCAGCAAGATCTATCATTGAGAAAGTTCTACGGTCACAACGAACTACATGATTAGGGTTATACTTGATTAATTATGTTATTTGAGTACTTTGACTACATCAATCAAGTTACATATAAGATCTTAAAGCATGTTTTGCAAAATAAATTGCATAACACAAATTCAGAAGATATAAAACGTACGAAACATGCCCCATGTCATTTCACCATGGTATACTTAACCATAATTATTTGTAAAGAGGACTGAGCCTCCAACTAGGGCACAAAACAACCCATAATACCATGTAGACCGAAATAGAATTAACCTCCTTTCGGAGTAGAATTTGCAACCAAAAATTTTTCTTGGACCATCATGAGTCTAACACCCAAAATTTTAGCATAAAACTCCATATGGTGTAAGAGATACAAATATTAAGGATTAGGTAATTATATATCAAAAAGCTAGCATAGGTCAACAACCTTACTTTAGGATACGTCCAATAGGAATCTTGATACTAGAACGGTAATGCATGTCAAGTTTCGTCTTCATTGGATACTAATGCACCATGAAAAAAGCATGTTTATAAGACATTTTACTTGTATTACATGTAAGTTCGAAGGAAAAGTTCTCCTTACAACAGAAAACATATAATGGAGGCTAAAACAAGTTTACGGATTTGTATTTTCTACATATACATGTAAAACAATACCTAAATAACCATCTTTTGGCATATTACATACCTTATAATACAAGATTTAGGCCTTGTATGCATTATGTAGGCAAGAAATGCAATAAAAGTTATATCTCTCACCTAAAAATGCGAAGGAAAATGTCCAACTACAAACTATCATGAAGAGGAAAAGGTAAAACTTGATCTTTGTTCTCCAAAAGCTACAAGGTAGCTCCCATCTTTAAGAGCGGAGTATCTCTATAGCAAAAGGGAGAATAAAGAGATTTCTTCATCCATGTGTACAAGTTTCCCACAAGGAACACCATGGATTTTGTCTATGGAAGAAGAGAGAAGAAAGAAGACAACAAGAAAATGAGGTTAGGTAAGAAGATCGTATGTACACAAAGCAAGAAACTAGGCAAGAAAGGTTCAATTCATCCTAGAAGAGCTAGATACAATTCCTACAGCAACAAGCAACCACGATCTAGAAAAGCTTCAACCTCCATAAGCTCCCCCTTTGTGAATCAATGGCTCTGTATGGTCTCCACCAACAAGAGCAGGTTTGAGGTAGAAAGGCTCATTTGAGGGAAGAGGGGAAGGGTATTTATAGCTATGAGAAAAGAGAAAGGAGTTCAAAGGTAAAAAACTACTCTACCATCGGTCAAAGGATAAGTTTTCCATCTACTTGTACAACCAGAACAACCATTGATATGTAGCCCTCAAGGAAAAGAATTGGGTTGCACACCTAGTGCAAGCATCGATTTGCATCCCTCAAGGAAAACCATTAGTTTACACACCTAATACAACCATTGGTTTGTAGTCCTCAAGGAAAACTATTGGTTTGCACACTAAGTGCAACCAGGTTTGCAGTCATCAAGGAAAATCTTTGGTTTACACATCGAGTGATAGTTTACAACCGTTAACTATCTTGATCTGCTTTCCTTCTTCCATGTGACTTAGGAAGTCCTGAGACCGAGATCAAGCCGTCAAAAACTCACTTCAAGCTCAGTTAGTCAAGGAATATGAGCTTTCTTTCCCTCTGTGGTACGAGAGTGGGGGACGGCCCCCGTCGGTCCCATCTCTCTCCAGCCTGGAAAACTAAAGAAAAAGTGATATGAGATAGTTAAGGTGGTCCCACAAAATGACCAATCCTGAGTGCAACCATCAGTTTACAACCCTCAAGGAAAACCATTGGTTTGCACTCCCGATGAAACCATCAGTTTGCAGCCTTATGGAAAAGCATTAGTTTGCACACCCAATGAAACCATCAATTTACAACCCTCAAGGAAATCCATTAGTTTTCACACCCAGTGCAACCATCAATTTGCAGCCCTCAAGAAAAATCATTGGAAGGTGCAAATACCTTCACTTCCACAGTCAACAAACATCAAGGGTTGATACCTTTATGCGAAAAGGTTCCAAAGCATTCAAATAATATTTTTTTAATCAAATTATTAGGAATATCATGAAGCAAAATATACATGCATTGAAATTGCAGTTAGACCCCTAGAAAAGAGAAAGTTGCATAAAGGTCCACAAAAGCACATACATTTACAAAACTTCAGCAAATGAAGTCTGATTTGGACCAAATTTGAAACATAGATTTGTCAAATGATATCAAAACATAATCTATGATTTACTATGAAACCAAGCACCCAAATTCAATTGAATAAGCATGTTTGAGAATAAAACCATATCAATGGTCTTACAAGGTCCACCTTGATTGTCTGCTACAGTCTATTCCTATAGTTTCCAGAAAACTATTATGGTATAGATGTGTAAGTAGGTTGGTTATTCAAACCCATGCCACACATTTCTCTCAATGTCTATTACCCAATGAGAAGAATGAATCCCATTGTTGTACCATCAGATACAAACTAAATAGAGGACACAGTCCTCCATTAGGGCCTTCAAGAAGTTAGCTTGTTTTTGAAGTTAAAGCAAAAAATACTCATTTTCTAGGTCTATTAGGTTGTATCAACAGTCTGGTTCCACACGAGTCTTATTTTTTGTATGAGGATAAATGCAATTGATATCTCTCACAGTTAGTTCAAATAATGTCAACATACTTCTATGGTTTCAATAAGCCTTCCAAGACATCATTTTTAAATCAAATGACAGGTAGCCATCTGATGAATGCATATTCATCCTGATTTTCTGTCACTCTTTTTATAACCAATTTGATTCAATACTTTCAATTTATCTCTTAAACCTCACAAATTGCAAGTTTTCTAGATAAATCCAATTATTATGATTTTTGATCAAATTTATATTGATTTGGTGCAGGTCTAAACCAGGTTCTATCATCATATGGAATTCACTAAAGAATCTCTGACCAAACGGTTTTCACCATTCGGTTTCACTAATCGATCTCACCAAATGGTTTGTCCTAATGATCTTAAGACCATTTGAGCCCATTCAGTTTCAAGACCGCATGAGCCCAAACGGTCCCAAAACTATACGACGTCTAACGATTTCAAAACCGTTTAGACAACGAAACCATTTGGACAACGAAACCATTTGGACAACGAAACCATTTGGAGCCATTCAGTCCCAAGACCATTTGTAGCCATTCGGTCCCAAGACTGTTTGGAGCCATTCGGTCACAAGACTATTTGCCCTCAAGACCAAACAATACATGAAGACCGTTTGAGGCATGCAATTTTGCAACCATTCGGTCCCAAGACCGTTTGCAACCATTCGGTCCCGAGACCGTTTGGAGCCATTCGGTCACAAGATTGTTTGCTGCCATTCGGTCCCAACACCATTTGGTGCCATTCGGTCCTGAGACCGTTTGCTCGCAAGACTGAATGAAGCTGAGAGACCGATTACATCAAGACCATTTGGGCACTTGCACAAGACCAAATGAAGATCGAATCCAAGGCTGATTGGATCCTAACGGTTTCGAGACCATTTGGATCCATTCGGTTTGCAAAGACACACCAAACGGTCTCCAGACCATTTGGGATATCCAAATGGTTTCCAAACTATTTGAAGACCAAACGGTCTCAAAGCTGTTTGAAGGACAAACGGTCCCCAAACCGTTTGGAGCACTATTCATAGCAAAAATGTGCCCACCTCATCCAAGCCTATAAATAGGACCACAAGGGTCCTCATTTGGGCATCGGTTCCGGGACACCGACAGGCTGCCTGTACACAGGTCCAATCCAAATCCAGTGCCATCCACACCATTTTCATTCCACCTACTGCCCGTGCTGTGACCAAGGAGGTTGAGGAAAGAAGGAAGACGGAGCGAGGGAGACTGTTCGGTCTATCTTGGCATCTCCCGTTCGCATCTAGATCTGCTTCGACACGACGTAGAAGGTCGTATCTTCTTCACCGAGCTGCGACTACCTTCTACACTGAGTTCATGGCGGATTTCTCTCTCTTTCTTATTCTTCTCGTCTCTCGCGTCATGAGCGAGTAGTCTTCTTTTGCTGGGGTGTGGGGACTAGCCCCGCTGCCCATGCAAGCATGTTCTTTTGTTAAGAATTCCATGGCAATGTGTATAACTTTCCATTTCGTTGTTAGTTGGTACGTTTGTAGTTGATTATCTACTTGCTTTCATCTTGTTCTTTCCTTTATTGTGAAATCTTCTATATATGGGATGGAATGGCGGTTTACAAGTTTGACTCCTTGACGAGAACTTCTAATAGGATTCCTTGGGGCCGTAAATATATGATCCATGAGGGGACGAGACATCTAGCTTACGATGATGCTTCTGTGGTCTAAACATCCCTCAGGGAGGACCACAGCCTTAGTTGGATTTTGTATCATCTTGTTTATCGTTGATGTTAGTTTGTAGATCTATCACCTTCTTGCTTATCAATTAACGTGGTTGACTCCCAAACTAGAAATAGAATGGGATTTCTTCAAGGTCGTAAGTACATGATCCATGAGGGGACGAGCCATCTAGCTTTTGGTGACGCTTCTGTGTGCCTAACGCCTGTACAGGGGGCCCACAACCTTCATTGGATTTCTGTATCTTCATAGCCGTAAGTAAGTGATCCAGATGGTGATGAGACATCTGATGCCTAAGGTGATGCTTACGCAAACCTAACGCCCGTATGGGGGATGCTTACGCGAACCTAACGCCCGTATGGGGGGTCTTCTAGTAGCTCTACTTGGATTGTTATATCTTGCCTGGATTGTTTGCGTTGGAATGTGTTTGCGTGTGTAGTGGTGGTGAAACCCGGTACCATCCCAACGATTCCATATCATTGATCTAAACCCAACTTTAATTCAACTTTTACTTTCTTGCAATTAGTTTAAGTAACCTCAAATCAACCAATCTTTTTAAATATTAGCCTTAACTCGAACTAGACTAGACTGACAAAGATTCTTAAAAATGTTGTCCTTTGGGTTTGATCCTTAACTATACTGCGATAAGACTCGTACGCTTGCGGGTGGTATTATTGCACTTTGGTTTTGGTAAAAACTTGGGGATCTCAACCCCGAGTGAATTTGTTAGTGCGATAAAATCCCACGTCAAATTCTGGTGCCGTTGCTGGGGACAACAGAATCAGTTAGTCAAATCTAGTTCTTTTAAGACTAATCTAGGATTTTGCTTTTTCTTTTGAAACAATCGACCATCTACTTGAATTTGACTCTACTTTGTAGCTCTCACCTTCAAAATCTTTCTATTTCAGGTACAACCCAAAGCATAGTGCATGCATCATTCAGACAGGCCTAGACTAATAGCGAGCTTTGATCCTAAGATAAACAAAACTTTTCATTGTCAGAGCAGATAAAATCAAGCAAGGATGTCCCAAGAAGAGGAAGTATCCCGAAGGGTGGCTCAAGCCATCAATGCACCGAGAGAAAGTCTCATGCAAGAAGCCAGAGCCACAGTTCAAGAATAAATTCTAACAACGCAAGCAGCAGCACAAGCAGCTGAACTACAAAAGAATCTTAGAGAGTTCTCAATCCCGAAAGCTGCGAATGTTCATCATTCATTATAACCTCCTCCCATTAATGCTCCAAATTTCGAGATAAGAGCACATTGGTTCACCCTACTTCAGAACAACCCTTTCTATGGAAAACAAGGTGAAGATAGTCAAGAACATCTTCTAAGGTTTATTGATCTTTGTGTTATGACAAAGCAAAATGGAGTGTCTGATGATGTCATTAGACTCCGCCTCTTCAAATATTCCCTTCCTGATAGAGCCATAAGTTGGTACAATTCATTAAAAAGTGAAATACCCATCACCACCTGGGAACAACTCCAAAATGCATTTCTGGAAAAGTTCTACCCTCCCTCCCTCAACTATGAAATTAGAGGCCGAATAACAAATTTCACTCAAGTCCCTGGAGAAACCCTTGCTGAAGCCTGGGACAGATACAAAGAGCTTCTACGCAAGTGTCCACACCATGGAATTCCTAAGAATCAACTCATCGAAATTTTCTATAGGGGTGTGGACGTCGATATCAAGAGATTCTTAGACTCCTCATCTAGAGGAAACTTCATGCGTCAAAGTTATGACACCGCATGGAGGGTCGTCACCCTTGGAGCAAAAAATCAAGCCAATTGGGGTAGATCTGTAGGTAAAGGAGTCTTGAAAGCAGCTATGGCTAAAGCTACTCCTGAGTACAAGTCTATCGCTGAAACCTTAAAACTCTTAGTTTCCAAGCAAGACCACATTGAATCATCTCTTGTTGCTATTAGAAGAGGACGTTCACCCACTCGACAACAAGAAAAGATCAAGTCAGCTTCATTATTCTGTGAAGCATGTAAAGGTACTGATCATTCCACATTATCATGTAATGGTCTTTACGATGTTGTTTTAAGCAATGTATGTGGACAAGGAGATAATGGTCAAATGGAAAATCTTAATGTTGTAAATACCATCCCTGGTCAAAGTTACTACAATCCAAATCAGAATAGGAATCATCCAAGATTTTAATATGGAAACCCCTCTGGAGCAGTAAACTCACATCAATTCAGTTCAAACAACCAGCCACGAGGGCCACCAGGATTCCAGTACAATCAACAATAGAATTTTGGAAATCAAGGAAATTTCAAGGGAAACTTTCAGAATAGAAACTTCAATAATTATCAAAACAACTCATAGTACCAAAGCCTTAACCAAGTTCTTTATCAACAAAAAGGATGACAAGTAGGTCCCGTTTCTCCTGATGACAAACTATCAGCCATTGAAAATATGTTGCAAACTCAGCAAACTATGATAGCTAACCAACAAGCTCAACAGAAGGCTATTGAATCTCAACTAGCTCAACTTGCAGCTAGCATTAAGCCACCAGCTGGGGTTTTTGCTGGCCAACCCGAGAACAACCCAAAGCACCCAGAACAACTAAAGGCAGTAACCACCAGGTCAGGAAAAGACTAGTCTGATCCTCCTATCAAGACACATGTGGTTGTTACTAATGAGGATGAGCCTGTGATCATTCAAGACTCAACAACACTGGAGTCTCAACCAGAAGAACTAGTAATTGCTGATAAGACAGATAAGGAAAGTCTTGAGAAACCTATTGATGAAGAAACTAAAAACCAGAATCTGATATTCTTGTATACAAGCCTCATATACCATTCCCTTCTCGTTTAAGGCAAACAAAGTTGGACACTCGGTTCAATAAGTTTAAAGAAGCTATGAAGAAACTTCATGTTGATATACCCTTTTTGGATGTGCTGGCTGAGATACCAGCCTGGACAAAGTACCTAAAGTCACTCCTCACCAAGAAATATATAACTGAAGAATATGAGATAGTCAAGTTAGCTAAAACCACTTCGGATATCATCCAGAGTAAGATACCAAAGAAACAGAAAGATCCAGGATCTTTTGGGATTTCTTGCCATATCGGTGATTCTTCATGCAAGAAAGGACTAGAAGATCTTGGTGCTAGAATCTCCATCATGCCACTCAGCCTTTGCAAAAGGCCAGGGTTTGCTGAACTTCTTCCAACTGACATGACGACTCGTAGACAATTCGATAAAATGCCCGTTAGGAATTATTGAGGATGTACCTGTCAAGGTAGGGAAAGATTCCTATGTTCTGTGTGACTTTGTCGTCATGGACATAAATAAGGATGCCAGATATCCTCTCATCTTTGGACGTCCGTTCCTCACCACCGCAAGAGTTCTAATTAATGTTGAAGTAGGAACCTTGCTGCTTAGATTAGGCAAGGAAACACTCAAATTTAAAGTTTTTGAAAGTATGAGAAGACCAAGTATGCAAGAAGAAGTCTATCTGATTGATTACATAGAGCTAATATCACTTCTGAGTCAAGAGAATCATGAATCAGACGATCCATTAGAAGTCGCTCTAATGGATCCATCAGTCAATGAACCTATTGACAAACAAGTAAGGGATTGCATCGAATCCCTTGACTCTACAAAAGAAGATGTCGAAGCTACATTTGAAGGACTCAAGGTTGTGGAAGTTACTGAAGAAATATGCGGAAAACCAGAGGCTCCCGAAATGAAGCCCCTACTCGAGGGACTGAAGTATGTATTTTTGGATGATCTCAATGTTTGTCCAGTTATTATAAATTTAGATCTAACGATCAAACAAGAAGACAAACTCTTGAAAGAATTAAAGGAAAGAAAGAGAGCCATAGGCTATAAAATGAGTGACCTCACTGGGATTAGCCAAGCATTGTGTATGCACAAGATCCCTATGATGGAAGATCACAAGCCAACTATTAAACATCAACGGAAACTGAATCCAAATATGAAGGAGGTAGTCTTTAAAGAGGTCATTAAACTGCTAACCGCTAGAATTATCTATCCAATATCAGACTCACCATGGGTGAGTCCAGTGCATGTAGTCCCGAAGAAAGGTGGAACAAATGTAATATGAAATGAAAATGATGAACTCATCCCCACCCGAACAGTCACAGGGTGGAGGATGAGCATTGATTATAGAAAGCTGAACAAGGCAACTCGAAAAGATCATTTTCTAATGCCTTTCCTTGATCAAGTATTAGAGCGGCTGGCCCATCAAGAATACTTCTGTTATATCGATGGTTACTTTGGATTCTACCAAATATCTATACACCCAGATGACCAGGAGAAAACCACCTTCACCTGCCCATTCGGAACATATGCATTTAGAAGAATGACATTCAGACTCTATAATGCACCTACAACTTTCTAACGTTGCATGGCTGCCATATTCACTGGTCTTACTAAAACAATTATGGAAGTTTTCATTGATGATTTTTCTGTATACAGAGGCTCATTTGATTCATGCCTAAAACACCTCTCCCTCATTCTCAAAATATGTGAAGAATCTCATCTTATGCTCAACTGGGAGAAGTGTCATTTTATGGTGAAGGAAGGCATTTTCCTTGGCCATAGGGTTAGCAATAGAGGAATTGAAGTAGATAAAGCCAAGATTAAAGTGATTTCCAAGATCTCTATCCCTATTAATGTAAAGGAAGTTCGAGCATTCCTTGGTCACACAGGATTCTATAGATGGTTTATAAAGGACTTCTCAAAGATAACCAAGCCAATGACAAATTTGTTACTAAAAGATGCTAAATTCAATTTTGACGAAGAATGCATTAAAAGCTTCAACACACTAAAGCATGCCCTTACAACCACACCCATCATTAGAGCTCCCGATTGGGACCACCCTTTTGAAATCATGAGTGATGCAAGTGATTATGTTGTAGGTGTTGTCTTGGGCCAATGTATAGAAAAGAAACATCATGTGATCTATTATGCATCGAAGACCCTCAAAGAAGCTCAGAGGAATTATGCTACTACTGAGAAAGAACTTCTGGCAGTCGTGTATGCTTTTGACAAGTTCAGATCCTACCTAATTAGTTCAAAGGTCATTATCTACACAAATCACGCTGCCATTCATTACCTTCTGGCAAAGAAAGATGCAAAACCTCGGCTAATTAGATGGATTCTACTACTACAAGAATTTGATTTGGAGATAAGAGATAAAAAAGGGTACAGAAAATGTGGTAGCAGATCACCTCAGTCGCATCCACACTCTGGATATCGAGAAGACTCTGATTAATGATTCCCTTCCAGATGATCAACTAATGAAGGTCTCAGAAGCTATACCGTGGTACTCAGATTTTGTGAACTACCTTGCTGCTGGGGTTATCCACTCTCAATGCACTGGAAATGCACTGAAGAAATTTATGCATAATGTGAAACAATACTACTGGGATGAGTCGTAACTTTTCAAACTATGTGCTGATGGTTTATATAGACGATGCATCGCCGAAGAGGAAGCTCAACCTATCCTAGAACAATGTCACTCAGGACTAGTGGGAGGACATATGAGCTCTAAAAAGAATGCCTTGAAGGTTCTACAATGTGGATTCTTTTGGCCCACCATATCCAAAGATTCCCATGACTTTGTCTTATCATGCGACAAATGTGAAAGATCAGGCAATATAACAAAGAGAGATGAGATGTCACTGAATCTATGTCAAGAAGTAGAGATATTCGATGTTTTGGGGGTGGACTACATGGGTCCATTCCCATCTTCTCATGGATTTTCATACATCCTAGTGGTGGTGGACTACGTCTCAAAATGGGTTGAAGCCATACCAACCATCACTAGTGATTCCAAACCAGTCATAAAATTATTCAAGGACATCATTTTTCCCCGTTTTGGAGTACCATGAACCGTGATATCTGACAGAGGGTCATGTTTTCTAGAAAGAAGCTTTGAAGCATTGCTGAGAAAGTATGGTGTAACTCACAAGGTAGCCTCACCCTACCATCCACAAACAAGTGGACAGGTAGAGGTTTCTAACAGACAACTCAAGGCTATATTAGAAAAGACAGTAGGCCACAATCGGAAAGATTGGTCAGTAAAAATCAGCGACGCTTTGTGGGCCTACCGTACTGCTTTTAAGACCCCCCTTGGAACTACACCATTTCGATTGATCTATGGAAAGTCATGCCACCTACCTGTAGAACTGGAACACAAAGAATGGTGGGCAATAAAACAACTAAATTTTGACATAAAGAAAGCAGGCGAAGCAAAGATTCTGCAACTCCAGGAGCTAGATGAACTCCGGATGATAGCTTATGAGAATGCTCGAATCTACAAAGAACACACCAAACTTTGGCATGATGGTCCTTTGAAAAGAAAAGACATACAAGTGGGAGACCAGGTTATGCTATTCAACTCAAGGTTGAAGTTATTCCCAGGGAAACTTCGCTTTCGCTGGTCTGGACCGTATATTGTCAAAAGCATCTCCCCACATGGTGCTTTCTCTTTATGGAGCAAAAAGTCGGGTGAATTTGTGACGAATGGTGATCGTTTGAAAAGATATTTCACCACAGCCGACATAAGCACCGAATCACTAATAGATCTCTCCAATCCAAAAGAACCACCATGAATATGAAGATATCAAGTCAAGCCATCGACATAAAACAAAGGCACTTTTCGGGAGGCAACCCGATAAATAAATTCATATTTAGTTTTAAATTTGAATTAGAAAATTTTCCTTAATTTTGTTTTTTACTTTTTAGTTAATTTTGTACCAAATAAAATTTGCATCGCGAGATGCTATTTGGATTTCTGATTAATCTTCTTTTCTAGATTTTCAGATGAAGGACGCACACTGTCTGGAATGCAACAACATCTCGTGGTCCTACCGGCATGAAGATTCTCCTCCATCTCAGATTTAGAGTATGCTCGGGATGAGAAAATTTCTAAGTTCGAGGTGGAGGGTGGGTGGTATGTATCTTACTCTCCACCCACACACATTTTAAGATTTCACCACCACAAAATTTTCTAAAGTTCCCAAAGAAATTGAACAGATACTTGATGAAAATTTGACATGTTTTCAATTTCTATGCACTTATCATTATACCCTCCTTATTCAAAGTAGATCCTCAAAAGGACCTTCTTCTGAAAAACTAGCCTTTTGATTGAAATCATCTTGTGAAGATTATGAATCCTACCATCATGATCTTTATGCAAAAATTGGCAAGTGTCTGTCAAACTGATAGGGATCAAACATATCGTGCTTCCTAACTGACTAGTGGAACAACAACATGGAATCCCCACCAGATCCTCATCAAGTCATTATTTGAGCAGAGTACGATAAAGAGAACAACCCGATGCAATGAATTGTAAATCAAGTTGCATTCTGATCTAAACTCTTTTCTACACTTCTTCTATCATCTCCGTATGCCTCCATCCACCAAAAAGAAATAAAAATAGCCAAAATAGTGCCAAACCCTAAGTTCGGGGTGGCACGCCGCTTCCCTCTATATCCTCTTCTTCCATACCCCTTGAAAATTAATAGGGGCGTACCACCAAAAATGCAATCTCGAGTCAAATAGATGAGAGATTTGCATATAAAAGATGCCAAAGCGCACACAAAAAGAAATGCAATCTCGAGTCGAATAGAGGAGAGATTCGCACAAAAAAATATATGCAATAAATGAAATTGCAAAAATAATAAAAATCTCGAGTCGAATAGAGGAGAGATTTACTTCTTCCTTCCATACCACCCTTCACTCCCTTTTCTACCTAAATGCACAATTAAAGCCTTCAATGCCCTGAAAAACACCAGTGTCAGATCAGATGCACACTTGTCGTTATGTGGGTATCTCTGGAGTCTTACAAAACTCTTTAACATGCTTGTTACTGGAAAAAGTGAGGAGGAAGTGAGGTTGGAAAGCGAACTTAGGAACGAAGATACTGTAAGATGTGTTTTGTGGTCTCAGGAAGTTGAGATGCTTAGTCATACTGAGTGGAAAAGAAATAATCGTGATGTGAAGAGGAAGCAATCACATGATCGAAAGTATTCATTTGGCGAATGTTTCAGATTTTGTATTACTCGAGGACGAGCAGCGTTTAAGTTCGAGGTGTTTGATGAATTCATATTCATTCTGATTTTCTCTTGCCCTTTTTATAACCAATTTGATTCAATACTTTCACTTTAGCTCTTAAACCTCACAAATTGCAAGTTTTCTAGATAAATCCAATTATTATGAATTTTGATCAAATTTATATTGATTTGGTGCAGGTCTAAACCCGGTTCTATCATCATATGGAATTCACTAAAGAATCTCTGACCAATTGGTCTGACCCAATGGCTTTCACCATTCGGTTTCACCAATTGATCTCACCAAATGGTTTGTCCTAACAATCTCAAGACTGTTTGAGCCCATTCGGTTTCAAGAACGCATGAGCCCAAACGGTCCCAAAACCATATGACGTCTACCGGTTTCAAAACCGTTTGGACAACAAAATCGTTTGGACAATGAAGCTGTTACACCCCAATCTCACAATTTCCTCAAATCATGAGATTAGGGCGTAAGATGGGATTTATATTTAACACAAAGAACACCCTTAACTTTTGCTTTTCTTAAAAACTCTTGTTTCTTCGCATTGAACCACATAAAACATCTTAACAAGGGAATCTGAACATTTCCTTTACTAATCAAACTTTAATAGAAAAGATACATGTATAAGCATTCACGATGTCTATCACACATTAAGCACATTAAACTTGCTAATTAGCATACATATCAAGGAGGAACAATATTACACATCGTATTTACAACTCTCTCTCTTATCTCTTACTGAGGACCTAGAGTGACAAGGACCGAATGACTCAACTAATCTCATACTTGACTCCTGTGGCAGATCTACTCTGACGCTCTGATCATCTTCAAGTCCACGCGATTAACCCTAAAATGTTTGAGTAGAGGGGTGAGCCTACTCGCTCAGTGAATGAGTACTTCATGGAAACAGACTAATGCACTAATGTGATTACAGATATAATTTGAATAAACGATATGAAATTTAACAACAATAAATACTACACTGAGCAGTTCTAAAACAATATAATTGAAATAACAAAGAATGTAAATATTGCATCCAAAGAATAGCTACTAGAAGACTATGCTCTAGTCTTCCTTAACTCTTTCATTAATAAAGGACTCTGTGTACCTATATGATCATATTTTAGCTTATGCCCCAAACATATGCAGCGCACTCTACATATGAGACTCGCAGTGCACTACGAATCCACCGTACAAGACTTAGCGACACACCCGGGAAATGCTAAGTCTGACTGTCCGTCCTGGTCTGCACAGGACTCTCGGGCGCACAAGGGCCTGTCTGCACTAACTCTGAGTGCTCTGGACTCCTCCCACCCTGTAGTGCACAGTCGGAGGGTCTGGGTTACCACCGTGACACAAGCACGGATTAATGTTGAATAACCCCCATTTTTCTCCAGTGCCACCGTGACACAAGCACGCGTTGTTGTTGGACACTGTCTGTCTGACCTCGTGCCACCGTGACACATGCACGGATTATTGTTGAACACGAGCCCGACCATCTAGGCACAAGGCTAGATCGATCGTTTCACCCCAAAGGTACAGACCACGCAATGGGGTTCTACGGTGTTGGGGCACCTAAGTCTATTAACTAATTAACATATAAATATCATAGCTCATGTATTCAACATATACCATGTCTCAGTAACATCCCTTTCTAGGGCATGTCATATCTCATCACCTGCAATTTACGAGATATATATTGCAATATAAGAAGCCCTGCAGTATGTAAATATCATTTCAGTGAGAACAAGCATGTAAAGTTAAATGCAGTAGAAACATACAATTTAACAATTAAGCAACACCACATCTCATATCGAGACCTTCCATATTACCATAGCATGATTCGTTGAACACCCTATCCTTAGGGTTTCATTTGCCTTATTCATTCATCACATGCCAACACCCTACTCTTAGGGTTGCATTTGCCTCATTCACCTTTTCATTTACCTCATTCACTTGTCACATGGCTCTCATAAGGATTTCATATGATATAAGCATTCACTAAATAAAGATTATTTCCAACAAATCGTATGCAATCAATATAGACATGAAACCATGGAAATTTAACTAAATTTAGGTTTTCCATATCATCACTGCGATATCATGTATCCAGAATAAGATTCAACTAAGATAACCCACGAGGTACATCCTAACTACTTATAGGATTACTAGTCCTTTTCCAATAAGGTTGAAACTCTAGCGATATCTCAATTAGGTCAAACCCTAATTACATCATTTGATATAAATCTAAAAGCATCCTCACTAGGAAGTGTTGTATACGTATCTGATATGAATCTACCATTTAGGAGTCATTCAAACAGAGAAGGAATCCATATCATATCGATTTACAATAACTTAAATCAAATGGACATTTCAGGATTTAGAATTCGCATGCTAAGCATTTAGGAATTTGGATGTTATAATCAAATTCGTGCATTAGAATGTTTGAAGGAAGAACCCACTCACCCTAAGGTGTGAAAAAACCTCACAACTGCAGCTCAACTCAGGGAATCTCGAATTCCCATCAAATCCCTAGCAAATCTCCCAATTCTTCTTCTATTCAACTCGGAAACCTTGAAAATGAGGGATTATGAAGAAAGGGTGAGAAAAGAGGGAATTTCGACATCATCTTGGATCAAATCAGAGCAAGGACGGAATCTTGACATTAGAGAGAAGATTCACCATAAAAGTCTATGCAAGGAATCTGAACTTACTTGATTTCACCCTTCCTGGAATCGCAAAACCCTAATTCAGCAATTCCCCCACTTTCTCCATTCAAGCCCTAATTCTCCCTCTCTCTCTAGGAGCTCGTTTCTCTGGAATGAATGACGAAGAATGAGAGCTGCTTGTGTGTGTGGTCATTCATATAAGTCAATTGAGCTGCTTGGGTCAATTGCATATTGACCCAACACTTAACTTTAATTATATTGGTTGAATATTCAGTTATACAAAAGTTACTGTAATTCGTTTATTTCAGAGATCAAACATTCTCCAAAAATTATGGGAATTTATCACATTGTTTATAATTGATCTATAAAGCTTCATTTACAATTTGAGATCATTTGGAGTTACCAATAATTAATTAAAAATCGAACAGTGCACTGCTATATTGCAGCCTGCAGAATATATTCGGCCGAGTTTGTCCTGCACAAACTCGACCGACACCCTTACTGTAGGGATTCAAAAGTCATCCAAAAATTATTCCAATTTAACAGAGTGTCTAAAATTGTATTTATCAAATACTGTTAAAATTTGAGATCAATTGGATATACCAATAAAAAGATAAAATTCAATTACCACACTTCTTTAAAATTCTGAAATTGTGATCGGTCGAGTTTGAAACTCGGCCGACAAACAGGTCAGAGCATTCTTCAAAAATTCTGATATTTTCCAATGTTGTTCAAATTTTATATATCCAAATCATATACAAATTTGGAGTAAATCAGAGTTACACATAAAATATTAAAAATCATTTAGTGAGACATTCTACTTATTAAATTCTGTATTCATGTATCATCAAAACCCTATTTTGGGCCGATTAGGGTTTATGTTTCTCAAACCCTAATTCTCAAGACAAAAGAACATTTAGACTTCTTATCATAGTTAAAATATCTTAATTGCGTTATCGTCATTAATTATATTTCAAGAATGATTATTCTAATTAATCTTTGCGATTGTCTAGGTAAACCCTAGTTTACCAATTAAGCTCAAATGGGGTCGTAACAACTCTCCCCCCCTTAGAATGTTTCGTCCTCGAAACATGAACCTACAAGAAAGATACATTCAAGATTATTCTAAGCTTCTAAAACCTTCCATGTCATTATATTCTTGTATTTCATACCTGAATGTAGTTTTCAACATTAGATCTTGTAATTCTTTACTAAATCACAACATATTTCAAATAGTTCTCAATGATATCAAGCAAATTCTTTATGCCACAGACAAACATAGAATGCAAAGATAAACCACCATGCTTTCACTGCGCAACTCTGATACTCTGATACAACTATCTCAACTTATGCTGCTCAGAGAGTTCTATTGTTCTGTATCACCTTTAAGTGACAAAAGCAAGTTCACCATACTGTTTTAAACTTTAATCAAGTGTTATTCAAATAGCAAAACAGTCTTGAATTAAAAGACTAGATTCAACAATCAATTTGCACAATACTACTCTTGGCATCCCCATTGGGTCATGGATGCATGAGGTGAAGCATTACCACCTCATCCCATACTATCCTGTAATCTGTGGGTTATAGGCCCACACACAATTCAAAGTGTAACCATCGTATTATATCATTTTAGGGTTTCAACAGTAATAAGGTAATCCACAATTGTATCATTCATTCAAGCATTAATCATACTCAATTACCATCACTCAGTTATATTAGAGCTAGGTATAACAAGCTACACCTCATTAGGGTTACTTGTCCAAATAATCTGATTATCATCCTTTTCTATTAATATGAGTGAATAAGTATGACTACCTTGTTCAGGGTATCTCTCCATATGTTCTGACATCATCCAAACTGTAACACCATATCACAAATATACAATAGTAAAATGCATATCAGGTATGAATTACTACAACTATCATACGCCTTTAGTTTAGCATATAGCTTGCACACATACACTGAAATCATATATAGAACCAGCTTTCATACCTTAATATGCCTTCAACAATTCATACATGTAAAAACAAATTCACATATTACACAAAGCTAGTGTTTTTCCCATCTCTCTCTGCTCATTCATTACTTCTTTACTTTTTGCTACCTATCCTTTTCATATGATTATATACGATAAATATTATTAACATTGAAGGATTTAAGATAGGAATAGATTATTCATCATCCTTGCTATCACACAAGAATTTTATTTCTTATCGCACTTCATCATATAGTATGTCATTATTACATTCACTAGATGACCCCACCAAGGTAGTTATGCACCATATATGATTCATTTTCTCTTATCATTTCATTCCCACCTTGGTCTCGATAAGGAATACATGAAAGAGAAGATGATTTTAAGACTTGGAATTTTTTTGTATTCAAACATTCCCTTAATACATTCTCGTATGTAGATTTACTTAGTTATTAACAGAGATATTTGATTAATTAGCACTTGCCTGAATCTCACAACCTCTTTATTTTATAACTTCTCCATCATATTTCAAACCCTTTCTTATGTTTCATAGTCCTCTTACCATATACTACTCTTTAACCCGTCATATTTAATTCTAAATTTTTTTTTCTTGTGACCATGTTGCTTATTCATATGTATGGTCATGTACACCATGTTGCACATATTTCCTCCTTTATCTTTATACTATTGCGAAGTTAACGTTCTAAATTAATAGTCCTTTTATTAATTTTTTTTTCTCATGTTGAATACATTACATATTCTTCATTTTTAAATCAAGTGGATCATGCATGGGTCAAACATAGTTTCTCTTTCAATCAAGTTTTTCTCTCCTGAATACAGTCTACCTTTATATGACTTATTCATTCATTAAACTATAGCTATGTTCTTTGCTTAAAAACTAGTTTGTTGTTATAGTCTTATGAATTACATATTCATATGATCCTTTTTACTTTTATGGACCTATTGAAAGCTCACTCTATTCTTCTACTTAGCCTTTTCTTTAGAGTTCATAAAAGCATTATACTCTATTCTATGATTCATTCTTCATGATTGATTCTTGTTATCTTGAACCATACATACATTTCACATATCTTTTCTATATTTCATATGCATAGTTCATGCAAAATTAATCAATAAACTGATTATGAACTTCATATCATGTTCTATTATTCCCAATTAAGGGTTTCACATTTGAGACCCCAAAGTTAAACCTCAGACATCAGTTTCAACAAATTCTTAGTTGTTCTGATCTTGCCCATATGTTTCAACATCTTACTGTATGTACATTCTTACTCTGATGTGAGTCTAATTATTCCAATTCTATTCTTATTATGCTATTGATAGGATTCATTAGATCCTAATAACACATCCTGCCAACCGGACCAGGCCAAACCTAAAGTCCTGAAGCCAAGAACTACAAAGAATTACATTCTTCCTGAACTGCCACTCACAGCTCAGAAACTCGGCCGATCACTCTGGAACTCGGCCGATCACCTTCCAGGTTCTGAAACTCGGCCGACCAACTTCGGCCGATCAGTAGGAAACTCGGCCGATCCTCTGAGGAACTCAGCCGATCAAAACACTACTTGTTTACCTACAAAGAAACTCGGCCGATTCAAGACCAAACTCGGCCGACCAAAATGCTGTTTGAAATCCTAAACAAGGAACTCGGCCGACCAAAACATGAACTCGGCCGAACCGCGCACAGACTGAAAACCTAAACAGACCTGCTGATGTCAATTTCACTCGAATCAGCAGGCAAAACCATAGAAACAAAAGCCCATTCAAAAGTCAATTCTAGTCTACTCGTTACAAAGAATAAAATCAATAAATGCTACAATTGCATAGTGTACAACAGATATTAAGGACCCATATTTCAAAGTATTAAATATCTCAATTCAAACATATAAGAGCATTTCTATACATTTCCAACAAAAACAACATTATGAAATGTAAATTCTATCTCCTTTTACATTTATGCTCTTAATTCTTGTTTCTTTTCTCGTTTTCTAACCCTAACATTTCTAGGGTTCCTCTCTAGCCCATTCTTCCACTGTATACCTGGCCAGGGTATACGTGAGAGAATAGACAGAGTAGCTTGTACTGGCTGATCCAAGTACTCAGATATCGGGCCAGGATATCCAAATACTCAAATCCCCAAAGCTAACATCAAACATCTCCTATCTGCCACACATAGGACTCTAACGTACTAACTTAATGGTCCTTGACAACTCACCCTAAGCTCTGATACCAAGCTGTTACACCCCAATCTCACAATTTCCTCAAATCATGAGATTAGGGCGTAAGATGGGATTTATATTTAACACAAAGAACACCCTTAACTTTTGCTTTTCTTAAAAACTCTTGTTTCTTCGCATTGAACCACATAAAACATCTTAACAAGGGAATCTGAACATTTCCTTTACTAATCAAACTTTAATAGAAAAGATACATGTATAAGCATTCACGATGTCTATCACACATTAAGCACATTAAACTTGCTAATTAGCATACATATCAAGGAGGAACAATATTACACATCATATTTACAACTCTCTCTCTTATCTCTTACTGAGGACCTAGAGTGACAAGGACCGACTGACTCAACTAATCTCATACTTGACTCCTGTGGCAGATCTACTCTGACGCTCTGATCATCTTCAAGTCCACACGATTAACCCTAAAATGTTTGAGTAGAGGGGTGAGCCTACTCGCTCAGTGAATGAGTACTTCATGGAAACAGACTAATGCACTAATGTGATTACAGATATAATTTGAATAAATGATATGAAATTTAACAACAATAAATACCACACTGAGCAGTTCTAAAACAATATAATTGAAATAACAAAGAATGTAAATATTGCATCCAAAGAATAGCTACTAGAAGACTATGCTCTAGTCTTCCTTAACTCTTTCATTAATAAAGGACTCTGTGAACCTATATGATCATATTTTAGCTTATGCCCCAAACATATGCAGCGCACTCTACATATGAGACTCGCAGTGCACTACGAATCCACCGTACAAGACTTAGCGACACACCCGGGAAATGCTAAGTCTGACTGTCCGTCCTGGTCTGCACAGGACTCTCGGGCGCACAAGGGCCCCAGGCGCACAAGGGCCTGTCTGCACTAACTCTGAGTGCTCTGGACTCCTCCCACCCTATAGTGCACAGTCGGAGGGTCTGGGTTACCACCGTGACACAAGCACGGATTAATGTTGAATAACCCCCATTTTTCTCCAGTGCCACCGTGACACAAGCACGCGTTGTTGTTGGACACTGTCTGTCTGACCTCGTGCCACCGTGACACATGCACGGATTATTGTTGAACACGAGCCCGACCATCTAGGCACAAGGCTAGATCGATCGTTTCACCCCAAAGGTACAGACCGCGCAATGGGGTTCTACGGTGTTGGGGCACCTAAGTCTATTAACTAATCAACATATAAATATCATAGCTCATGTATTCAACATATACCATGTCTCAGTAACATCCCTTTCTAGGGCATGTCATATCTCATCACCTGCAATTTACGAGATATATATTGCAATATAAGAAGCCCTGCAGTATGTAAATATCATTTCAGGGAGAATAAGCATGTAAAGTTAAATGCAGTAGAAACATACAATTTAACAATTAAGCAACACCACATCTCATATCGAGACCTTCCATATTACCATAGCATGATTCGTTGAACACCCTATCCTTAGGGTTTCATTTGCCTTATTCATTCATCACATGCCAACACCCTACTCTTAGGGTTGCATTTGCCTCATTCACCTTTTCATTTACCTCATTCACTTGTCACATGGCTCTCATAAGGATTTCATAGGATATAAGCATTCACTAAATAAAGATTATTTCCAACAAATCGTATGCAATCAATATAGACATGAAACCATGGAAATTCAACTAAATTTAGGTTTTCCATATCATCACTGCGATATCATGTATCCAGAATAAGATTCAACTAAGATAACCCACGAGGTACATCCTAACTACTTATAGGATTACTAGTCCTTTTCCAATAAGGTTGAAACTCTAGCGATATCTCAATTAGGTCAAACCCTAATTACATCATTTGATATAAATCTAAAAGCATCCTCACTAGGAAGTGTTGTATACGTATCTGATATGAATCTACCATTTATGAGTCATTCAAACAGAGAAGGAATCCATATCATATCGATTTACAATAACTTAAATCAAATGGACATTTCAGGATTTAGAATTCGCATGCTAAGCATTTAGGAATTTGGATGTTATAATCAAATTCGTGCATTAGAATGTTTGAAGGAAGAACCCACTCACCCTAAGGTGTGAAAACACCTCACAACTGCAGCTCAACTCAGGGAATCTCGAATTCCCATCAAATCCCTAGCAAATCTCCCAATTCTTCTTCTATTCAACTCGGAAACCTTGAAAATGAGGGATTATGAAGAAAGGGTGAGAAAATAGGGAATTTCGACATCATCTTGGATCAAATCAGAGCAAGGACGGAATCTTGACATTAGAGAGAAGATTCACCATAAAAGTCTATGCAAGGAATCCGAACTTACTTGATTTCACCCTTCCTGGAATCGCAAAACCCTAATTCAGCAATTCCCCCACTTTCTCCATTCAAGCCTTAATTCTCCCTCTCTCTCTAGGAGCTCGTTTCTCTGGAATGAATGACGAAGAATGAGAGCTGCTTGTGTGTGTGGTCGTTCATATAAGTCAATTGAGCTTCTTGGGTCAATTGTATATTGACCCAACACTTAACTTTAATTATATTGGCTGAATATTCAGTTATACAAAAGTTAATGTAATTCGTTTATTTCAGAGATCAGACATTCTCCAAAAATTATAGGAATTTAGCACGTTGTTTATAATTGATCTATAAAGCTTCAGTTAAAATTTGAGATCATTTGGAGTTACCAATAATTAATTAAAAATCGAACAGTGTACTGCTATATTGCAGCCTGCAGAATATATTCGGCCGAGTTTGTCCTGCACAAACTCGACCGACACCTTTACTGTAGGGATTCAAAGTCATCCGAAAATTATTCCAATTTAACAGAGTGTCTAAAATTGTATTTATCAAATACTGTTAAAATTTGAGATCAATTGGATTTACCAATAAAAAGATAAAATTCAATTACCACACTGCTGTAAAATTCTGAAATTGTGATCGGTCGAGTTTGAAACTCGGCCGACAAACAGGTCATAGCATTCTTAAAAAATTCTGATATTTTCCAATGTTGTTCACATTTTATATATACAAATCATATACAAATTTGGAGTAAATCAGAGTTACACATAAAATATTAAAAATTATTTAGTGAGACATTCTACTTATTAAATTCTGTATTCATGTATCATCAAAACCCTATTTTGGGCCGATTAGGGTTTATGTTTCTCAAACCCTAATTCTCAAGACAAAAGAACATTTAGACTTCTTATCATAGTTAAAACATCTTAATTGTGTTATCGTCATTAATTAGATTTCAAGAATGATTATTCTAATTAATCTTTGCGATTGTCTAGGTAAACCCTAGTTTACCAATTAAGCTCAAATGGGGTCGTAACAGAAACCGTTTGGAGCCATTCGGTCTCAAGACCATTTGACGCCATTCGGTCCCAAGACCGTTTGGAGCCATTCAATCACAAGACCATTTTCCCTCAAGACCGAACAATACATGAAGACTGTTTGAGGCACGCAAGTTTGCAACCATTCGGTCCCAAGACCGTTTGCAACCATTCAGTCCCGAGACGGTTTGGAGCCATTCGGTCCCAAGACCGTTTGGTGCCATTCGGTCTCGAGACCGTTTGCTCGCAAGACCGAATGAAGCTGAGAGAACGATTACATCAAGACCATTTGGGCACTTTCACAAGACCAAATGAAGATCGAATCCAAGGCCGATTGGATCCTAACAGTTTCGAGACCAATTGGATCCATTCGGTTTGCAAAGATACAAGACCGTCTGGTCATCCAAATGGTCTCCAGACCATTTGGGACGTCCAAATTGTTTCCAAACCATTTGAAGACCAAACAATCTCAAAATTGTTTGAAGGACAAACGGTCCCCAAACTATTTGGAGCACTATTCATAGCAAAAACGTGCTCACCTCATCCAAGCCTATAAATAAGAACACAAGGGTCCTCATTTGGGCATCGGTTCCGGGACGCCGACAGGCTGCCTATACACAGGTCCGATACAAATCCAGTGTCATACACACCAGTTTCATTCCACCTAATGCCCGTGCTGCGACCAAGGAGGCTGAGGAGAGAAGGAAGACAGAGTGAGGGAGACTGTTTGGTCTGTCTTGGCATCTCCCGTTCGCATCCAGATCTGCTCTGACATGACGTAGAAGGTTGTATCTTCTTCACCGAGCTGCGACTACCTTCTACACTTAGTTCATGGTGGATTTCTCTCTCTTTCTTATTCTTCTTATCTCTCACGTCATGAGCGAGTAGTCTTCTTTCGCTGGGTGTGGGGACTAGCCCCGCTGCCCATGCAAGCATGTTCTTTTGTTAAGCATTCCATGGAAATGTGTATAACTTTCCATTTTGTTGTTAGTTAGTACGTTTGTAGTTGATTATCTACTTGATTTCATCTTGTTCTTTCCTTTATTGCGAAATCTTCTATATATGGGATGGAATGGCGGTTTACAAGTTCGACTCCTTGACGAGAACTTCTGATAGGATTCCTTGGGGTCGTAAGTGTATGATCCGTGAGGGGACAAGACATCTAGCCTACGGTGACGCTTCTGTGGTCTAAACATCCCTCAGGAAGGACCACAACATTAGTTATATTTTGTATCATCTTGTTTATCGTCGATGTTAGTTTGTAGATCTATCACCTGCTTGCTTATCAATTAACGCGGTTGACTCCCAAACTAGAAATAGAATGGGATTTCTTCGATGTCGTAAGTGCATGATCCATGAGGGGACGAGCCATCTAGCCTTCGGTGATGCTTCTGTGTGCCTAAGGTGACCAAACATCTGGATGGTGACCAGACATCTGATGCCTAAGGTGATGCTTACGCGAACCTAACGCCCGTATGGGGGGTCTTGCAGCAGCTCTACTTGGATTGTTATATCTTGCCTGGATTTTTTGTGTTGGAATGTGTTTGTGTGTGTAGAGGTGGTGAAACCCGGTACCATCCCAGTGATTCCATATCATTGATCTAAACCCAACTTTAATTCAGCTTTTACTTGCTTGCAATTAGTTTAAGTAACCTCAAATCAACCAATCTTTTTAAATATTAGCCTTAACTCGAACTAGACGAGACTGACAAAGATTCTTAAAAATGTTGTCCTTTGGGTTTGATCCTTAACTATACTGCGATAAGACTCATCTGCTTGCGGGTGGTATTATTGCACTTTGGTTTTGGTAAAAACTCGGGGATCTCAACCCTGAGTGAATTTGTTAGTGCGATAAAATCCCATGTCACCATCTACCATTAAATCTAAGATATCCTCTGATTTTAGTCTCAATCCCAAGTTTTCCACATCAGTGTATATGTAACCATGTTCCCCATATATTTTGTGTTGGGAAACCACTATATATGATGCAAGTTGTCCCTTCTCTTCTATGTCTTGTCAAGTTTGATCCTTCAACATCCATGTCCTTGAGTGAAGAATGAAAAACTAATCTCCTCCTTGTATCCTATTATCTACCTCCATTTTTTCTTATGCTATCCGTTCTAGAACTTGTTTTGAATGTTCCAGTTGGTCTCCTTTCCTTCTCTAACTACCCCTTTTTGCAAATTCAATTTGCAAGCCTATATTCCCTATAAGAATCAAATAGGGTTGCCTTCTTCCTGGGTCACCTTTAGTCTGCTAGATGAGTTGTTCTCTTCAAAAACCTAGGTTACCCACCACTATCACCCTCTCAGACATTCCCTCTTATATCAATTTGGGTTCCTTAGTAATGATTGGTTTTGGTCAATCAAAAGTATCACATCGTGTTATGTTAACATTTTTAAGAATATTTTAATTATAATTTTGTTTTAGTTGAAATAGCAAAGTTCAGTGTGGAGTCTTGTCCGATAACTGAAGAATTATAGTGAGAATAGATTTTTTTATTAGAATTTTTCTATAAGAGAAATAATATGTATGTTTGGATATATTAATTATTTTAGTTACAAATATGTGTCATTATAATGTTTTTCAATAGAAGTTTTTATATGATAACTACAAGATTTTGGGAAAAGTAGGATTTGTCAAAACCAAAGATGATTTATGGATACAATTATGGATTTTTTGTGATTGTACATACCAAGTACTTTTACAACCTTAGAAATATACTCGAACACTAGAATACTATATTTCATTTTTGGCAGAAAATGATACATGTAGAAATAAAATGAAACCAATGACTACATATAGGATGTTTTTTGTAATATAGGTGTTCTCATTCATTTCAAAAATATCGGTGTGATCCATTAATGTCCTTGGAGTGCAGATACAAGATCAATTCCAAGTCACTGCTATGTTTATGAAAGAAATACAAAAATTTGTATGAACTCTAAAAAATATATTAGTATAACCTAAATCTGATGAGTTAAAATTGATATAAGACTCAAGTTACATGTTGAGAATGTAATAGGAACCCCTAGACACCACCAATAGAGATATTTCCTACCTAGACAAGGAAGTGAAAAATCTTATACATATAAAAAATAAATAAAATCTTTTTTTTATTCATACATGTATAAAGATTCGAGACAATTATCACCAAAAAGCTAATATACAAGGAGTCTTTGATCCTGAGTGCTCACATCCTCACATCACTTGGAGTCAGAAAAGTTGGGGGAAGGGAATGTTCTACATTCCAATACTTCCTTGAGCTTGCTTCATTTATTTATGGGGTAGTTTTTTTCCTTGGTTCACACTAAGCGGATAAATCAAACTTGCCACTTACCCTAGTGGGCATGTGACACACCTAAACTGTGTGTGGAACATGTCAATGCATGCGTTGAGTAGTATAGGCCTATGAGACCTGAATGTCAAACTCAGGGAAACATACTCTACAGACTACTACTAACTATGACCTAATCATCTAGGCCTAGAGAAAAGTAAGTGGTTGTTTGTTTCTAACTAAAAACATGAGTTGAAATCTAAGTTAAGTGGAATGTGATCCCAAATTGGTGTATTCCTTAGGCTTACAGTTTCACCATAGTATACATTGCATTTAAATCCATTTCATTAATAATCATTTATCTTTAACCCTAGACCAAGGGACTTGTAGAAAGTATTACCCACTCCAGCAGCGTAATACGCTACCTATACTAAGACAAACCCCACTTTTATAGAGATTTAAGAATCATATAGGCACATTAGTGATATCTTGAGGTTATTCCCTTCATAGTTGCAGGCCCTCTCCCAAGCCACGATATTGGTTGCATAAATCTAAGATGTGTCCAACACTTAGTCCCTATATCGAAGTAGTTAAATGTCTATGAAATTAATTGCAACATAGGAAATTCATTAAGAAATCAAAGATTTATGTTGAGAATTCAAGAATATATATATTAAATCATCTGGGTCAATTACAATGCAACATTGGGATACTCCTGGGTCCTAAGGAACAAGGGGATTATCCCTGCATGATTTTTATCAACAAATATGATGAGGAAGAGAGAGACAAAGAAATAAAACATTAGGAAAGCTCATGAAAAAACCCTATAGAAACTGGTCTGGATGATTCCCTTGTTGAGCACCTTGATCCGCAATGCTCTGGCAACAAATCCACTTCTCAGATGTGCCTAAATAATCTGGTACATAGCTGTCTCATTCATATCCTCTTCTCTCAGCTCCGTGCTTAGTTGCAACGTAATAGAATGTGATATTTTGATTTAGTAGAACTCTGCTTAGGTCATAAGTGGAACTTGGGCCATCATTAAATCTCAATCGTCAGATCTATCTTAATCCTTAATCAACACTGATTGAGTGAAGTCGGTACCATCGAATGGAAAGTCAGTGGAACTTAATTGTTGCCTGACTTGAAACCCTGATTAGTGTCAGTACAACCGACTTGAATGTCGGTAGAACCAAGTTGATATATGTGAGTTCCGATTTATTCTGGATGTGATAGTCAGTACCACCGACTTGGGTGTCAGTGGAAACGAACCCATAATGTCCAACTCTTGATGTTTTTTGGGTGAGAGTCAGTAGCACCGACTCTGCCTTTTGGTACGCAAGTTCAAACATCCTTTTGGTAGCACCAAGCTCGGTCTCAGTATCATTGAATTTTTGAGATTTCCCTGTTGGATTTCACCTAGTGTTGATACCACCGACTTGTCTCTCAGCAGAATGAGTTGTTCTATACATGTTGAAACAAAGGAAAACCAACCTAAGTTAAAATAAAATATGATGAAGTGACATAATTTGGTAAAAATACTCAAAATTTGATGCAGTAGTGTTTCACATAATAATGATGATAAGCAATGCCTTAATCATGTCATGATGAACAATTATACATGAAATACATGGGAAAATAGCCTATGAAAGAAATTAAATTCTATTGCATCAAAATCCCCTAAGCTTGAATATCTTTCTCCCTCGAACAACTCTGTATGTGGATCTATTTGAAATAAGTCAACAAAAGTATAAACAATATGAACTACATTTCTCAAATACCCTCTCCTGACACTCCCAAATTGGCCCATACCAACCATTGAACAAATAAATACTCTGTAGAGACTAAAAAGTTCATTAATGGTGTCCATACTTATCAATGAATTAATAATAATATAGAAGTTAACATCATAGTCAAAAGGGCATACACTTGATGCATCATGTGATTCCCAGTCTACATTACTCTTGTCTACCTACCAAACTATCGTGGAACCAACTCCTCGTATAGAATTTAATGAGAATATCAATCACATATGTGGCCTACCATAAAGAGAAATGTGTGGAATGAAATAGATGGCTATTAAAAATAATCACAAGTAACATCTGAATCATTTATGGATAAATAAAATATGATGAACCTATGGAATGAAGCAATTGAGAAATGAATGAACCCTAATGCCTACCATTGTGGTGGAATGATGAAATGCATTGAAGGTATCATATGATTGATGAGTGTGGGGAAAAATAATGCATACATGTAACTATTTTCACTTCTCCTTGAAATAGTTTTACATTTGAGTTCAAGGCATCCTTTTCTCCCTATTTATTTGATTTCTCTATTTTTCTCCTCTTACTCTAGCACAATTTCTAATTTATGATTGGGATTTTCTTCCACATATCACTACTTAATTTCAATTTGGGAGATGTAGATGTGTATTCTTTCACTTTAGAAATGAGGAGAAAGCTACATAGATTCATGATGTGAAGAATTATACAAAAATTGGTATGAAACTAATTATTATGCAAATATATATATATATATATATATATATATTTTCAAGCTAATGCAATAAAAAGAAACTAGCTATTATTCTACGATGCAATCAAGAGGAAACAGTTTGGGTTACTTTATCATCTTAAAATGGTGGATAAAATGTCATGAAAAACAGTGTAATCACATGATTAAGAGACAATGCATGTCTTCGACTATGATATGTCCCTCTCCTATCAACCTGTGTATAGGGTAACCTTAGGGTTTCTTTCTAAAAATACCATTTAAGGTTGCATTACTTGTTTGGTTAGTTTGGGCTCAAACCTCATCATCATGCACAAATCTTAGGTAAACTAAGATTTTCATTCATATTAAGTGTGCTCAAGATGACTAACCCATACACGTCCTCTAGTTGGTGTTGCCTTAGACTTTACAAAATAAAGCTTAAAAAGATGTGATCACTAATAAAATTTCATCACAACAGTATGAAACACATTTTTTTTATGACAGATGAAATCATGATACTTAACCTCCATGATTACATTAGATAGATGTGGATCCTATACTTACAAATAGAAAAAACTAAAACAAAGTAAAAAATAAAATAAATAAAGATGTTTCAACACCCCCTAAGTTTGAACATGACTATATCCACATACACAATTCAAACATAGGGGTGGAATGGGGGTACCATGTACAGTAGCAGTGGTGGTGGGTGTTGAAATGTTCCCAATGGTCTTTGTGGATCAAATTGTGCCGGCATATGTCCCTCTATATTAGTGCCAATGACTTGTGAGTTGGTGGTAGCAAAATATGACGTCCTCTATCCTTATCTGAAATGTATGAGTTGGTGCCACCGACATGTGTGTTGGTGGTATCGACAATATTTTCCTATAGGCCTATGATTTTTCTAATAAAAGTCAGTGGTACTAACTTGGTTGTCGATGGTGCTGATTTTTTGTAGAATTCGACCTATCATGGATTAGATACCACCGGTTTGTATGCTGGTGGTATCAACTTTTTGTAAAACCCATATTGAACATTTTTAAGCACGTCAGTGGTACTAAAATTAGTATCAGTAGTACTAACTCTGACTCTTCCTAGACACCAAACAAAATCATCAAGATACCTTTTCACATTAGTTTAAACTGTAACAAGGAAAATATAAAATTAAATAATGAAAAGTCTTAAACAAAATGTAAATGATAGAAATAAAATTAGGTTGCCTCCCATACACGCCCTTGTTTAATATACTAGGATCGACAAGGTGATTTTCTTCATCTTGGGTTGTCATGGGATGGTTGTGAACACTCATTTGACAGTCTGAACTCCATTCTATCACTATCTATCATGAGTGTCAAGTAACCTCTACCCATGGCAACGATCACATTGACTGTAGCTTGGAACGGCCTTCCTAACAACATCTATGATTCCCAAATCTTGTGAATATCCATAAACACAAAGTCGATAGGATAGATGAACTTGTCAACTTTGACTAGCACGTCTCCACAATCTGCATATCCCATATGACGTCACAATTAATCCATCCATCAACTGGATTTTCCTGAATGTCTTTGTCAGTTTCTTCAATCCCAACTTCTAAAAGGTTGAGAGAGGCATAATATTTATGTTTTCCCTAAAGTTACATTGTGCTTGATGGAAATGCTTTTTTCCTATAGAAAAAGGGATGTAGAAACATCCTGGATCTTTCTCTTCATCAAAAGTCTTCCCTGGATCTTAGCAATTACCAATTCATCAACACACAAAACATATGTATCTTTTATTCATCTTTTCTTGTATATGATATCTTTCAAGAATCTCCTATATGTAGGAATATGTTCTATCGCCTCCATGAGTAGGATGTTAATGTGGAGTTTTCAAAAGATATCTAGGAATTTTTTGAGCTTCCTTTCCTCCTTTATCGGCATCAGACTATGTGAATGGAACATGTGGCTTTTCTGCATTCTTGTGTGGAGGAATGGTCACATTAGGGATATCCTCCCCTAAGCTTGCATCAAAGTCACCTCCTAGGATAGAATCTGGAATGTATCTTGTGGGTGGGATGGTCTATGGTTACTCCTTCTAAATTGTGGATGCCTCCTTATTGATTGTGATTGCTCCACTATGAAGTAGAACCTACACCTATGTTATTCTTTCATGAGCACCTTTTCTGGAACTAGGGGCGTGGAAACAGTAATTGTGGAAATGAAGATGGGATGTCATTGTTGCTTGTTTATGAACTTGTATCTACTGAAATGCATGTGTGAGTATAATGTACAACCATTTTTCATCCCCCTGATCTTCTATATACTCTATGGGGAAATGAGACTTCTAGCACATACACCCAATCCGGCTCTAGAGTCTGTTGATATAGTAAATCCTCAGTAAAATACTTTGGTTCTTTGAGAATAGATATGAAATTCACTTGATGATGTTGGAGTATTGCCTCTGTGTTTCCAAGATATCCTTGTTGAATGGGCTTCTTTATGGATGTAATCTCTGCTGCCAATTAAGATATATGATTTTCAATATTGTAAATTTGAGCCCCTTGATTTTGATGTATCCTTTTTGTCTAGTCCAAAATATCCTCATTCTGACTCACCAACCTGCCAATCATGTCTTCTATTTGGTCTATCTTACTAGAACCTCTATCCTACCACATGACGTGAGTACATGCACTCCTCCTCTTCACCTCTAGATGAGGTGCCACATTTCTGATCAAGCTTCTTTGTGAGTCTGTCCACTTGAACTTTCAGTTGTATGATCTCCCTAGATTCCACACAACTTTTGATTATTGTTGGTGATTCTCTCTCCTCACCCCATGATTGGTGTTTAGCCATTTTCTTTACGATCTCATGACACCTGGTAGCCTTATTGATCAAGAAGAATCATGTACCTGCGCTATAAAGACTAGTCCTCTCCCCTTTGTGTGAGAGACCTTTCTGAGCATGTTCTAAAATCACTCATAGGCTTCAAAATAGGACTCCTCTGCATGCTTCTTGAAATTGTGAATAATCCCCACTAGTTCATTTTTTTTATGGTGTGGGAAGTATTGCTTGAAATAGCCATCTATCATATCATCCCAAGACTCTATTGATTCTGAAGGAAGACTAAGAAACCATGCTTTTGCCTTGTCTAACAATGAGTAAGAGAATAGCTTCAAGTATATGACTATGGCCGGTATCCTGTCCAGCTTCAGCATGTCACACACAACTTTACATGAAGTTGTTTAGGTGTGTCATCGGGTCCTCCATGTTGTGTCAATGGAATAAATGACATTTGACTGATGCCACCAGTTCAAGATCTATCTTGTAGCTACCAACATCGATTGTCTGTCATTTTATCAGCCCCAACTGAGCTGTGGATGAGGATGCTTTTATCTTCTCCCAGACAGTTTGTTCCCCATGCTCTACCTCTGCATATTCTTCAGCATTAGTGTCCCATGTTTACTACTAGTGCCTTCTCTGCCTATGGTGGTGGGGTTCGGATGGGATTCTTAGTTATAGCTCAAAATTCTCTTGCTTTACAACAAAACTCCTCTAGATCTACAATAGTTGGAGTAGACTCTCCAAATTCTCTTGCTATACAAAAAATCTCCTTTGTATCTACAATAGTTGGAGTAGAGTCTCTATAAACCATGGTTCGAGTGTGAATTATGCATTAGTGCCTGAAACATAATGGAAATGTGAGAATAGAGAATACTAGTGAATTGATAAAAAAAATATTTTCAATTTTTGGAAATTTCAAAGAACATATCTGAAATGTAAATAAAAGAAGAAAAAAATTGTTCTAGAGTGTTCTCTCACAACATTTGTAGTGTTGGAGTTTCTATTTCCCTACAATGATGCAAAAAACTTGACACGTCGAAAACAAGTGTGTAGCACATAAGTGTATGTGTCGAGTAGTAAGGCCTATGAGGCCCTAATGTCAAACTCAGGGAAACATATGCCAGAGACTACTACTGACTATAACCTAATCAGCCAGACCTAGAGAAAAGTGATTGGTTGTCTGCTGATAACTAAGAACATGAATTGAAATCTAAATTAAGTGGAATGTAACTACATATCGATGGATTCCTTAAGATTACAATTTCACCACAATATACATTGTGTTTAACTCCATTTCATTAGTAATTGTTTATCCCTAGCCCTAGACTAAGTGACTTTTAGCAAGCATTACCCACTCGCACATCATAATACACTACTATTACTAATACAAACCCCACTTTCAAAGTGATTTAAGAATTAGATAAGTGCATTACCGATATCTATAGGTTATTCCCCGAGGTACAATATTGGTTGTATAAATCTAATACTTTTTTTATGCTTAATCCCTCTTTCAAAGAAATTAACACTCTATGAAATTGATTGTGGTGATCAAGCACATGTGATTTATTAAGCAATAATAGATTTATGTCCAGAATTCAGGAAATATATAATAAATCTTTGGAGTCAATTATAATACACTGGGCTGCTCGTGGGTCCTAAGGAACAAGGGGATCAACCCCACATGATTTCTATCAGCAAATACAATGAGGATGAGAGAGACAAAGAGCTCAACATCAGGAAAGCTAATGAAAAACCTTAGAGAAACCAGTATGGATGATCCCCTCTTGTGAGTGCCTTGATCTGCAACATTTCACCTACAAATCCTCTTTGCAGAGGTGTCCCGAATTGTCCACTACGTAGACGTATCCTTAGTCTCCTCCTCTCTTGGCTCAGTTCTAGGTTGAAACATAATAGAACGTGATATTTTGATGTGGACAAACTCCTCCTAGGTCATAAGTGGAACCCGGTCTGTCGCTAAGTCTCTGTCATCTTATTTGTCTTAACATTTAATATGCTTTAATAGAAGGAAGTCTGTACCACATCTAGAAAGTTAGTGGCACCTAGTTCTTGGCTAACTCAAAACCCTAATAAGTGTTAGTCATTCCAACTTTAATTTTAGTAGCACCAAGTTGATTCCCATGAATTCTGACTTGTTCTAGATGTGAAAGTTGGTATCATTCGACTAGGGTGTCAGTGGTATCAAATCCATGTCTATCTCTTGATGGTTTTTTGGTGGAGTGTTAGTAGCATCGACTCCATCTTTCAATAGCATCAAACATCCTTTCGGTAGCACTAAGCTCGATCCCCGTAGCACTAACCTTTTGATATTTCCCTGGTGGGTTTTGCCTAGTGTCGGTACCACTGACTTGACTTTCGATATCACTGAGTTGTTCTATAAATGTTGAAACAAAGGGAAACTAACATATGCAGTGTTTCACATGCTAATGAAGGAGTGACATAACTCAGTAAAAATACTCACAATTTAATGCAGTAGTGTGTCATGGGTTAATTATGATAAACAATGGCTAAATCATGTCAATATGAACAATTATGCATGAAATATATGGAAATATAGCCTTTGAATAGTAATTAAATTCCAGCGCATCTGCATGCAAGACTATTCATAGGGGTTGTCCTAGGGTTTCAAGGTGCTCTAGATGCTTTATGGGCTCATTATCTATCTTGGGATTCAGACCTTGATAGATCCTTGCTTACCTTCATAAATGGTAGCTGAGGTCCTTTTTATAGAGGTAGAGGGGGTTAGTTTAGGATTTCAAAGGGATCTTATATTTTTTGATAATTTTGATTTTTGCCTTAAAAATACAAAGGCACACTCTGCGATGACACTTTTTATGCATCAAGACTTTAAAGGTTGCAAGACTTGGTTCAAAGTTTGAAACAACCTAGGTGTGGGTGTGGTCATGTGTCCCTAAAGATAAAAGTGGGATATTGTGTTTCACAATTAAGATTGACACCTTAAATATGTATGTGCATATTAAACCCACCCTAGTTGTATTTTTTCCTTGCAAATGTCATTCTAGGATACCAGTGTTCAAAATTCTACAAATTTTAGGAAAGATAATGTGGGTGTCATCCTGATGGGGTCCCACATAAATAGTTAAATTTCATTTTTTTGGTCAGAAAAACTCTTATGGCTTTTTTGTATCTTCAAAAGTTCATGTACAAAACAAAAATGTAAGAAACTATACATGATTCTCAGGCCAAATAATAAAAGAATATGCATAAAAGAAACTACTAGATGTGCCAAGAATATCCCTTATAACAAGCATCTATCTGAATACGATCAAAACTGGAGGAGACAACTTCATGATAGAAAATTCTATAAAACTAAAGAAAAAGTTAGACCATAAAGAGTTTTGAGCAATACAGTGTGAGATGTAAGATGTAGACTAAAAGACAAGTATCAATATTATGCAGATACTACCAATGATGTGTAGGAAGACCCAAGAAATCAGATACATATACCAAGCATAACAAAAAGGGTATCCTGGTAGAGCCAAATATTCTAAGAAGAACACCAGAATCGAGGAATAATAGTGGTGTCAAGGAAATATCCTTCCATGCATTTCCATAAGCCATTAGGAGATTGGATATACCTTAATGGACAATAAGACTCCTCTCAAGCAAAATATGATATAGGGAGAAGGCACACATAATCCTTGCATTGCAATCTCTGATTTCTATAAGTTGACACCAATTAGCAGGCTTGGATTTTAAGGAGCAAACCTTGTCTACTTCATCCCATACTCCAAATCCCTTCAATTTCCAGCTCTTCAGTGCCTTTGACCCTCATACTCTCTCAAATATTTTTAAGAGAAGTCTTCTTAGAACCTTTAAGATAAATCTTGTCCTCATTGTAAATCTTGATATTATTACCTTGAATAACATCCAAAAACATGTCAGATCTCATGTTCTTAGGAATATACCAATCGTTCTCACAAATAATGGAACTGATTAAGAATAGAGAAGACTCCCAATTTTAGCTATCATATCTTTCCCAATAAACACCTTAAGAAAATGTCCATGTATACATGTGGATCAATAGTCAAATTTTCAACTTTATTTGATGCATATTTGTCTTAAATGTTATTGTATATGAAGGGTCTTATAAGTAGGTTAGGATGATATGGAATGTGTGGAATTGGTGTGAATGAGTTAGAAGATTTTTTTAGGTTTTTGGGTAAATATTGGTAGAATGGTGAAGCGTGTTTGGTTTGGGATTAGGATGGGGTGGTTATCTAGTGATGATGTCCAAGTAAAGTATTATGTGATAGGGTGTCAATTAGTGAGACATCAATTTTTTGTTGAGTCTTTCCCAATGCAAGACTTGTTGTTTGATCACTGAATTTTCATCAAATTTTAGGAAAGACTAAGATCAATACTCTTGATCATGGGATATGATCAACCCTTCTAATTTTGAATCTATTCAAGTATCTGATCTTACTTTCATTTAAGGGTTTGGTGGATGGTTTGATATATTGAGCATTGCATATAATTATCTCATCATGTGGTGATATCCCTAGAGTTGTATTCATTACTTTCTATCAATACATTACAATATATAGTGTGTTGCACCCTGAATCAAAGTATGAAAGGTTACGCCCATAGCTCACGAGACATGAATTGAATATGTCATGAATAATTTGATTTAGAACAATATTATTTTCTTGATTATTATTGAAAGAGAATAGAAATATTTGAAACATCTTTAAAAATATGATGGAATTGTAACATTTTAGAAAACTAAAAATGTGGGGTCAACAATGTGTCTCTATGTAGAGTCATATTTAACAATCCTCCACAACCTCAAATTTAGCGGTTGCTAAAAGATTCCAGTGATTATAGTACTTCCTATGAACGTTATGCCATGCATTTCATGTAAAACTTTATGTATGAAAGAAACAATAGGCTAACATTGAAATTAAATTTGTAGTGCACAACAAAAATTATATATGTTGGAGTATGTGATGATGATATATAATCCACTTTGTACCTACAAGGTTAGGTATTTTTTATAAAATTGTAGTTGCATGTGATATCTCATTTGTATTTTAACATAATAGTTGTGTTCTAACTATTAATTAGGTTAACTAAAGAGATAGTGTCTCTAATGAACTATTTTTAGGCCATGGGTATCAACAAAACTAATACAAATATGTCCACTAACTAAACATATAACTATTTATTGCTAGCATTTAGGATATTAGTCAAATAATATATCTATGCTGAATTCTTTTTCACAATTTGGCATATAATGGATTCACTCAAAATTAAAAAACAATATAACACAATAATAAACTATATGTATTTTTGGAACCTCCAAAGAAAACCCTTTTAATTAACCCCCTAGCTAACTTATCCTCCTCCTAGGTTAATTCAGAAGCGCCTACCTTTTGTGCTCTTCCAGTGCTTAAAATTTTACAACCATAGTTGGACTTAATACTGGTTGAGCATCATGTGATCATGGTAGTGACCTTATCAACATAGGATCCATTGAAAAGAAAATTTCCTAAAAAAGATGGGAATGAAATTCACTAAATTTTAATAAGGAAACTTAAATACCCCTACTTGTAAACTCTCACAAGGAAGAGATCTTTATGTATGATTCCACTCATGTGGGATCGTATCACTAGTTGAGACATGTATTATGCATTCATTGGAAAAACATAAATATATCAACCTTTTCAATCACCTTGAGTCCATTATTGCAACATGAAAAGTTTTTAGAAATGTTTATAATTGTATGAATTTATGTTCTTTTCTTAAAAAAAATTATTTGTGTTCACATAATGATTGTGGGTTTCTTGGAACCACATCACACAAAAAAGAATGAGACACTTAATATTGACATTGTAATTTTCTTAGTTGGTGATTCTACTGGTTAAGGATTATAATCATGCATGTTATCATCAACATACTAAGTAGTTTCTCTAAAGAATCTATCAATCAATTAAATATTTTACTACAATAAACAAAATTCATTCAATGCTAATTTGACAATTGCTTTCAACAACGCATACTAGTTACTTTCTATTAAATCTAGTTATAGCATGTTTTAAATTATTATTTTTGATAATTGAACAACTAAGAGTTTCCTTGCAGGTTATGAGAAGAAAGTATCACCTGAAAGTCAACATAATTGAAGATTCTTGTTGTTGGGTGAATCATAGTTCATCAATTTGAAATATATTGGGGCATCAAAAAAGGGTAAAAAATCAAGAGTTATGTCTGAGTATCAATTGCATAAAGTGAATTTTAGATTCCATCTACATAATTAGGATAAAAAAATTCATGATTGAAAATTCAAGTATATATCAAGAAAGCATATCAAATATTCAAACCAAGTCTGAGAATGAACACCATATAATTGTCCTTATTATATGGTCCATGCTGAGGCTCTAAGAGGTGGGTGAGCAAAGAAAATTCTAAAAAAATACAATTTCAAACATTATGAAGGTAAATGGTTACTTGTTTAGTTAAGATATATATGTAATAAAATCAAGTTAAGAGATACATTAAAGATATAAACCACATAAGGTGGGATGTATTGTTGTTCTAGTCTGAAAAAATCATATATCTATTACCTAGTGATTTCCTTACATAATTTCTCAGCATGTAATTTATTTATCTTTGTAAACGGATACAACATAAAAAAATATCAATGTTTTTTGTGATCAAATATGGGATCTCTTTTTCTAGATCAAGGATAATAGTTTTCTTCATAGTGAGACAATAGAAGACTATGTGGAGATATCAGCATGATCTAGGTCCAAACCTCCATCTCTTCATTTCATAGTAAAGAAGAACACAATTAGAGAAGAAATCCTTATCCTCTAACCTTCATATGCAACCTTCTCAAGGAAGTGTCTCTAGAGAACATAAATAAGGAGGGAATAAGAAGGAAATTACAGTTCTCTAAAAGATCACAAGTAGTATCTCATTGTAAAAAAGTGATATAATACCAACTCCACAATGGTATGGACAAGTTCTTTTTATGGTGGAGTAGGTCACTTAACCCGATCTCGAATCATTCTTACATGAGGAAGCTAGAAATGTTAAGGTAATTTTATGGCTTATTAGGTAGCATGTACGTAGAAATGCTCATGTGTGGTTAGGCTCTCCTAATGGTCCCCTATACTTTAAAGACACTTAAGAATAGTCTAGAATGGTGTTTGCAAGTATTAGGATAAGCTAAGTCTTCAATAGGTAATTATACGATGGTTGTGAGATTAAAAAGGTTAACAACCCAATTGTTGAAACATTTGTAGCTATGAACTCAACTAAAATATACTCAACTGAAATTCTACTCGCTCGAGCTATACTCTGATCAAGTACTTCTAGCACCTGAAAGAGTGTAATATAATTGTGAAACCATGAACCTATCTTAACCTTAATTCCTCTCTAATTTTGCTTCATTTTAATAATTATATGCTTTGTTAACTTTTAAGAGCAAGTGCTTAAAAGATATCTTTAGTTTGCTTCAAATTGCACTTTATTTTCCTACTTTCAAGCTTCTCTACAAGTTGTTGACACATTTATGAATTAGCATGAGGACCTAATTGAAAATTATGTCAAAAATATGAAGTTGTGTTTTCCTTCATACTTATATTTCTATTTTCCTTCATACTTATATTTCTGATCCCTAATATTAATTGGTAAAGATATAACTTTAACATGGCTTCAATTGGATATTGTTTGCATGATCTTGTAATTACACATACATTTGTGAACTAATGTGAAAATTTAAGAAAAAATGAATTCTTAACTAAAATTTGTGTATTAACTAACGAAGTCCATTTTCTTCTTCATAAGTTTATTATATTGAGTTTGAATGCTTTTGATCCTTGTTAAGTAAGGTAAAGTTTCCCCTCCTTGCCTTGGGTCTAGATAGCTCATTTATGTTGTGGGTTGATTTAGTCTGTTAACCTATTAACTTATGTCTACCCAACCCTCTCGACCTAATATTCCTTTCTACAATTGAAGGACCTTTTAAGATGAGGAGCAACATCCTATAAACTTGAGGGATCTCCAAGGACCTCGCGACCATGGATTTGTTTTTGCATGTTTGCGCATGTTGGAAATACAACTTCCTTGGTGGATCTTTGGTTTTGAAACTTCATTTTCACCCTTTTACAATGTAAGATATCCTTATTAATCATTATATTTACTATTTTCCATTCTCCTCTTATTACTTATGACAAGATTTGTACATTTGCATGCCACCCTGTTTTCTCCTTGGTACACTAGCACATATACCACCTTTAGCGTCGGTTAAAATAGACATCTAATGCTAGTTTTGCACCAGCACCTAAGTGGGTGATACTATAAAAAAGGACCTTCTACATTAGTTTTGAGGGAAAGACAAAATTAACAAATAGAGTCAGTGTTGGTTGCTATGAAAATAGAAACTAACAATTTGACAAAAAACGCAGAGCAATATCAATGTCATGAAATCACTATGTGTTGTCAGTTCTGAGAAAAAGAATTGATGCTATAAGCTAGTTGTATTGTTGGTTCGGTTTCTTTTTGAAGAACTGACGTCATCGAGAGATACCCTGGTTTGGTAGAATGACTATACTGGGAAGAAAAACCATGTTGCGGGCTAGGTAGAACATCGGTGCTAGGTTTTTAGATTAGTTGTGTCATTGGTTTTATGAGAAAACCAATGTCATAGATTTACATTGGTTTTAAAAAAATTGAGGCCACATTTATGTTTTTATTTATAACATGTTTACAAACATGTTGTCTGGTTGTTCAGTAGGATAATAGAACATGTAGTTCATTAGAACTGCATGTTCTATCATGTCTTCAACTTAACAACAGGCCAACATACCTAGAAAATCTATAAGAACAAACACATACATATAATTCATCCATCCCCATACATTTTCATTCTCCAATTTCCTTTTCTTCAGCACTTAATTCCATTCTCATGCACATACAACAAAAAACACATACAATCACAATCTCCAATTCCACTCTCATCACATGTACAAATGCAATTATCATTGTATTCATTCTTGATTCATACACATACATATATACACACACCATTCACATATGCACTGACACGTCACTTGCATCTAGAAATAAGGACATCAAGGTTTATAAAACTCATATTTTATTTCAATAGTTTAATGTTGACTCCTTAATGAAGGAGTGTGCCCACTCTTCTCGGATGTCATCTAGCTATTCATTTGTATAGGGTTCTGTTGTATCGAAAGGTTACAATGAGAATGGCACAATTCAAGATTTTGATTTGAATTTTTTATATTATCAAATTAGAATATTTAATTATGATGATCAAGACTATATAGATAACCTTTTGTATACAATGGATGTCAATGCCACTCATCTAAGAATCACATCCATATATTGCACCATGTAGTATATGCATGCCCAATTATCATTTTGTAATGGGCACTATAACTTTATAGTTATGTGAAACCTTAACAAATAAAAGTAAACATTGGTGGCATATATATGAATTGGAGTCAGAAAACTATCTGAACATTCTTTCAACTTAATGATTTCTTTTTTATCTACTTTTCCTACAACCTTTTTGAGTTCTTTTATACCCCTATAATTAAAAAAAACATTTACTTGAATTGGTAAACAATCATGTAATAATACAAACATTATTTATATGTTGAGGGATATAAAATTCACTTACCTGTGTAATGCCATTTTCATTGCTTGCCATTCACACCCTATTTTGTCACCTTTAGGACCTAAATAATATGCATCTAGCATCTCAGGAAAATTACCAACAACTCCCAATGCTTATTACTGAGTAAAAAGAAGAAAAACAAAAGAAAACTTAGAATCCAACATGAAATGTAATTCATAAGTCAAAATCATAAGCAAAGTGCCCAAAACTTACCCAACATTGAAATGACCTATAATTATGCTCTTTCATGTAGTAGAAAAATATTTTAATGTGGTAGAGAAGTAATCACTAACAAATGTTGGGTCTTCATCTACATGGATAATCAATTATGGAAGTAGAAATGTCAAGTTGGTTAGTCTGAACTGTATATACAATTAGTTGAAAAACATATATATGCATTAAAATATAAGAAAACATATCAATATATATGTTCACATATATAGAATGAGGTATTACCCATAAGGTCTCACCATATCCAAAGTTATATCACAATTGCATTCAACCAACCATAAGTAAAGTTCTCCACAATATCTGACAAGAATACACTAGCATCATAATCTTGACCTACAATGTCCTCCTGGATGTGGACCATGATAGTCAACTATTCTTCTAAGTCATGCAGCCATAGTGACAACTCCTTACAGTTAGGACCTAGAAATTTGAATAGGTCCTTTTCAATCCAAGAAGGTGATTGAATATCTAGAGGAGGAAGTGGAGGAGGAACTGTAGGGGGTTTCTTAGGTTCTACGATCTTCATATATTCTCATATCAATTGTCAATTATGTAGACAAGTGAAAACAATCACGAACACAAATGCAATGAAAATTTAGCATACATCCAAACAGACTATGCATGGTTTGGGCCACACAACCACCCCACCTTACGCATCACCTATTTTCCCATGCTAAGGTGGCTACATGATAATGTTGTCTATTTTCAAGCATCATAGACAAGCATAATAGACACATGAACTGCATCGACGGGCATTAGAGCACCATGAATCATGTCACTGGGTGGGTAAGCGTCGCCCATTGCAATGACACAAAAGCTTGATTTCAGTAATGTAAGAGAGCATGGCCTCAACCCATACAAATTTGTATCTAGTGTTATATATACCCAAACACAAACACATTATAAAGTCACCTGAAAGACTATTATATCACAAAAAACTTATGTCAGCCGTGCCATCTGGAGGGTTCATGGAATTACTCCCAACCACCTCTTTCGTACTTGGGTCCACCTCATAAGAAGAGTGGGGAGGTACATGTATTTTCTGAGGAGGTTGAGACTGAGAAGCCTGGAACTGACTCATTGCTTCCTTTATTCCCTTTGCAATCATGTCCTATACTTGCTCTTGTGACAATCCTCCTTTCTTTATAGTTTTGTGCCTATTCTCTGATGACCTAAACAAGGATATTATAGAAACACCATCCTTAGTGGCTCTAACACGGCTGGGATGCTTTGGAGTACCCACAACAACTATTAATTCTACCCTTTGGTGATTAGGGAAGAACTTGCCTTCTTTTCATTATTGGTAGAGCTCCCACTAATCATTTGGAATAGTAATTAGTTGGTAAAATGTAACAATCAAGGTCAAAAATGAACATGCACTTTGAGAGTTAAATGTTTCCATTTTTGTGAACCATCTCCACAGTTGCGGGGTTGGGTATTTCTCCATATCGACTTGTCATCACACCTATCCACCTATTGTGGTGAAGTAAAGGTGTATAAGTAGTAGAAACTCAGTACACCCGAAGTAGGTTGCTTAGAAGAAGACTAAAAAATTAGGGTTTATTATTTAGTGTTTAGGATTTAGAGATTAGGGTTTAAGGTTTAGGATTTACAAATTAGGGTTTACAGTTTAGTAATGAATGTGTACCACCTATCCCATTCTTGAATACCCAAACTCACTAGTAAGCATAATATGTATTCTATTTTAGTAATATTTCGAAAGTATTTCCCCATAGTTATCGAAGTACACTGATCTAGATGGGAAAATACCCAACTACATATGTACTTATAGAAAAATGGGGAAGTGCAGGAAAGACATCTTGAATATAGATCATACACATTCATCCTAAGTGATATTGAGTGTTTAAGAATAGTCCCAAATCAGGGACTACCAAATTTTACTCTAATGAGTAAATATCAAATGGGCTTCTAAGCCATAAACATAATTTAAAAATTAGGATTTACAGATCAAGGTTAGTCTTTGTGCCACACATCTATCAGTTATTTATCAAAATTTATATCATCATTAATTTATTTTGGGGTTGGTTCGTAAAGAATGCTAGGCATATTTAATTTACATACCAAATATGCATAATGATACCAAACATAATATTCAAAATTTATATGAAAAATTCTAAACAAACAAAATAAACAACTATACATGCATTTTAAAAATCATAACTAAACAAACCAACCAAACAAACAAACAATAAAAGGTTATAGTTAAAAGAACAACACACCTTAAGCAACAACATCACAGGAGATGGCAAAATGAAACACCTCAAGTAGCATCAACCACGATGACTGTGGCAACAATGCTCACAATAGAAACAACAAGAGGCGGTAGCGCGACTCAAGAACCAACACCAATAGCGACGACAACACTCACAATAGCAATGGTAGAGGTAGAAGAGGGCTCCGACAAAGAAGAGAGTGGCAACACTCATAGAAGACGTATTGTAGGAGCATCAAAAGAGAGAAGTGACCTGATCGTCAGAGCACAAGCTAATCACGAGATAAAATAGAGGATGGGAAAAATTATGTGGGTGTTGTTAGGTAGAATTTAACCTTTTTAGTTACTGAAAAAACAACAATAGAGGACTTACTCGTCAGTTTCTCTAAAAGATAAACAATAGAGTTTGGTTATCCACCACTAAACTGATGTCATATGCACTTATCCCTATTAGAGAATGCCAACCTCACTAAGACTTGAGTCATTATTTTTCCAGCAAAAATGATGATATAATTTGAACTATGTGTCAGTTACCCATAAATAAGCTGATGTCATATGTACCTATCCATATTAAAAAATGTCAAACTCACTAAAATATGTGTCTTCAGTTGCACCAAAAAACTGACGATATAGCTCATTCTTTGTTGTCAATTTATAACCCAGAAATTGACTACATATCTACTTATCCTTGTTAAAAATGCCAACCTTGCTAAGATTTGTGGCGTCAGTTTCTAGCAACAAAACTGATGACATAATTCAATTTGGGAGAAATATTTTCATGAAAAGTGTGACTGGAACCCTTTATTTTCAATTCTTCAAGAAGAAACTAACATCGCAAGATTTTTGGAGGTATACATTTTTGCGGTGCGCGTGACCTATGGTGTCAGTTTTTATGGAGTACAACCAATGACTGATGCTTTTTGGGGGCAAAATTTATTTTATGGGAAGATATTTGTCATCAATTTTGTTACAACTAATACAATAGGCCTATATCAAATTTCCCTCCTCAAAAATAAAATTTTGCGGGCTTTCTGCGACGTCGATTCTTTACAAAAAAACAAACGTCATAATAAGAGTGGTATGTATGTTTTTTCATAATTAGAAAGACCTGATCACTACTGACTTTTGTGCTCTACTGACTAATTTTATAGGCCATAGTGTCAATTTTATTTTTTAAACTAACATTATGAAAAGTGACACCAGAGGTCAAAAATTGACTAGTGTTTGCCTAATTTTGCCCTTGATCTTACTTAAGGGATATTCTTTGGAGCCTTCAGAAGGGCAGTTCATGACCTGCAATGTTGAGTTTGTGATTATCTAGTATATCTCTAGTTCATCTTCCATGTAGTCTCATTAGCTGGAGGAAGGGGCTTGCATATGTATGTGCTTTCATGTCTATGTATGTTGATGATCAAGCTTCCGTAGGACATCTAAAAGGTTGTTAGCTTCTATTTTATCCTAAAAAATGTAAGATTGTATCTATATTATCTATTTCATATTAATGTTTTCTTACTCTTCCTCCTTGGATGGTCTCCTGTCCATCCATGGTGGTTTTATCTTTCTAAGAGCTAATAATCTCACCTTTCTCTCTCTCTTTGACCTAGGTGAGACTAGATCTAGCAAAAATGAGGCCTAGATGGAGCTTTGTAAGGTTGATGGTGATGTCTAAAGTTTGACCCACATGTAAAAGAATAGGAGTTCCATCTGACATATTTGCTAGATGAGATGCTTACTCCTTTCTTGATAGAATCATGTATTCATAGCCTAAATAAGAGAGAAATTCTTAAGTCTCATCTTATATATCTAGATATTTCTCTATATACTTAAATGTGTAATTATTGTTGACTATTTTGCATCTTTATGGGATGATCTCAAAATTTATTATGCCCCCTATGTTATAATGTTGATATAATAGTGTGTTTTCTCATGTCCTTAAGGTTGAAAATATGAAACATATGTGATATTGCCTTAAAAATAACATATCTATGGCTATTGGGATACCATTTTGATGAAAAAAAATTATGTGATCTAACTTGCTATTATGATCATCTAGAGAATATATAACATGTTTCCTAACTTTTCTACTTCTATAAATGTATTGATGATAAGTCACATACCTAAAGGTAGCTCATCTAGACTTAAAAATGGCATCTTTGTGTGTAATCTTATTTTAGCCATAACTTGATCATACCTTGAAGTTTGACCATCAAAATTTATATGGTGTTCCATTATATTAAAATGAAGAGAACTACATTTTCTGGTGATCATAGAGCTTTAATTAATACATAACCTATCTATTTATGATAATGGATTTTCATGCAATAAATGGATACTTTAAAGGATGGTGTGAACCTTCTTTGACTCCTAGGGCTTTCTATACTAAACACTCATTGTAATACACCTTTATACTTGATTGCATCATTGAAAAAGAATGTGAACTTGACCTAAATTGTTATTAAACGTACATGGCTAGGAATGATATTTTTGCATCCTAGTTGATCCTTTGTTTCCTACACTCAAATTAAGTAAACAAAAATAATGGGATTAAAATACTTACACCATAATTTCATTTTATAGGATCATAACTGTAAATTAAACATGAAGTAATTTGGGGGTTTCCAAATCAAATGTGAGCCTTATGTAACTGAGGGCTACCTGAATTGAAAGATGCCACCTAATGGAATATCTCACTTTCTCAAATTAAGATCTATGCTTATGATTTCTTCTCTTCCTGTAATATATGAAATTAAAAAAGTGTGATATAAAATATAACATAATATTATGTATTTTAGATATGAGATTTAGAGGTAGACTTGATGCCTTGAGGGTTTTACCTTGAAGGCAATGATGTGGGTACCATTATTGGGATGATGGTAGGGTCCAAAAGTAGAGGTTAGTCCATGACTTGATACACATGAAGTGGAACATAATGGAAAAGAATATTATACTTAATATCAAGAATTATCTAGTCATCTGTATTGAAACACTTGCCCTTTAAAAGATGAGGACACATTTTGTAGGCATTAGAGGAGATATGTGATGTAGTTTGAATGCCTTGAAATAAATATCCTTAAAAGGAAACTATAATGTGATGTACTTAATATTGGTGATTAATCTTATAACATTTTACTAATTTTACCTTATTTTTATGTTGACACAAGCTAGTCTAAAGTACACTTGATATGTCAAGGTGGATCATCTATGTTTAGTTTTGACATTCTTCACCTAATCTTGAATCAAGAATAAATTTTTCATACTTTGGAGTTTCAATATGAAGTTTTCGATAATTATTTTAACTTTAAAGATAATTGAAAAATCCTAGGTGGGTATAATATTCCTACAACATCTTGTTCCTATTTTGTCCATATTGGTGTTTTGGGCATTGTTGTTCCCTAGAATTGGTGAATTGGGCATTGTTATGGCGATAGATGGGACATGAATCCTATTTTGAGTGGTTTAAAATATGTGGATATTTTTATAGACTTGATATAATGTTTCAATTATGTTTCTATGCCTTGTTTGTAGAATATTTGATTTAATTGAAAGTTATTAATTGGACTAGTTAATCAAGTAGAATCCTAATGATGTAGTGCCCTTTAACCGTAGAAATATCTCAGTGTCAAAACTTGTTGGACAGTAAAATGAATAATCCTTGTAGAAATTTTAATTATGAAAAGAAGTTGTATATTTTTTAATATGCATGGGTGTGAGGAGGATTAATCTCTATCATCCTGATTTCAAGGTTTTAAAAATAGTTGAGGCAATGTCTTTAATTTATATGATAAAGAGAGGCTACAATCACAACTCAAATTTGTGGGTTGTATACCCTAGTTTTTGATGTCATGGCCTGTGTGTTGAGAATAGACCATGCTTTTAGTGAGATGTCCATTGTTTCCCTACTGGTAGATTTGATCATTCGTGTCACTATAGTTTGTCACTCATACTAACCAAGGGGAAGAGATCTTTAGGAGTCCAATTGTGACAAAGTACATTTTTGCATAATTATGAATTAATTCTAATTTTACCCTCATTATGTTCACTCTTGACCCAGACATATTTTCTTTTGACACTCGATCACTTTTGATACTCAAATTTGAAATATGGAGATCGATGTGAATTTTGTATACATTATGACACCCCAAATTATGTCGTCTATAATTTGTCCATCAAACTTCATCATCTAGTCCTAAAAAAATTGCTATTGATACCTCGCATTTTTTTGGAGCTATGGTACAAATTTCACTCAAATTGGGCATTCTACTAATTTCCATGAACTTTGGAAGTGATATGACAAAAACCCATTTGGTTTACTTTCTTTTTATCACAATATCCATGTCAGCGATCCTTTTCTCTAGCGGGAGATGAGCCTCGACCCTTGGATTGGGCATCCACATATTGCAGCCAATCCTATGGTCAGGAGGTCGTCCCTTACCTCTCGCAATCAGTAGAGAGGGGGACCATACAACTGAAGGGCAATTGGCTCATTTTTGACCCCATTTTGAAAATCAAATGAACTGAAATATACCCCCCCACTGATCTGAACTCACCCTATCCCTTTTCCCCTTCTAATCATCTCATTTTGAGAAGCAAACCAGAACCCTCTCTGGGCCTCCGCCATGGCTCTATAACCCCTAGGATAACCCTAAACTTAGCCCTCTCCGGCTATAAAAACCTAACCACCACCTTTGACGTGATCCTACGAGCACAATTGGAACCTTCGATCTCACTCCCTCGCTCTCCTTAAGATTCATCCTTTTTTTGTCTTTGCTGCTCTGCCACAACACCACCGTCTATGAATACCCCTTCTTCGGTTGGGTGAGAAAACCGTAATCGTTAGATCACAATCAACGAAAGACCGAGACCCAAGATCAACGGCCACCAAGCGATGTGTGCCCTCCTCCTCTTCTCCTTCACTCACATGTGCCCGAGAGGCTCTGCGGTTCTCTACCGCAAGATCTTGGCCCTGGTCAAAGTTGAATAAGGGATCTAATGGCCGACACTTTTCTCAGCCTTTCTTTTTGGGTATTTTTCTCTCCTCTCAACTCAAAATTCCAATAAATAGCCAGAACTTATTTTAATCATAAAAAATGCATCCTAGATCCAAATATTATGAGTAAATAGTCAATTTTTTTTAGAAAAATCCAATGCATCTTTTAAAAATACTTGGGAGACCTTATTCTAAATGATTCTCATTGATATCACTAGATATTTGATCTCTTGCATATTTAAATTGTCAAATGACTCTAATCATGTATGATCTCTAGAAACCGTAACATTTGACTCTAATGATTATCTTGTGACACAAAAATGTAGACTTGACTCATTAGTGATCTAGATCTTTTTACTTGATTATATCTTGAATATAATCTCTATGAATAATGAGTAATACTGATATTTATCTTAATATTACAAAATCCTTAATCATGTGTATGATCCATGACTCTACTTTTTGTCAATCTAATCTTGAATTCCAATAGTGTTAATTATCATGATGATGGTCTAGATATTTGATGATGACTTGGACAATGATCATCAAATTAGGGTTAGCATATGTTCCTAGAAAACCTAGGTAGGTCATTTACAATTGAAATATTCTTGACACTTCAATATTGTTGGACATCCTGAAATATTATTTATTATAAGTGGATGACCTAACCCTAAGGTTGACATAAGAAAGTGTAACCCTAATCTTGAATATTGAAACATGATCTTCAAATGTCATGATCTTGACCCTTGATCCAAATATTGTTGACTTAGGATCTGACTCAAAGGGTTGACCTATTACTTGTTGAGTTATGTATTCTAAAATCTTTGGTGAAAGGTACGCTATTATATCTCCTCCTTGATTGTATTGAAGATCCTTTTTATGTATCTCTTGATTGTATACATGGCTATATACTTGGTTGAGCTACTGTTCCCTATTTATTAGGCTTCCGTTTTTTATTTATTATATTTTGAGACAAACTTGAAAACATAAATGGCATTACCCATTATGACTACCCGCATATTGATGATGATCATGTTGATAATGTTGATATTGAGGGCAAGCGACCTCCTCATTTGGAGTGTGGAACTTGTACATTGACCTCCTACCTCATATGGGTAGAAGGAGCTTGGTGACCTCCCCCATCTTGTTGGGGTGATGAAGCCACACAAAATATATAAGCATGCTTCTTTAATTAGCATAATGGGAACTTGTAATAAAAATTGAATTGTTCGAAATAAACATCTTGTCGAATAAATATTGGTTTTGAAAAATCGCTTGTTATACTTTTGAGTATAAGTCCTACCAAGTGTATTGTTTTGCTATAAACCGTTTTACTTGTTTTTGATAGCATAACATGAAATTGCATTGATTGTGTCTTTATTTTCTTGATTTTAGGAAAAACAAATGGAAAATTGACTAGATTGCTTCCGCACTTGATATACTGTGATGACACTGATAAATATGCAAAATCTCCTTTTTGGGTTAGCTTGTTCTTTAAATCTTATATTTTTGAGTTATTATTTCTTATTGTATATATTAGTGTGTGGGATCCGTTTGGGCCACTCAAGGACGGGCGCTTCAATCCTTTTACCACTGTCTAGGCAGCGAGTTTGGGATTGGGGTAAGAACGGTTCCATGACACCAATCATCCTACAATCCTATATGGAGCTATTTATGACCTTATAGTGGTCAGCTAGTTTGAGTGGTACAACCGAAAATCCCAGAGCCCAACAAAACATGTAACACGATCATATTAGTATATATTTTTAAGGTTTTATTTCCAATTTAGTTTGGATGATGCTATTGGTCTCTGAAAATCTGCAACTTTCCTAGTGATTTACGAATCTACAATGGAAGAGATCACCTAAACTATTGTAATGTATGCTCTCTTTATTGCATTCTAGATGATTGTACTATTAGAAAATGGTATTGTAATATTAAATGTCTTATACTTTTATCATAAATATGCCTCATTCTGATATATGTAGTGATATGGATAATTAAATGTTTGAATGAACAACAAAATAATTTTGATTATATGTAGTCCATCTTAAAAGAAATCTATGTATATTTATATCTTGGTGGAGTGCTTATCTCACTCAGTCTCTCTTAGACCCTCAAGGGATTCTTACTTATGTTTTTAGGTACGCTAGTGCAGCAGAAAGGATGTGGCAATCAAGATATAATAAGATTTAACATAGTTGAGTCTAGACTATCCCTCTACTCTAACTTTCCTGAGTGATGGGTGGGTAGTTTGTCTTAGATATGATGGGCCTCTTTCCTTGATGTTTCTTTGTAAATATGAGTTGTAATCTCATTCATACATCCTATATTGTTGTCTCTCCATGGATTTGAGTCATCTTGTAAAGCTATTTGTTGAAATGATTTAAATGACAAAGTGTACATTTACATATGACATCATGTTATGTTTTATTTCAAATCTTCCTTCCTCTTTTTATTCTCTTGATTTTCTTCATCTCTTCTTCTTCCTTATTAAAGCTCCATGGTTGTCAACTGTGGTTTTAGCTTCCGATAACAAATAAGCACACATGTTCTCTCTTTTGGTCCTAATTGTACATAGCTATACCTGATGCAGTTTTATGGATCTTTTTTAGGGATGCTGAAGTTTGATCAACGTGGCCTTCCAGAGGAGGATACTTCATACACATTTCCAAGTGGGTTGTATACTCCTTCCTTAATTTAACTTACATTTATAGCCTAACAAGATGAAAAATGCCCTAATCTTGCCTATATCTTATGTAAAATGCTAAAAGTGAATCTTTTACAGATTGATTTGATATATGGTGCATGATTATGCATTTGTATGCCTTCCCTACCATGGTTTGATGATCAATGACGATAATCATGATCCTACTAAACTTAACAAGGGATGAAATTTAGTATCATATAAATTACCCAAAAATGTCGTAATCTTTCTTAATATACATGGAAATGGATTTCTAATGTTGTTTGGTTAGATTGATGCATGAATATGGATTTTATTTTGCTTCATTATTCTTATTGTTGTGATCTAAGATGTTAATAGCATGACCCTTAATTGTATGAAGGCTGAAAATTTTGAACTAAGTGCAGTTATGCTCTAAAAGTGCTATTGTTATGGTATTTTGATACCATGTGTGAGGAAAACAAGATAGACCATATGCTATTAGTAAACATATAAAAAAATAGTTTTTACATCCGATGAGGATGAGAGAATCATCTAGGTTGATGTAAAATTGTATAAAACAAAACGATTCTGAGTGTTTGCAAAGTCTTGAACCGAAGGATTGTACTCAATTCTATAATGTCCAACCTAATAGCAAACCAAGATTCTATAATACTTTGTTTTTCTTCAAATATTTATTAGTTGAATATTGAACTAATGAGTAAATTTATGCTTGTTTCTTATAGTATAATATATTATGATGATTTTTGATGTTATATAAATTTAATATATGCAAATCAATTAATAAATAAAGATTTCATAAAGTATTCCAACCTCAATTTTATTTTTGCAAAACCCAAAATTAACTTGATTTTCAATTGACACGTTGACTTTCAAACTTGGAATGGGACCATATTGACAAAATCTAAACTTGAACCGAGTCTCTACCATATCAAACAAAGTCGATTTTTCAGGTTCAGGCATAACTTTGACATCCCATATTATAAGAGCCATATCCAAAGGCCATTGTAGGCAAGTTATTATGCAACAACCCCAACTTATATGACAAATGGAAGAATCTATGCGATGTGATTAATAAGTTTTTGTTCTTACACAACTATTTAAACTATGTTATATTTGAGAAATGCATATATCTATTTTATTTTGTAAACCAAACATTATGGTAAAAAGCATTTGTCTTCCTCTTAATAAAGATATTTAATCTCCCACCAAACAAAATATGATAATGGAAATATCTTTTTATACTCGTGCATGCTTCGCTCACTCTAAAATCCTGGCTCTGCCATTCCATAAATGAGTTCTATTAATAATATATGTACATGCTAATTACAGTTGGATTTACAAACATCAAAAGACTAAGGACATACATCAATAATAATTAATCTTTTTCTATGATTCTTATCTAAATTCATTTATCACCTCAAATACATACTAAATAAGTTAATATAACATGGGATATGATTATGCATGATATCCAGAAAGCCAACAGTAATGACTTCACCGCATTCTGTTTAAAACAGCGTCTAGAAAACAAACGTTAGTCAATATAATGACATGTTTGATTGGAACAAGAAGCACCCAGTCCGACAACCCTTGCTACCATAGTAACAATATACTCCGTTTTTTTGAAAAAAAAACGCATTTTAAACTCCAAACTGAATAATACGTTTTAAACGCGTTTAATTCGCGTTTTATTCGCGTATTGCGTTTTAAACGCGTTTAATACGTTTTTTTGCCGTTTTAAACAGTTCTGTACTTTTGCTTCACATTTATTTTTTTCACGTTCTTTTTAACTTGTAGCAGGGTTCCACTAAACCATCCAACCTTCCTCCTCTATCCCTCGACACACCAGGAGGAGTAACCCTCGACATTCTACATGTACGCTCCATCTTTCTCCTCCATTCTCTCCCTTTCTTCCCTGATTTGTGCCTGCAGCTCCCACTTCTCCCCCTTCTTCAAATATTAGAGTAATCAGTTCGATGTTTAGTCATTTTTAATCATTATGTGTGGGTTTATATATATATATATATATATATATATATATATATATATATATATATATATATATATATTCCGCTTTTTTGCCGACTTTTTTTTGAATAGTTGACCGAACTTTTACCGTATGTTGACCGATTTTTATCCGAATTTTCCGCATACTTCCCGATTTCCGAATTTTTCAACTTGGCCGTACGTATCCCGAATACCGAATTTGTGACTATGCTTGCTACAATCGAACCGAGCATCTTTGCTAATATATAATCTTCTAATGCATTTGATCTCAATCAAATCCGCCACCTACCTTGTCCGTTAGGCCTAGTTTGGGTGGTAAATTTGAAACTACCAGAAATTCGCATTATAAAGGTAGTCATGACTACCAGATTGCAGCGGCGGAAACTCTAAACCCATGTTACAGACCATAGTATACCGGCAGCTTGCGTGAGTTGTTAATCACGCCAAAATCACGGGGCTTGGCAACTACAAGCTATACCAGTTGTCTTCACCTCCGACCAGTGTTCTCCAGGCACGTCTGCATCTCTCGCACACGGCTGGTGGCAATTAGAAATGCCATTTACTGTGGAAAATTCTGAGATTTCAGATGAGTCTACCCAAACTAGGCCGTAGTATCATATACGACTGCTTCGACGGTATTTTGGAGTTATCTACGGTCACCGCAGTGACGGAGCTAGAAATTGGCGGGAGGGGAGGCACCAAATAATTGGAGATTTCACCCAGATGATCAAGTAGGGTATAAGTGATATTTTTCCATTGCTATGCGGTAGATCTCATTACCGGTAGTGTGTACATAACGGAAGATGGATAGGGCACGTGCTCACCCAACTCAATACATGGCTCCGTCCCGTCCCAAAACTGGCGACGCCTGTTCTATAGGACGGGTCCTATAGAAATTTGATAGGATCTAATATGATTTCGTTATCGAGCATCTTTTGTGTTTCTCTCTCCTTATTTTTTTAGGGGGTTGGATTTTAAAGAAGAGTGAGAAGATAACACTGCATTATGATTGATTGTCTTATAAAATTTGTATAGGACGCGTTCTATACTACCGGCTTGGCAAAACTGGTAGTATAAGAGACCTCCTATACTTATTGTATAGGACAACCAATGAGAACACCAAAAATCCAACCCATAAAAAAATTAGTGGAGAGAGAAATTATTTTTCCTGGGACCATCTTGATTTGGCGAGATTCGTGGTAGAGTCAGGCAAAGCCTTGGCTGTGAAGGAATGACCAAACAAGTGGAGACGTGGGGTCAAGTGACTTTATTAGGCAGTGCTCACATCCCTTGATCATCAATCTCTTTCACCACAGTCGGAGTGGGGTGGGGAAGGAGGCTTCCATGCGGTACGGGCAGTTTATTTCATGTGAAGTCAACCTTGATTTTTTTAATCAAGCAAGTTCGTTTTAAAAGCACTAGCTGGCGTTATAGGTGTTAATGCACTCTAAAATCCTACCACAACGCGAATACAAGAAATTAACTCGTCAGAAAATATGAATTGACAGTAACTAATAGCAAAAAACACCACACCATGTTTTTCATATTAAAATATAGCATTTAATCCCGTATTAAAATATACCATGATTGGAAAAAGATCAATTAATGTGTGGTTTGTTCAGAAACTGATATCTCTATACTTCAGACACCACAGACACGATGTACTATATTTGGTTATCATTGGGAAAACAAGAAGTCTTAATGATTACCTATATATGTATTCAAAAGAGTGGCAAGAAATCGTCACTAAACTTGAATTTCACCATTGACTAATAATGACAAATGGACAGTGATAACAAACTTGGTAGTGTAGGTTGCACATTTAGCATAGTGGTAGGGGCACAGGGCTCCATCTGAATTATGCTCGCTTTGTGTCTTAACCATTTTCGTTTCTTGACGAAACACACTTTGTTTATGTTTTCTATACCTTAGTGCCATGGTTTTAACTACTTATAAGTAATAGCTCCTACATCACAGATTCAAGCATATTGGTAAAATTCCAGGATCGCTTCTTTTATTGTGACATATTTAACGTGATATTTCAAGAATTGAAGAATCATACAGCCCATTTTGAAAATGCATGTTTCTGTTCGGTGACGAGCTGATTCTCCTTGTCCAAGGCCAGCCTGTTTGCTAGGTTGGTGCCATTGCTGCGGTTATGTTACATGAGCACTCATTTGCAAGATAGAGACGACGAAAAATTGGAGCAAGCCATTCCTCCCAGACAGCGGACAGTCTTGGATTTGTGGTACCAAATGGCGAGGAAGGAAACCATGTATGAAACAGTTGTCCAAGCTTAGCTAGCTGCCGTTCATTAGACGACCCGAAGTTGCCAACCCCAGATATGTCAACCAGCCCTTACTGCACAAGTTGCTGACTGCCAACCACGAAAACGATTTATGAATACAAGAATGTGATAGTTTGACGGAGGACGGTTGGTGAAAAACTAGTTTTTTTTCGGTCCATTGTTCCTTTTTAACTCTCCTACAAACACTCTGATTTTCGGTTGACCTGAACGAATGACAGTGACGGAGGAGAGCAAAGGTGGCTTGAAAATGCCCAACTGCCTATCTTGGGCTTCTGTTTTCCACCTGCCGGCTCGAAGGAAATGGACAGGAATAGTCCTAGAATATATACATATATGTGTTCGCACTTCTTCGTGCACGAACGTGCCACTCATACCGTTTAGTTGATTTTAGACGGTCATTTAAACTGATATTAAACTCCACTAACATAGATACAGACTGAAGCTTGCATATGTATGAAATTTGTACCGTGATAGTAGGTACTTCATATTGCTATCGTATTTGCCTCCCGGAAAAATGTCATATTAAATTTAAAAATTAAAAATAGCACGATCGGAAATTCACGTGAGGCAGCATGACAAAAAAAAGTGAGCAGGAAGCACGACACAATAAGCACATGAGCATGTGGGCGGAATCATCAAAATCCAGCACAAGCAGACAATCACATAATTGTCGCACGAAATTTAAAAGTTCTAATGATCACAAGGCAAAAAGATACTGCAAAATAGGGAGTTGAAAATGGTTACAGATATGAATGTATAGAGAAAGGTCATGATGTGTGTGTGGACAAATTGAAATGGCAGAAACTCTTTTGGTATATTCTGCTAGTTGTTGTAGCAACTTGCATGCATCATAACACAGCCCAAAGATCTGAAGTAGAAGGGAAAACGACAAAAGAGAAGAAGTCAAAAGACAATTAGGAATTTTGCTTCGGCGTGCCTCCAATGCCAGCCTAGCAGACGAGATTGGGTTTGTGTCCATGGATAACCTGACGAGACACAATAGTCGTTTCTCGTGAGTGTGTAACCTCAAAAGAGTGAATTGTTTCTTGTGACAACCCCGGGTGGCCGGGCTCCGTGGATGACATACAAACATGGTATGGAGATCGGGTCAAGTACCCAACAATATACATGACTCCCACACATAGTAACAAATGAATGTAGGTTGTGTGTGGTGAAGTAGGACTATATGTTAGTGATGTTGATAGGATCTAGACCCTCTTGAATCCCCATACTAAGTCTTGAGCTACTTCCTTAGGTGTAGTTAGTCCTTAATTTTCTCTTTCTTGGGATACATATTAAGATCCCCAACCAAACACATATTGCACTTATCAAATAGATTGATCAACCTACATCTATTAGGGAGTTCAAACCTATCATCATGATCAATGCTTCCAACAAAATCATAGCAAAACTCCTTAGTCTTAGGATGAAACCATTACTTGAATACATTTTCCCCCATCTCAATGTGCTTTCCTACATCATAGGAACATACATGATGCATATATCACTGCCTCAAAAACTATCCAAACATGTCAATCTATGAACACCTCACTCCTCACACTAAAACTCAATTTTGAGAAGGCTTTCAACAACATCAACATGTCTTTTTTAATTCAACGTCTTCATAGATATGGTTTTCCATCCACATGGATACACCAGATACAATCATATATATGTACATGTGTGTTCTCAGTGGTCATTCAAGGAGTTATATTTGGATACTTCAAAAGTTCAAATGACCTCAGACAACGAGATCCTTTATCACCATATCTCTTCATCATAGCCACCTCCATCCTTTACATATTTATACAACTAGGTGCACATAATGGTATTATAGACATGCTAGAAGGGTACCACAACAACATTCTACAATACGTGGATGAGACTATCATTTTATCAAACATGAAGAGAAACAAGTTCTGTACATCCTTTGTATTTTGGGAATTTTCTCATACATCTCTGGTCTTATAATTAACTTTCAAAAATCCACCATTATAGGTACACATGTGTCACCATCCCATATGGATAGATTCCAGTTCCTTATGAGATGCAAACAAGAACCATTTTCCATCACATACCTTGGCCATACTCTATCACCCTATCACATGCATGTTCTTGCATGGAACCCCATTATTGACAACTATCATAAAAACTATCCACATGGTTCAACCACCACCTTACTCTTGCTGGTCAGTTAACTCTCCCCAATGTCTCACTAACTCCTATAATTAAATACCATCTCAGATGCGTTCCTCCTCCTATGACAGTCATCAAACATATAGACAAAATTAGGAGAAACTTTTTATGGGATCACAGTAAAAGGAGTACTCACCTAGTCAACTAGAACATGATATGTAGCCTTGAACAATATGGTGGTTGAGGAACCACTGATCTATACACTAGTGCATGAAGTCTTATCCACAAAGTCATGATAGTCATATGTTAGAATGGACAACACCAATGGACTGATATTATATCAAACAAATATTACCATAACTACAACCCATGGGACCATATTCTTAATAGATTCACATCCCCTCTATGAAAATTTATCAAAAAAACATATTTATTATTCGAATATCTATCCACACTCCACCTCACCACATACTCCTCATTCACTCTTAGTTAGATCCTTGGTGGCATGGTTGAGCCCCCATTAACCACCTCACACACTTAAAAGTCATTTCTACACTCATCAAGCATTGCACAATACATAAGGCCTTAAAGCTCTCAAGCACACACATACAAGATGGACTTAAACGTATTCTATTAAAACTCCTAAATTACTCAGACTATGTTGACATGATGTCAACTATGGAAAGTAATACAAGAACAAGAACCACATGGATATGGGGTAAGGTCTATACTACTAAGCTAGAAAATAATCATTACAAGCTAAGAGGACACATCTTTCCACACAAATATATGGCATATTATTTGCCCACCTAAGATACATATTTTGTTATAGGTTATATGGCACGATAAGAATTATACAAACATACATCATAGAAAAAATAGATTTTAGGAACCATCTATCTATTTAGTGTGTAGAACATAAGAAGAAACCAATCAACACCTATTTTTTGCATGCCACCCAACCAGATATAAATAGACACACTTCACTAATGCTACCACCATCCTTACATTCCTTAGTCTCAATTTAGAACATAGACTTTCTAAGTACATTAGAAACCCATTAGAAGCATATTATAGTAGATCCATCATTGCAACTATCACATTGAACATATGGATTGAGAGAAACAACAAATATTACAACAATATGTGCAAACCTTATGAACAACTGATTCACTCAATGAATTCACTTTATGATGATTATATTCTATGCAGATGATGTAGGTATAAATAGGCTTCTAGCCATAAAAAACAAATCTTGACGCTTTTAGAAATGGCCACGGACCACACATTACTGACATGAAAAAGATCTTGGAGGAAACAGGCGAGAATTAGAGCTTGTTTAGTATCTTGCAGCAAATACATATCATGTTGGGGATGTTATAAGGTAACCCCAATATTTTCAAACCTTTTATCTACTTTTCATACTCTTTATCATTCTATGATTGGGCGACACTATTGGTGATCACCTCTATCACTACCGATTGTATATGTACTCCCTACCTTTATGTGGTTGCATGGAGGTATTAACTATTTATAAGGAATGATTATAAAAAACATTCTGGGAACATGATGATTTAACTAGCTATTCTTGGGAAGCTACCTACCAAAGACAAAATGATAATATTCAAACTAAATGTGGGCCCATCTAGTCCCTCTGTAAGGTGAAGGATGAGTTTCTTTATATGTATAAGGTTTCCTCCTACTTGTGAAGTACAGTTCACCTTAAAAAAGTGGGGGTGCTCCCATCCTAGGGTTCTGAGTGAGGCAAACAGCTGGATCAAAAACAAGAGTATGACAATATTTAGTGGCATTTCCCTCATGGCATTATTCTATGAAATGTGGTAAGAAAGAAACAAATAATTTCATGTGAAGAAAGACATGGTATAATACCACTTTTACCATAAAGGAACAATACAATGTATGGGAAGAAAGACCTGGACATTCTTGGAATGTTCTGAATACTCCATAAAATGATGGAAATTGTTGTTAGAGAAAAATATAACTACTGTCTAACACAAAAATATAGCTAGGTAAAATTAGCATTTTTTTAGCATAGCTCAACTTATGTATGGGTTGATTGAGATACTTTACTTTTAGGGTCTTTGGCATGGTGGCACATGTAAAGAACTTTCAGAAATCACTAATACTTTTTTGGAGTTAATATAATACCACATTCCAAAAAAAAGAACCACATCCTTCTTGATATGTTCTCAAGCAAATGACCAAAAGGATTTTGAAGAGATCTTTAAGAAAACTAGAATACATTGATTTTGTATCTCACTTTGGTATTAGGCTAGCTCCATATCCCATGTTTCACATTTTACTAGTAAAAAATGTGATTGTTCTCATTCATGATACATTTTGGCCTCAAGCTCTATATATCTCTCAATAGAATATAGATTTTTCTTTCCATTACCTCACTCCTAGTTCCTAATGAAACCAAGACCATGAACCATGCATGCATGTTTGGACATCTCTTGTAAAGGCTTTTAATGATGAATTTGCAATATATACTATCATTAAAGCATAAAGGAAGTATTTTTTTACGGTGAAACTATTAGAAAGGCATGAATGAGGTATTTTCCCTCATAAGCTTACTTTTTCTAGGAAAAAATTTATTTCTAGATACTTTGTTATCTTACCAATAACCCCCTACATTTTGTATTCTAGCTTCCTAGTCAACTATAGGTTTTGGTTCATAGATTAATGACACGAATTTACCGTGCGTAGAAATGTAAGTGTACACGTCAATGTAATATATGCCTTTGTGAGGCCCGAGTCGAACTCAGGGATACGTGAAATTGTCGGAGACTCCTACTAACTACTCACGATCAGCTAGACCGATTAAAAAGTTGAGAGTTGTTGTTAAAATTAAAAGAAAATAAAAATAAAACAAAACAAAGTAATCGATTAAATGTTTGGTTTAATCAATTCAAAATGAGATCTTTAGGATTGTGGTTTCACCGTGGGTTTTCATTGTATTAAATTCTATTTAGTCACTCAATTTTATCTCTCAATCTGGGTAGTGGCCTGAAATCAGAATTGCCCACTGTCGTGGTACAATTCACTACCTATGTCTAGGTCGGTTCCACCATCGTAGTAACCTATACCCTGAACTAGGTGTATTGAAAACGATCTCTCGGTATCCACCATTAACCTTACACCACCTTGTTCAAGGTATTTGTCAATTAATATAAATTCGGTCTCTTTTCAACCATTAATTCTTCTTTCAAAGTAACTAAGGGCATTAGATTATTATTATGGTGATCAAGCATAACAATATAATTGAGAAAACGAAATTATACCACGGATTTAAGATATAAGATATGAATTACTATGATAAAATTGTCATACAATGAATTCCTAGGCTACTCCCGGTCCTAAAGACAAAGGGGATTAGCCCCGCATGTTCATCTCAAAGCAAAACATGGAGTAGAAAAAGGGAAACATGGAGAAAAACGTGATTGAGTGGTGAAACCCCTTAACAGAGAAGATCCAAGCAATCCTTGGCGTGGAATACGCGTTCTCCCACCTTTGGGTGGTGGAAATCGTCTTCTTCGGCATCCGGATCGCCTGGGGCGTGCTTCTGGGCTCCGTCCTTCTCTCCACACATTCTCGGGACATGTGCAGTGACTAATGACGTGATGATTCCCTCTTGGGCGTCGTCATTAGGTATAATTCCCGAGTTTGGTCACCAATTAATCACAGCTGTCGGATTAAGATCAATCTAAAGCAAACTCATATCTGACGGTGTCAATACCATCGACTCCGGTCGATGGTATCGACCTAGCGCGATATCATCAGTTCTTCTTTTCTTTTGTCTTTGCGCCTGATGTTATCTCGATACCATCGATGCGGGTCGATGGTATCGACATTCATAGGCATCGGTTTTGTCCTTTTACCGTCGATGTAGCTCTACTAGTCGATAGTATCGACATATGTGTCGATAGTATCGACTCACTTCTCACCAGCAACCTGATGGTATCTCGATACCATCGACATCCCTGTCGATAGTATCGACTTTCTTCTGGTCCTTGCGGCTGGCAACCTGTGGTCCGGTCGATGGTATCGACCACTGTCGATGGTATCGACAGTAGCAGATACTTGTTTTTCCTGAAATTAACACACAAAACCACATAAGTCTACACAAAATGTATTCTTTTGATAATTAATACTCAAAATGCTGAAATAAGGGAAATTTGACATAAAGAAGTAGCATAGACCAAAGTAGATGAATTATGCAACATTAACCATGAAAATGACTAATAAATGCATAAAACACATGTCAAACCAGTCTATAAATGCGACTCAAAATCATCGCATCAAACTCCCCTAAGCTTGAACATTGCTCGCCCTCGAGCAACTAAACCTTAGAATAGAATTGTCAAAGTCAACTAAAGAACAAAGCATCACAACTAACGTCCCATATGACTCCCACCGGACATTCGCATACCGGCCCTCGCTAACCACAAAATGATAATTACCCTAAAGGCGACAGTAATCATCCATAAAAGATGTCTACCTCAAAACCGATGAACACTATCACATAAGGCAGTTAACATAATAGAATTCGTTGGTCCAGACTTAGTGCATCTTGTGATCTCATATACTACGTTGCTCGCCCTAACTACCATCTACATGGAAGCAGTTCTCCTGATATTCACAAGTGAGGAGAAAATCACGGTGGCCTACCAATTCGAGCAACGGGTGGATGGAATGGGTGGCTCATGGAAGAAGTGGAAGCATTATACGGTTTCAACATGCATAAAACGGAAAATGCCCTAAATGATGCAAATGCAAATGAAAAATGCCTAAATGCCTAAGATTGGGTGGAATGATGCATGCACTAACATCCCATCTCAAAATGAAATGGATATCTAATTGAGCTACATCATGTACTTACTCATCTAAAAATGCAGGTGAGATTATGTTCCTTTCTCCTTCTTATTCTAGTTGCTTCTAAATAACTTTTTCTTTTTTTTTTCAATTTCATTTTTTCCATATTTTTTTCTTTTTTTCTTTTTTTCAAGCCCTTATATCCATAATTGCCAATGAATACTTTATTGGACTTACTTTTTCTGCATTACTCGAATATTTGAACTATTTAGAAGGTATGGAACAATTTAATTCACCATTAAAGAAGAAATGAGGTACATGATGTACTCTATGCATAAAAGTTATGAATGCAACTAAATGACATGCACCTAAGGGTAATGTGCATGTATAACTGTTCTATTTTTTTTATGCAAAACATATGCAAGTGGTTGCAATGCAAGTCCTATCTACATGACATGTAATCAAAAAGGTTATAACCGTACTTTACTTCCAAATCTTGTGGTGGATTAAAAAAAAACAATGAGGTGGAAAGATCACAAGACTAATTGACTGAACCTTTGAAAAGTATTATGTGTCCCTCCTTACTGGACCTATGTAGTAGTTAAGAGGTTTCTCTCTCTTACTTCAAATTAGAGTCTCACTATCATTTGGTCAGTTTAGGCTCAAACAATCAATTCCATCTACTTTTTATGAATCATTAGGAATGTACAGTTGTGATTTTTTGTTCTAAAGTTGACAAAACCAATCATTTTCTTAAGTTAAGTGATCAAAGTTGAACAACACTCAAGCTTGCGAACACTCAAAAATTTTTAATTTTCCCTTAATTCCCATGTACATGCAACTAAGATGACACAAGACTTATGACATCCACGATTACACTAGATAGAATGTGGATCCTACAAACAACTAAGATTGCAAGAAACAAATGACAAGAAACAAAAGCAATAAAACTAAAAATAGAGAAAATAAAAGATAGAGCTGTTCCAACTACCCCCCCCCAAGCTTGAATTCAACTATGGCCTCATAGTCAAAAACAATCTTAAAGGTTGGAATAGAGATACCGCTTTACTCTTCAGGCGGAGGTGGGTACTGTGGAGCCATGGGGTCCCAAAGATGGATACTCCCCCAGGAAGCTCGGATCAAACTGGGCCCTAGGTGGAGGTTGTGGATAGCCTCCAAAGTAGTTCTGGCTCCAATAGTGATCGAAAAAGGGTTGTTGTTGCATCTTCATCCTATGCAACCGATCATGAATCTGTTGTTGGTTGTCGAGGAGAAGATGCTCGTTCTCGAAGATTGCCCTTTGATTGTCCAGTAGCCGGTTTGTAGTTTCCTGAACATCGGTATACATCATTGTATGATGTTGATGCGTCTGTTGTATCTCATGCAGCATAGCATACATGCCCTGCATAGAATAGACATCCTCGCTTGGCTGCGAGAGCGGTGGTGGTGGCATAAATTCTGGGATTTCCACCGAGTCGGCACATGACGACGATGCACCAGCAACATGCACCATGATCACGACAGAAAGAGGAATAGAGAGAGAGAGCTCAGTGAAGATCAGAGAAAGGAATCTCTGCTCGATGAAGAACGTGCTCGGTGTTGCTCGTCGTCGGGCTCAGATCACTCTGGAATATGCTCAGCACAGGTGGAGGAGGATTGCTCAGGAGTTGTGATGTCATCTGATGCAAATCCTTCTCATATATAGTCGTGGCCGGCGCTGCTGTATGCCCGTCGATACCATCGACGCGGGTCGATGGTATCGATACGGGTAGCACAATCCGTACTTCCGCGAGTATCGACGGTCATCGATGGCTGGATCTGCGGGGCCCAGATTGCTGACGCGTCGATACTATCGACGTGTGTCGATGGTATCGACTCGTCCCCCAGATTGACTTCCTAGTTGCTGCGATTGCCGTAGATATTTCCTCATGGATTGTTGACGTGGCACGTCGATACTATCGACGCGAGTTGATAGTATCGACTCTCTGATTAGGGCAAACCCTCGCGAGGCCCGGCCGCCGCCTTTTGAGTGTGATTGTGTCGATACCATCGACAGGCCCGTTGATGGTATCGACTTTACTGAGACGATTTCTTCTGAATATCTCCAGAGATCTCGATGGTATCGACTGGCATGTCGATACTATTGACCTTGACTTGGCGATCAACCTGTTGGTGTGTCGATACTATCAATGAGGCCGTCGATAGTATCGACGCAGTATGATTTCTACCGTCGCCAACATGTACCATGGTCGATACCATCGACACAAGGGTCGATGGTATCGACTCTACCTCAGTCCTGCACATGTAGAAAACGATCACGGTATCTTTTTTACACTACAAACTAAGTTAAAACAAATCAAACTACGAATGTAAAGGAACTAAACTAAAGTACCAATGGTTGGGTTGCCTCCCAACAAGCACCCTTATTTAACGTCTTAGGCTAGATGACTTGAAGCACGTCATGCACTTGGAACTTTGGAGAAGGTGCCCAAAGGATCGTGCAACAGCTTAAACTCCACTCGATCTTGACTAATCCCCAACGTCAGTGTACCTCTCCCAATTGCAGTGACTACATCGGTCGTTGCTTGAAACGACCTACCCAATAGCATCTCGCAACTTTGAAGCTATGGCATATCCATGATGACAAAATCTACTGGAAAGATGAACCTGTCCACCTTGACGAGTACATCTTCGCAAACTCTGTATGGCTTTACAATGGACCCATCCGCCAACTCAATAGTTGCCGCTGATTTCTTCATTTCCTTCAACCCAAGCTTTTTAAATGTGGCTAGTGGCATAAGATTAATGCTCGTGCCCGAATCACACTGAGCTCGTGGAAAGTGTCGATCGCCTATCAAACATGGAATATAAAAGCTTCCTGGGTCTTTCTTCTTCTATGGCAAACTTCCATGGATGATTGAGCTCACCATTTCATTCATCCGGCAAACATCTGTGTCTTTAGTCCACCTCTTCTTGTTGATGATTTCTTTGATAAACCTCCCGTAGGCGGGAATCTTCTCTATCATCTCCACTAACGGAATATTTACATGGAGTTTCCTGAACATCTCCAAGAATTTTCTGTAATGCCGATGCTCTTTCTTCGGCCTAGGTCTGTCCGGACTAAACACAACTGCCTCATTCAAACGCTTATGAGGTGGCACATATGAGCTTTTCGGGGCAAGCTCCCCTAAGCTTGCTTCAATGACCCCCTCTGGCGTAAACTTTGTCAGAACATCATCAACAGGTATAACTTGTGGTGGCTCCTCTCTCGCAGTGGATGTATCCACACCTTGACGAATGGCCTTCACATGCTCTTCTTGACTAGGTGGGGGTGCGACCATCATGGGCTCTTGGCAGGATTTCCTAAAAGGAGTGTATCCGCCTGGTAGTCCATAATGACTGTGAGGATAAAGTATTTCCGGCATAGCCTCCGTATCAAACATCATTTTGATTTTGTCCTTGATCTCTGTCACCAGGGGTTCTTCCTCATTAATCACAGACATGTATTTAACTTGATGATGTGCTTGAACCACATCTGCATTCCCAGCCTGTCTCTGTTGATTGGCATGCTTGATGGCCGCCACTTCATTGGAAATTTGGGTCACAGTGGTTTCTAACGCCCGCATTTGTGCTCCATGACTTTGTAGTGTCTGCCCAAATTTGGTCAAGATGTCACCCTGGGACTGCAGTTGTTTACTGAACATACTCATCATCTCCTGATTCTGCTGCACCATTTGACTAAGCAACTCGGTGCTTTTATCTTCAGCTCTAGGTTGTGGCTTTGCATCAGGATCTTGTAGGAAGTTATTGGGATCCTTCCATGAGAACTTCTTGTCCCTCCTCCAAGCATAATCATTGTTTCTATAGCCCTGTTGTTGTATGAATTTGACTTGGGCTTCCTCATCAGACGATGCATCTTCCTTGGCTAGCAATTTCTTGGCTAGAAGATCTAGCTTGTCATTCAGCTCCTTTATGGCTCTGGACTCACCTGTAGCTTTAACTTGTTCCAGTGCATCCCTATCGCCCCAAGATTGCTTTTTTGCCATATTCTTTAGAATCTCCCAGCACCTCGTGTCTGTGTTATTTAAGAAAAAACCTGACCCTGCTGAATCAAGGTTACTTCTATCATGCTCAGAGAGAGCAAAATAGAAGATTTTGACCTGCTACTCCTTATCTAGACCATGGTGTGGGTACCTCCTCAACATAATCTGAAAACGTTCCCACGTCTCCAAGTAGGTCTCACCTGCCTTCTGAGTGAAATTGTGAATCTTTATGATCAAATCGTTGGTCTTCTCGGGCGGGAAGAACCGTTCAAAGAAAACCTCGACCATATGGTTCCATGATTCCACATATTAGTCATCACGATTATGCAACCACTCTCGTGCCGCTCCTGCTAGAGAACTCAGAAACAATTTTAGGTAGAGTACCTCCTGTGGAAATCTGTCAATCTTGACCATGTCGCAATTTTCCACAAATTGGCTGATATGCGTAACTGGGTCTTCATTCTTGAGCCCATGGAAAGCATTTGAATTCACTAAATTTATTAATGCAGGATCAATTTTGTATGTTGGAATGTTAATTTCCTGCTTCTTTATTGACCCCTTCGACGCAGATGAAGAAGAAGCCTTGATCTTCTCCCATATGGTTTGTTCCTCCGCCATCTCTTCTTGTTCGGATTATGAATATGTCTCTTCTAAATGGCCGTGATTGTGGTCTTCCTCGTCGTCAAGTCCCATCAGTGGAACCTCGGGTGCTTGTTGCGTGTAGTCGGTACTATGCGTCTGCACCATGCACAGTACCTGCAAAATAGTAAATTAAGTTCAATACAGTGCTAGACAACTACAAGATGCGAAAAAGACTAAGCTATAAATTTTTAAAATGATAAAAAAAATAAAATGTGGCCTAGAGTGGCCGCTTGCAGCACTCGTAGTGCCGACAATTTGCCATATCCCCGGCAACGACGCCAAAAACTTGACACAAATTTACCGTGCGTAGAAACGCAAGTGTACGCGTCAATGTAATATAGGCCTTTGTGAGGCCCGAGTCGAACTCAGGGATACGTGAAATTGTCAGAGACTCCTACTAACTACTCACGATCAGCTAGACTGATTAAAAGGTTGAGAGTTGTTGTTAAAATTAAAAGAAAATAAAAATAGAATAAAACAAAGCAATTGATTAAATGTTTGGTTTAATCAATTCAAAATGAGATCTTTAGGATTGCGGTTTCACCGTGGGTTTTCATTGTATTAAATTTTATGTAGTCACTCAATTTTATCTCTCTATCCGGGTAGTGGCCTGAAATCAGAATTGCCCACTGTCGTGGTACAATTCACTACCTATGTCTAGGTCGGTTCCACCATCGTAGTAACCTATACCCTAGACTAGGTGCATTGAAAACGATCTCTCCGTATCCACCATTAACCTTACACCACCTTGTTCAAGAGATTTGTCAATTAATATAAATTCCGTCTCTTTTCAACCATTAATTCTTCTTTCAAAGTAACTAAGGGCATTAGATTATTATTATGGTGATCAAGCATAACAATATAATTGAGAAAACAAAATTATACCACGGATTTAAGAGATAAGATATGAATTACTATGATAAAATTGTCATACAATGAATTCCCGGGCTACTCCCGGTCCTAAAGACAAAGGGGATTAGCCCCGCATGTTCATCTCAAAGCAAAACATGGAGTAGAAAAAGGGAAACATGGAGAAAAATGTGATTGAGTGGTGAAACCCCTGAACGGAGAAGATCCAAGCGATCCTTGGCATGGAATACACGTTCTCCCGCCTTTCGATGGTGGAAATTGTCTTCTTCGGCGTCCGGATCGGCTGGGGCGTGTTTTTGTGCTCCATCCTTCTCTCCACACCTTATCGGGACGTGTGCAGTGGCTAATGACGTGATGATTCCCTTTTGGGCATCGTCATTAGGTATAATTCCCGAGTTAGTTCACCAATTAATCACATTCATCGGATTAAGATCAATCTGAAGCAAACTCATATCTGACGGTGTCGATACCATCGACTTCGGTCGATGGTATTGACCTAGCGCGATATCGGCAGTTCTTCTTTTCTTTTGTCTTCGCCCCTGATGCTATCTCGATACCATCGACACGGGTCGAAGGTATCGACATTCATAGGCGTAGGTTTTGTCCTTTTACCATCGTTGTAGCTCCACTAGTCGATAGTATCGACATATGTGTCGATAGTATCGACTCACTTCTCGCCAGCAACCTGATGGTATCTCGATACCATCGACATCCCTGTCGATAGTATCGACTTTCTTCTGGTCCTTGTGGATGGCAACCTGTGGTCCGGTCGATGGTATCGACCACTGTCGATGGTATCGACAGTAGTAGATACTTGTTTTTCCTGAAATTAACACACAAAACCACATAAGTCTACACAAAACGTATTCTTTTGATAATTAATACTCAAAATGCTGAAATAAGGGAAATTTGACATAAAGAAGTAGCATAGACCAAAGTAGATGAATTATGCAACATTAACCATGAAAATGACTAATAAATGCGTAAAACACATGTCAAACCAGTCTATAAATGCGACTCAAAATCATCACATCAATTAAGTGGGTCATTCAGGTATAAATGTGTTGCTATAATTTGTAGTTCTATGGGTGAGTTTTAAAAGGGTAGTGGGTATAACTAAGGATCAAGACCATCCTCTAGGTATGCACTAATAAAATCCATTTTGGCCCTAAAACAAAACTAAAAAAAAGTCCCAATTGTTACTATAACAAGAATTATATTTATTTTGTTTTAATATGACTAACTGGTCTCTCATACTTAAGCCCATTAGTGTTGGTCAAATTCAACTTATGTGGATTTGCATGTACCATACCTTAAGCCAAGTTTATATATAAGACTCAATACTTTATTTTAGTTAATTATATCGAATCTTATAAGATTACTCATTACTTGAGCAATTTTAAGAAAAAACCTAGATGTTTTATAATCAACATCCAAAAGAGATCATCCTACATAACCAGCTACTAGAGACACTTAGCAGCAACCATTTGTGGCTTCTGGCTACTGCCAAGTAGGTCACAAGGATGACCATCTATAGAAAACCACCAATAGGCCACCGACATCATCCCAACATTGAGTCACTCCAATAGACCACCATTAGGGTGAAGGAAGTCGCTAGGCAAAAGATAGCCACTCATCACTACCCACTCAGAGGCAGAAATAGGGGCTACAAAATCCTCCAAGAGGAGAGTCATATGCATCCAACCCCCATAGGATGTTCCACCATTTCCCCTTGTAAGGCCATTGACCTAGATTAATACATAATCATGTTTCTAACCATAAATGAATGGTTGATATAGTTTTGAATTTAGTTGATAAAATGGAAGCTCCAATTTGGTTCCCATTTGCTGAATCTATATGGGGCCTTGTGTTAGGCTTAGCTTGAGTAGGCTATATTTCACCTATGGTTTCACCCAAACTTGAAAGTCTCTACCCTAATTTGCACTTTTCTTTCCCTAATTTTGTGATTTCTTGAATTAATGAATACAAATATAAAATTTCATTATATATTTGGACCTATTTGAAATTTTCTTGCAAAATATATAGCCTCATGTTTTATTTCATGTATGTGCTTAATTTTATGTGTTGTGGATTCCTTTTAACTTTGATTATCAATGTTCTCTTCCTTAGGTTTTAACACTAACCCTAGATTGATCTAGTGCTTGGAGTTACCTAGACTTGATGAGTCACCTTGGACCTTGATGGCTTATGACCCTCACTACCTTTGGTAGATAATTGTACAAGATGTCTACATAGCCTAGGTATAGAGGATACCGTGATAGGCTAGGTGTGTACCTAATTAGAGTTAGGTTGAGGTGCTTTAATGGGGTGTATAGAGGTGTCAGGATAGCTTGATGGTGTTGACCCTTGATAGCTTCTTGAAGTAGGATCTTGATAGGTCTAGTGTATAGGGAACTTTCAATAAGTCTATAGGGGATTACTCGTGATAGGTATGGACCTTCAATGGGCTCACCCTTAATTGGTGGGTTGTGAAGATCCTCAACAACCATCCCTTACATGGGTTTTGATAGATTAACTTAAGTAATGTTGTTTAGACTTTCGATTTTATTGTGCAATATAGACTCCAAAATTATTGATCCTATACACATTTGGAAACCTATAGACCTTCTAAAATGAGGTGGAGTAACCAATATGGTCAAGGATAAGCTCTAGCGCCTCCATAACGATTTAGAGATTGCATATGGGTCAAAGTTGATGATCAAGCCTCCATAGGTGGTTCCAAAGAAAGATCGATTTGTTATAACCCCAAAACATGTTAGACATACTCTTTATCTTCTCCTATCATAGTCTACTTTTGGCCAAGCTCCATGATTTCCCATTGTGGCTTTAGCTTCCTGAGATAAAGTACCCTCCTTTTCTCACTTTTTGACATGGTTGGTCACAGATTTGCCTGGAGATTTTATGGATTTTTTGGAGGTGTCTTGATTGTGTTGTTATTATTGGATCACATTTTTTCATATGTAATGTGAGTGATAAAGCTTCTTTTAAAATCCTTTGCCTACAAACTTGCATGCAAAAAGCAAATAGCCCTAGATCGTACTCTATATGCTTAAAAAGGAAATTTTGGGGACTTTAATGTACCATTATGAACTTATTAATAAGCAATTGCATTCAAATATCTTTATATGATGATCCATGGTGATTAATGATAAGCCTTCTTGTGGCCTTAGGGTTGAAAATCCAAAATGCATGCGTTTTAACCCTAAAAATGGAGTTTTTATGTGTTGTTTGGCACCATGTTGGGAATAATTAGAAACTATAAAGATCCCAACTATTTTCATGACCTTATATGGTGAAAAAATAATGCAAGTTTCTAACTGTTATGATTCTAAAATTCATGGAACTTATATTCCATACTTAAAGGTGGTCCATTCATACCTATAAGTAGCATTTTAATGTATAATATTGTATAAGTTGTAACTTCTTCATGCTTTAGAGGTTGTCAACAAAAATTTGAGGTATTTTGGGGCTGTAATTTAAAGTTTAATGTATCATTTGAGGTGAACTTTGAGACTTTTTTAATGGTATGGCCTTAGTATGGTCGAAAATGGTGATTTGTACCATGTATGGGTACTTCAATATATGTGGTGTTTTATACTTATTGGAGTTTCTAACAATTGATTTAGGTCATAGGTCATAAGACATATATATATATATATATATATATATATATATATATATTCAACCTTGGTGGATTCAAATTGAAATATGAGTAAATTGTCCTAATTATTCAATATCCTAGTGTATGGAGAGGCTAGACAGAGATAAGTATCCTTCTGGTACTCTTTGGATCATGAGAAGGTGCTCAGGGTTGTTATCATTGATTATTTGTGGATGAGTGGAGGTTGTTATCTTCAACATCCAATTATGGATACAAATGAGTGTGGTCGAGGTGGTAGCTCTAGTGACATGTGGCACTACAAATGAGATATGATAACGTAGGATTTGACCCAAAGTGATGTAGAATCTTGTCTTGAGTAACTAGGCTAGACTTCATCATATATAATTTCTTTTCATTCCTCTACACGGTATTTATTTATTTGCACACTGACAAAGGCACAAGTAGGTCTCATGAAGATGGATAATCTTAAAACATTAAACATTGATTTATGGGACTCCATATTCACTAGGTATTAGTTTGATTGGTACACCTCAAACTACCACGACTTCGATCCTTATAGTATACCAATTTAGGATTCCATTTTTTAACCACATTTGGATTCTTTTATTGTTCTTCTACATTGACAAAGTTTTACTAGTTACTTTTACTATTTGTATCACTATTATTTATATTTTGCAAAGTCTAGTGATCATTACTTAGTATAATCGTCATTGCCCAATTAATAGTAGACTTGTCAATGTTATTTATATCTTGTAAAGTCTAGTGATCATTACTATTTGTATCACTATTATTTATATCTTGCAAAGTCTAGTGATCATTACTTAGTATAATCGTCATTGCCCAATTAATAGTAGACTTGTCAATGTTATTTATATCTTGCAAAGTCTAGTGATCATTACTATTTGTATCACTATTATTTATATCTTGAAAAGTCTAGTAATCATTACTTAGTATCAAGGTTTTGGAAAGCGCGAAGCGCGAAGCGTGCAGAATGCCCCCATGAAGCGGAAAGCGGGAAGCGGGTTTTGAAGCGGACTAAAGCGGGCGCTTTTTGAAAAAGCGGTCCACATTGTTTTAAAGAACTTAGCAAAATTTAGACAAATTTGCATTTCACTTTCTCCCTTCACGCTGTATCTCGAATAGTGCATTACTTCCACCTTGGATCACTTGTCTTAGCCAAACTTTATTCACCCTCGTCCATACTAATTGTGATATAAAATAGAATAATTAGTAGATTAATTTCCAAATTGAGTAAGTATATTTTAGAGTCATAGAATCATAATGCATACAATTAAAATTTAAATATAACAATGTAGGCTAAGTCTTGATGAATGATACATTGCAGCAATTACTACTGAATTTACAATAAATAAATTAATCATAATATTAGTTTTTACAGTGATTAATGTGTGACATTGCAGCATATTTTATTCATTATGGAATCATGCAATCATATACAAGTGTCATGATGGTATGTATCGATTCTTCTGACATGATGAAATTGTACAACAACCAACAGCAAAAGCAATCGTATATATGTAATGGGATGATGTGCTTTCCTATAGGAGGTTACCTTATGAGATTGTGCAATATCAAAAAAATCATGCAAATTCAACCACAGCTGAAACATGATGTATTACTAATATTATATGATGTAAATTAAAATATAGAAGGAACAGGGATGAAACATCAAAGAAATCCTGCAACTATTACTAATATTATATTACAGACTCTATAAATGGCAGATGAAGTACATAGTTTACATATAGACGTAGATAATGTACAAACAGAAGTAATTAATTAGAGATACTAATTACCAAAGTGATTGTTACACCTATTACAATACATAGTTTTCATTCTTTTTAAATTTAGAAGGAAATTGGGCAAGTCCAGGAAAACATGTTGTGAAGCGCCCTGAAGCGGCCACTTAAGCGGACCCAGAAAAGCGGCCTGAAGCGGGAAAAAGCGGAAAAAAGCGGTCGCTTCAGTGCAAAACGCCTCACAGCCCGCTTCAATGAAAATACAGCGGCATATGTGCTTGGGCGCTTAAGCGGCCACTTAAGCGGCCGCTTCATCCGCTTTTTTATTCACTGTAGTATAATCGTCATTGCCCAATTAATAGTAGACTTGTCAATGTTATTTATATCTTGCAAAGTCTAGTGATCATTACTATTTGTATCACTATTATATATATCTTGCAAAGTCTAGTGATCATTACTTAGTATAATCGTCATTGCCCAATTAATAGTAGACTTGTAAGCACATATTCTATCTATTACTATATCATAAATATGGGATATGGGTCTCACCCTCGTGGTTATCCATATCAATTAGGTGATTAGTAGTTACCCAAGGCTTTAGTGAAGGGGAACTTTCCTTTGGTAAAAAAAAGTAGATTGGAGGTTAATGGTGATCTGTTCTTATTGTGCCAAGCTAGAGTTCTCATTATAAATTAGGGTCTAGGTAGAGTAGATTGGGTTGAAGGAATCTACTAATTATGTTTTGGATTTCATGCCATGTATAATGCACATGTTATTATCCATAGAATTTAGATAGTGGTCACAAAATAATACTAATTACAGTTTCATGTTTATGAATAAGCAAAAGCAATGAACCTTTATGTGCTAATATTGTGAGTAAAATTGGAATTTTTATTATGTGTTTTTCATGCATGTTGGTTAGTAATGTTTGAATAGTGTAGGACTGACACTATGTTTTGTGTAATCTCATTGGTGTTGTCAGGGCCTCACATTTGGCAGTATTAGAGCTTGGTTTTAATGAATCTATAGGGACATGGGATGTCATGTCACTTTGTGTGTGATATACAAGTTGAACTCTCTTTTATGGTTAGATAGATGTGGATGATCTATCTGAAGAACATGAAGAGAGTAGTTACATAGAACCAAGAGGTAGTGACAGGTAGAGGACACCAACGATGAGAGTATATAAGGTGATGATAATATAGTGTATACCACCTCACCCTAAGCCAACAACATAAGACAACCCATCATTCCATGTGATTTTTGGGCAGCTTATATTACCTTTGTGCACTTTGTTCCTCCACCCATGAAATGGTCACCATTTGTCAATTCTACATGGGTCCAGTGAATACCTTTGAGAGGCTAAAAAGATTTGGTTTCATGGATAATTATGGAACAAAAGATTCATAGATGCAAAATTTTGATTGATAGTGTTGGAGAAGGCTTTCAGAATCTTATAAGCATGCTATCTACCTATTGAATGGTATCCTTGTCCATTGGTAGGCCATAGAGGATGAGAAGAGGCCTGGTACGATGATCATGTTGTCTAAGTTTTGCAAGGATTTTGAAAGAAGATATTTTCCTCATTAATATCTAGAAGAAAAGGAGATTCAAATTGAACATCTACATTGGAGGATGTGATTTTTGAATGACTACAATGCAGAGTTCATGAATTCATTGAGGTTTAGTCCCCACCTAGTCTCTACAGAAGGAGAGAATTAGATGCTTGAGAAGGGTTTGAATGTTGAGTTGGCTCAATTGGCATCCACACTAGAGTCATGTGAGACATTCTCAACCACTTGGGAGGCACTTAGGAGGATAAAGAGGTCTTATTTAACCTCATGATATTGATTCCAAGAAGAGATTAGCTCAGTCACAAGAACAATACTTGGTGGTTATAAGAAGTTGAGGTATTTATATCTTTGGTACAAATAGTATTAGGTGTCAAACTAGAGACCCACAGTTTTAGAACCGAGATCACATGTACAATGGCATCCCCACAAAGGAGAAGATTTGGTTTTCTATCTTTTAGGGTGAACAACTCAGTTTACATGTCAGTGACAAGGTTATCAAGGCCATAGTATGGGAAGAAGTGCTTTACCTATGATACCCATCACTCACGATCATGCCATTTTGAACTGAAAGTGTGCTTCCATTGTATATAGGATGGGAATGTGAGGACCTTCTTCCCACATATGAACTAGAAGGTCACCCAGCAACAGAGGTAGATCCAACAAGGCTCATAATAGTATTGTGTTAGTGGAGGAGGACAGGGTTGGACTTTTCAAGTATGCTTGTCACAACTAGCAGGGAGAGTTTAATGAAAAATGAATTTAGTGGAAAATACACTACTCTATGCTATGAACCATCTTGAAGGATTGGTCAACCCACATGTCATGACATGTCAAACAATACTTTTTAGTTTTGACTTATCTACTACTTCTTTTATTTTTATCTTGGTTGACTCATGTGAGATGCACTCATTTATCAACAAGGTGATTCTCTGTTGGAATCTGCCAATTAGTAGTAGAACTAATTAAGTCTTGTTAGAAACACCTTTGGTTGATTTTTGATATTTTGTAGGAGGTTTATCTATTTTATTTCCATTACTATTTGGGGCATATTAGTGAAGTGGATCATATGCCCTCAACATGCATGGATTTTACATGATATTAGGATGGATATCTTAGAGAAGTGGGAGGTTGTTTGGACTGTGGTTCCAAGGTTGTGGAGTTTTTAGATGGTAGTATATATTTGTCTTTCTAAGGAGTTAGGAAGATCCTACCTACATGTCTGGTTTTAGAAGCCATCACTACTACAGAAATAGCGTTCAGTGTCGCTTTTCTGGGCGTCGGTTATTTCGGACAACCGACGCCTATAATATTCGGCGTCAATTATTTATGCAAACCGACGTCTATAATCGAAGACCAGCCAGACACGGGTACCACTTTGTATTCAGCGTCGGCTGAGTGTAACCAACCGACGCCTAAAGGCGCCCACGAAATCCAATTTTCGAGCGAAAAAAATCTGGGTCAAATACAGTGTCGGTTATTTAACAATTCACCGACGCCTATGTGAAATGAAATTTTGCGCGAAAAGTTCCACTTTCGGTGTCGGTTATCCTTGGATAACCGACGCTAATAATAGTTCCCGCCAATTAATTTGGGGTAAAGATTGTCTAATTGGACGTCGGTTATTACGATCAACCGACGCTGAAGATAATAGGCGTCGGTTGTCCTAGATAACCGACGCCGTTGACCAACTTAATAGAGGCCCGATCACCCGACTCTTCCCCCTTTCTTCCTATTTCATCGATTCTCCTGCATGTGCGTTGCTCGTCGCCGCTCTCCCAAAATTGCCGCCTGGTGCCTGGTGCCTGCTGCTTCTCGCTCGCCGCTGACGATCCCTGCTGCTCTGCGTCATCGCTGCCGCCCGCCGCCTTCCTCCTTGCGCCGCCGCCGCCCGCTCCTTCCTCCCTGCTCATGCCCTACTGCGGCGTTGTCTTCTTGCTTGCCTCCGCTGCTCACAAGGTATTAGTCGTAGCACCTTCTTCCTTGTCTTCTTCCTTGCCGCCCGCTGCTCTGCTCTGCTTGCTGCTAGTTAGTGTTCTACTTCTTTCACTGAGAACTGAGAAGAATGGCCTACCACGGCCGTGCTGCCCAGCACGGCCGTGGTAGGCCAACACAACCATGGCCGTGTTTGATTTGATTTAAACCCTAATTTGATTTAAACTTGTCCATTCTAGCATCCTAATTTGATTTGATTAAACACTAACATTGATGAAACCCTAACATCAATTGTGATGCAACCCTAACATGTACATTACTATTATTGTGTTTGTTGGCCTAGAAACCCATCCAAGATTGACTCATTAGGAGTAAATCTTGGATAGTCCCCGGTTTGGGACTGTTCTTGAACACCTAATCTCACTTAGGATGTAAGTGTATAATGTGTATTGGGTTTTCGAGAAAATTTCAGCAACATTTCCCCGTTTGTTCTCTAAGTACATATGTACTTAGAGAACAACGGGGAAATGCTGCCGAAATTTTCTCAAAAACCCAATACACATTATACACTTACTAGTGAGATTAGGTGTTCAAGGATGGGATAGGTGGTACACATTTATTATATATAAGAATGACATCACATGTGTTTGTTGGCCTAGAAAGTGAACAATCATTGTTCTTTATATTACTTGTACATTGGTATAAATTAGAATGAACAATCACTAAATTATATACTGTTTGTATGGAGTCCGGCTTCATTGTAGATATCTATTATTGTGTTTGTTGGCCTAGAAACCCGTCCAAGATTGACTCATTAGGAGTAAATCTTGGATAGTCCCCAGTTTGGGACTGTTCTTGAACACCTAATCTCACTTAGGATGTAAGTGTATAATGTGTATTGGGTTTTCGAGAAAATTTCGGCAGCGTTTCCCCGTTTGTTCTCTAAGTACATATGTACTTAGAGAACAGCGGGGAAATGCTGCCGAAATTTTCTCGAAAACCCAATACACATTATACACTTACTAGTGAGATAAGTGGCAGTGGATCCAAATTGGTTGTGGAGTTTGATAATGGAGGAAATGCAATTGGAGTGAACCGCAATAATTTTGTAAACTATCTTGGGTGTACCACTCGGAGCCATTGTGGTGTTAAGTATGATAATTGGCATAAAGTTCCTCAGGGGAAAAAAGACTTGATATGGAAGGATTTATGCGTGAGTTATTATTATTTGCAATTCTATTTTGTAGATTACAAATTCTATTATTTACAATTCCATTTTGGATACTAGTTAATAACATTTCTATTTTACAGAATCTGTTTGCATTGGATGAGAAGTTGCATCGTAAAAGTGTGATGCAACACGCTGGAAAGATGCTTAGGAATTATAGGACAAATATGAACAGAGAATACATAAAAGAGGGTGATAAGAAAAAGAAGTCAGCCCTTGAACAATGGAACTTCTTGGACAAAGAAGATTGGGACAATTTTGTTGCTTCAAGAAAATCTGAAGAATTCAAGGTATTAGGTGTCACTCCCAATTTAATTAATATACATTGTATTCACCTATTCAAGATTAACATTTAGTGATACTAACCAAATCATTAATGTGCATACTAACTAGGCCCTCAGTGACGCACAAAAAGCAAGGCGTGCACTGAATGTGCATGACCACACTATGGGTCCAAAAGGCTATGCAAGCGTTCGCCAAAGACTACATGCGGAGTCTGCGGCTACTCAGGAGTCTGCCCCTACTCAGGAGTCTGCTCCTACTCAGGAGTCTGCCACACCCATGCCTCGCCATGATATCTGGATAGCTGGGAGGCAAAATAAGAAGGGTGAAATAAAGAAGCCCGTAACTGCTGAGGCGGCTGCGAAAATGGTAAAATACAACTCTTAGAGCAATCGTTTGAATATTGATTATTTGTGGTGTTAATTTACCAATTTCTGTGGATGGTGATTAGAAGGAGCTGCACGAGTAGAGAAAACAAGACACGTTCATCCCTCAGGGCACAAGGGATGAATTGACAGTTGCTCTGGGTAACCCAGAGGATCCTGGACGTGTTAGGGGTGCAGGCGCTGGTGTGGGCATCAAAGCATTCTTTGGGCCATCCCAGCGCAAACCCAGAGCAGGACTTTCTCAAGAAGAGGTAACCTATTCTTTTTTTAGAATGTTACTGCAAAAGGAAATTCAATAATAAGAAGCTAATGTTTCTTTTATCCATGTATAGGAGAATAAAAGAGTCGAGGATATAGTTGCTAAGAAGGTCAACGATGTAGTTGCTGAGAAGGTCAAGGAAGAATTGCTGCGGTGGCAGGCATCTTAGGCTTCCAATCAGCCTATGGTGACCCACTCTTCTCCTGATGCACAGACTGCGAGTAATCCTGGAGACCCATCGCCTAACACGTCTGCTGTAAGTATTGTTTATGACATTGTAGCTAGTCTTTTCAAGATGATATGTTTTCAAGATGATATGTATATATGTATAACATTCTTTACGTAAATTTGTAGGCATTGAAGCCATGCCGCTTAAGAATACAAGACTATGTTGTTGCAGAGACGCATGCTTACCCGTCCCTTCCTGGGGAAAGGTTTCACGGGACTCCAATGCCACAGGGCTACGTTCGTGTGGGCCCATTACATGTGTTACCCGATTGGAGGGAAGCTACATTGCCATATCCCCACCCGGATATTGATACACTTGCTGAGGCAGAAGGCGGGGTCATATTGTGGCCCAAAGCAGATGTCGTCTACACTACTAAAATTTTAAGATAAATTTACATTGATTTAGACTGTTAATGTGTATATATGATGTCAACTAATCTAAAATTATATATACAGGTTAAAAAGAAGACACCAGGAGCACCTAGGCCTCCACCTCCACTTCCCGCATTACCAACTTGGGTTCCAACTGACCTAACATACCCGTTAGGTCCTGCTTGTAGGGGAATGGCATGTTGGCTACGGGCACATAATATACATTGCCCGATAATTGTTTCTTTAGATGTAGATTATGCAGGTCAATCATACGATAGCTCTTTATTTATACAAGATATTATTGAGCTGTTTATGTATGATTGGCTGAATACATCAATGATAGAGACATGGATAAGGTGAGATCTTGTTTATACATTCATATACCTTGTGTAAGATCCGGTGATCTGGTTTCTTATATATTAATGCATACATAATACATGTTTTGCAGCTACTTAGTCGAAGATCATTGCAAACAATTTGCATTTGATCATGTGGGATTTTTTATTCCATCATTGATTAGTATGGTAGCTAAAGACCCTGATAATGTTCAAAAATATTGTATAGATGCTTTTACAATTTTTGGTCAGCAAAAGAAGACGATAATAATAGCTCCATTCAATGTCAAGTAAGTTTACTTTATTTATAATTTGGACTTAAGAAAATTCCATTTTTATTGTGCATTTTGAGTTATTAATTGTTAACTTTTTACCTCTAGCGGTAAACATTGGGAGTTACTAGTTATTGTCCCCGTGACATTCACTGTTTATTATCTAGATCCCGCAGGAAGTACATTAAACACTAAAATTGGACACGTAATGAGAATGCCATTATTCTGGTGAGAAATATTTCATTTTTGTATCTGTTAACATATGTTATTACATTACTATTTCCTTATGTAATTTACTGTGTTATATTAACATGTAGGGGTTTAGATGCATTCAAAAAGGCTGGAGGAACGGTCCCAAGGAAAAAGAACCAGCCAATAAATTGGCAGAACGTACAAGTAAGTTCCCGACTCCAATGTATATATTATTGATGTGAATTGTGCTTAGTTGTATTATTTTGTATGTTTCAATTTATAGTGCGCTACACAAGACAATGGCTGGGCATGCGCATACTATGTGATGTGATTTATGCAGATGATTATCAAACATGCCGCATTGGACATCGATACCATACATGAGGTATTATATATAGTCTCATTAGTTAGTATGAAATATATCAATCTTATTTTTATATTATTACTTATATATATACATCATTCTCTTTGCAGGTGTTTAAAACTGACCACACTATAGGTAAACGATTAAAAAATATACATGCTCCATATACGATGGAAGCATTAAATGAAATAAGAGAAGAATGGGCAAAAGCCATACAAGCAGTGGCAACTGTAAGATATAATTGGGATGTTGATAGCGATAATGAATGATACTTTGTAAATGAATATTTCTGAATGTTAATACATGTATTTGAATGTTTCTATATGTGTGAATGTGAGAATTGAATTGATGTCTGAATGTATCTACTTGTGTGAAATTTTCCTTGGGACTTTTGCAGGTTTGTGGCCTGTATGTAGGCTGATATCAATGGATGTCGTAAACCTGCAGTTCAGAAAACTGAACTGTAGGTTCTCATCCTGCTGACCAGCCACAGCAGGCCTGCAAACTGATATAAAAAAAATAGATATAGGCATCGGTTATTTACAGAAAACCTTCAGCAAAGACCTACAATGTCGGTTATTGGATAAAAACCGACGCCTAATATTACAAACAACCCGGCCGTGCAGGAAAGCACGGCCGTGGTGGAAAAGGCGTCGCTTATTCATATAAAACCGACACCTATAGTACTAAACACGGCCGTGCAGGGAAGCACAGCTGTGTCATCTTGAAGTATGGCATCGGTCTTTTAGTAGATAACTGATGCAGAATGTGTCCTAGATGACGCCGTTTTCTGTGGCGCGAACCCTTTTGGCGTCGGTTATCTACTAAAAGACCGACGCCTATATGTTAAATAGGCATCGGTTAAAAAACCGACGCCAAAGTGTTCAACCTTTAGCGGCGCCCACATAGGCGTCGCTCAGAAATCGACGCCAAAGGGGGTTAAACAACCGACGCCAAAGGCTGTTTCTATAGTAGTGCATGGTATAGATAATGATGAGATATGGTTGCATATAACAACATGTGTTTGATTCAAAGATGAGGAGGCTAAGGATAGATAATGTTCTTGTGGTCATGTTACCTGTAGATTTTCCAAGTGTTCTACCTCCTAGAGAGATTGACTTTTAGAGCAATCTAGTATCCTAAATACAATTCATATAACAAGAACCTAATAGGATGGAACCAACAGAGATGAAGGAGTTGAAGGCACAACTTCAGAATTTGTTGGAGAAAGGGTTGATATAGATGTGCACATCCTCATGTAGTGCTTGAATGTTGTTTTTGAGGAATAACAATATTTCTATGTGTTTGTGCATATATGGATAGTTGGAATGGTAACCGTGAAGGAAAAGTACCTTTGTTGAATTTACATGAAATTTTGATCATTTTAAGGATTCTTTAGTATTCTCTTATATAGATCTGAGGTTGAGTATCATTGGTAGATGAACAAGGTGGATGATATACCTAAGACAACTTTTAAGCCTCAGTATGGTAATTATGAGTTTGTTGTGATTTTATTCAGATAACCAATGCACATGTAGCTCTTTCAGATATGCAGAACAAGGTGTTCAGGAATTATCTTGATCATATTGTAGTGGTGTTCATATATGAAATCTTGATCTACTCCAAGGATAGGGAGTAGAATGAGTAGAATTTATGAAAGGTGTTGTATTGTATATGCAACATTGGTTGTATGCCAAGTTTACTAAGTGTGGGTTGATCTAATCAATGTGTCTTTTCTTGATCATATAATCTCAACAAAGGGAACTTGTGTAGATCCCAAGAAAGTGGACTAAGTATTAGAGTGGGAGAAACCCAAGATACTAATGTAGGTTTGGAGTTTCCTATGTTTAGTTGGATACTATAGGAGGCTCATCAAGAAATTTAGTGCCATAGCATTTGATATTATACAACTCAAATAGGAAGGATGTGTCATTTTTGTGGAACGGGGTGTGTTAGTGTAGCTTATAGTTTTTTAAGTAGAAGTTAACAACTTCACCTATGATAGTTTTTGTAGATCTTGGAAAGCTCTACCTTGTATTTTCTTATTCTTGGAAGAACAACCTAGGATGTGTGTTGATGTAGGACAAGCACATGCTCTCTTTTGATTATATGAATCTCAAGAAGTATGAGGCGAACTAACCTACACATAAGTTAAAGTTGGAATTTTTGGTCCTACTTTTGAAGATTTGGAGGCACCATCTTTATAGGAAGAAGTGTCAAATCTTCATGGGTCACAAGAATCTCAAGTAAATATTTTTACAACAAGAGTTGAACATGAGGCAATAGAGATAGCTTCGGTTTATAAAGGAGTACAAATGTACAATTGATTATCACCAAGGAAAGATGAATGTTGTAGCTAGTTCACTTTCATCTATGTCTATAGAAACAATTTAGTTGTATTCCCCAGATTGCAACATGAGGGACATGTTAATGTTTCTTCACCAGATGAATGTGCAGATAGAGGTATCTTTGTTGTGAGGTTTGCTTGCATAGTTTCACATAGAGCCATAATTTATAAAAAAATCAAATATCATAGTTTGGGAACAAGAAGCACGATGGTTTTCATGAATTAGATGATGAGATAGTCTTTTTTGCATAATATGATGGTAGGTTTTGATGCTCAAGTTTTTTTGAACATGGTGCTTGAGGAGGCAATTCCTCAATGTATGTTATGCACCCATGTAGTACTAATATGCACCAAAATATGAAGGACTTGTATTGGTAATTATGATGAAGCATTATGTGGCTAAGTTTATGACTAAGTGTCCAATCTGTTAGTATGTCAAGGGATAGCATCACAAGCATGCATCATTTCTAAAAACACTATCAATTCCTAAAAGGAAGTGGCGTCATATTAACAAATACTTTGTAGTTGGTATTTTATATGAAAGACCAAGGTTATGATTCCACATGAAAAATCATCGACCATTTGACAAAGTATGCACACTTTATACCAATCAAGACTACCTACAACTGTGACCAGCTAGCACTGATCTATGTTGATGAGATAGTTCGTCCAGACAGTGTACCAACTACAATGTCATATTAAGGGCCATAGTTTATGAGCAATTTTATTTTGCATGGAGATTTGGAGACTTTGTTTAAGTTGAACATAGAATTTCACTTAGACAAAGATGTTCAGTATGAGAAGACAATACAAACTATAGAATTGTAGAGGGCATGTGTGTAATAGTTTTTGTTTGCTACATATTCTATGTTGTTGTGATGGGAAACTGAACTTGGTCTAATTTGCTTCTAATAACCTCTACCAGAAAAGTATATGTATCACACAATAAAATGCTTTGTACAAAATACGTTGTAAATTACCTTAATGTGGATATGAGGTAGGTGAAAATCAACTTTTAGGTCTTGAGTTGGTGTAAGGGACAACAAAGAAGATGAAATTCATCAAGTAGTAGTTGAATCCATCACATGACAGGTAGAAGTCATACTAGAAGGCTACTTGAGTTCTAGGTTGGACATCTTCTATATCTTAAGGTTTCTCCTTGGAAGGGTGTTTTATGATTTGGGAGGAGGGATAAATTGGCTCATAAGTTCATGTGGCCTTATCCTATATGGAGAACCTTGAAAAAGTGACCTACACATTGCAATTACCACTAGACTTGATTCATTTTTATACTAGGTTTCCATGTGTTGATGTTGAGGATATGTTATCTTGATGGAATGTAGACATTACATGCATTGGATGTAAAACTTTATGATTATATACAAACATTTAGGTTCTAGTCTTGATCTAATAAACTTGTTTAGAATTTTAAGAAGAAGGATATAATGTTGATGAGTATTTTTTGGCATCATTGTGGTGTTGAGGAATCCATGTGAGAGTTATAGGATCAAATGAATACAAAGTAACCATCTTTGCTTTTAGATTTCGAAGCGGGGGGTCCTTGTAAGGGGTTTATAGTTTTAATTACCTTGGTCTACTTAAACTCTAATCATGTTTTTTTAACAAAAACTGAATCGTTAATTGTTTTTGTAAATCAATTGATCTTGTAAAAACCCTAATTTAATTCAATTTCCACTTTGGTTGCCCTAATATTGTGATATCTAAAATGAATGAGGACTAATATGCAATTTAACCATATATGAGACCCAAATTTAGATTTATATAGAAAATATCTAAATAATGTTTTCATCTATTTATCTTCTTAATTTGATGTGCTTTATATGTTTTTAAACTTTGGATATATAGGGTTTCTTCCTTAGGTTCTAATCCTAACTCTAGCTTGGCCTAGTGGTTAGCCTTGATAACTCACCTTGGACCTCTATGGCTTAGAACTCTCACTAGCCTTGACATCTAGGTGTAGAAGGTGACTTTATGGCATAAGTATAGAGGGCACCTTAATGGGCTAGGTGGGCACCAAGATAGGGTTAGGTCAAGAAGCTTGTATGGGGTTGTAAAGAGGCACCATGATAGATTTATGTCATTGACCCTCTATCTCTTGTTGAGTTTGTACATTGATACGTTGATGTAGAGGAACCTTTCATAAGTATAAGCAAGAGTAACCATCATAGGAATGGACCTCGATGGGGTTACCCTTGTGGGTGGGATGTGGAGATCCTCCATATCCACCCCTTTCATGGGGTTCGATAACTTCACTTAAGTGAGGCTCTTTTAGGCTTTTGATCCCCTTTCCCTATATATACCCACCTCCTCACTAAACATAGCCTTCCTTAGAAGAGGAGCTCTAGAACCTTGATACCCAAGGTTTGGGTTTTCATGTGGATCAAAGATGAAGATCAAGCTTTCATAGATGGTATGAAAGCAAGATAGCGTCCTTCAAACCATAAACTATGTATGATATACTCTTTCTTTACTCTTTTATTATATTTTCCCCTCTCATCTTGTTCCTTTGACCGAGCTCCATGGTCATGCATGGTGGTTTTGGCTTTCTAGAGACAAATAACCCTCATTTATCTCTTTTTACGATATTCATCCATAGATCTTGCTCGGAAGTACTTTCATGGAGATTTTGTGGAATGTTTTGAGGTGACTTGATGTCTTTCTCATGTATTATTTTTGGAGCACATTTTCTTCATAACTAAGGTAAGTGATACAATTTCTTTAAGAACCATTTGTCAACAAACTATCATGAAAAAACCTAATACACCACGATCATGTTCTATATGCTTAAAATGGAACTCTATATGGATTATTTTATAATAATACATATTACACATTTTGTTGCAATCCCCCGTATTATAAGGATGATCCATGGTGATTGATGATAATTATTCTTTTGTCCTTAAGGTTGAAAGTAGAAATATTTGTGTTTTAACCCTAAAAATGGAATGTTTATGAGTTGTATACCATATTGGGTATAATATGAAATTATAATACTCACTCTTTCTTGAATGGATTTAAATGGTAAAATAAGACATTTTTATAATTGTTATTCTTCTAAAATTTCGTGGAGTAATTCTTAATGGTGTCTCATTCATGCATAAAAATGTTATTTTATGCATAATCTTGAACCAACCATAATTTCCTCATACTTTGGAGTTTTTCCATGAATTTTCACATGGTGTTTGATGGTTGTAATCTAAATAGGAATGTCCCTTAGAGGTAAATTTCAAATATTTATAAAGGTATGACCTTGTTATATATGAAAATGGTGATTTGTAGCATGTATCAGTTTTTTGATATTTAATATGTTTTGTTTTATATCTTTTAGAGTTGCTTGTACTTGATTTAGGTCAAATACATATCTATGCCAAGTTTTGCAACCTTTCTCGATTAAAATTGAAGTACATGCCAATTGAGATAATTAACCAAGTGAAACCATGTACATGTAGAGTCATGCGATTTTATGAACTACACTAGTGTTCAGAGAAGTTGGTTAGTTAAACAAGTACCCTTCTAGTGATCTTGTATCGTGAGAAGGTGCTCTAAGTTACAAACTCTTGAGTATATGCTAGTAACTGGAGGTTGTTTTCTTTAACAACCATTATGGATACGAATGAATCTAGTCGAGGCCTTATCTCGAATGACATGTGGAAATGCATATGAGACATGTGAAAATAAGATTTGATCCCAATGTATTCATGTTATCCGGGGTAGACCCACTTATGTAGACTTAATCATTAGTTCTCTACCAATAGGCTTTTGTGATATACCCTCTACTTTTTTTGTACTCACACCGAATGAGGCATAATGGGGTCTTGTGGATATTGGTAATCCTAAGATATTATATAGTGATCTAGGGTACTTGTAGTCTATAACTAGGGGTTTGAGTGGTACACCTCAAACTACCCAATACTTAATAATAAAATAAGTAATCCAGCCATGTAATATACTTGTTTAGGATTCTTTGACAAATTACATTATGATGCTTTTATTGGTCTTATACACCTACACATTTTTACATATTATTCATCTTACTACTGTATTCTATATTGCAATGACTACTTCACATTTGTGTCATATATCTTCATTTCTATGTTAATGGTTTACTTGTAAGCATAATGCCATTTGTTGTTATGTCATATTGTTGGAACATAGATCTCATCGTCATGGTTATCCATATATTTTTTGTGATCATACACATAATTAGGGATTTGTAACAATACCAAGGTTCCCTCTTGGAATATTAACTTCTCCATGAACCTTCTATATGTACATGGATGAGTGTTTAAGTTAGGGACTCACTTCATTTTCCTATCCCAAATTTTTTACTATGCATAGTCATGCATCGTACTAGTATTCTCCATATTATGTTTCTTTGTACAAGTAATCATTCTATTTTCACCCACCATAATTCTTTCAGTTTGATCCTTAACAATCATGTCTAAGGATAAAGATCCACCTCATATGATCTTCTATAATGATAGCGCTCCAACCTTCATGATTAAAACAAATGGATGTAATTATAAGTTGGTATGTATGCCCTGAGAGCCAATCATGGGATGATTGGTGTGATACATTAAGATTGATTTGATAAACATCAAAGGCAAGCTTCCAATTCTTTCTGGTTCAGTCATATGAGATAATGATAAAACAAATTGAATGTCTAGAGAATGAAAATACTCAATGACATATGCTTTTAGGTTAAGGACCTGAACGATGATATCATACAAATGCTAAGAGTTTGTACATTCTTATTATGTCCCTAGTCAGATGTGATTGTGGAAGGTAGATAGACAATAATGACACACAAGACTAGATTGTGGTGTTGGTTGATGATACAATCTCATTAGTCATGATATGGAGATATCAAACCAAACACATAAGTACTTGTTAGAGAACAAGTGTACCGGACAGACCCACCATGAGTTTGACACATGGAACCATGACATGGTAGTCACAATCAGTTCTCACAGTGATGGTGGTGAGTGTGATTCTCTGACCTAAAATCACTACACTCAACACATGCGGTTGGGTACACTTTGACATCATCAAACGCAGTCCTGAAACATGGGTTGATATAAAGGTGATGGTTGGGTGGCTTTGACACATGGGGCTCTTGAGGGGTGAGTGATAGATATGGGATTTGTCTCTCCCGAAAGAGTTTGATATACATTGCCACTTGATGAGTAGGATTGAGATAGGCATGCATGCATGTGTGAATCAGTATGTGATATTGATGTCATACATATCTCCTCCAATCTACTCTGAGATCAGGAAAGTGAATGAACGTTGAAAGGATGATTGTTCCATGCCTTGAGTTCATTCGGGATATCAGTGACAAAGGAATTATACATTCACTATAACACCATTCACGGATTGTAGGATTGAAAGTTGTTCTCTAACTTTCTATTTTCACTTGGGTAGCACTGATGTGCGACTAGACACCGCTCTTTGCTTGTGAAGTCATAAGTGTTATGAACTTTCACTGCCAGTGTGAAATGGATCTACAGGGTCACACACATAGGATTTAACCTAGAAGAGGAGTTTATCCACAAACGATGTTTAGATTGATTACTAAAGGAGTTTAGTAGTTCAATTAAATACCCAATCAATTGATAGCTCAATATCATAGTGTTCAATGTGTTGGACTGATTGATTACAGTATCAGATTGATTGAAACTATAATTGAGTGATTTTGCACAGTCTGCACTCCCAACTGATCAACTCATATGATGAATCGATCGACTCAGGATAGGCTAAACTGACCGGTTCAAGGGTTGAACCAATCGGCTCAACTGGTCCAAACGAGCGAGTTGGGAAAGTTAGGTTGGTGAGAAATTTCTTTTTGTTTCACTTGTCCAATTTGATTGGAACAAGGATTGGTATTTGGATCAATTTGAAACAAAAGAGGAAAATCAATCTGGAACTGACCAGGGCAGTGAATCAATCAGTTCAGAAGTGAACCAACCATTTCAGGTGCCCCAACTGATCGGTTCAGGTGTGAACCGATCGGCTCATGTCCCCAACCGACCGTTTCATGGTTGAAACGACCGGTTAAGATGGCGCAGTTGGTTGTTTTGTGGAAATTCCGAACCCTTCTACTCCTTCTTTAATCCCGCATTGCTCGGGGTAGAGAACCCTGTCCCATGACCCTCCTATATATATAGGGGTATTGGAGGCTTCTCAAGTACAACTCAGAACACCAGTTGCTCTGTAAAGTTGTCGTTCTCTCTGGTTGTGGTAACCGAGAGAGCCCGAGCAAGTGCTACCTGACAAGGGAGGCACAATAAGGGAAAGACAACTGCAGAAAGGCGATTGGTGGAAGGAGAGTGTGTTGATGGCTAGTGTGCCGACAGGAGGGTGCGACTCCTTCTGATTCCTTGTGGGACAAGGAGGTCGGAGTTCCTGGTGGTCCATGTGGACTACTACAGAGGTGGGAGACTTCTGCCGCTCGGAGGACAACTGTGAATCCCGACAGGCTCGGTAAGACCAGGAGTTGCACAGACACCATCCAAGACCATAGGTGAAGACCGCGGAAGTCATGAGGTAACGTCATCGAGCAAGCCTTGGGACAAGGTATGTCTGTACAAACCATCCTTCCTATTGTATAGACATTAACACGATTCCTTTATTCTGGGTTTCGGGAGAAGAAATGTTTTGTTTCCGTTGCCTTCTCTGCCTCCCCTATAAAACCCTACAGTGGTATCAGAGCCAGGTAAACTGCTCTATACTTTAGGATTATTGATCTGATCGATTTTTATTTGTCTCCTTTATTTATTGCATACGATGCGAATACAATTGGCTTTATGCATGTCCAATCCTGAATCCACAAATTCCAATATACATATATGATATGTAATATTATTGCACTCAATACGCATCGCCCTTAAACGAGTTTTGTGGTGGATGTATAGTGTGGTTATGGCCAATAAACCCTATGTATGTGTGCTTAGATTGAATGTGGCTACTTGCATCTCGGTCTGTGCACTGATTCCCTACCTCTTTTTCTTATTGTAACTCGAGATTTCTTTCCCACCTTTACTCCCCCCGAATGTAACTCAGGGTTTCCCTATTCAATTGTAAACATGATAGAACTTTTTATTTCCTATTATGTCAAAGAATGTCAGATAACCTGACGACGACTGAGACGATCGGTTCAAAGCGTGAACCGATCGGTTGGTGTTCCATATGACTGGTTCGAGGAGCGAGACGAGCAGGTGGCAGCCATGAGGAGATGCACGACGACCATGTGAACCAATCAGTTGGAGGAGCCAACTGATCGGCTGGTGGCACCCAACCGACCGGCCTGATGGTGAGCCGATCAATCATGGAGATGAGTTGATCAAACCCAGAATGGAAAAGCACAGAGTTCATCTTGTACAGGTTGCATGTGATGTGGACCTAGATGACCGTGATTCCTCTTGGCTCGAGGAATCACATTAGGATGGCCATAATCATCGCTTTTATCATTTCACATGTTTTCTGTGGGATATAGCATGTATATGATATGTACTATGTATTGTGGTGATTGGATATGTATATGTACCTATAAAACCCAAATCCCTCAATTAAATATTAAAGTTTTAGATACCTTCCAAATGTGACACACGTGAAAAGCTTGATCGACCAAGTGTGGGCACGCCCTAGAGTGGTGCACCATCTATCTCATGGAAGCATGAAGGATGGATATGTGGGTCTACCCTAGCAGGGTGCATATTCATCGTGTTGTCTTTGGGCCAAACTTAACAAGGTGACCTTGATAGGATCTAGCACCTTGAGGCATGGAGGTGATCATGGCAAGGAGTTGCATATGACATCTTTTAAGAGTTGCATATGATGTAATTGGCAAAAGTGGCCTACCTGGAAGATCTAAGGTTTGGGTGACAACCCTTGTTGGTCCATAACTCAGAGGATTTTAGGATCTTGACCCACTAGAAGGTTGTACGCTGCAATCTTCCGAATTGATGGTGAGGGCTATCAATTTGAACAAAAATAGTGGGAGCGATAATTAATTAAAGTCCTAATTATATTGTCAACCTTTCAAATCAATCAATTAAGTCAAAATTGAGTTTTGGAGTAAACCTCATATATTTCCTTTTGTAGTACAAATGACAACAAACAACAATCTCTTTTCGTTGTGATCGCTCCTTGAAAAGGACAATCTGAATGGGACAAACTTCCATGACTGGTTTAGGACATTGAGAATTGTTCTCACTCAAGAGCAAAAGCTCTATGTCCTAGATACTCCAGGTCCAGAGGAACCTGCTCCTACCACACCAAAGGCAGAAAGGGATGCTTATAAGAAGCATTCTAAAGATGCCATTGATGCAAAGTGCTTGATGTTGTGCTCCATGAATCACGAGTTGCAGAGACAACATGAGAACATGGGTGTTATTGAGATGATTTGGCATCTCAAGAACATGTATGAAGATCAAGCACAACAAGAGAGATATGATGTCTCTAGGGCACTGTTCAAGTGTGTCATGACAGAAGGAGATCCATTTGGTCCTCACACACTCAAAATGATTGGATATGTGGAGAACCTGACAAGACTGGGATTTCCCCTGAGCCAAGAGTTGGCTACTGACATGATACCACAATCATTTCCAGAATCCTACCAGTCAGTTTGTGATGAACTACAACATGAACAACTTTGACAAGCCGTTGACAGAGTTGTTGGGCATGTTGAGGACAACCGAGGCACAGATGAAGAAGGACAAGCCTAAGTCTGTGATGATGATCAACAACAAGAAAGGCAAGTCCAACCGCAAGGGCAAAGGCAAGTCTAAGAAAGGTTTTGATGCTAGCCAGCAACCCAAGTCGTCTTCAACTCTCAAGGCCAAGGGAGGCATGACCGAGAGAGGCAATTTCCACCATTGTCAAAAGCCAGGACATTGGAAAAGGAATTGTCCACTCTATCTGGAAGAATTAAAGAAGAAGAATGCAGCAGACGTCTCCACCTAAAGGTGTCATGAAATAAACTTATAACACTTTTGAGGTATATGATACCAAGGTATAAAGTGTAAAGCACCCAATAAATGGGGCAAGTGTTGCTGCCATAAATAGGTGTACTTTAGTTTATTTTCAGCCTTAAAGGCATGTAATAGAGTTATGAACTGCTATTTTATATTTGCCAATGGATAGAAACACTTCATTTTTGCATATTGTATGACAATAATGGCAATTAATAAAGCTGATGTTTCCTTGTGGAAATGCCTTGTTTATCTTGTGGTACTTGGTATGCATAAGATAAAATGATACCTAAAAGTTATTGATAACTCAAACAATCAAATTAGCATAAATCATGAGAAATTCATTTCTAGTTTCCATATGATGGATAAATCTAGACTCTTTTGGTTAGAGAACTAGTAAGAGACATGAATCTCTTAAAAATGATTAATCAATCTTCACTGGTGGTAGTGGGAGAATGATTATCTTATTAGGTATAATACATATGATGTATTTACATACCTATTAGAGTTAATGCTAGTACTTCAAATAGTGTTTAGAGAAATACCAATATGAATATCTTGAAGTGTTCAAGAATATCATAGATGAAGTACGAATTTTGTAAAGTGTTAATTATTGATGAGATCATGGAATGAAATACTTGCACCAAGTGTTTGAGAACCTTGTGAGTGATTATGATAGTGTATCATAGTGAGCTCGTGATTAAGGCATGGTGATGTCTAAATCAAGAAGGAGTCATGCTCTGAGGAGTTATAGGATGATTATCAAATATCTAAATTCTTCTTAAAAAATACCCCACACTAATAAAGGACATTAAGAATCACAAAGGGTTGTGAGTTCTTATATTCTTGACAGATAGACCTCTATTATCAATGTGAAGAGTTGATCATGTGATGAGTCAACTATTTAGATGAACATGAGGAACATGATTTTGAGTTATGGTTTATGACCATTACCTCCTAAATGACTTCCATGTGAACCATAAGGTATGACCTTGATAGTAGCACCCATTGGGATGAAATCCATGAGTGCAAATGAGTCTTAAGCGTTAAGACACATGGATAACATTTTGAGAAGGATGATGATTGTTGATTGCAACTTAATGACTAAGACATTTGGCATACAGATACTAAAACTGCATTCCTATGAGGAATAAAACAAGGATGTGTATGTGACACAACCTATAAGGTTTATGAATCCATTAATGCAAATGAAGTCTATAAGTTACAATGGACTAATCAATGTGATTGATTGAATACAAGCAACTAAGAACTGGGATCTTTATTTTGATAATATAGTCAAAGGGTTTGACTGATATGAAAAAGATAAAGAAGGGATCTTTGATTTAGTGGGAGCGTATTTGTATTCCAAATGTCGATGAGGAATAAAATGTTCTAAAATGGAAATCCTTTGTGGATATTATCTTTAGGGAAGATAGATACATTTCCTATGTGATAGGAATAGAGATCTATAGAGATAGTTCTCGAAAACCTATTGACCTGAAAAGAGAAAGCATACATTGGAAATCTATACTGAAGGGTTCAGTGTGCACATATTTAGTGGGAGAAAACTTGTCCATGTTACATGGAGTTAGTATCCCAAGGCCAAGTGTCCAATTCTTATGAAGAATGGGAACACTAAGAATAGATATGGATATATCATGTATGTAATCATCACATTATCTTGTATGTATAGACATAGCAAGAATAAAATGCATTCATCATCTTGTATGTAGGACATGACAATATGATATGCTCATCCTGATAACTCGTATGTGGGACATGAAGAGTGGATGTCTATCTAATTCCAATAAGGGTTACTAGAATACCATAAGAACTTGATAAGTACTTGAGATGTACTAGTTCTATGGAAATAAGGAAGGGTTCAATGTAAAGAGTTACACTGATGTGAACTTCCGAGAAGGATAGAAAATTAATCGCAATATATATATGGGATATATATAAAAGTGAATATTTGTTGATAAATGGAAATGATCCAATAAATTCGGTTTAAAAGGAAAAACTGAGTATTCATGTGTTAGAGAACAACAGTGGATACTATATGGATCTAGGAGTTCATAGAAATGAACTTATAGTTATTCTGGTCATTAGTGACAAGTTAGGAGTGCTTGGTCATGCGATGTGGCTAAAGGTTAGCAAAGGAATACTAGATCGCATATTACGGAAACTCCATCTCATATGTGTGGCGTATAGTGAAGATATGAGAGACATGCAGTTAATACCGACTTTGGCAAAGTGTTACCATAACTCACTATGTTAGCACTAGAGCATAGTAACATGTGGAACATGTTTGAAGATCACTATGAATATGATTCAAGGGTGATTGGCTCGCAGTGCAAGTGGGAGTCTGTTGGTATGTATGCCCTGAGAGACAATCATGGGATGATTGGTCGGATACATTAAGATTGATTTGATAAACATTACAGGCAAGCTTCCAATTCTTTCTGGTTCAGTCATATGAGATAATGATAGAACAAATTGAATGTCTAGAGAATGACAATACTCAATGACGTATGCTTTTAGGTTAAGGACCTGAACGATGAGATCATACAGATGCTAAGAGTTTGTACATTCTTATTATGTCCCTAGTCGGATGTCATTGTGGAAGGTATATAGACAGAAGTGACGTATAAGACTAGATTGTGGTGTTGGTTGATGACAGAATCTCATTAGTCATGATATGGAGATATCAAACCAAACACATAGGTACTTGTTAGAGAACATGTGTACCAGACAGACCCACCATGAGTTTGAGACATGGAACCATGACATGGTAGTCACAGTCAGTTCTCACAGTGATGGTGGTGAGTGTGATTCTTAGACCTGAAATCACTACACTCAACACATGCGGTTGGGTACACTTTGACATCATCAAACGCAGTCCTGAAACATGGGTTGTTATAAAGGTGATGATTGGGTGGCTTTAACACATGAGGTTTTTGAGGGGTGAGTGATAGATATAGGATTTGTTTCTCCCGAGAGAGTTTGATATCCATGGTCACTTGATGAGTAGGATTGAGATAGGTGTGCACGTATGTGTGAATCAATATGTGATATTGATGTCATACATATCTCCTCCAATCTACTCTGAGATCAAGAAAGTTAATAAACGTTGAAAGGATGACTGTTCCATGCCTTGAGTTCATTTGGGATATCAGTGACAAAGGAATTATACATTAACTGTAACACCATTCATGGATTGTAGGATTGAAAGTTGTTCTCTAACTTTCTATTTTCACTTGGGTAGCACCGATGAGTGACTACACACCGCTCTTTGCTTGTGAAGTCATAAGTGTTATGAACTTTCACTGTCAACGTGAAATGGACTTGCAGGGTCACACACATAGGATTTTACCTGGAAGAGGAGTTTATCCACAAACGATGTTTAGATTGATTACTAAAGGAGTTTAGTAGTTCAATTAAACACCCAATCAATTGATAGCTCAATATCATAGTGTTCAAGGTGTTGGACTAATTGATTAGAGTATTGGATTGATTGAAACTGCAATTGACTGATTTTGCACAGTCTGCACTCCCAACCGATCGGCTCAGATGATGAATCGGTCAACTCAATACAGGCTAAACTGACCGGTTCAAGGGTTGAACCTATCATCTCAACTGGTCCAAACGAGAGAGTTGGGAAAGTCAGGTTGGTGAGAAATTTCTTTTTGTTTCACTTATCCAATTTGATTGGAACAAGGATTGGTATTTGGATTAATTCGAAACAAAAGAGGAAAAGTCAATCGGGAACTGACCAGGGTAGTGAACCGATCGATTCAGAAGTGAACCGACCATTTTAGGTGCCCCAACTGATCAGTTCAGGTGTGAACTGATCAGCTCAGGTCCCCAACTGACCATTTCATGGTTGAAATGATCGGTTCAGATGGCACAGTTGGTTGTTTTATGGAAATTCCGAACCCTTCTACTCCTACTTTAATCCCGCATTGCCCTGGGTAGAGAACCCTGTCCCATGACCCTCCTATATATATAGGGGTATTGGGGGCTTCTCAAGTACAACTCAGAACACTAGTTGCTCTGTAAAGTTGTCGTTCTCTCTGGTTGTGGTAACCGAGAGAGCCCAAGCAAGTGCTACCCGACAAGGAAGGCACAACAAGGGAAAGACAATTGCAGAAAGGTGACTAGCGGCAGGAGAGTGTGTCAATGGCTAGTGCACTGACATGAGGGTGTGACTCCTTCCGATTCCTTGTGGGACAAGAAGATCGGAGTTCCAGGTGGTCCGTGCGGACTACTACAGAGGCGGGAGACTTTTGCCACTCGGAGGACAACTGTCAATCCTGACAGTCTCGGTAAGACCAGGAGCTTCACAGACACCGTCCAAGACCGGAGGTGAAGACCGCGCAAGCCGCGAGGTAACATCGCCGAGCAAGCCTCGGGACAAGGTATGTCTCTACAAACCATCCTTCCTATTGTATAGACATTGACACGATTCCTTTATTCTGGGTTTGGGGAGAAGAAATTTTTTGTTTCCGCTGCCTTCTCTGCCTCCCCTATAAAACCCTACATTACATACTCTAAATGAATCCAATCTATACTATTCTTGAATACAAAGATATGTTGAAGTTCGTTTTGACTCCTATCAAAGACACCCTTATGTGGAAATGGGGATAATAAAAGATAAGAGTTGGTTGTCGAAAAGTAAGGAACCCTCACATGGCATCCAAATATATGTTCCAAAATCATCCCAAAGAATTTTGGGATGCATATCAGCCATACTTCACTTTGGAAAAGAACATCATGTGCATGTACAAACTCTTTGTTGAACACCATTGGGACTGGTCATTGGATGAGAATTATGATGCCATTATCAGATTTTCCCATCATCTTGACTTTTTCCAGGACATTACCTTTGATGAACAAACCAAGGACTGATCTGCCTTATCACTAAAAAAATTCTTGAATGGTATATGTTCAGCTTTTTCTCCTAGTTGTAGTGTTATTTTGGCTAGAGATTAGTTTCCCTCCTTAGAGGAAGCCTATTCTCATCTTCAACAACTTGGTGTCCCAATACAACTCCACCATGTTGCCATATTTGTAGCTATCCATGGTTGTTTCTACCCAAGGAAGAGGATGAGCATGAGCTCCTTGAATCGACTGTACCTTATTCAACAAATTGGGTCATCTTGGACAAAAGTTATACTAGAGCAATCATCATCCCTATGTGAGTGATTGTCGAATAGGAGTTGTTGATGTGGCCCAAATTATAGATAACTCCTTTGTCACCATCTCCTCATCAAAATATGAGTGACTTCTTCATGCATCTCAAAACCTATATGGGCCCAAGGAATACATGACTATGCAACCTGCTACGAACTTTTAGTGCATTTTGCCTCCAACCAAGGTAATATGGGGGACTCAATGGTGGCCTTGAATTTCCTTTGCATAGTTGAAACACAAGACTTGATTGGTACGAGACACCTTTCCACTTTTGAATGATACATCCCAATTCATTTGTCAAACAATTTGATGGATCTTATTTTCCTTTCAATCTAATGGTTATTGCTGACATGTTGATGTTTACGGTGTAATGGAACATCCACTAGTCATGGCTTTTGTTTATAAGATTCCCAGAAGACAATTTCTTTAGGTTCTAGAGGTAATGACCTTTACTATCCTAGAGACATTTTCTATAGTATTCCTTTCTTTCATGTTTGCCTCTTTGACGTCATGAGCACTATGGACACCCCGCTGTAGGAAATCCTAAATGTATGTAAACCTCTTTATCTAGTTTAAAAATGATTTTGTGCAAATTGTTTCAATTAGAGAAGCACTGTAGTATTTCATTTCCTCATAAAAATGTATTATGTTCAAAAGATATTTTTATTTGGTTCATAGAGACATTTTTAGTCCATCTTGAACCATTGTTTTTTTGGTATTTAATATTGTGTCGCTTTTGTAGTTGATTTCTTACAATGACTTGGATATATTTTCTAAAATCACTAATTAAGATGTTTGGTATTTTCAAATCCATTATAGAGTGATTTCAACGTAATGTAATACATCTTGAACTGAAATTTCTCTAGAATACAGCATTATTTCCATGTCAGCTTTTTACTTTGATAATGAGAAAGACATCAAGGATCTGGTACATTCCCTCTATAAAAAAATGGAGTCACTGAGAACAACACGTGGAACTTGTTGGACATTAAACCTAATCTTCCTAGCGCAAGAACCCAAATCATATTGGTCTGAATTTGACCTCACATCTTTCTATCTTATATAGACACGAACTTCTCTCTTCTTCAAAACAACATTCATTTTTCACTATTTTTTCTAAGAAGAAGATTTTTCATTTCCCTCTTTCAATTTTCAGTGGCACTACCTTCTTTCATAACTTGGATCCATAGGTAGAAGCTCAATGAAAGATAGTTTTCCTTGGAAACTCCACCTTTCAAAAAATTTATAAGTTATGATCCAAGCACCCAACACAAGTGTGTGAAGACAAATGTTGCTTTCCATGAATCTAACATTTTATTTACCCATGACTTCATCATCATATCCTTTAGCCTCATGGGAGTCATTTGAATTGGACCTTTCTAATTTTGTGAAGTATTATCCCACAGGTTATCAAATGCATCATGTCATTCCTCCTAAGACAATCGTAATTTTATATTTTACCAATATCTTTCACTGGTGAACTAAGAATAATCCCCATTTCCAAGTCCTAGAGCATTCACCAATTCATAGGATTCAACACTTCTTGTGGAATTTTGAGAAGGTATACATTCTTGCACACTTTTCCACCCCATTTCTCCTACATGTTGTCTTTACAATATCTCTTGCAATGCCAAAACTATTTACCAACACTGAGACTCCTTCCATATCTCAAAAAGTGTTGCGAGGCTCTTTGATGCCCTGGTTGGAAAGTTGTGAGGCTTAAAGAAATGATTGATGTTCAAGCTAATGGAACATGATACATCATCCCTCCTCCTCTATAAAAGAACATTGTAGTCTTCCACATGATCATATCTATCAAGTTCAATGCCTCAAATATCATCTATTTTCCAAAGGCTCCACCCAGACAATTGTTGTATACTTCTCTAAAAGAAAATCTTACTCATTCGTGTTGTCTCTGTCCATATTGTTATTTATATAGTAACTCAAATGGACATTCTCTTGTTCTATCTTGATGTAAAAATGTCTTCCTCTATGATCAACTAGAGGAGGATATCTATATGAAGAAACCCTTGGGTTTCACTATTGAGGGGAAGTCTTCCCACATCTGCTGCCTCACACATTCATTTTATGGCCTCAACCAATCACTCATGGCATGGTTCAACAATCCAAGTGGAGTTCTTGCCACTCTAGGATTTTCTATATCTTCTAGGGACTAGAGCCTTTTCTTCCCAAAAACTACCTCCAATATCATCATCCTCACCATCAATGATAATGATATCATTATCATTGGTAGTGATCCTACAAGGGTCTCTACACTAATATGTTCTCCCAAGTCACATATGCATGCCAAACACATGGGAAATTATGATAATTCTTAAGCATTGAGTTCTTTCCTTTATAAGTGTAATCCATCAATGTCAACGAAGTATATCTTTGACCTGTTGGGCAATAATATTATGCTTAACTCTAATATTTTTTCCTCTACAATGGACTACTACACGGAAGTCATTTCTGAGGGGATTCCTTCAAGGATCCTAAGTAGTATTGGAACATAGTAGGAAAGTTTATTTATTTCACAATATCATGTCAATATTTGCATTTGTAAAGGTGGTTAATCAACAAATGGATCAACCTCTTGATTGTTACCGGGTCAAAGTCAATGTACTAATGTATCTAAAATATGTAGTAGCACATGATATTCTCTATATAAAGCATATCTATCCAAATGTTTCAATAACCTATTCAATTGATTTCCGTTGGGTCATATAGGGTCAATTAGATTGGATATCCGCATTCAAATATATGCTATCTTAATGGATCACCCGATCATCTATAGGGAAAAGAAAAAAATAGTGGCTTCTCATTCAAGCATTGAAGACAAAAATATTTGGCCATAACCCATGCCTACTGTGAGATTCAGTGGGAAACATATGTTCTCCAAGAAATTGGTTTCCCATGTCCTCTATAGAAACCCTCAAATGTGACAATCGCCATGGAATACATACTTCCAACAACCATATTTTGTGTCATCACCCCAAACACATCAAGGTTGAATGTCATATTACATGAGAATTGGTTCGTTTCAACATGGTTGTCGCAACATGTGTAAAGATTGGAGAGTAGACTACCAAAATCTTCAACAACCTATTCCACCACCCTCTTTCTACCACATGAGTAGAAAGATGGAAATACATGATATGTACTCTCCATATTGACGTGGTTGTTAGTATAATAGACATTATATTCATTTCGTTTTCATATGACTAATGGTTCTCTCTTACTTAAGCCCAATAGTATCAATCTATGTGTTGGTTTCGCGGGACATGATACCTGGAGTCAAGTCTAGATGTAGGATTCATTGTACTATCTTTTACTTATTACAGATCCTCTTATTTGACCACACCAAAAAAATAATTATTATAAGAAATTTATGTAATCTAATGACAAAAATAAGAGTATATGTTTACTTTTCCATAAATCATCAGAAACAAATCATCAAAATACATGATAAACCATGATAGATATAAAGAATGTATTATATCACCAATCACGAATATCCTATCACAAAAAAAAATCAATTTTACAATTTGAATTAACATTCGTTCAGAGTTGTCACTACATATTGTCTAAGACACATTTACATGAACAAAATATCATATTACAACCCTACCCAAAAAATAGAGAGCACAAGGAAACATCAATGTCAAACTACATCTAAATCACATTTGTTATCATCTTCATGTATGCCAATTAAGGTTCCTTCATGAAAAAATCAAACAACACACATGAGTATTAAAATTCTCTAGGAATAAGAGATACACCTTTGGCACACTTGGGCTAACAAATATTTATAAATCCCTACTAGACACACTCTTAACACACAAAACTACCCATTGTGTACATGTTTCAAATAGTAGCTTAGAAAGTGGGAAAGTTAGGGGTCAATCTACGAGTTGTGAGGTAGAAAAATTAGGTAGGGTTGTTTCTTTAGGTTTCTAGATGAAAAATATAGGATATTTAAAATTAGATTATGGAGTTTTGATTATATTTAGGGGGACAAGAAAAAAGTAAAGGAAACAAGAACCAAACCTAAGTTGACCCTATTTTATCAATAACATTCAACTAGACTATCTAAGAGAGAGTCTGGTCAGAATAGTCTGGTTGGAAAGAACTCTATAAGTCACAGTGAAGGATATGGGTTCAAATCATGATGAAAGGATCTCTGAGAATGACATTTCAAACTGATTGAGTGCAAGGGAGGGTGACCGAACCACACTTTCTTAGGACCTGAGAGTTTACCATGTTAAGGTGGGTCCACTAGTGGACCTTCCTAGGGTAGGTCATCTCATAGATAACTAAAAGTATCTAAGATAGAAATTGAACTAAATTAGACTAAGAAGAGAGAAAGAAAGGTAAATTAACTAAACTAGGCTAGCAATTACATTAAACAAGTAAGAAAGATACACAAAGCAAGTAATTAAACATACCTAACATGATCAATTAGGCAAGAACTACTTACTCTAATCAAGAACCAATTAGCATGAACAAAATAAGCAATGTAGGCAAGCAAACACAATTGACTAGAAATAAGGCAAACTAGGGTTCAAGAAAGTACATGGGTTAGTGGGTTTTTCGGGAAGGATATGTAGCATTCAACCATGTAAATGGATCTATTCATGCACAAAATTCCAACAAATATCTATCAAACCAATAAAAAAGGTTCAATATTGAGCATGCATCCTATTCTATTAGTTGTCCATGGATGACTTGGTAGTGTGTAGGGGAACTAGTCCCTATCACTAACCATTCCCCCTTGAAACACTTTGTTATCTAAGAATAGGTACACATAGGTCTAGATTTCCCAATTCTAGAGATTCTAGACGTGGTCTTCATAGTACAGTTAGGGGAAAGGAATGGTGTGAGAGGTGAGAGATGGTATTTCACCCCCACTAGATTCATCTAACTACTAAGAAAGTCATCTATCTAAGTGTAAATGTAAGTGAAATTTCATTACATAGATCTCATGCCTAGGACTAGGGGAATGGGTAGACAAAGGGAAAGGAGGAGAAACTAGCTTAGGATCCACTAGGGGCATATGATTTTCTCCACTAAATAGCCCAAAATCATCTATTTTTCTTATTCATTAGGTGATTCCATAGCTCAAACAAACATAGCAAGAGGTAGGGAAGGAGAACAAGCAATAAAATAGAATTAGATAACAAAATAGGAGTTTAATGTATAAATAGTTCTCAACATGGTGTCATAGTTACATACTTTCCCCCAAGCAACACACAGGAGTTTAGCTACAAGTTGTCAAAGAACTAACAAAAGAATAAGGGAAAGAAGGTAGAAACTCCATAGTGTGTACATGAAGAATCTATATTCATCATCTCCAATAACTCCAAGGTCCTCCTCCTCCTCCTCCTCCAAGGATGTAGGATGACATGAAAAATGGAAGATATATGCCCAAAACCATACAAAACTAGCATTTTAGGATGAAAGGTAGAGGTAGGTGATGTGAACTGAGTGGAGAATGAGGGGTGGTGGCTGCGTAGGCTTGGAGAAGATGACGCTATACTTTCATCCTCCACTGGTGTATATATAGTGGCCTAGGGGTCGAGGGTTAAGTGGGGTTGAAGTAGTAAAATGATAATTGAAGCAGTATGGTTAGGTGGGTGAAACGATTATGGTGGGAACCACTATTTTGGTGGATGAAGGTGCAAATGATCGTGGTGGATGGGAATTATCGTGGTGAAAAATAGTTAAATGGCATAAATTATTTGGGTGTAATGAGTTAGAAAATCATGGTTGTGGTAGGAACCACAAAGTTGGTGGCTTGATGGTAGAAGGATCGAGGAGTGTTCCATGGTCATGGTGGAGGAGGTGGTAAGGGAGTTAAGGAGTGCTTTTAGCATGGCCATTTTGCATGGAAAGTGTGTTCTTGTTGCTTGGCACCACGACTATTGGGGTGGAAACATGCACGGATGATTATATGTATGGCATTAGCTTCAATCTAGATCATGTTTGTGATCTTCTCAATTGTAGAACAGTGGTGGAGAAGTATCACAACACTTTTGGGGGCTTTTGCTTATGCTATGATTTTCTAAGTGTACATATATGATGATCCTCACTTCAACTCATCTTTTGATCACTCAGGGATAGGTTAGATAGCTTTAGGTTTCTTATGGTCCTCCATAGTTGTGCAAGTCTTATACTCCATCTTCTCTCCCTTCAATCATTAAATGTCAAAGTACCTGTAAAAGCATGTAAGAGAAACCATACATGCATTTGACCAGAAATGGTATTTATTGGAAAATATCATGCATTTACATATCTTATTGAAAAATAATAGAAAAAATGGTACAAGATGGAGACCCCATCTAGGGCTCCATAAATGAGCAACACCCAATCCAAAACCATCAATATATAAATCCTAAAATTTACTAGATTATAAACATCATTTTGAATTGCAATATGTATTTTCCGTGTATAATAAAATAATGAAAAGTAAGCATACATACCAAGTTACAAGATTATTATAAGACATATTGGAGTAGTTGAATATTCAAACCAACATGTTATCACTTGCAGTTAATCATTTCAATTTAGAAATTGAGTAAGATATTTCATGACCTAATATTGTAAGTTTATTCTCTTTATCCTTGAGATCACTTTCTCAAAATCACTAACTTGGTTTATATATTTTAAATATGTATGAAATCATTAGTGTGAAACTCATATTTACTTCATTCTAACAATTTCATTCTCTAATCATTAAATCAAAAAGTAAAGCACTCGTAAGTAGGGTAAAAACATCCACTATATATGAAAATGCATTTAATGATTTATATTTACTCTTCTAATGTTTCTAGGAGAGATGTGATACCATCCATACAAAGAGTTCCAATACATGTGTGAGTATAGAATATGTTAGGTTTTTATATGTTATAACCTAGTGTAAGTTTACTTGTTAATACTAGGTTTGCATAAACCTTGTCTCAATTTATAGATATATAAATTGTCTTCCATAATATTTTCCTAATTATTTATTTATTTTATATTGAATCTCTATTTGGATAAGTCAAATATATATTTATTTAGTTTATAAAGGAGGTAAAAATGGTATAGAAATTTTTTCAAATGAATGTTGGATGAGTTTCCAACTAAACATGATAACAATAATAATAATATAATAATAATAACAATAACAATAATAATATTAGTAATGATATTTTCAATTAATATTGGTAAAATAAAAAATTCAAATCTAATGAAAAAATAATGGGTACAACCAGAGTGTGAATAAACTTAATATCACACTTTTGGTGATACATATACAAGATAAATGCCACTTAGACTAATCATATTGACTACATGCTTGGATCATCATGTATTTCAAAGACATGACCGTTCGATCAGGCTAATTGGATCGACCACATCCACTAATACAAATCATTTTTAACCACTGTAGTGGATAATATTTTTTAATGCTTTGACTTGCTGGTTTGACCTACTATCGTAGTGGCATAAGTACAACCAATCACAAAAATAACAATATCTAGATATTTACTTGTTGAAGTTTGATGAGACGTGAAACATGGATTCACAATAAGAACATATAGCATTTTCGAGACCTAAACATCATATATGGATATCAAAGGGGCGTATATTAGAAAAAAAGTAAAATAGGAAAAAGAAACAAAGAATAAAAAACCTTACTGAGAATCAACTGAGGTAACCATTTTTTTGTTTTCTTCTTCATTTAGATACATTTTCATGGGAAGAATATTAGTGGAAGCCAAACCTGATATTCTCTTCTCTTCTTCATTTTGTTCCTATTAGATTTGTAGGCAAAAACCTACATAAAAGATGTCTAATAGTTGGTTAAAAAAGATGGATTTGGAGTTTTTCTTCCAAATTCAGGTTGTAATGATGTCTTAGATTCAAGAATCATAGAAAGAACCTAAATTAAGGTGAGTAAAATAATCAATAACCAAGATTTTATAAAATTCCATGAAAAGTGTTAAGAGCAACCTGTTTTCCATGTTTTCCCTATATTAATGTTATAAAACTAATAAACTTGAATTCACATTTTTAGTTGTATGATTAAATGAAATGGTTGAATTGTGACATTTTTTGGTTGTTCATATCCTAAAGGTTCTTGCAAGAACCCATAGAAATTATTTTGGGAAGTGATTATGATATGCTTGCTATTCCTACTTATTAATTTGATAGTGTTAGGACCCTGAGCCACATTTTGGGATAAACCTATTTATTTTGCCTAAGTATGTTGCTTAGGACCTTGCTCTAATCATCTAAGATGTAATTAGGGTATGTTCAAAGCTTGAAGTTTCTTATTTGAGCCTGTTTGGTTGATTCTTGTGCTTGTAGTGAGGTTTTGGTGCAAATTGCAAATAATCTAGAGTTAGGGTTGATATGCAAGTTTTCCACCTCTTGTGTGTTCCTTCTCTCTCTTATCACCATCTAGAGGATCGAGAGATGGGCATCTTGTTTGGGTCTTGGTTGTGTGGTGACATCCTTGGTGATGTTTTGGGCACATGTGTGAGGTGTGCCTTACACCTAGATGTGTTGTCTCTGGCTAGAGCGTCCTAGAGAGATACCCTATCAGTTTATGAGTGTGTATGGTTGCACCCTATCGGTTTGTGAGTGTGTATGGTTTCACCCAATCGATTTGTGAGTGTGTAGGGTTGTACCCTATCGGTTTGTGAGTGTGTAGGATTACACCCTATCAGTTTGTGGGTGTGTAGAGTTTCACCCTATCAATTTGTGGATGTGTAGAAATGTGGTATATGGCATGACCTTGGTAGGAGACCAAGTGGGAGAGACCTTTCATAGATCTTATCACCATGTCTTGCATGATGTTGTGTGTGTGGCTCTTTCTTGTGGACAAGTGGCACCTAAGCTCCTCAGGGGGTGACACCTCTTCCATGATCCCTCTCTCATCCCTCTTGTATATACACTCCTTTATCTTCATGAAAGCGGATCCTTTTGGCCGTATTTTCTTTCCCTCTTCCTTGGTGGAAGACCTTGAGAAGTTTAAGGAGCTAGAGGATCTCTCTTAGAACTTGGTGGATGAGTTCCTAGTTGTGGTGTTATTTGAGCATTCTTCATCATCTACCTTGGTAAGCTATGTTTCCCTAGATCTCCTTTCTTCTTCTTTCTTCTTCTTCTCGGCCATGGATCTTAGATACCTTCTTTCCACCATGAACCACCCTAACCTTGGTATCATCTTCTTCCTTGGAGGTGTGGTGGTGCACAAATTTGATGGATCATCTTCTATCTTGAGCTAGTGAGCTTGGAGCTTGACCTTTTAAGCTTGGATCTTGGTGGTGATCCTTGAGGCGGGTTATATAACTCTTTACCTCCTTTGTTATTTTCATTCTTCATATACTTATGTCTGTTCTTCATCTTGAGTTTGTACATCTCTTGGATGCTAGTAGTTGTTAATGGTCTTAGAACTATTTTGATGATGGAATCTCATTGGTTTGCTCTTCATGTCTTTCACCTTCTTGCTATGTGTTGAAGATGGACTAGTGGCTGGCCTTTCTAAGGTTAAAGACAACAATTCCACACATATACATGTACCATGTGGAGGATAGGTCATAATGACTTGTAATGCAACAAACAGATACCCTATGTGGCAAGTCGTCATGCCTTGGATATGCTTAGTATGACATGTGTTGAGAAGGTTAGCTTGCTTTCACTTATGATTGCTAAATTGATATGGCTGAGAAATCTTGAGAAGTTAGCCTATCATGACCTAGCAACACCCAAATCAATATGGGATGGCTAAATCGAGATGCATGGTGGGTGTTATTCATCTTGCTCATGAAGTACCTTAAGCGGATAAGGTGTTACCCAATCGTTATTCCCTTGAAGTTGTTAGCCCGTCATGGCTATGGAGGCATCTTGAGGAGTTGGTCTATTTTGGAGACTAACCGTGACACCCTGGTTGAGTGGAGGCTGACACACCCTAGGATAATGTTGCCCGATACACCTTAACCCATGATGCCTAGACAAACCCTAACCCTAATGACCGATATACCTAGGGTTTCTCGACACCCTTAGGTGGTGTTGGCTGATATGTTATGGGATGGCGTCGCCCGTCACACCCTTAGGTGGTTCTAGCCGACACACTATGGGGTGGAGTTGCCTGTCACACCTTACATGGTGTTGACCGTCACACTCGCTAGAAGTGGTAAACCGGTACATCTCTTTGTGAGGTTATCTCTTGTGCCTTTCATGGTGGTAGTTGACATGTTGTGATGATGACAAGTTGATACCCCATAGCAAGTGCTAACTGATATGCTTCATGTTATCCCCAACCGATACATTGTGATGGTGTCTATGTTACATCATGTTGATGATAGGGTTACATGTTATGATGTTATGCCCTATGGGCTGGTCATGTGAATAATAAGAAGTGTTGTTTTCTATAATCTTCATCTCATGACATTCCTAGTAATGATGATGGAAGTAATGATCTAAGGGTGGTTGTTCATCCAACCTTGTAAACCCTAAATGTTTAGATATAGACCCTAACTCAAATGATTTAATTTGAATGGCATGAATTTTATGAGATGGTAGTATTGATAATGTATTGTTCTCCTTATTACAAGCCTCTAACCATGCAAGTGATACTAGTTAGCTATGTATGAGCTATGTTGCTTATGATATGTGTGAATGGGCCTGGTAAGGCATATGTGATGATGACATCATTGAAAGAGGAAGTAAATGGTCTTATTACATAATGATGGCTTATTGCATTATATGCGATAGTGATTTCCTGAGTGTTGAGATGATGGGATTTCTACCTCAAAGTATGTGATACTTATGATGAGAGATATGGTGATTGGAAAATATATAGTGATGATGTGATGAGATCACACCCTATGTTCTCAAACATATGTCTGGTGATGTGTTATGCCCTTATTTATGTAGAATTTATCTAGAGGTTGTACATTATAACTTGATTGATGTTAAGAGGCACTTAATTGACCTAACTAATCAAGTGGAACCTAATCTTGTAGTTTCTCCTGCTCCATAGATCCATTCAGTGTAAACATTTTCTAAATGGTGGAATGAGTTTAACTCAGAGTGCATATTTTTGAATACGTGGCGTAAAAGTCGAGTAATTCCTTGTATCCTCAACTATACGATGTTTGAGATGACCATGTGTGAGTCAATCTCATTGTGGTATGGATGGCCATGTGTGAGCGACTCCTTCTTGTTAGAACAACTACGAGTGAGCCTGTTCTTCTATCTCCGTACTTGTACCAAGGTGGGTTAGGTATGATTATATATGTCTGGACGGCCATGCGTGAGCTAATCCTTGAGCTTGACTATATGTCATTGTTGTAGTTGACTGATATGTCACTACAGTGTTTTCTCTTGTGGTGACCAAGAGGTGTGGGGAGGTCGTGGATTCTGACTCTTCCATTGACCTTGTATGGCACTGATTTTGACTTAGTAGTCGTCAGTTGGATTTGAGTGGTACAATTCAAATCCTCAGGGCATAACAAATACATAATCCGCCATGTAGTATAATTGTACAAGATCAAATATAGAAACATTGGATGAGGCCTTGCTTAATTATGTACAATTTTGTTAGTAGAAAATATACATGTTCTTCGTAGTCCTTCTTGACTTGTTGATTACTCTACTAATCACTAAGAAGTTCCAGTGTTGCTTTAATTTCTTTACTCAGTAATTATATATCGTTTTAGTTGAATGTTCTCATCTTGTTTTTCTTCACCTACCTATTTTATTATGTGTGATAATAATAGAGTTGGTGGAGAGTTATATCTCCCGCTAAGATTTGAAATCTCATCCCTGGGTATCCTCCACCCTTTTTAGTTTGATGAGGATGAGGAGACATAGATCACGCAATAGAGGTTGAGGAGCAGTAAGAGAGAGAGAGAGTAGTTGACAAGGTTAGAAGTGTTGTTAGATGTCTTTTGTTGATAGAGTCCTAGAGTCGTCCCTATACACCCGGGTCCTTGGGAATGTTTGGAGATGTTTTGTGGATATGTTTTCGATATATGTTAGCTTGTGTTCCCTGTTGTATATAACTGTAATGGATGTATGTATATATGTTCTAGAGTAGGTTCCCTAACAAGTTCATGACACACTCAGTAAGTGCTTTGAGGCATGAAAGGACTCATATGTAAAGATTCTTGCTGTTTGACAAGTTTTATGAAAATAATTTTAATTTTTAGTGTTTTCCAGTAATATGTTCGTTAGTCTTCTTCCTCAGTTTTTTTTTAGTAATCTCTCTTTGTGTGGAACGGGGTGTCACAGATAGAAAACAAATAGAGTCTCTTATTATAAACATGGTTAATTTATTTAGTCTACACAAGGAACACTTGAGATATCTCAGGAACTCATCTACAATATATGTCTTTCCAGTGTTTCATCAATATTTAGTTTTATATTAGTATGAACTGATGGCACCCACATTAACTTGAGAACTCATGGTATCATGTTTCAAAGTAGTTATATGAATTTGAAGCCATCTATTTTTAATGATATGTTATTCTATTAATATTCACTAGTACATTTTGACCTCTACTCTCACTTTTCTTAACATCACTTTCCATAAAAAAAACCAACACTAGAGATGTAACATCCCAAAATTTCTAGACTAATTTAAGCATTAAATTGTGGTTTTCATTAAATGATTATAATTGAGGGTCTTAATGCAAAAATATCATGAAATGAAATTTCTTTAAGGATAATAAAGTGAGAAGAATAATGTAAAACTCAAAATGAGTTTTTCTCATCCATCTATGAAATATGTATTGCAGTTAAGTCAATTTGATGAACATTGTTTTCCCTTTCTCTTTTTCTCTCTCCTATTCTTAGAATTGTCTTAAAAGAAATAAAAGAGAAAGAGAAAAGACCTTAAATTTTAAAGATGACATAACTAGTGAGTGAGAAATAAGTTCTTTTCTCAGTTTTTCTTCAAAGAAAGCAATTAAGGGAAAAATGTATCACATTAAACCTTTTAGTGCATTAAAACTAAGTAAAATGACATTGATGGAAATAATGGGTAAAACATGAGTAAAACAAAAATCTAAGGGCACATGAATAATATAGACTCCTTATTGGGCATGTGGTTCAAATTTGATCAAGTGTTGGCCTTATATGACCCTCCAAATTAATTAGGGAAGGTTTTCTATATAGTTTGACTAATATTCAATCAAATGTCATTTAATAGGAGTATCAAGCCTATAGTCTGGGTTTTATTTATTGTCACACACTACTTTTGTTCATTGTTCTCTTTTTTTCACCATCTAATGGACAAAGTTTAATGCACTCTCGATCCAACATTCCTCTCATGATCTCCTTCCTCTGTCTTTCTCACAGACAAGCCGTTTCCAATGTGTTACTTCATTGATTGCTCTCTCCATCATATCACCACCATTTCATGAGATTTTTGCATCGACAAATCTGCCTCTCTCTCATATTTCAAATGAGGTATTACTTGCCTCATCTCTTGTTATGTGGGTGAAACATCCAAATTGGGCTCTTATGCCCTCACTTCCAGGAGGCCACAAAGCCTGCCTTTCTGCCTCACACATACATATAGAGCTCCCAAAAGATCTACCATCCATCGAGATTTCCTCCTTGATCAATTTAACTTCCACTGCCAGCAAACCCCTTGGTCTACTCCTCTTTCTTCCCTAACAACTAGGACCCCACCACACTCATTGCCACTAGTTATTGAGCAATTGACCACCCTGAGGGCATCTCCTTCAACCCCTCGACGTTTTCAAGCATCTTTTTGCCCTAATTTTTCCTCGAGCACCATATCCTATAGTCATGGTTTTAGCTTCCCATCTGTGCTTGACACCATTCTAAGGATCCTCCTTCTAAAAATGTGCGGGCACATTGGTCGGACCTCAGGGAGAAGTTTACACATTAAAGTGTTCATTGACTTCCTCACAACAATGCTTTCTGGTGACGCCATGGTTTCCCACTATTTCATGGCATCCTTATACATCTATGCACGACAATGCCTTATAAATGGTTCTTTGACCTCGTCTTGGAGCAAGGAAGACACTGGCGATGAATCATCACTCATCTCGAGCTAGGTTGAGCCCCTCAATGTATGATCAGGGGACGTAGGTCCCTATGAAGCTCCATGGAGGAGAGAACAATAGGGGACAATGGAAAAGGTGATTTGACCCCTCTGTCCTAGCTATTTCAATCAATGTATTTTTTGAGCATGGGCGTTTGTGTCTTTTGACCCTTACCTTGGCACTTTGCCCGTGTGGTAAAGTTTTGAGAGGGGCCAGACCACGTGTGTGGATGTGACTGGGCCACATCAGACAAGGTCCATCTCTCTGTTGGATTTTCTGTCTATGTGGATTTTCCTTGGATTTAATTGGTCACGTCTCTTGAAATTAGTAGTAAAACAATTCTTTATTAGAAAATTATGAATAAATAGTCATTGGAAAGGATTTTTGATTATTTGTCGACTAGTTTTTTTAGACTCTAATTTTCACCATACATCTCTTCAATTATTTAATGAACATAATTAGTGTTTCATGATTATGAACTTAAATACATATTATGATTTTAATCAAATTACAGGTGACTTGAGGCTCAATCAAGTCAGAGGACTTGACCTAAGGTGGTATGTTCTAGGTAGCCAGGCCATGCATATTTGGCATAAGTAATTTTGGTTTATGTGTTGTTTATTTATGATTATGCACATTAGTATTCTCCATGAAATTATGAATGTGTCCTCAAGAAGACACCATGTATATCTATCATTGTTTGCTTGATTTCTTATTTATAGTCAATGGTAAAATTTTAACTATGATTATGAATCAAGATTAAGGAATCATGCACAAGAAGGGGAAACCCAATTATGGTTTATGAGGGAAAATTGCATCATGGTACTAAGAGGGATAAATCCCATCATGGTATTAGTAGGAGAAATCCCATCATGTTAAAGTTCAAGGATCATGTAATGTCAAAGTTAATGTTAATGATTAAGATAAATGGAATTGAATTAGTTCAGATCTGCTCTCGGATCATGGTCCTTAAGGACTTTCCTAGCATCGAAGGATTTCCTAGCAATCATGTGCTATTAAGTGGGTGTCATAGAGAGATGAATATACTTAGTGTTCAATTCAACATGTTTAAAGTTACTTAATGAAAGTTTAATATAATCCATGTTCAAGTTTTTATCAAGTTATTTCATGTCAATTTTATTTATGTCATGTTATATTGTTTATGTCTTATAATGTGCCAAATAGTTCTTACTCACGTGATGTTTGTTTTGCATGGCTGGGGATGCGATGTTCGCAGAACTTGGAGCAAGTGAAGAGTATCAAGAATAGAAAAGGGAAATTAAGAAATAAAAGATTTTCGAGCTTTGCCTAGTGAGGTGCCATTTACCAGACCAATCCTGAGTTTTAGAGATCATCTACTCTATACTTAGTCATGTTACCAAGTAGACTAGATTTCATAAGATAAACCAGATGTAGTTTTCTTTTGCCAAGAACCATGTATGAATCAATTTTAAATCAATGCAATGTGTTTGATTTACTTTAACTGCATGATTAGCATATTGTGACACCACATTCAGTAAAAATTCTTCTCTCATGTGATATGAAAAGAGTGTGTTACAACATGCCTCCATCATCAATTGATAAAGCACAAATGAAAATATTGATGAAGTCTTGCCAATTAGGAAAAAATACACATACTACTTATATTGTGATGTCAGTTTCTTGGGGTAGAGCTGTCATCACAGACAACCCATGAAATTCAACTTTTTTGAAAGATAATTGATATAGACATTTAGCGTCAGTGGTAAAGAAACTGACGAAGAAACCCTTCCCGCAAAATAAATTTTACATCTAAAAAGATTTTATCTTTATTTATTCTTTGTATTTACTAACACTATAGGTCACATCCAAAAAAAATACCTCCAAAAAGCATATAGTGTCGGTTCCTTTCAACAAAACTGATGATATTGGGTTCATACAATGTGCACTATAAATAATATATTCCTCCAAATTAGGTTATGTCATTGGTTTTGGCTTTGTAATAATGACATAGGTCTTAGTGAGGTTGTAAGGATGTATTGTCAGCTTTGCAAACCAAAATCAATAACATAGGTCTTAATGAGGTTAGCATTTTTATTTAGGGATCATGACATATGTGTTCGGTCTATAAGTCTCTAACCAATCATAGACTTGAACTTTTAATTTTTTTTTGAATAAATTGGCGACTATTTACTTAGTATCAATTTTTATATCAACACACGACTAAGTCCTACTTAACAACACCAACAAAACTTTTTCCCCATTCTTTATTTCTTTGTGCACGACCCCTTGCTCTCCCTAGAAACAACAATGACTATATAGTTTCTTCCATCCATCACTGTTGTCTACATTATATCCAAATCCTCCACCGTGACTTTTGGTTCCACCACCTCTCTATGGAGGCACCACCAATAACTGCTTCTATCCACCTGACTCCCTCCTTTCTACTCCTATTTGGAATCATGAGTGTGGCCAACTGCAGCCGTCAACATTTCCAGCACATCTAAGAGCCTCTCCACCATCACCAGGCGCCACTACTAGCCACAACTTCCAGCCACGAGGTGCCTCTCCACCATTTCCAGCCATTGTTGCCTCTTCTTCTACTTCTTGATACCAATCACCAACCATACTATGCCTCTTTTGCCCCTACTGTGGAAGGTCCTTCTTCTCTAGACTATCTAATTATAATTATTTGTGTAGTGAATTAGCTTATAATTTTTTTGAATGAATTGTTGTATGATTGTTTAATTAACTTGATATGATTTACATATGGATATGAATTTACCTAAATTGATATGAATTGCACTAGGGTTTTATTTTGGGTACATTGTTCAATTTGAATGTTTTATGCATATGATCTTACCTAAGAATTAATTACACTGAATTGATATGAATTACCTAAATTAGCTAAAAAGGATCTAAAATTCTTATATTTACCTAAATTCTAAACTATAAATCATAATTTATACATATATCTTGTTTGCCTAGAAACCCATCCAAAATTTACTAATAATGAGTAAATCTTGGATAGTGCATAGTTTGGGGATGTTTTTGAACACTTAGTCACACTTAAGATGTAAGTGTATAATGTATATTAGGTCTTCAAGATGTTTCGGCTACCCTTCCATGTTTGTTCTTCAAGTACATATGTAGGTGGGTATTTGTCAATATACATATGTGTGTACTTGGAGAACTGGGGGAAAATGTTGTCAAAGTATTATTGAAAATCAAATACATGTTACACACTTACTAGTGAGGTTAAGTGTTCAAGAATGGGGTAGGTGATACATATTCATCACAAAACTCTAAACCCTAAACTCTAAATGATAAATGCTAATCTCTAAACCCTAATATCTAAACATGAATCTCTAAACCATGATCCCTTTAGATTTGATGCAACCAATACCAGACTCAATACTCATTTATCATGTGATCATATAATGGATTGATCATGGATGTCCATTCCAAATTACTACACTCCAGACTTTATTACAAGTCTTGATCAGTTTATAACATTTGTAGAGGAACATAGGAAATGACTGGAGATAGGTTCTATTATCGATGTAGTAATTGTAGAAACAACTTGAAATTTTACACTGCAAATGAAATCAAATGTTCAACATGATTGTACATGGCTATATAGAACGGAATTGGCATGGAGAGATTCCTTCTATGAGATCAGTAGATGTAGATATTAGTACTTGTGTTAAACAAGAAATTGTCGATGATGTTGATGTAAAGGAGATGATTCTAATAGACATGGTTGATTCTAAGATATATAGTTGTCGGGTAAATCTTATCGATCCACCTTCCTTATTTAGAAATATTGTGCGTGATACAGAGACACTATTATACTTAGGTTGTACATAGTTTATGAAGCTGATTTTATTATGTTGAAATTGTATACTCTGATGGCTAACAATAGATGAATGACAAAAGCTTCAGGTCTTATTTGTCTTTATTGAAAGAAATACTATTGGCCATTGACTTTGATGAAACATGAAAATTTATTTGGAAGAATCACAATTATTTTAGGCAATATTTAGGGGTTATTATTCATAAAAAAGTCGAAATAGCATTAGAATTTTGGCATAAAATTGATCATAACGTTAAAGACATCTTATGGAAGGACGTAGCTATAAGATAGTCTATTTTTTAAATATATGCACAATTCTATTATAAAGATATGCCAATAAGTATGTGAACTTTTGTAGGGCATCATTGACCTTGATGAAAAATTGCATCATAAAAATTGTGTTGCAACGTTGTGGGAGGATATTGAGAAATTATATGACAAATCTAAAAAGAGAATACAAAAAGAGAGACAAGAAGAAGAATCCCACCATTGAGAAATGGACCTATCTTTATAAGAATGAGCGGGAATTTTTTGTTGCTTCAAGCAAACTGATGAATTCAAGGTAGTAGGGCTCCTTTAAAATATAATTTTATGATTAATAAGATGAATTCAATATATTATGTAATTAACATATGTTTTGGATCAACCAAGATATACACGACATTAAAAAACAAGGGCATACAAAAAATGTGCACAACCATAAGTTGGGTCAAGGCAATCACACTTAGCTTCACCAACAAAGACAAAAAGTGTCTTCTATTGTGCAGCCTACTCCTAGTTCTGTTGAGTCTTATACTACTCCTACACCTCTACCTCACTATTAGGAGTGGATAGATACAAGGACAAGCCACTCTAAAAAAATATCCAACCTTGCAACTGCTAAGGTGGATGCAAAAATGGTAAAATTCAACTATTAGAGAGTGTGTTTATTTATTAATTTAATTATTGTGTTTTACTAAGCAATCACTAGTGATGATGACTAAAGGGAACTCTAAAAGAAAAGAAGGCAAGTTTATCTATGGGGGGCAAAGGGATGAATTGACGATTACTGTGGGTACTCAAGAGCATCCTAGTCATGTTAGGGGTGTTGGAGATGATGTTGGGATAAGGTCCTTTTTTTCCACGTTAGAGAAAAAGAGCAAATTTGTCAAGAAGGTGGATTGTCACAACATGAGGTAGAGGACATAGTTGCAAAGAGAATACAAGAAGCAATGAGATGGTTTCAGGCTTCTTAGTCTCCACCTCCTTAGACAGTACTTGTGTTGCACCACTCTTCTTATGAGGTGGCCCCTCCTCATATAGAAGTTGTTGAGAGTAATCCTATGGACCCACCAGATACAATTGGTGTAACTTTTTTTCTAATATAATAGTCTTCCAAGTTATTTTAAAATATGTTGTGTTTGAATGTATATAAATTATAGGTGTTTAGAAAATTTGCCTTGCATTAGTAGAGCCTGGATTCTATATCGTGACTCTAGGCAAGGCTTTCCCACACCTTGCAAGTGACAAAATTCATGGTGCTCCAATGCCCAACCATGTGCTTCATGTGACTATCAAGCTAATCTATCCTGAATATAAATACACACCACTAGCTACCCCGAGCACAACACAATAAGAGATGCAGAAGGTGGCACGATTACATGGACCAAAGACATGGTTATCTATGAAAATATATGATAATTTATATTGCATTTGTATGTGTGTTTCTTTTATATTTGTTTCTGCAATTGGTAATTGATATGAGAATACATGCAAACCATAGTACCTAAGAAGCCTTGTATAGTTCCTCCTCTAGTTCCTCGTCAAAAGACTCCATTACATGTTTGTATTACAAAGGAGATATTTGATTAGCTAGATCCTGAGTGCAAGGGGTTGGGATTATGGTTAGACAGTATAGAATAAGGGTCAACTATGATGGTCTGTATTCAAGAGGAATATATACGGAAGGAGCACAATAGTAGTGTATACTTGACATATATTGTGCAACTATCTAGTTATGATTGAATGAATACAACCGTGATAGAACTTTGAATATGGTAAGATCTTAGGCCTAATTACTTTATTCTATATAGGTGACATTTTTATCCAATGCATACATATATATATATATATATACATACATACATATATATATATATATGCCAACTATGCTTGATTTCAGTTATTAATGTTTCATATAACTATAGATTAGAATGTCCTACACTAGATAAGAATTGAGAATGTGGATACTATGTGATGTGGTATATGGATCTAGTTGTCAAACAAGCAGTAGTAGACACCTATTGCATATCTATATAAAGGATTATGATAACCTTTACAGGATGCCCCCGCGTCCTTTGCCCAGTCATAGCCCAGATAGCTGGCGGGTGGTAAATACAACGCTTAGCATGGGGCTCAAACCTGGGTTCCCCCCAGAGGGGGACACTGTGTGCCTACCACATGAGCTACACTGACTGGGTTTTGCATATCTATATAGTCTAGAATAATAAGTAAGTAGTTTCGTTTGATGATATAAAGAAAATCAAATTAAACTTAAATTACATCATTCACTTTGTAATGTTTGACACGACAAAGGCCTATATGGATGAAAATATAGGAATAGTGGGGACAATTATTTGTTAAGGAAGTCAACTTATTGTTTGAATGGGATAACATATGATGTTTTAAAAACTCTGATGTCAATTTTCCTATATACATGTGATGCTAATGACTTTTACAACTTAAAATTTGATACAAGGGAATTGTTGTTTCTTATGTCACTGATGTACATGTGTATATATGTATGTGTGTGAATGAAGAAGAGAAATTAATACAATCAGAATTGAATTTGTACAAGTGGATGAGAATGGAATTGCATGAGTATTTTCTGAATTATGTATGGGCATATGTGGATGATAATGGAATGAAGGTGTATGAGAATGAAATTACATATTTGTCAATAAAATGTGTGGATGTGAAATATTCTATGTTTTTGCTTTTGTAGATTTTGTAGGTACTACTAGCTTATTGTTAGACTAAACACATGATGTAACCTGTAAATTTAGTAAAATGTAGGTTATGCATCCTGCCAAACAGTCGGCCAACATGTACGCAGACATGCCATAAAATGAATCTAGACCTACAATGTCAATTGTTTTAAAAAAATACAACAATATACATCTGCATTGTTGGTTTCTTCACAAATTGGACGAAACATCTCTCCTTTTCGTTTAAAATTTAAACTAATAAGGAAGTACATCATCGATCTTATAAAGGAACCAATGACGTAGGTAGTTCTTCAACGTCGACTTATCCTAAAAAATAGACAATCTTGATATGTGTCATCTATTGTAACACCAAAATTGATGACACGCCTATCCTTATTAGTTAAATGATAAGGAAGAACATCATTGGCTTTTTACAGAATCAACGACATAGACTATTTTCAACGTCAGCGTCTTCTTTACAACTGATGGCTATTTTCAACGTCGGCGTCTTCTTTACAACTGATGATATATGACAATTGTTACTTCAATTTCTCACTTCATAAAAAATGACACCTTATTTGTGTTGTTGGTTGTCTCTTGCCCTAGAAACTGGCACTGAATATCCTTATATGTAGTGTTTCCCACTTAGGTGTCGATTCATAACCTACATCAAAAGTCTAGCATATCCAACGCTACAGATAGTATATGTACTAGTGATTATAGTGCATTAGGAATATTCATTTCATATCATTTAGATTCCTTGTATCAAGTATAAATTCAATTTATTCTTCATAGAGACTACTCTATACCACTATCATTCTTATGCCCTAATATGAATAAAAGTTTGAAAATCTCAAGTAGCTCCTGACTTCAAGCCACATGTTCTAAGGTCTAATGACTCATGCTAGTAAGATAATGAGAATAATATATAGAAGGTAATAAGTATATTAGAAATGTGGAATACGTAAGAAATATTTTAGAGTTATTAACTATGTGTAAGACAAGAAAAAGGACAAAATAACACTATTTTCCTTTCATAAAGGAAGTAATGAATAGAAATTTAAGATACACATTAATATGTACCATACTAAATTTGATGTAGGACACCTAAAAAGGATTAAAAGTACCTTTGGTAGGGTTAGAACACATATGAATAGTCATAATAACATTAAGATATGATGTGCTCTAGTCTACTAGGAAGTCAATTGACTAATCAACAAATGAACCGAGTAGTGAAAGAAGTTGTCTGGCTAAATCTAAAAAAGAAGAAAAAAGTGTAGACATTGTAGAAGATTTCTTTTTCTTAAAGGAGTGAATCTTTTAAAGAATTGAAAAAAACATTTAAAATAGGAAATTCAAAAGACTTTGGTGACTAGAGTATGAAATTTTATAAAACAAGGTTAAAAGGAATTATGATTGGTTTAACTTATAAAGATTGGTGAGGATGAAGATATGAAAAGATAAGTAAAACTACAAAGACATACAATGGATAAATCTAAGGTCGAGTATAAATACTGACAACCGATTAGCATGAATACCCTATACATAATAATTTGGAAAGAGAAAAATCATATACACATGAACAAGATAGAAATAAAAGATAATATAAATAAGTCATATAACTTAATCAATGCATATACACAATACCACATAAAGAGAAAATAACAACAAAGGAGTTGATAAGATTGATAGGTACATTAAGAAGAAGGATTTATAAGGATTGAAGCAAACAACATGATTTAAACATACACAATATGCGACAAAGATATGAAATTAACTTGAAATGATGAAGGATGATAGAAACAATCAACGTGGTTAAAGAAAGGAGGTTATATAATCAGAAGGGAATAAAGAGGTAGATATCCCAATATATAATCACTATGAGTCTTTGTTTTAATATGATGCATCCATATATAAATTAGCTTTTTTTCTTTGTTCTATTACAATGTGTTCTTTTTTATCGTATGACTAAGAAAGGTAAAGATAGATCTAAGAAAATGAATTAGTTATATGTATTTGAAATATATGAACAACGGAATCAGAATAACATTAAAAGAAATGATTCACCATTACATGAGGCAAATTAACTAAAATAAAGGATATATTATGTATCAAATTTAAAGGTGAAATTAATATGAGAATTTTGATTTACATATCAAAATATAAGAACATTCAAGACAAATATATATATATATATAATGTATATGTGTATTGAGGTATACATAATCATGTATATAAATGGCAACTAAATATATCATGGAATGTATTTTAGTGAGTTCTTTGTGGTTGAATGAATCTAAAAAAAGTAAACATTAACCAAAGAAAATCAGTAAGTTATATGGATGTGAATCAATGATTAATATTAAAATTAATACTTGGCTCTTATATGAGCCACATGAATTGAAATAAATCAACATTCTATTCCAAACATAAAGGTGAAATTAATAAGATAATTTTGATGGAGATCTTGAACTACCATAATAGTCAAGAGATAATAAGGAAAACTGACATGGTAAATATGTACAAACAAATTCACTAGAGAAGTAATTCCCTAGTTTTTATAAAACAAATATGCAATAATACCACCCGCAAGTGGACGAGTCTTATCATAAATTGATGATCGCATCTGAAAGGACAACCTTTTTAAGAACCTTTCTAGATTGTATCCAGTTAGGCTAAGATTAGTATTTGAAACCATAAGTTGATTGAATTGAGTTGAACTAATTATAGAGGAAAGTAAAAGTGCATGATTAGAATTGGTTCTAGATTAATGATGGAAGCCAGTGGGGTAGAATCAAGTTTCATTACCTCTACACGCATAAAACATCCATAACATATGTAGACTTGCTAAAACCATCTAAATGGGCAAAGATAAGTTATCGTCTATTAGTGTAGGAAAATTGTGTAGATATCTTTGTGAGCATGATACCTCATTACCCATAGTTTGTGTATCTACTTCTCAAGAGACATCCATGATAATTTCTCATTTAGGCCTCAACCAAGTTAATCGTTATTCAAAACCTAACCATTGAAGTTCTCAAAACCTAGAATTAGGATAGATCATGCAAATCAGGAGATTAAGCCATTAGACATGTAGAAATTAATAATATTATATTGAAAATTTTAAATACAAGACATGGAACATAAAAATGGACATTCAAGTGTGGGTAGAAAGTTAATCCCCACACCCCAGCAAAAGGAACTTCTCACTCTTCATGGTGAGGTCAAAGAAAATAGGGGTGAAGGAGGAGAAGTCCATCATTACAATAGGTAGAATGGTTGTGGGTTGGTGTGAAAAACAATGCTTTCATGCCCGATGCAATGGATGGATCCAATCAGAGGAGGAGGAGAGCACCAACAGAAGGTGACGTATACACTTAGTTCCTTTCTGAAATTTTCACTCATTTAACTTTGATTCAGCAAGGAAGGAGTGGAAGGTGAAAGGATGTTGGTAGCATCGTGGATCTAACAGCCTTCATGTCTATAAGATGGAACTTGGAAGAGTGAAAGCAAAGCAAGGATACTATAGGGGCATTTGATGGAGAAGGGTCGATGGTAGTCATCCCCTTAGCTCGTTGGTGCGGAAAACTTGTGGCATCCTTGAGAAGAAGTGATATCTCTAATGGAAGTAAGGGTCCGCTATTTAGAGGTTGTGATGTAGAGACTCCATTGTTCGATGGACACATGAATGCCATCATAGGTGGTTTGTCCTGCTCATTGGGTCTAGGAGACTCATTGGGTGTGGTTGTAGTAGAGCCATAGAGGTTTTGATTTTGTCATTCAACGAGAGTAGAAATCCGATCGAGGGGCGAGTCGTGTATGTGTGTCTGTTAGCCAATGACTAGAGATATTGTAGAATTTCCTTCAGGCTAGGCCATCGGGTTTTTTCGACAAAGAGGAATACTGAAGGTGAGGTGGAAGGTTGTTGTGGGAAGACTGATGATGAGCAAGAAGTTCATAAGGGGCTGACCAAGAAAAAGGAAAAGGGATCATCAACCGATGGGCCATTCGAGACTAGGTTTGCCCACTCACCGGGCAGATTTCCCGTCGGGCACGGTCGTCAGGGTCGAGCCACTAGAGCACAATACCAATAGTCAATAATAACATTGGGAAGTCATCGGGGTTGACGGTTAGGGGACAAATAGCAGTTCATTGGAGCATGTGTGTTGACAGTCGATGATAATCTTTCTTCAGAGCAAACCCACCTCGGGTGGGGGGCATGGGCTATTGGTGCGTCGATGATGGATGGGTCGATGGAGGGATTGGTTAATTAAAGTTAAGTCCAAATTATCAACACTAGTGGGACCACTATGGACTAATATGGTCTACATCTATTGAAGCTCAATCCTACCATGCAAACCTATATATTTGATCAAAATCCTACATATATACATAAAACTAAGGAAAACTATATAGAGGCAATAGAAAAGGTAAATTGAGGGATCCAAGTGAAAAATTACCAAAAATGTGACTTAAAACTAATATGAATATACATTCATCAAAATACCTAGAACTTAAATGTTGCCATCATTGAGTTACAAACAATCTAAAATATTTCTCAATCAAATACTTTCAACCTTTATGATTGCCTCATATCCACTTCATGTTAGCTTCTTTATTGTTAAGTATGGCTAAGAATATGAACTTGCTGAGTTCACTAAAGACATCTTGCAATATATTCATTTCCAGTTTAGTTTCCCAAAAACATTTACTCTCTATTGTTTCCAGCATCAAGCATATCTACAAGTCTTGCATGAGTTCAGAGGTACTCACAGAACATCAAGTGTACATCTGACCCGCCACTGATGTTTTTCAAAGAGTGGTAAAATTGTGGTGTTCAATGTTCCTATAGGTGGAAAAGGGATTGAATGGAGGTATGAAGGGAAGCAACAAATCTCTCCTCTATTTGACTCAAGATTTTATTCTATGAGTTCTATTGTTGGTCAAGTCTCTTCATTATCTCAATTTGAAGAAGATGTCATGTACTCCAAGGTTAGACTTTTCAAAGGAAAGTCCTCCTTCTTCATCTGGTGCTTCAAATATGGAAACAAGGGTCAATTCAACGATGGTTGTCCTCAAGGAAAAAAGACCCATCATTACAAGAGAAGAGGAGAAGTACAAGAAGAAGGAGAAATGGCACAAAATTTCAAGTGACTCCTCCAACTCAAGCTCAAGTGACTCCTCCAACTCAAGCTCAAGTGAAGAATCTAGTGGAGGATCTAGCTTAAGCTCTAGTAAAGATGGAGAATGTATTTTTTCTCTCATTGCTTCAACAAGTGAAGACTCACTGAGCTAAATCTAGACTCTTTAGATAAAGAATATTTCATTGCAATTATTCATGCTACTCATGCCTCTCTTAAGTTTTCTAAAGGGAAAAGAAAAGGCTTCCTAGAATTGTTGATAAATTTCATGTAGAAAAAGATGATCTTGAACATGCTAATATTTGTTTGCTAGATGAAAATAATGTTTATCTTAGTCAAGTAGACTATCTTAAAATTGAAAATGCTAGCTTGCTTGATAATATTAGATTTCTAGAAGCTCAACCTCTTATGCTTAGTTTTGATGAAGGGCAGAGTAATATTGCAAATTATCTCTTGCTTGATATTGATATTCTTAAAACTGAAAATGAGGACAAAGAATTTGTTATGCATGTACTAGAATATGAAAATAGTGTCTATCTTTCTAAGATTTCTTTGCTTGAAAAAGAAAATATTTTGTTGCTTGCTAAAATCAGTGTCCTCGAATCTTGTTCTAGTTCTACTAGTAGAGAGAATAATGTTGTTTCTCTTCCTATTCATAGAGATTCTTATATGATCAATGCTCTTTGCTTAGAAACCGATCTTTTGCATGATAAAGATAATATCAATTAATTGTCTTCTACTATTACTTTTCTTATGCATGATAATCATAGTTTGAGATAATCTATGCAAAGATTCTTAGATGATAAAAATAATCTTAATCAAATCCTAGATCATACTACCCAACAAATGGGTAGAGATGGTTTTGGACTTGATAGTAGCCAATTGAACAATAAAGATAAAATACCTTCAATTTTCAATGAATAATCATCTAGTTCCAAGGCTAGAAGATCATGTAATTGTTGCAATGAAATTGGTCATTATTCCTCACATTGTCCTTTCAAAATATAATCCAAGATCAATAGGACTTGGGTTGCTAAGCTAACCCCTCCGGACCCAAAAATATGATTAGGGACCATTTCATGTTTCTTCTTGTAGGTCACTTTCAAATGGATTAATGTGAGATATTGATTTGTGAAATGGCTTCTCAATCCACATAAAATAAGAAATGTGAGATGTGTATGGGGTGGCAACAAGTGCAAAAGAAATGGTAAGAACAAAGGTAAAGATTATCTTTCTCATATCTAATCATAGATTTTTTTGTCAAGATAGTATGCATTATACATATGGTTTTTTAGTCAAAATTGGTATATTGTGATTCTCATCACTTTCTTGATAAAAAAACTATTCATGATGCTTTTATAGTGCATTACAAACTTTATTATACTTGATTGGATATGGTTTATATTTGTATCATGCCTCTAGATATGTTTTTTAGAAATATATGTGCTTTTTGACAGCAACTATTGTCGGCTGAGTTTGCCCTGAAAGAAACATGACCAACAAGCATCAATTGATGTTGCCAATAGATGTTGTCAACCAAGAAGTTTGACCCAGAAACTTGACTAATAATACTGTGCACAGAATATACAATTGGCTTTTTGGATGGTAATTTCCCTCTCAACTAGACTTTCTCAACCAATAGCATTATTATTTGGCAATCCATTGGTACCTTTATATTCATATTGCCATTTTTTATTTTAACTACCTTGCATACAACACTATCTCTTTAATTTATCTAAATTGGTATCTTCATATCTTACGATATCTATGTTGAGTTGTTATACAGGTTTGGATGATGATCTCGTTGGATCTCTTGGATGTGTCTTAAATTGCTTCTATTGTTCTCTAACTTGCTACATGTATCTAGTTTTATATCTTGTTTTGATACCACCTTGAGGCTTTTAGTGGTAATCATATTGTGGTCATGATGCATATTGGCTAGTGAGTAATATCCTTCCATGCTTCTAAATCTGCATAACTCTTTTGTTTGGATATCTATCTACAAGTGCTCATAGCTTGTTGTTTAACTTATGAATCTTTTGCTATTATCTAGATCCTACTACCAGTAGTCCAAACTTGTGTTATCATCTAATAGAATTCCATATACTTTTAGTTTCAATGTTGTTCATCTTTCAATCAAGTGGTATTCTACTACACGTTATGCTTGTATCTTATTTCATACTCAAGCTTGTTCCTTGACTTGCATATCTACTATCTTGAGTTGCTTCTATAGACTTGTGATGAGCAACAAATATAGCTACATTGTATGTAGATATTGGAGCATCTAAAGAATTTATGCAGTTTTTAATGTTCTGCTCAATGATAGATTTTGGTGCAAAACCAATTTTTTAATGTAGAAATGGCCTTTTGAGCAACACTCCAGCTTTACTCATGAGCCCTAATGATTTTTGGCAAATTTCATCATCTTGAGGGTCAAAATCGTGCTTTATTAGTTTTTTTGCAGCACATTACATTATAATTTCAAGGATCTTTTACTTTTCCTTGATTATTGCTAGAATTACATCTAGGATTGTTCAAAATCATGTCTTGATTTGCTTCATATACTATGCTTGGACAAGCCCCTAGTTTTTTCTCTTCTACTCTCCTTTATAACTTTTGGTATCTCCTTTTTACTAATGAGTTGTGTTTTTCAACCCCCTCACTTTTTGAAATGACAAAGGGGGGGAAGACATGTCTTATGAAAGGGGAGATACAAAGGGGAGAAGACATATATGTAGAGCATATATGTGTGGAAGACCAAGTTTCTATAAATGTTATAAAAGCTAACCATGCATGAGAAATAACATCAATTGATGGGGAGTATGAGAACTCCATGAGCAACAGTTGAGGGGGAGCATATGAACTCAATTCTATTGAAACCCCTAGTTTTCTCCAAAAGTATGATTTACTTAAAATCTTTCAATACATTTATGGAATGGTTTGCCATCTTCAAAAAGGGAGGAAATGACGAATCAAGGTCTAAATTGACTAAACCCTTAATCCATTAAATTGAATATTTAAGCACTTTTATGGCACTTTCTAAAATTCATCAAAAAGTGCATGTTCGGCCGAGTTTCATCCTTGATAAACTCGACCGACACCCTTGATGAATTTTGGGAATGTCCAGGTTAGGCTGAGTTTTTCTCAGGACTAACTCGACTGACATCCTGCATTGCCAAAATAGACTTAAGTGATCGCCTGAGTTTCATCTAGGATAAAATTGACCGATGCTTCAAATCTGCTTTGTCATAATGCAATCAGTTGAGTTACCTTTATTGAAACTCGACTGAATGCACTGTATAGAATGTGTAGCCAAAGTGTTTCTATCTATTGGAGTGTTGCAAAACATCAAAATTAGATCCATTACAACACCCCCAAATGACTGGAATTCGTCCTTAAGTGTTTCTCGTTGGCTAGTAGGCATTACAACTATAAATAGGACCCATTGAGCTTCATCCAATTGTTAGCCAAGCACTAAGGTCCCCATATTATAGTTGAGTGCCTCCAACATCCTCCTTCCACTCTCAAGCTTAATCACTTTCTACATCAATTAGAGTGAATAGGAGATTTGTAAGAGATCTAGTCCTACATGTATATCTTGTGAGGCTCTCACTTCCTCCACCTTCCAATCTCTCTTTCAACTATGAAGGTGAAGGTTCTCTCTCTTGTCTAAGAGAGGTGAATAATAAGAAGGGAAGGAGTACCATGGTGAAAGCTTCTCCTTGGCGAAGGTGAAGTTAAAGGCAAAAGATCCAAGCAGAGTGGGAAATTCCTTCAAGGAGGGAGACTTGTTTCAAGAGTGGGTAAGACCTTGGTGAAGATAGAAGACTCCTTGCAAAAGTGGGTAGGTCCTTAGTGAGGTTGAAGAGTCGGTCTTGTTAGGTAAGCCCTTTGGTAGGTTGTGGGTCCCTTCTCCTTAAAGGGAAGGATGTGTATCCTTGGCCCAAAAAAGGAAGGTCATATATTGTATGTCTTATAATGGAATATAAGTATGCAATGGTTGCAAAATCCTAGAGCTTGATCTCTCTAGGTGGTAGACTGAATTTCTCCTTGTTTGGATATTGGAACCACTCTACATAGCTTGTGTTATTGTTCTTGTTCAATCTCTCTCCCCCTTGCTACGTATGTTTTAGTTGCACTCAAAGTTCATACTAGCCATATTGTAGAAATATCTTGAAGGTCCAATGAATTTTATTTAAGTTGTTTTAGATCCATTCACTCCCCTCTAGAGACCATACTAAATCCAACATCAGAGGATTCTCATCCCATCTTTGAAATCAAGTCTTTTAGCATTAGAGCCAGTTTGGTAGCTTGTATAAATTGATCTACATTAATGTGAAGGCTACTCATTATTCCATAAATTATACTAAAGTATACAAATTTGGATCAGATCATATTAGTAAGATTCATCATCTTCAGTTGAAGTATTAATACATACACTTTAGTATTTCATCACATTTACAACATTATATATAGGTTGCAGCTTTATCACTCAAACTCGTCTTAATATTAAACTTCTAAGATTTTTAAAAAGTCATCCTTAGTTCAACACACCATAAGAATCATATCATCTAGTAACCTCATCATGGTGAACATGGTTTCATTAGGGGTATTCACACACATGGAAACCCTAGTTTCCATTTTGACATATTTCATTCATCAATCATAAGTATACATTGATTAATTAACTCATTCGCTTCAATCTCACAACACAAACCCTAACCAAGGAATATAACCACACCCTACTACTCCTTATGTATATATCATATTCAATTTTAGTAATATTCAACAATACACTCGTATAATTCATTCTAATACAATTCAAGTATGATTATATATATGTCAATTCAATTCCCAAGCATATCGGGTATGGGTTGATTTTTAGGTAATAAATCACTTAGATTTTGACTTCACTAATGAGACTTCTCGAATTAGAGCTTGAATAGGTCTTGAATGAGGGTCGATTGAATGGGAATACATGTTGATTGACTGGGATTTAAATGGTTTCTTTGACCCTATTGTTTCATCTAAAGTAATGAGCTTTCCCAAATATGAGATGATTGATTGGGAGTCAGGGTCAATTGACTAGGATTTTTGGGAAGCTAGTGATTTTTTGCTTTGATTCGATTGCCTGGTTGAGTTAGTCAACCGAGTGGGAATTGGAAGATAGTAATAGAAGCCTCTAATGTATGGACTTATTAGGCTTTGTAATGGTTGATCATTTATCCAGATTCTCATCCATATCTTGCACAAGGACCGCTACATGTGCTACTAGGCCTATTCTAATTCTACCTTGAGCCAATCATTTCCAATCCACATACATCGACAACATGTCCTCCACCTCTAAAGGAATATTCTTGGATCATGTTGAAGGGAGTACAAGGCAAATGTCAACATCAACTAAGCACCCCCTTTCAACATCCATGACCAAACAATCATTGGGTGCACCATGAAGCTCCAATGATCAAGGTTCCAACCCTTATCAACATTCCATTCAACTGGATGTTCATTGAGTTACCATGACCACATGGTGAACTCAACACTTTTCTCCCCTCCATTCCAGATTTAAGTTTTTCTTAGCACGAGTAAAGTAATAAGTTTGGGGTGGGGTGGGTGGTATATGTCTACTCTGCCCACCCTATCTTCCCTTTTTAGCAATCATTACCATGTTTTATAGTTCAATGTAAAAAATCTAAATTTTCTTTGTCTTTCATTGGTTTTGGCCTTTATCTAATTGGCCATTTAAGCATGTTAATCAAGAAACCCCTTGAATAAGTGAATGGGCTTTCATCATTTTTAAAAAAAATGCCCATGATAGAGATCATCTGGTCCCATATGACCTCTAATAGCACTACCCTTGGAAAAGTTGACAAGCCGTAATGGATAGATAGGAATCAAACACAATGTATCCCTACATAAAAAATTGTAAATATCTTGTAAAATTTCTTGGTTTCCACAAGTTACATAGAATACTTGAATCGATGCCACATTACTCCCAATGCTCTAAATTTTGTAACACAAGTTGCACAAGTCCAACCTCTTCTAAACTTCTTCTACCACCTTCTTAACTCTCCATCTACCAAAAAGGAACCAAAAGTATAAAAAAATGTGTGCCAAAATCTAAATTCGGGGTGACACACCCTTCCTCTTCTACCACTTCTTCTATACCCTTCCTAAAATTAATAAGAGCATACTATCAAAAAATATGCCAAAGTGCACATCAAAACATGCAATCAATGTAATTGCAAACAAAGAAATAAAAATGTCTCAAGTCAAATAGAGGGGAGACCACCTCCTTCCATACCTTCTTTCACTTTAATTTTATACCTAGGAGAATCTACATAACCCCAAACCATTAAATAACTAAGATCTTGTGCATAACTTGTGATAATTTGATGATGTACAAGAAAAAGGGTAGGAAAAATATTTTATTGTGGGTCTTGAAATGGAAGCAAGTCATGAGCAATTTTGGGTTGGGAATTAGAAAATTATGTTCCATGATTCCAGGATATCAGGGTCTCTTGGCCATGCAAAATGGTAAGATATCCAGGATATCAAGGTCTCTTGACCATGCAAAATGGTAAGGATTTAAGTAGTGCTAGACAAATGAGAATGACTACATGAGAGAATTATTAAGAAATAATTTTGTTTCAATGTTGCTCGAGGACGAGCAAAGTTCAAGTTTGGGGTATTTGAAAAATGCATATTAATCCATTTTATTTTCATGTTTTATATATCTCTTTAGGATTATTTTTTAGATATTATCTAATTTTAGAGTCAATTGTCTTAGTTTAGCTTTTCCCTCTTTAATTGGAGATTTTACTGGATTTTTTGTGCGTATTTTTCAAGATAAATGATCAATCATTCCAAATCCCAACAAGCCCATGAATCAACGACTGCTATTCCCATCTTCCACCTCCCAGTCAATAAATTAACTCAACCAGTCAATTGACTCAAAGCATAAGATCATCAACTTCCTAGAAATCCCAGTGATCCACCCAGACTCCCAGTCGATCATCTCAGGTTTTGGAAAGCTCATCACTTTAGATGAAACAATTGGGTCAAAGAAACCATTTAAATCCCAATTGATCAGCCCATATTCCCATTCGATCGGCTATCATTCAAGACCCAGTCAAACTTCGAATCAAGAAGTCTCATTAGTGTAGTCAAACTCACCTTTGAATAGACATATACATTGAAGTTTGTCGACCAGTTGCATTCCCAGTCGATCGACTCGCAAGCCAGATCCAGTCAATGTTCGAATAAAAGATGGCATCAATGTAGTCAAAGTTTGACCAACATGACATCAATTTGAAGAAAACAATTAATGGCAATCGACTAACTGGGAATCCCGATCTGATCCATCGACGTCTTAGGTAAGGCATTCCATCCACCCTCAGCAACGATACTTCTAGAATTTTGCCCCCTCCTTTCCCCCTATAAAAGGAGGGGGACTCCAAAGAAAAACTCATCTTGGATCCTAGATCCCATCTTGTATTGCATCTTCTACATTTTCTTCTTTGTTCCATTATGTCTAAGTAGTTTCCCTACTGGAGCATTCCCCACAACATGTTCTTTACCCTATTGTATTTTAATCCAATGCTTTAGCAAATGGATGTTTTCCAACTATTTTCTCCTTGATCTATGGTTAGATAGATATACTATGGTGGGGTGATGAAACAATGAATCCCCTAATTGTGATTATTATCTTTTTATCCATTCGATTTTGCACTCATTTTCTATTTAGTTAGATTATATTTTTGAACGGTGATGAGACCTCAAATCCCAACAAGAATGAACCCATTATTTCCTTGGTGAGATCAACAGATAGGAAAATATGATCTTTTTATTCAATGTATCTAGTTTTGTATATCTTGTGGTGATGTAACCATTGGTGTTTAAATGACATGCATCAACCACCAGAATCGTCATGGTGTTCCTCATTTTAGAGATTTTGGCACTAGGAAATCAACATGGTACCATGTTTGATTTGGTTAGTCTTAGGATGGATGACATAATGGAAACCTTTCTCAGTATGCATGTGAGTTAGGACAAAGGAGGAAGCAGAAGACTGTGCTAATCAATGATTGCAATTATCATTCCTATTAATTCGTCTACAAGTTGGTCAAAGAGGCGTGGATATTACAATGAATGTCACATATCTATCTTACATCGTGCCTTCATTCATCCATCATAACCATGTTCAACTAGCTCATGCAATTGGGCATAATATCTCACGTTGTCATTGTAGATACGATTACGATCAAGGTAGATAGTCTAGACCCAATCAGTGGATGGACACCTTTCACTGAATGATGTAGATTATTTATGTATGGTTTGAATTAGGAATCAAGAAGAGTGTGATTGAGATAAAAATTTAGATCTTACCATAGTCCAATGCATATCTCTTTAATGTTCCCCCTTAAAACCCATTCTTGTTGTACTTATGGAGCCAATTCAATAAGATAGTTCACTACATAAGCAATTCAATAGTCAATTGTGTTTTCATGTTTTGGGTTTAAACGCAATGTGAAGTTGATAGACAAAGGACCATAACTCGTTGGTTCTAAAATAATTTCAATTGCATTGCGTATGTACACTTGTGTTTTCATGACTTATAATTATATTGTTTGACTTTTTATTAAACCAGACACCTCTTTTGACTAGGTTTTGGTCCTAATGTATCAAACTAGGAGAATATTCTCTTCTTCTCCCAATTGGAACTCACTACAATCTTTACGTAAAATATTGATAGACTCAATTCTCTCAAGTGTAGATGCTTCAGTGTCGTATCAATAAATCATATAAGTAAATGGGACCTAGCAACGACTGTTGAAAAAAAATAAGTGAAGGGAAAATGAGTAATGAAAAAGAGAAAATGTACTATGCGCGGGAAAAAGGAGGGAGAGGGGGGATGGTTGATATCAAAACTCCTTGTTATATCTTAATCTGTATCCCTGTAAGATTAGAAATTATCTGTAGTATGTGTAGCCAAACGATCTTGTTTTTTTGAAATCAAATATTACAAAGAAGTGAAAATGTATGACATCAAAAGCCAATCATCCAGTTTGACCATATCAGGTATTACATATGAAAAATATAGAACGATGTTCTAGTAATAATAATCTCATTTAGTATGCTTTATTCCGCTCTCCCTTAACAAAATCCAACAAAGTCTTAAATATATAAAAACCTTACAAATAAATTTTTTTAACACATTTACTGTTGCTTATTGACCGGTTCTTCTCGAACTCCTCTCTGTCTCATTGTTTTTTCAATTCCTTTAGGGATGCCAAACAAAAAATGCCATCATACAAAGTGCTTGAAGATTTTCCGAATTAGTTTTAGCAACCATCAACAGGTCATAATTTGCAAGCTGAGGTGGAGTTTCTATAGAACTACTTTCCTCTACTTCGTGTTACCGTCTTGAGACAAGGTATTTATTCTGGAAATACGTGTTTGCTTTGATGCTCTCATATTTAGAAAGCATCATCTATGTAATAAGACGGGCTATGGAATTTCAATTTCTGATTGGTTGCCTGTGTTAAGTGGACCTCTTCCAAAAACATTGAAAGTGGTTAAATGTTTTCACGTTGGATCTTACAGAAGTTCTTTTGGACTTTTTCATACGATGTAATAAATCATGGAGAAATTTTAGTTTTTAATCATGAAGTGATTAACTTGTATTTCTTTAATATGTGATGGCTTGACTTCACTCGCCTCACATTCCTACTTAAGTGATGGTAACAGCTTTAGCTGTTTCCCAATGACAGCATTGTTTTCGATGACTTCGGTACATGACGCATATTCTGTCCCTCTCTGCCCAAACATGTGGTAAAAGTGACTTGAAGTGCTGGAAATTATGCTCGCCAACAGCGGGTTCAAGTCCGTTTCAATCGCGCGACATTGGCAAGAATGCGATGTACATACGTGATTCACATGCCCGTAGTACTATTCATTCGTGAACCCACAAGAATATTCTTCACTCCCTGGAAGCATCGAACGCCTCGTGCACGTTCATTCGTCAACCCACAAGAATTTTCTTCACTCCCTGGGAGCATCGAACGCCTCGTGCGCGTCAGTACAGCCGAAGCAGGTGGAACCTTGGTCATTAAGGAAGGATCGGAGCCTCTTTACACACCCACACACAGTGGTAGATCCAGAAAACTAACATAAGAGGGGATGGCAAAAAAAATGAAAAATGTCATAACCAAGTCTTGAACCAAGACCAATTGTAAATATCATAAGATCACAAATCAATCCAACTACTTTTCTTAGTGTTCTAGTCTTTGAAATCATCACTAATATATAAAAATTTCGTATTGTTTTACAATATTGGACGCTAGTTAAAAATATATTTGTAGCCGCAAGGTTTCAAACCCGCGTCCTCTACCTAGCGAAAGTAAGTTTTCCAAACCAACTAGGATACTGGTTCTCAACACTCTAGTACTTTACAGGTTTATATATATAATATATATACAATATTTTTCCATACATTAAAATACATTTTTATAAAAAAATTGTGTGTGTGGGTGGGGGGGGGGGGGGGGGGCGCTAGAGTCCAGTAACCCCCTGGATACAGGATGGGTTTGACCAAGAGATCTGGAGACCGGGACATTAGCCATTGTATGTTAGGCAGTTAGAAGGATAGATAAGATTCACATGGCATAATTAACCGGATAAGCTCTATTTAAAGTGCTGCTCCAAATATTCGAGGTAGGAAAAAAGTTAATTCGTCACATATGTCTATTTTCCATAGAGCCTCTCTAACAGATTCCCCGATACATGTAATAATATTTATGCATAAGATATAATAGATTTTATACAAATACAGAAAGATTACTTGTATACCAAACGATGAACACCTTACAATCAAATTTATTTGTCTTTGTTACGAACAACATTTATCTAATAAAAAGTTAACATGCCATTTGGTTAATTTATCTGTGGCAACTAGACTTACCACGACGACATACCAAACGCAACCCTAGTTTGGTCGCTAAATTTGTAAATCTTAGGCCCTCGTTTGGTTCAGGCCTCTATTGGCATTGGGTTGTGGCTTTTTGTGTGACATCAGTCTAATCCGGTTTGGATTAGGTTGGTTTGGCTTTTGGTTTGTAATGGGATAACGAGCCCATTTTGGATTCCGTAACCCCAAAAATTGAACCAAGTGAATCCCACTATGTGCGGGATTTGAAATCCCAGTCCATTTTATGATTGTATCATTCGTCTCTCTCCTCCCCTGACCTGGACTCCTCTATCGCAAAGCCGAATCTCGTCTTTGCCTTTCTCACTCGTGATTCCTCCTATCACAGCAACTCACACGACATTTTCCCAAGGACGACAAAAGCAAGCAATTTCGTGGTTATCAGTCGAGCAAAAGCAAGCAATATCGTGGTGAGCTCGATTTTGTGTGTGACAGACTATGATGGTGGCATCAACGTCAAGTTGCTTTCTGGTTCTCAGTCAAATCGACATGGAGAGGAATGAATCTTCCCAATCTAGGGTTGTGTACCTGCTCAAGAATCATGGGTAGGAGTGCCAAATTGAGCAGGCATGCCATCACAGGCTACAAAACTACTACTAGACGTCGCCAAACATCTGTGTCATCTACATTAGTCATGCAAACCTTATCTCATTGGTTGTTTTTCTCTTTTTACTATTGTACATTCCTTGCAAAGGAATCAATGATGAAACCCTAGCTCGGGCATACCCGTTTGATGAATGCCTTATAAATGGCACCCATGTTAGTGGCTTTGATAGCACTTCAGTTTGCCCTCATACTCCATATCCTATTCCAATCACTTGGGATTGATCCTACTGGGGTTTCAGAGATATACACCTGGTGTTTGAGGTACTACATAGTACACTGAGTGAGTTTGATTTGCTTGTATTTTTCATTTGTGATCTCTCTTTCATACTAACCCCATTTCTGATTTTGTTTTTCTTACATCAAATTGGGATGCTCATGGCTATGGATATGGAATACCTTAATGTTCACTATTTAGGTACCTCCTCTCATTAAGGAATATTGGAGTTATTTCAAGTATTGATTTACTATTTTTGTGCTACTCTTGTATAACAGATGTGATGTATTGTCAGGAGTCGCTTAGCCCTTTTTCTATATAAACACATTTGAGTTGTGTTCGTTAGTGGCCAATAGTGCGAACAAATGTATTCAATGTTGTGCAATTTACCCCTAGATACCACTTGTTTCGTAATGTAATCATGTAAGTAAGGGATAACCTACCTTGATTTAGTTGTGGTCAAGTTTCAATGGGCATTTGGTTTGTAATGCTACTTATTTACACTGCATTATAGCTTTTTATCATTGTTTGTCAAGCATTTTCCAATGCATTTGTGTACATTGATATTACTTGACATACATGAATGACATGTCTTGACTCTAATAGCCACAAGGGGCCAGTTCTCTTATGAATAGTATGAGCCTAGACAAGCATATATGTTTCAGTTTCATTCATATTACTATCTAAGGATGTGTCAAGGTTATTAGAACTAGCCTAGCCTAGAAATAATTATCACTGCTAGACCTAGCCTATATAACTTTACCCATGAACCTAGGAAGAGTCATTTCAACTAGGAACCTAAGGCGGAATCAATTCCACAATGTCTGTCGTATACTATATCATATGATCTCATTTTAAAATAGGTTTCGCTATAATTAGTTCTTATATTTCCTAACCTATTTATTTGTTTGTATAATGAGAATAATGAGACTGAAAATCTATTTCCTTATGAAACTTGTTATATACAATTAGGTCAAAAATAGTGGTCAATAAACTTTAGTATTATCATGCCTATTCTTGTCTTCCCTAATTGACAATGATTCCCATATACTATTAATTTGAGGTTACATTTATAGTCATTTAGATCATTTATTAAGGTCTGTATTATAAAAATGATTACCTCAATAGCCTATATTTTTAAGTAATAATATGTTATAAAGGTTTTGTTTTAGAGGTGACTGTCCTGATAAGTTGATTCGCACAACTCCTTACCCATGTATCATCTGCATTTTTATGATTAACTGGACCTTTGTTGGCATTTACCATTATTTTGCAATTGTTGATGTAGTCTTTATCGTAATTAACCCATGTTTCCTAATATGACTATGATGATTAATTGATGTTAGTCTCACATGCATTTCCCTAATTAGATCTCATTTACCATAGTTGAAACCTAATTTAGATTTGATTAGTCTCTAACTAAACCTCAGTTTCCCTATTCAGATTATGTTGATTGTTGTAATGTCCATCATACTTAACTTCTCATGATCTCTAATGTCAACATTTGACTCCAATTGAATTGGATTTTAGTTCACATTAATTGTTACCTAGTTCACCTTTCCCTATCTAAATGCACTCTCAATTTATGGCAGACATCTATGAATGCATTGTGAATTCCATACTGCATTAGTTGCATTTATGAACTCATTGAAGTGTGATACATGGAATTGACTGCTCAACTAGTTATCCCTAGTCTCTGGTTGGTGGACATTTGACATATTTATATGGCATGACGTCTTTTATTAATTTTAATTGTATGCATTTATACATTTTTTGCCATTTATTTTACTTGACTAAATCAATAGGTTTTTAATAATAAATCTTAGGAAAGGTATATGACTTATTTCCTTATGTATTTTGTAGTTCGATATGATTAGTATTGATGTTTTCAATGTATAGTATACGTGCTCATGTATGGGAATTTGAGTGTGGATTTACCCACTCACTGCTATAGCAAACCCATATAAAAAATACTAAAGCATATTGAGATAGTAGACCCATATATAAAACTACTATGACATACTAATTAATATATAGTTTCTTGGTGAAATTTACCAATGAATCTAATTTGGTTATATAACATACTGATTGAGAAATATTGATTAATATATAGATAATGTTTTAAGATGAAACATGAATATTTTAGAAATAAAAACTTAATTACGGATTAGTAATCAATAGACTTTGATATTAATGGTGTTTGTGATGAGTATTTGACTTTCTTTTGACAAACTGGTCAGTTTTTTTGATACCATTTTCTATAATTTTAGGTATTTATGATTATTTTTCTAAACAAGTGTATACAGATAGAAATTATGCCATTGGAACCAAATTATAATTCTTTTGTTGTTGTGATTGTAATCTACAATTTTTGATATCAAAATATCAATTAATTGTTATTTGTAGCCCCGTTATTGTTGACACATTGGTTCAAATACAACTTCTTCAATATTCCCCTAGTTTTATCTCAAAAGTTTTATATGGTATTAGCCCAATTGGCATGACTTTGATAACAATTCTTTCCGTGTTTAGTATGTGAGGTGGTCCCATTTAATAACTTGTCATTATATATTTCTCTCTGAATTTTGATATGGTAAAAAAAATGTAATGTGCATTAGGTATGTATTTTTGGATGTATCTAGTTGTGTGGGTGACATAGAACATTTTTAGTACATCCACTACAAGTCAGTTTGGGTATAGGCCTTAATATCCTTCACTTAGGTATTCAGTGCCAATTGTTGGGCATATGTGACCATACATTGTTAAGTAATAACCAATTACTGGGAATATTTGTGGACTATACTTAGAACTATCCCTAGTAGGGCATGCTTTGCAATTGGTATTAGCACAATATATTCAATGCAAATACTTGTGATTGTTACTACTTCCTGAACATGGTATTATTCCTATACATAATGTCAATGTTCAGTAATGTACAAATTCCTTATCATGGTGTTTTGATAGGACGTACAATTATGTTTTATTCATTTCTTTCCAAATTAATTAATGGATTTGATGTTGTGTTTGAATATTATGTGCCCACACCAACTGTTTCATTTATAATGTGGTGTGGCCATACTACTTAATAAGACTTATCACTAAATATGGTAGACCTTTACATGACCATATTGTCCACTTTAGTATCATTGTCCAAGCATTGTTAGCATACTTGTAGGTGTTACTTACACCTTACCTAATAGGCCAACTATTTTCCATGTTTAGTTCATGCACTCTTTATCAAGTTGGTCAGTTGACTCCACACAACCCATTAGGTGTGTAGTAATTTTGGTTCCCACACCAACTGTTCCATTTATAGTGTGGTGTGGCTAAACTTCCTAATTAGATAGAGTCCTAAACATTGTATGATTTCTACTAGTATTCCTTTTCCTAGATCATGTTGTCCATGCTCATTTAATGTACATGTTCCTTATTATGGTGTTGTTCATGGTTGATGAGAATCAGGTGTGGATATTTTAGGAAATGTCATTGTGGTTTAATCATTATATACCAAACTAATTCATGGCTTTGATGTTCAAACTGGATTTGTTTTACTCAAAGTTGGCTTAGTATTGTTGTCCAAGCATTATTAAGTACTAGCCCCATATGTTGAGCATACATGTGGTTCTTACTTTCACTTAGACCATATATTATGACTAGTTTGAGTCACTGCCTCCATGTGTAGCTAACTCAAGCACTAGTGCCACAATTGTTTGAGTATTGAGTAGGGGTTCAAAAACTACACAAACCATGTTTACTTAGTCATGTCCTTAAATATGGTATGATATCCATGTGGTATGCCTTATCCTAAATAGGGTTCAAAAACCAAGTTTTAATAATTAGGTCAACATAAGAATGGTAAATACCTAGAAAAAATGGTCACGATGTAGTTCTATGTTATGCACATTCACTATTGTTACACACATATGTCTATGGTCATACAAGAATGGTTAGACCCTAGTTACACCCTAATATGAATTTCTTTGCTTATCTTATAATGGGTTCGATACATATTCCTACTAAATATTTATCAAATTTTGGTAGAAATTCATGTTATATTTTTTATCTTTTATGTTCTAAATATCTTACCCAGGACTAAATATTGAATTTGTATCCCTTTTCAGATGTGAAACCCCATCTACTGAATTTTTTCTAGGAGTATGGTTAGTCATTGACTAGTATGCATTCCTTCATATTGATGGATATGTGATAAATTTATTTCACAAAATTGTAGGTGTTAGTGTGACCTGGATGGCCTGTTCTTAACTACCTAGACTTCAACCATTGTGGTTCCCCTTATATTTGGCCTCGGGTAGATGTGCCCCATGTATTTGTAAAAAATTTAGGTTAGTCTTTGGAGCATAGTTAGTCATTGATTAGTATGCATCCCTTCATATTCATGGACCTAGACTGAAGAGGGTTTTCTTTACATTTGGTCCATAAGATGAAGGAGTAGTCATTGAATGAATTTATACCTAATTTGTTAGCTGTAATAGGGTTTTAACCAACTATGTTTCTAATTAGTCTTTGGTCATGCTCTGTACAGAGCAGGACATGTTTACCATATCCACTTGTTTACAAGGTTTCATTCTTACACCCTCACAATTGTACTATATTGCAACACCATTGCTAGTATAGCTACTCAATACACAAGGCTCCGTTAGTTACTACTTTGAGATCGTGTATGCCATAGGTAGATGTATAGATTACCAGTTAACTTGGGAGGGTTTGAGGGAGACACTCTATGACTAGAAAAATATGGTGGGGGAGGCTTTATGTGACATTGAAGCATGTAAAAACCTGATGGAAAAACCTCAACAAATAATTTGTTAAGATGAGAACGTGACCAATCTTAGTAGTGTTGGGAGGGATGAGACAAGGAACAAGCACATAGTCCCAGACACCCAGGAATGGAGGGATACACTTAGGCTATGTAAAACAATAGACGAACGTAATATTTGAGTACTAGATCTAGATGTAACCTCCTAATTAGAAATCTTTAACAATTAGGGAAACAAAGAGATATAATAATTGCTTAATTATCTTATGATTACGATGAAATTGAGTGATGGGGGGAAGAAACATTACTAGAGGTCAGCATGCAATGTCCTCAACTGACAGACACCTTCCGTCAGACGTTGCCTTTGAGGACAAAGTTATTGTTGACTTAGATGCATCTGATACACCTCTTGATGGAGATAACATAGGACTTGCAATTGACATGGTCTATTTTGGCATCTAGAGTGAGTGAGACAATACTAGGACTGATCACCAAGGTGGTGGGATGGATCACCAAGTGGTGGGACAAGGACTTCTCCTAGTCACATGATAAGAAGCATGGGGACTAACACCTAAATGATCTTTTCTGTCCAAGGAGGTGGCAAGAAAATTCACCTAGGTCTATGCAAAGGTGCACAAAGTAGGCACCGACATGTCCACCCACATTGTTGAAAAGGAAGAGTATCCATAGATTTTGCAACATTCCAACATAAATTTCCTAGATACCCCTTTGTAGTTTTTTACATCTCTTGTGAATGGCATGAAGGAGGCCACAAGCCACACAATATGCCTCATCCTTTAGTAAATCACATAAAAACTTCTGATGTGATTGTGAGACCTTCATTTTAGGTTCCATGGAGGTTTGCCCAACAAACACCACAAATGTCACTGTGAGACCCCTGACCTTCATTTATTCTTGATCTTGCTTGCTTAACATAATAATATGCTTAAAACCTTAATCTAATCACTTGACATGGTTATGTTTTCAGTTTGGTCTAGTTTGGATGATGTTTGAGCTAGTTACACATATATGTGCTTGTTTTGGACCTAATTGCAATTTACTCATGTTTAGGGTTTATCTTGAAATTTATCACATGCTTATTGTGCCTCACATGTTTTGGTATCATGTTGGAGAGATAGTAGCACCTTATTGTACCTTGGTGTGGTGATATGGCATCATGAGTTGATGATTAGGGTTTTTCTTTGATACCTTGTGTAGATGGTTAGTCTTACTTGTGTGTTGACCCTTGAGTTTTGAGTTCAACAACCACCTTGATGTTTCTTCAACCATGGTGTCTTTGGTCGATGAATTTTTGGATGTGCCTTGAGTTCTCTTTGGTCAATGAGCTCTTGAACTCTTTCTTTGGTATCTAAGAGCTAGGGTTTTGACCTATGCGGCCGATGGGTGTTATGTGTTTTGGTCACAGAGAAATCCCTTTGACCAATGGGTTTTCCTGTACAAGTATGTAGATGGTTTTCCTTGGTTTGATGACCTTAGTTTCATGCATGGTCTTATTTCTTACATGGAAGAGTTTTGAGGGACAAGTGGCACATGTGGCATGACACCTAACCTCCCTTACCTCTCGCATACCCTTGGGTATATATACCCCTCTCCTTGCATGCAAGTGATCCTTTTACAACCCTCTCCCCTCTATCCTCTCCTTGCATCTCATCCCTTGTTCTTGGCAGTGCAATTGGAGATTGTGCTTGAAGGAGGTGGTCGAACCACTTGCATGTAGAACTAGAGTTTGGAGTAACTCTCCTTTGGTGTTCCTTGATCTTGGTAAGTGATCTCTCTTGCTTGATATTTGTTTTCTTGCAACCCTACCCCTCTTATTTCTCTTGTTCAAACCCATGGTTATTGTGACACCCCGTGCCACAAAGGTGAGATTAATCAAAACAAAACTACGGAAGAAGGATTAACAAGAAGATTACAAGAAAATACTGAAAATTAAAACCATTTTCATAAAACTATCAAGCGACAAAAGCCTTTACATATGAGTCCTTTCATGCCTCAAAACACTTACGGTATGTGCCATGAACTTGTTACCAGATAACCTGTTCCATAACATATATACATGCATCCACTACATCTGTATACAAAAGGGCAAACAAACAACCACATATCGAAAGCACATCCACAAAACATCCCCAAGGACCTGAGTATATAGGGATGACTCTAGGACTCTAACAAAAGACATCCATCAACACTTCCAATAGTGTCATCTACTACCTTTCTTGTTGCTCCTCAACATCTGTTGCACGATCTCTACCTTCTCATGCATTTCCACCTAAAAAGGATGTCAAAAACCCAAGGGTGAGATTCCAAATCTCAGTGGGAGATATAACTCTCCACCAACTCTATTATTATCATAGATAAGATGATTAAAGCAAGCAATAAAGGTTACAAATATGATAAGCAGGAAATCATTATTAATAGGATGAGCAAGTACTATTGGATTATGTAACATCTTAACATTTTAAAAGGAATATGAAGAACATGTATATTACCTACCAACAATATTGTATAAAAACAAGCAAGGCCTCATCTGATGTTTTCGTATTTGATCCTATACAAGTATACTACACGGATGATTACATATTTTATTATTCCCTGAGGATTTGAGTCATACCACCCAAATCCAACTGACTACTGCTAAGTCAAAATCGGTGCCATAGATGGTTAATGGAAGTGCCAGAGTCCACGACCTCCCCACACCTCTTAGTCAACACAAGAGAAAAAACAGAAGAGACATATCAATCAACTCCAACAATGACATATAGTTAAGGTCAGGGATTGGATCACACATGGCCATCTACATATATAATCATACCTATCCCACCTTGGTACAGGTATGACGCTAGAAGAACAGGCTCACGCATGGCCATTCTAACATGAAGGAGTGTCTCACGCATGGCCATACATATCACAACGAGATCAACTCACGCATGGTAGTCTCACACATCATGTAATTAAGGATACAAGGGATTACTCGACTTGTACCCCACATATTCAAAAATATGTGCTCTGAGTTAAATTTGTTTCACTATTTAGCAAATGCTGACATGGAATGGATCTATGGCACGTGGCAAGCTACTAGATTAGGTTCCACTTGATTTGTTAGGTCATTTAAGTGTCTTTTAGCATCAATCAAGTTACAACGTATAAAATTTTAACAATTTCTAAAAAAATAAGGGCATAGCACATTACCGGAACATATTAGAACATATAAAGTGTGATCTCATCACATTATCACTTGATGCTTATCATTCACCACATTTTCCATCACAAGGACCACATATCTTGGGGTAACAACTCCTCCTCTCATCACTGAGGAAATCATCATCTCATATAAGGCAATAAGCCATCATTAGGTCATAAGAACATTTTCCTCCTCTTTCAATGATACCAACATCTTACATGCCTCATAAGGCCCATTCAAACATATCATCAACACCATAGATCTTATTTAGCTATGCATATCAACTTGTGTTACTTCCATGGTTAGAGACTTGTAACAAGAAAGATAATACTTCATTATCACAACCATTCAATAAAGATTCAAGTCATTAACATTACATCATTAGGGTTAGGGTTCTCTTTACCCTATTCAGGTGTACAAGGTTGGATCAACAACCACACTATAGATCATCACTTCCATTATCACTATAAGGTATGTTATGAGATAAAGGTTATCGAAAACAACACTCCTTTATTCTTCACACAACCACCCCATAGGGTATCACATCATATCATGTAACCCTATCATCAACCTGATGTAACATAACCACCATCACAAGGTATTAGTTGAGCCTATCATATAGTGTATCAGTTGAGACCATCTTGGTGTATCGGTTGATACTTGCCATAGGGTGTCGACTTGTCATCATCATTACATGTCGACTACCACTATGCAAGGCACAAAGGCTAACCTTACAAGAGGTGTATTGGTTTAGCCCTCTTGAGAGTGTGTCGGGCAACATCACCAAAAGGTGTAACGGGAAAAAATAGGTGTGTTGGGTAACCATAGGTATGTCGGGTTGTTAGGGTTAGGGTTTAGCAAAGCATCACTGTTCAAAGTGTATCGGGAAACCCTACTTGATAGTGTGTCGGCCTCTTGCTCCACCAAGGGTGTCATGACTTAGCACCCAAAGCAGACCAGCTCACATGAAACCATCATGGTCATGATAGCCTAGAAAGACATATCAGTTTAACTCCCCTCTAGGACATGATGGGTTAGCACCCTCTCAAAGCATAATGGTTTTGGCATCAAAGGGCATGACATGCTAACTCCAACAAGACCTATCAATTTAGCAGCCATATCAATATAGCAACCCCTAAACCATGACAGGCTAACCTTCTCAACACATGTCGACCTAAGCATCTCCAAGTCATGACAACTTACCACATGATGTGTCAGTTTGTTACATCACAAGTCACGATGACCACTTACCTCTTAGTGCATGTGTGTGGACTTGTCATCTTCAACCTTAAAAAAATCAGCTACTAGTTCATCTACTAACACGGAAAGAATGTGCAAAACATGAGCATCAACTTAAACAAAATTCATTCACCAAAATAGTTCTCAAAACCACCAAGAACTACTAACATATAAGAGGTACACAATCTAGATATAAGGATCAACATAAACATATGAAAAAGTGAAAATAACAAAGGAGGTTAAGAGTTATATAACCCGCCTCAAAGATCACCACCAAGATCCAAGCTTCAAGGTCAAGCTTCAAGTTCACGAGCTCAAGGTAGAAGATGATCTACCAAACTTGATCACCTCTACACCTCCAAAGGAGAAGATGATACCAAGGTTAAGATTGTTCAAGATGAAAAGAAGGTACACAAGATCCACGATCGAGAAGAAGAAGGAAGAAGAAGAGAGCTAGGAAACATAGCTTACCAAGGTATAATATGAAGGATGATCAAAGAACACCACAACTTGGAACTCATCACCAAAGCTCCAAGAGAAACTCCCTAGATCCTTAGGCTTCTCAAGGTAGTCCACCTAGAAGGAGAGAAAGCATAGATGGCCAAATGGATTCTCTTGCATGGAGAGAAAGAGGATTATATACAAGGGGATGAGAGAGGGATCATGGAAGAGGTGTAATCACCTTAGAATCTTAGGTTCCACTTGTCCACAAAAAAGGAGACACATGCACAACATCATGCAAGACATGGTGATAAGGTCTAGGTTAGGTCTCGTCCTCTTGGTCTCCTACCTAGGTCATGCTTGATACCATATCTCCACACACCCATAAACTAATAGGCACAACCCTACACACTCACAAACCGATAGGGCACATCCCTACACACTCAAAAACTGATAGGGCACAACCCTACACACTCACAAACCAATACACAACCTCTCCAAGGCTCTCAATCCTGAGAAAACACATCTAGCTGCAAGGCATACCTCACTCATGTGTTCAACACATCACCAAGGATGTCACCACACAACCAAGACCCAAACAAGGTTTCCATCTCTCTCTCCTCTAGTAATGCCAAGAGAGAGAAGGAACACTTTAGTGGTGGCAAACTTACACATCAACCCCTACTCTGGGTGAATTGCAAATTGCACCAAAACCTCACCACAAAACACAAGAATCATCCAAACAAGCTCAGACAAGAAACTTAAACTTTCTACAAGCCCTAATTACATCTCAGATGATTAATGCAAGGTTCTAATCAACATACTTAAGCAAAAGAAATAGGGTTATCCCAAAATGTGGGTCAGGGTCCTTATAGTTATCCTTGCTGGTATTTCTTGAGGAGCTTCTCTTTTCTTGGCTGAATCTGTCGTTCTACAATGTAGTGCCTAAGTTGAGTAGAAGATCACCATTCTTCCTTGTCTTTTCAAACTAGGGTCTTACCCTCTTTCTTATGCCCCTTTAACGTAGGGTTGTTCTTCTTTCTTTGTGGTGATGCTATCTTGACCACGAGGTGTTAATCAAGTGTTGGTTTTCCTCTCTTTCCTTGGAGCATCTTTATTTTGGGGTTGTTCTTCATAATCGAGGTGAGTTATATAACTTTCTCCTCGGTTATTTCTTACATTTACTTTGCATGAAATTAATCCACCTCTAAAATGTGCTTCTAAGTGTTATGATGATGATATATTGAACTAGGGTTTGTGATTATGTGGTGATCTTGAGTAGATATACTCCTTTTTCTAAACCCTAATTCCTGTACCCAAACTCTGGTTGATGATGGAGGTGTTGGCTCTTTCAAGCACAAGATAAACGTTGGTTTTCTCTCATGATCATGGTTTTATTCTCTTAATTAAGAATGGAGGTTTTGGATACATGTGTGATGGCTAAACGTATAGTTTTCTCTCTCTCTCTTGCATCATGGTTTGGTATCTATCATGTTGAGGATCAGACTTAGGGTTCTGGTGATCATCTTCTCCTTATGCTTTGCACTCTGGTGATTTTTTTTTCAATTTGATGACGATGATCACTTTGTTCGATGATATGTTGGATGGTCTTTGTCTTTCTTCATGAGGTCGTCAAGGATGCTGATGTTTTGAGTGGTCACCAAGGTCTTCACTTTCCTTAGTGGTCGATGAGTTTTCACCCTCTTGGGGTTGCTAAGTTTGCTAATTAAATGGTCTCTTAGGATGGTGATCTTCTCATCAGTTGATGATGTTTCCAAGTGCTTTTGGTTGCTAAGAATGGACATGTGTTTGATTATTGAACTTTTGCTTTCTCAGTGATCGACGAATTATGTGAAACCTTGGTTTTTCACTAGTAACTATTGTGAATGGCCATCAACAGTCGATGAACATGTGTGGACTGGTTTTCAGTGATCTAAGAAGATGGTATGCCCATGTGTTTATAATGGTTGATGAGAATGGGTTCACCTATGTATTCAGCAACCTATGTTCTGTACAATCCTATGCCACTGATGGTAATTTATGGCCTATATGCATTATCATGCTTCTATGGAATTGAATATGTGGTTTTTGACCTAATATGCTTCCAATAATATTGGAGATGGTGACAATTAGGGTTTGATATTACTTGCAGTATTGAAACCCTAATTCGATTAGCTATGATGAGCCCCAACCCTAATTGCAAGTGTATAATGTTTTGCTTAGTTATTTGAGTAATTAGCATGTTGATCAAATACTTTCTCTCTCATAATGTTGTAACCCTAATTTGTTGTTGAATGAACATCATAAGCTAATTTTGATTGGAGTATCACTTATGTGACACGTGTGGTGATTATGAACCTTGATGAGGTATGGAGAGATAATATGCTTTTGTAGGGAAAATGTGAATGGTCTTATAACCTTGACAGAGACTGTGTGCCTAATCGAGGTGATATCCTCTAGTAATGTGATAAGGGATTGGTATCCCATGGTGATGTGATAATGATGATGGGCTTGTGTATGACAATGAACTAGTACCATGTGGTGATGTGATCAGCTTTATACTTTATATGTTTTATATCTTATGAGGTTGCAACCTACCTTATCTTTTATAGAATCCTCTTAGGGTTTTCTTATAACTTGATTGATGCAGTTAAAATATACCCAATTGGCTTAACTAATCAAGTGGAACCCTAGTCATGTAGTTTCCATGGTGATAGATCCATTCCAGTGTCAGAAATTGTTGGATGGTGAAACGAGTATTAATAAGGGAAATTCAGAGCACATATTGTTGAGTATGTCGGGTGCTTGGAGAGTACATCCTTGTCATCTAGATCCCAAGGTGTTTGAGAGCAGTTGTATTCGTGTCTTGGTGTTATATATGTGATATATGAGGAAAATAGTGAGAATAGTTTCCATTTTTCCTCAGATCTAGTGTCGTGACATGTACCAAGGTGGACTAGGTGTTTTCCGCTTGACTATATGTCACTGTTGGTAGTTTGACTAATATGTCATTGTGGTGCAGACTCATACTGACTGAGTAGGGAGAAGATCTTGGATTCTATCTCTTCCTAGATCTTGTATGTCATTTATTTCAACTTAGCAGTGGTCAGTTGGATATGGGTGGTATGACTCAAATCCTCGGGGCATTAATTAAAATATGTAATATGTTAGTGTAGTATATCTGCTTAGAGTTAAACACACTTCACATTGGATGTTTACCCTTGCCAAGTTCTAATGTTTCTTAGTTGTTTTATAATGTGGTAAGAGAAACCAACTATTATACATGTTCTTTGTATTCCTTCTTATCATGTTTCCATGATTATCAGTGATAAATGTTCAACCTACCTAACATGTGTACTTAGTTTAAATTATTCTTATAGATTAATCTACTCATCTTGCTCAATATTATTATATCCTACTATGGCTCAATAATCATTGGTTGAGAGTTATATCTCTGGATGGAACATGGGTCTCACCCTTATGGTTTGCCACATTATTTTAGGTGTTCATCAGTGAAATGGGTATGATCATGTTGTTGAGGAAGAGTTGCTTGGGTTTTAGTAGTCATTGAAGGTTGGATAGTTACTAGTCTCGTAGTAGAGTCCTATGTGTCTTCTGAGTACTCTCAGGTTCGGAAGGGTTGTGTTTTGTAGATGATATGTACATTGATACATGTTTTTGGCAGTATGCATTAGTTATACATATGGCTTGTATATGTGTTTCATATATGTGAATAGATATCTTTTGTAACATATGTAAATACATGGTATGGTATGTGATATGTTACAGATTGCGGATCTTGCTGTAATATGTTTCCTCTCATTGATGGTAATATGAGATTGGTTTTAATTTATCATGCTTTCCATCTATGTGATTTGTTAGTAGTTAATCACGTGCTTTGTTTTGAGTAATCTCTCTCATGTGGCATCGGATTGTCACATGAAAAAGTTGGTATCAGATTTCTAGGTTCATTGAGTGTATAGGGACATAGGGCTGGGGTTGTGTCTGTTCTTGTATCCTCCAACATATCTGATTATAGCTTTTGATTATACAGATATGTATGGAGAGCACAAAGAACATGCTGAGAGTAGTTTTGTTGCATCAGTAGGTGGTTCCAGGAGGCAGTCCAAAGTAGATGGAGTGCCGGAAGTGCCTCAATTCGACCCAATAACCATGGAAAATTCCGCTTTCAGTCCATGCTTGGACTATTGATGGCCACAATTTCGCATATGGCAGAGAGAGTGCTCGTACCTCAAGGGAGGGCTTCTATTCCCAGTGTGGAATCCTAGGATTTTGGGAAGACCTTTAAGAGGTTGCGGCGTATTAAGGAGAATGAGTATGTTGGTACAATAGACCTGGTGGATGCATGCATGTCGTTGACGGAGTTGGAAAAGGCATTTAAGATCCTCAATATCATGGAAGAGGATAAGGTGAATCATGTGGTGTACCTGCTGAAGGGAAGTGTTGGCTATTAGTGGGCCATTGAGGAGGAGAAGAGACCTGGAATGGTGATTAGTTGGGAGGAGTTTTAGAGGGAGTTTGTGAGTTGATACTTCTCAGATATGTACCTTGATGAGAAGATCTTGTAGTTTGAGAAGATCCAGCAGGGATCAATGATGATCAAGGAGTATGAGGCGAAGTTCATGGAGTTGTTGAGGGTTTTATCCTCACATGGTTATGATGGATAAGGAGAGGATCCAACGGTTTTAAAAGGGTATTGATGATGATGGTGTCTTCTTTAGAGATAGGGAGAGGTTCTCTACCTTTGTGGAGTCAATGAGGAGGATTGAGCGGTTGGTTGTTGAGAAGCATGGAGCCAACATTTAGAAGAGACCAATGTAGTTTAAGGGGCAGTCTTTTGGAGGATTCAAGAAGCCTAGATTTTCATCACCTCAGACACATTAGAGATCAATAGTACAGTCTCTTTGGTCCATGAGCAAGGGCAGAGACTGTAGTTTTCTGCCAGTTGGAGCCTATAGTGCATCGTCCGTATTTATGGTAGGGCCTTCTCGGCCATGGTATGAGAACAAGATTTGTTACAAGTGTGGTCAGACTAGGCATACGAAGTGGTTTTTCCCTATGAAGGAAGAGGAGGTTATACATCAACTGAGGCAGAGTCAACAAGGTTCCCAGGGTAGCAGTTCAACACTAGTGGTGGAAAAGGACATGGTCAAGCGTCACAGGTAGGATCCTCTAGACAGGATAGCAGAGAAGTGGACAAGAATAGGCAATAGATCAATTCTATTCCATGAGTCAGCTGGATGGAGTGGTCAATCCACAGTTCGTGACAGGTCATATGGAACTTTTTCATTCTAATTTGTCTACATCTTCTTTTGTATCTATTTTGGTTGTCCCTGGTGCGACACACTCTTTTATCACCAGAGAGGTGATATATAGTTGTTCCTTTCCTATTTCTAGTAGACATGATAGTCTTTGGTTAGAAACCCCTCTTGTTGGTTCTACCTAGTTGTATGATATGTGTCCATCCTGTATTCTTTCTTTCTTAGGATGCAACATTCAAATAGACCTTATGCCACTTGGCATGCATGGATTTAGTGTGTTCCTTGGGATGGATACTTAGGAAAAGTATGGAGTGGTCTTGGACTATGTTCCAAGGTGACGATGTTCTTTGACAGTGATGTTTTGTGGATCTTCCAAGGAGATAGGAATATTCTTCAGACATGCTTGGTGTCAACTATGACAACAAGGAGGCTGATGAGGTAGGATGTGAGTCTTTCTTGGAACATGTGGTGGATTCCAAGGTGAGGCATCCTAGTATCTAGGAGGCATGTATTGTTCAAGAGTTTGAGGATGTTTTTCCTAAATAGTTTCTTGGAGTTCCCTTTCCTAGAGAGATTGATTTTCAAATCAATTTTGTCCTGGTACAAAACTGATAATATAGTCACCGTACATGATGGAACCGACAGAGATGCATGATTTAAAGAAGTAAGTGTAGGTCATGTTAGAGAAGGGCTTTATCAGACTGATCACTTCCCCTTGGGGTGCTCCTATGTTGTTCATGAAGAAGAAGGATGGTTCTATGAGGTTGTGCATTGACTACTAATAGTTGAACAAGGTTATGATCAAGAAAAAGAACTTTTTATTGAGGATAGATGATTTGTTTGATTAGTTGAGAGGTGTTGTAGTGTTTTTTGAGATAGATCAAGGTTAGGATACCATTAGTTGAGGATCAACATGGATGACATACCCAAGTCATCTTTCAAGACTAGGTATGGTCACTATGCCTTTGTGGTTATGTCGTTTGGGCTAACCAACACACCAATAGCGCTCATGGACATGTTGAACAAAGTGTTCAGGTTGTATCTTGGCCAGTTCTTGGTAATGTTCATTGAAGAAACTTTGATCTACTCTAGAGATACCCAACAATGTGAGCAACATCTACAATAAGCATTGACGTTGTTGAGGCAACACAAGTTGTACGCCAAGTTCAGCAAGTGTGAGTTCTGGCTGGAGGAGGTATCCTTTATAGGTCACATGATATCTGATAGAGGTGTTTGTGTGGACCCCAAGAAAGCACAGTCCATGCTATAGTGGGATCAACCTAAGGCACTGATGGATGTTTGTAGTTTCCTAGATTTGGTAGGTTACTATAGGACGTTTATCAAGAACTTCAATGTTGTGGCATTACCCCAACCAAGTTGATAAGGAATAGTGTACCCTTTGTCTGGGATGACAAATGTCAACATTCTTTTTATCTTTTGAAGGAGAAGTTTACCAGGGCACTAGTGCTAGTTCTGCTAGAGCAAGGGAAAGGTTACATCATCTTCTATGATGCGTCGAAGAATGATTTGGGATGTGTGCCGATGCAAGTAAGAACATGGTTTTCTTTGCTTTGTGACAGCTTAAGAAACATGAGGAGAGCTACCCAATGCATGATTTGGACCTTGCAGATGTGGTCCATGCTTTGAAGATTTGGATAAAATACCTTTATAGAGAGAAGTGTAGATCTTCACTACCATAAGAACCTTCAATATATCTTCTCAAAGCATGAGCTGAGCATGCGATAGAGGAGATGGTTGGAATTGATCAAAGACTATGATTACACCATAGACTACCATTGAGGGAAGGAAAACACAATGGTAGATGTGCTTAGAAGGAAGGCTTCTTTGTCATCATATACATAAAAGGCATATTTATGTTCCTTGGTGTGCCATAAGTGAGACATGTTGGTGTTGTTGCGTCAGATGAACATGAAATTAGATGTTTCCTTGTTGAAAGGCTTGCTAGCATAGTTATAGGTGAAGCCTACCTTGATGCGGTAGATCAAAAATGCACAAGGAGATGATGTTGCGATACAACAGATCTGATCAGAGTTTGGTAGCGAGAAGTGTGAGGGATTCCATGAGACAAAGGATGGGACTATTTGTTTCCATGACAGGACATTGGTTCCAGATGTTGATGGTCTGAGGAAGATGGTCCTTGAGGAAGCTCATTCTTTAATGTATGTAATGCATCTAGGCAGTACCAAGATGTACCATAACTAAAGGACCTATATTGGTGGCTTGGCTTGAATCATGACATGGCTTAGTTCATGGTAAGATGTTGTGTGTGTTAGTAGGTCAAGGTTGAGCATCATAAACCTATAGGGATGTTACAACCATTGTCTATAACTTAGTGGAAATGGGATCATGTCACTATGGACTCTATTGTTGATCTTCCTAGGATAGCCAAAGGTCACAATTCCATCTGGGTGATAGTGTATAGGTTGACCAAGTCAGGGCACTTTCTTCCTGTGAAAATGACATATACATCAGAGAAGCTAACATAGGTATATCTAGATGAGGTAGTGTGTTTGCACAGTATCCTGGTGATGACAGTGTCTAACTGAGGTCCTCATTTTACCAGTCATTTTTGGAGAGTCTACATACAACCATGGGTAAGCAATTGAGGTTCAACACAACGTTTTACCCACTAACTGATGGTCAGTCAGAGAGGACCATTCATATTTTGGAGGATCTGTTGGGAGCTTGTGTTTTGCAATTTCTTGGAGGTTGGGATGTGCACCTCAGTTTGATAGATTTTTCTTACAACAACAATTATTAGAGGATTATCTCCATGGCACTGTATGAATCCTTATATGAGTGGCGCTATAGGTCTCTACTTTGTTGATATGAGACTGGTGAGTATCCTCTTTTGGTTCTTGATCTTATAAAACAGTCTACAGAGAAGATCAAAGTGATACAACAACAGCTGAAGGCATCCCAATACATACAAAAGTCCTATGATGATAATCGTCACAAGCCCTTCGAGTCCCAAGTGGGATACAAGGTGTATCTCAATGTCTCTACTTGGAAAGGTGTGATGAGGTTTGCGAAGAAGGGTAAGTTGGCTCCCAGGTTTAGGGGACATTAACTGCACGTCTTGGGAAGGTGGCTTACAGTTTGAATCTACTTCTAGAGTTGCACAAGTTACATCTTTTCTTCTATGTTTCTATGTTGAGGAAGTGTCATCCAGATACAGGGATAGTGTTGTAGTCGATGGAGGTTGAGTTGGAGGAGGACGTGTTGTATGTTGAGGGTCCTGTGTTGATCTTGGATAGGAGGGTGAAGAAGATGAAGAAGAAGGATACAATGTTGGTTAAGGTATTGTGGCATCACCATGGCGTGGAGGAAGCCATGTGGGAGTTAGAGGACAAGATGCATAGGAAGTACCCATCTCTCTTCGTGTAGGATTTGTCGGGTGAAATCCTTGTCAGGGGTTTATGGTTGTAAGAACCCTAACCTAGATTTATGCTTGATCTTTCTTGCTTAATATAATAATATGCTTAAAACCTTAATCTAATCATGTGACTGTTGGTAAGCTATGCTGGTAGATCCAATCATATGATGATTGACATGGAATAATTACCTAAAAGGATTTGATTAATAATAATAACATATATAAATGCAAGCTTCCAATTCATCTGTTTCACTCTGTTAAGAGATAACTAGGATAAAGAGTGAAAGTCTAGAGAATTATATTACTCAATGACGTATGTTGTCAAGTTACTATCCTTATAGATGAGATCATACATATGTTAAAAATATACATATTCTCATTTTGTCCCTGATCGGTTGTTATTTTAGAAGGATGATAGACAACAATAACACATAGGATCAGAGTGTGAGTTGGTTGATGACTAAATCTCATTAGTCATGATGTGGCAATATCAAACCAAGCAGATAGTCACATGTTAGGGAATTTTGTATCTGACAAACCCACCGTGAGAGTGACACATGGTTTTGTGGTCACAATCATCTCTCATAGTGAAGGTGGCGACTGTGATTCTTAAACCTAAAATCACTACACTCATCACATGTCATTGGGTACACTTTGACATCATCAAACGCAGTCCTGAAATGTCAGTTGTTATATCGGAGATGATTAGGTGACTTTGACACATGGGGATAGACTATGAGTGATAGATATGGGATTTTTCCCTCCTACTAGAGTATGGTGTCCTAGCCACTTGATAAATGAGACTGAGAAATGCATGTGCATGCACATGTGAATCAATATATGATATTGAGATTACATTATGTCAAAAGATCTGCTCTTGGTTTGAGAAATATGGATTGAACATTGAGAGGATGACCAACCATGCCTCGAGTTCATCTAGGATATCAGAGACAATGGAATTATACAATCACTGCAACACCTTACACAAATTGTTGGTTGAATTTGTTCTCCAACTTTCCATAGACTTGGGTAAAACTACTGTGCGACTAAGCATCACTCTTTGCTTATGATGTCAAAAGCTAGTTATGGACATTCATTGCCAACATGATATGGGACCTATAGGGTCACACACATAGGAACTCATCTAGAAGAGGAGTTTGATCTTGAGTGACCCTTGGATTGAGTACTAAAGTGTTTAGGTATTCAATTCATGGAACCGATCACTCGATTGGTTGAACAGGTTTTCCAAACAACCAAATCACTAAGTGAGACTGTCATTTGGACTGCCAAATGGGCATCTCAATTGTTGAGGTGGCTATTTGGGTGGTTAGGAAGATCAAGGATTGAATTGGCTTAGTTATACCCTTGAACTGACTAGTTCAATGATTGAACCGACTGGCTCATCTCAACTCACCAGACGACCATCTGGGTGAGTTAGATAGGCATCTCTCCTGGGTGAGACGGTCCAATCGAGATCGAATGAAGGTTCGAGATGTTTCCCGAGTAGTTTCTATTGCATATACTTGGAGAGCAAGTAAAAATAATATGTATATTATTTGGAATTGAAATTTCCAAATTTGTGTGTGACTGGGAAACTGCCACATGGCCATTTGGCAATGAGAGATGACCATCTTGCACACCAGACGGCCGTCTCGGTGTGCAAAATGGCTATTTTGGGTGTCGTAGGTGGGGAAAGTTCAAGTTCTTCTGGTCTTTTCCACTCCCTCACAACCCCGTATAGAATGGGAACCTTGACCCAAACCCCACCTATAAAAGGACGGGTATTGGGTGATTCCCAAGATACAACACAAAAAATTGAGAATTAGTTCCTCTGACAATTGTTGTCCTCTCTAGTTGGGGTAACTAAGAAAACCCAAGCAAGTCCTACCCGACAGGGAGGGATAGCCAATAGGAGAGAACAACTGAGAAGTTGTCATTGTGGGAGAGTAGGTTGTTGACTAGTACACCAACAGAAGGGACAACTCCTTCCTGTCTATTCTTGGTGAACGATAGGAGTTCTAGTTGGTCTGTGTGGACTACACTAGAGGAAAGAGTACTTTGGTTGTTGCTCAGAGAGAAAAGTCAACTTGTAGTCTGTGGAGAGACCACTATAGTCTCTATAAAGGTTGTGGGGATAGTTGTTTGTGGTGAAGACCAGGAGCTGCACAACCACCGTCCAAGAGCAACTTGTCAACAGTTCTAAAGAAGCAATTTTTGTCACTGTACTTACTCTAGGACCAGGTATAACTTACTAAAACCATCCTTCCTATTTCATAGTAGTTTACATGATCTTGCTGTTATGGGAATACAGATACATAAATTTTGTTTCCAATGCTATACTTTGTTCTCATATTTCCCAGTGGTATCAGAGCCACGTCAATTTACTATGTTTTAGGATAATTGATATGTGATTGGATTTTTGGTTTTATCATTTATTTGTTGCATATGATGTGAATATTTAAACTACTCTCATATGCATATTCAATCAAAGACCACATAATCCCAAACTAATATTTGCACATATGATATGATATATATGCAATTTACACTCGTCGACCTAAAAGCAATTTTGATGGGGAATGTGTAGCATGGTTATGGCCTAAACCCTATTTTTTATGGCCTAAACCCTATTTCTATGTGTGATTGGATGGTTTGGTTCTTGTTTATCTCGATCTACATATTGATCCCCTACCTCTCTCTTCTTGATGTAATGTTAATGTTTTCCTACCTTTTCTCCCCTCAAATGTAACTTAAGGTTTCTATTATTCAATGTAATAAAGTAGCAATAGGATAGTTTCTTTTCTTGCAATGACATTGAAGATTCTCATCTCCGGTTGAGACGAATAGTTTGTGAGATGAGTCGACCGTCTGGAGGACCAAGGAGGACAGTGTGATGGAACCAAATGATCGCTTGGTGGGCCCAGTCGACCGTTTGGAAGGAGTCCAAACATCGGTTGGATAGGAGGTCAGACGACCCTCCTAGAGACCCAACTAACCTTTTGGAAGGAGTACAATCATCGGTTGGATAGGAGGACCAACTAACTGGCCAAGAGGCGAGATGACCGGTTTAAGGGTTGAATCGATCTACCCACATTGGCAAGCACAAATATACATCAACTGTAGATTCATACATATGATGTGATGATTGACCTAGGTGGCAGTAATTCCTTGTGCCTCTAAGGAACAACTAGACACAGTCATAACCATCACCTTTTGTTTTGTATTGCATATTTATGTTGTGGGGTATAGCATGTATATGATACGTACTATATATGTAGTGATTGGATACCGTACATGTGTATATATATATATGATATATATAAAACTGCTTAATCAAACATATTAAGTCTAAGATGCTTTCCATTAGCAATACACATGAAAAGCTTGATTGACCTAGCATAGATTTATACAAAGCATGTGGTTCGTCTATCTCGTGGAAGTGTGATGGTAGATACATAGATATGCACAAAGCATGGTGTGTATCTATCGTATTAGCTATTGGGTCAGGATTAACTAGTGACTTAGATAGCTCAACTCCAGAGGCATGGAGATGATCATGGAAAAGAGTTGCGCATATCATCTATCCAAGAGTTGCATATGATGCAATTGGCATGATTTCCTACCTTAAGGGTTGATTATGGACGTTTTTGTAGGTATAATTAAATCATGTTGGATCTTGGTTCATTAGAAAATTGTTTGCTACAATTTTCTGAATTGATACTTGAGAGTTATCAATTTGAACAAAAAAATGAGAACGGTAATTAATTAAAAACCTAATTGTTATCGCCCAAATTTTATTCAAATCAAACCAAAAGATTGAGTTTCTGACAAAATTGCAAGTTCTTTTGTAGACCCAAATGGAAACAACAAACAATCACTTTTCTCTACGATCAGTCCTTGAGAAAGACAAACTTACTAGGAATAACGTCCACCACTGGATCAGGATGTTGAGAATTGATCTCACGTAGGAGCGCAAGCTCTATGCCCTGGAAATGCCAGAACCAGAGGAACCAACTCAAAATGCTCCAAGGGATGACAAGGATGCTTATAAGAAGCATGCTTAAGACATTGTGGATGTCAAGTGTTTGATGCTTTGCTCCATGAACCATGAGTTGTAGAGGTAGCATGAAAATGTGGGGGTGATTGAGATGGTTACACATCTCAAGAACACATCCCAAGATTTGGCAAGACAAGAGAGATATGATGTCTCTATGGCATTATCAAGTACAACATGATAGAAGGAGATCTAGTAAGTCCTCATGTACTCAAGTTCATTGGGTATGTTGAGAACCTAACTAGAATTGGATTCCCCTTGGGTCAAGAGTTGGCCACTGACATAATTCTACAGTCTCTTCCAGAATCATATAATTAGTTTGTCATGAACTATAACATGAACGAATTTCACAAGCCATTAATAGAGTTGTTGGGCATGTTGAGGACAACGAAGACACAAATGAAGAAAGACAAGACCATGCCTGTGATGGTGATCATCAAGATAAAGGGTAAGTCTAAAGGCAAAGGTAAAGCTAAGAAGAGTTCTAAAGCTAACCAGAAGTCCAAGTGTTCAGATCTTAAGGCAAAAGGTAGAGTAAAGAAACAAAGAGGTGATTGTCACCATTGTCACCAGCCTAGACATCAGAAGAGAAATTGCCCACTCTGGTTAGAGGAACTAAAGAAGAAGAAGGTTGGAGCTAAGGCTTCCACTTCATGTATAAACAACATAATATAAATTTAATTACTTCTTAAATTTTGGTATATGATACCAGATAAGAGATATTGCACATCTGTATATCAGAATAGATCTGACATACTGATGTGCAAGATCTGACAAGAAGTAAAAGCCCTCTTCGAAGGAAAAAGATGGACAAGGTAGAGCAAGTGTTGCGGAAGCCATAGTCTACATTTTAATTTATCTTAGCCCAATGGACATGTAATAGAGTTATTAAAACTACAATTTCATTGTTCCATTAGAATAGAAATACTTTCTTTATGCATCTTGTATGGATAAGGATGATTATCAATAAAGAATTGTTAGCACTTCTATTTCAAAGATATGATCTTTCATGGCATTGACCCTAAAACATCTTGTGATATTTATGTGAAATGATCCAAATATGAATTTTTATAATGTTTAATAGTAAAGGATTATAATTGATAACTTAATTCCATCACTAGCATTAGTCATTTTATACGAATATGAGAAGTGCATGCCTAGAATACATATCGATGTTGATCTAGATTCCCTTAGTTATTGAACCTAAGGAAACATGCAAATCTTATTTACAAACAAATATGACATGACATCTTTCACTAAATGTAGTGGGAGGATAAGTCTTCCACTAGAACTCATACATAAGATGCATGAAGATCTTATTTCCATAGTTAATTAATACTTCATTTTCATTTACTGGTAATATGATGATATGCCCCATATGGAATTAAAACATTAATCTCTTGAAAATGTTCAAGGAGATTGTAAATGAAGTGTGAAATTCATGAAAGTATTAAGATACTTTGATATGATCAAATTATGAAATAATTTATGTCAATACCTTGAGTACCTTCAAGAAAGAACTATGATAATGTATCACAAGACAATCCTCTGAACATGTTGATGTGTCAGAATGAAGGAATTGTACCATGATGAGTCATGATATAATTATTAATTAATCTAATCTTCTTATATCCTCACAAATATACTTATCACTAAATAATGTACCACATGAATGGTTTGTAAGACATCATATATGATATGATTTGGGAATGTCCCAATAAGTCTAAAGGATTGAAACCCACCCTGAGAAAGTTTATCCATAAATCATTATAGTTGAACATTACTGTTAATCCCTATCCAACAACAAAATTGTTTTGTTTATAGGATAACTGATTTTTTAAAGAATCTGTGGGAGTAAGAGTAAAACTAGCAATGTTCAAGGCTAACAAAGAGGTACAAAGAGAATCACAAGTTGTTGTGGAATCTCAGGTTCATTATGTAACACAAAATAAAATATTTCTAGCAGAATACATCTAAGATTGGAGGATTGTGAATTGGACAATTTGGATGTGTTGGTCATACAGGATGACCCAACTAGTCAACTAGAAGCTATTTTTGAGCTATATGGAATCCCATGTAAGTTAACAAGGTAAAACCTTGATAAGCTCCATCAAAAGGGGTAATACCTAATGGGTGAAATAGGGTCTTATGGTAAGGACCTGTTGGATAACATAAAACAGACAGATTTGTTAGTAAAAGTTTCAAATCAAGTTCAAGTTGTTGGACATGATAAAAATTCCTTTACCAATTTTCGAGCTTGTTATTGTAGTTAGAATAGACTATGATATTTGGCATATGGAGATGGTAACCAAATTCCTTAAGGAGAATACATTAGAGTATGTGTACGTGACACAACCTAAGAGGTTTCATAATTTCAAGAATGCAAATAAAGTCTGCAAACTACAAAGATCAATCTAGGATTGAAACAAGCACCTCAGAGATGGGATCTTATGACTTGATAAGACCGCCAAAGTGTTTGACTTGAATCAAGGAAAAAGATCATGTTTGTGTTTACAAAAGATTTAGTGGGAGAATATATGAATATTCCACATATGATGAGGAATAAAATCTCACTATTTTGAATTTTAAGAATTGTCATAAAAAGTCCTTCAGTAATGAAGGTATTGTTGGGTTTTGCTTGGTCAAAGTAGGCAGCAAAACAAAAAAATTTACTTGACCATAAACCCATAACCAGCAGATCGTATCAACATCTATGTAATGGGGAGGATGGTTTTAGCAATTTATACCTAGTCTTGAGGTTTGCTCAGTGACTATACCTCACGGCAGGTGTAGTTTTCAACCACCTATCTTTGACATCGTCTGTGCAAATCCTGGTCTTGACCCGGACAGTGATTGACTGTCATCATCTTGAGCGGTAGAAGTCTCCCGCCTGTATAGATAGTCCACATAGACTATCATGAACTCTAGTCGATTTGAAGAATGGACTAGAAGGAGTTGTCTCCTTCTGTTGGCATACTAGTCACCAACACACTCTCCCACAAGTAGTTGCTTTTCTACATTTGTCTTTCCCTCATTGTTCCTCCTTGAATGGGTAAAACTTGCTTGGGCTCTCTCGCTTACCAAAACAAGAGAGGACAACAACTTTGCAGAGCAACTGATGTTCTGAATTGTGTCTCTAGAGAATCCCCCTGTACCCCTCTATTTATAGTAGAGGGTAGGGTCAGGGTTCCCAGTCTGTGCGGGAGTAGAAGGGTCCAAATTTTCCATGAATAATTTGTACTGCAGAAGGCTAACCGATCAATTCCTAGTGAACCGATCGGTTGGCATAGTGAACTAGTCAGTTCACTTAGTAAACTGGGTAGTTCACAAGCCAGACCTGCCTGCAATTGACTTTCCTAATTTGTTTCTAATCAACACAAAGATTAATTCTTGTCCCAATTTAATTGAACAAGTGAAATGGGTAACTTTTTCTCATGAACCGGGAAACCCAACACATGCTCATTTGGTCCAAGTGAACCGATTGGTTCACCAGAGTGAACTAGTCATCTCACTAACCATGAGCCTATCGGTTCACCCAGTGAACCAATTGGTTGGTGGTCCAGATTGTGCAGAACTCAGTCAATTCAGTTCTCAACCAATCTGACACTCTAATCAATTGGTTCAACACTTGAACTTGATGATTCTGAGTCAATTCTATTGATTGAATGTTTGATTGAGTACCTAAACACTTTAGTAATCAATCCAAACATTACTCATGGATAAAATTCTCTTCTAGGTGAATCATAAACCCCTCTTCCAGGTGAATCCTATGTGTGTGACCCTATAGGTCCCATATCACATTGGTAGTGAATGTCCATAACTAGCTTATGACATAACAATCAAAGATAGGTGCCTAGTTGCATGTCAGTTCTACCCAAGTGAATGGAAAGTTGGAGAACAACCTTCAACCTACAGTCTGTGCTTGGTGTTCCAATGAATCTATAATTTCTTTGTCTCTGATATCCTAAATGAACTCAAGGCATGGAGTTGTCATCCTTTCAATATTCATTCATGTTTATTGAAGTAGAATAGTATGTCAGAGATATTTGTGAACTCCATGTCATATATTGATTCACATGTGCATGCACATGCAATTCTCAGTCTCACTTATCAAGTGCTTGGACACCATACTCCCTTAGGAGGGACAAATCTTATACCCATCACTCACAGTCTATCTCATGTGTAAAAGCCACCCAATCATCACCTTTATAACAACCCATGTTTTAGGACTACATTTGATGATGTCAAAGTGTACCCAATCACATTCGACGAGTGCAGTGATTTTAGGTCTAAGAATCACAATCACCGCCATCACTATGAGAGATCATTCTGACTACCATGTCATGGTTCCATGTGTCACTCTCATGGTGGGCTTGTCTGATACACTATTCTCCAACATGTATCTATGTGCTTGGTTTGATATCATATATCATGACTAATGAGACACTGTCATCAACCAACACACACTCTAGTCTTTATATGTCATTGTTGTCTATCAACCTTCCATAATGACATCCGACTAGGGACATAATAAGAATGTACATACTCTTAGCATCTGTATGATCTCATTGTTTAGGTCCTTAACCCGAAGACATACATTATTGAGTATTGTCATTCTTTAAACATTCATTCTGCTCCATCATTTATCTCATAATTTATTGAACTAGAATAAATTAGAAGCTTGCCTTTTATATTTATCAAATCAATCATGATGTATGACAATCCAATCATCATATGATTGGATCTCAGGGCATGCATACCAACAAGTATAGGTGAACCAGCTTATGAGATAAGGATCATGATCATGATCTATAGAGATAGTTCTTAAAAGTTTCACAAATTGAAGTTTGAGCACATACAATAGCAAAATGTTGAAAGAGTTCAACATGGATGGATTTAAGGAGAAGAGAATGTGGATTTATCTCTCATGAACCCTATATTCCTATTCTTGTAAAGAATGGAAATATACTGAATAAGATTCCATGCACCAACCTCAACAATGTATCTATCATGAATGTTATAAATGTACTTATCCCATATAATCTTTTATGTATTGGACATGAAAAGATGATATAAACCCAATAAGGGTTATTGGAAGGTCATTACAAGATAACCATTAGTACTTATGAAGTACTTAAGGATAAGATTGCTAGTCAATAAGGATAGTAATAAAAGGAAGAGTTGGATGTAAAGGGTTATATCAATGTAAGCTTCCATAATGACAAAAATGATTGCAAATTAAAATATGTTTGATTTAAAAGAACAAGAGATGATTAGTTGGAAATATTTTGAACTAATAGACATTAATGATAATCTACAATAGAAGTCGAGTATACTTGTGTTATGAACATAGAGTGATACTATATGGATCTAAAAGTTCATATGATGAATTTATAGATGTTCCAACCATTGATGACTTAGTAGAGATGTTGTAATAACAATGGAGCTAATTTTTAGGCAAGAAATATCATATACCATATTATGACGGTTTCATATCAGAGAGAAGAAATAAGAAACATGTAATATACTGACTATAAGCAAAGTGTTGCTAACCCACTATTTTAGCACTAGCACAACAAAAGCATGTCAGACATGTTTAGATCAACTAAGGATGAAATACATGGGTGATTGGCTCTAAGTGCAAGTGGGAGTCTATTGGTAAGGTATGCCCGTAAAGACAATCATATCATGATTGACAAGGCATAATTACCTAAAAGGATTTGATTAATAATAATAACTTATATAAAGGCAAGATTCCAATTCATCTGTTTCACTAAGTTATGAGATAATGAGGATATAGAGTGAAAGTCTAGAGAATTATATTACTCAACGGCGTATGCTATAAAGTTACTATCCTTGTGGATGAGATCATATAGATGTTAAGAGTACATATACATATTCTCATTATGTCCCTGATCGGTTATTATTGTGGAAGGATGATAGACAAAAATAACACATAAGATCAGAGAATGAGTTAGTTGATGAATAATTTTCATTAGTCATGATATGGAACTATCAAACCAAGCAGACAGATACATGTTAGGGAAGAGTGTATTGGATAGACCCACCTTGAGAGTGACACTTGGTTTTGTGGCCACAGTCATATCTCATAGTGAAGGTGGTGATTGTGATTCTTAGACTTGAAATCACTACACTCGTCACATGTCATTGGGTACGCTTTGACATCATCAAACACAGTCTTGAAACATGGGTTGTTATAATGGTGATGATTGACTGACTTTGAGACATGGGGATAGACTGTGAGTGATAGATATGGAATTTGTCCCTCCTACTGGAGTATGATTTCTTGGCCACTTGATAAGCAAAATTGAGAAATGCATGTGCATGCACATGTGAATCAATATATGATATCGAGGTTACATTATCTCAAACATTGTTCTCTTGGTTCAAGATATATGGATTGCACATTGAGAGGATGACCAACCATGCCTTGAGTTCATCCTGGATATCAAATGCAAAGGAATTATACAATCATTGCAACACCTTACATAGATTGTAGGTTGAACTTGTTCTCCTACTTTCCATTCACTTGGGTAACACTGATGTGAGACTAGGCACCACTCTTTGCTTGCGATGTCATAAGATAGTTATGGACATTCACTGCCAACATGATATAGGACCTATAGGGTCATACACTTAGGAACTCATCTAGAAGAAGAGTTTGATCTTGAATGACCATATAATTGATAATTAAAATGTTTAGGTATTCAATTCATGCAAATGATCGCTCAATAGGCTGGTGAGGTCTTCCAAATGACCATCTCACTAAGTGAGATGGTCGTTTGGGTAGCCAAATGGGTGTCTCAATTGTTGAGATAGCAGTTTGGTGGTCATGCAAATCAAGGATCAAATTGGCTTAGTTCTACCCTTGAACTGACTGGTTCAATATAATTGAACTAATCGATTCATCTCAACTCACCTGGCAGCCATTTGGTGAGTGAGACGGGTGTATCACCTGGGTGAGATGGCCTAGTTGGGGCCAAATGAAGGTTAGAGATGTTTCCTGAATAGTTTGAATTGCATATACTTGGAGAGAAAGTAAAATTAATATGTATATTAATTGGAGTCAAAATTTCCAAATTCATGTGCGGTTGGAAAACTACCAAACGGCCGTTTGGCTGTGCTAGACGACCGTCTCGCACACTAGACGACCATCTTGCACACCATAGGACTGTTTGGGTGTGTGAAATGGCCATTTCGTCTGTCGTAGGTTGTGAAGGTTCAAGTTCTTCCGGCCCTTTCTACTCCCACACAATCCCATACAGACTGGGTACCCTGACCCAAAGCCCGCCTATAAAAGGAGGGGTACTAGGGGCTTCCCCGGATACAACACAAGCAACTGAGAATCAATTCCTCTAATAACTATTATCCTCTCTGGTTGTGGTAACCAAGAGAACCCAGGAAAGTCCTACCCGACAGGGAGGGATAGCCAAGGGGAGAGAAAAACTAAGAAGTTGTCATTGTAGGAGAGTAGGTTGGTGACTAGTACACCAACAGAAGGGGCAACTCCTTCCTATCTATTCTTGGTGAATGACAAGAGTTCTAGTTGGTTTTTGTGGACTACTCTAGAGGTAGGAGTCCTTTGGCTGTTTCTCAAAGTACAAAGTCAACCTACAGTCCATGGCGAGACCACCGGAGTCGCTACAGATGTTGCATAGATAACTGTTCATGGTGAAGACTATGAGCTGCACAACCACCATCTAAGATTAACTTGTCAACAATTGGAAAGAAGGGATTGTTGTCACTGGACTTGCTCTAGGACCAGGTATAACTCACTAAAACTATCCTTCCTATTTCATAGTAGTTGACGTGATCCTGTTATTATGGAAATACAGATAGATACATTTTTGTTTCGGTAGCTATACTATGTTCCTATATTGCCCAATAGTGACATGCTTATGTTTTCAATATGTACCAGTTTTAGATGATTTTGATCTAGTTACAAATATATGTGCTTATTTTGGACCTCATTGGAATTTACCCATGTCTAGGATTTATCTTGCAGTTTGTCACATGCTTGATGTGCCACACATGTTTTGGCATCATGTTGGAGAGATAGTGGTACCTTATTGTACCTTGGTGGGATGATGTTGCATCATGAGTTGATGATTAGGGTTTTGCTTAAATACCTTGTGTAAATGGTTGACCTTGCTTGTGTGTTGACCCTTGAGTTTTGGGTTAAGCGACCACCTTTATGTTCTTCGACCATGGTGTCTTAATTCAATGAGTTTTTGGATGTTCCTTGTGTTCTCTTCGATCAATGAGCTCTTGACCCTTTCTTTGCTTTCTAAGAGCTAGACTTTTGACCTATGCGACCGATGGGTTTTGATGTGTTTCAGTCGCAGAGAAATCCCTTCGACCGATGGGTTTTCCTGGACAAGTAGGTTGATGTTTTTTCTTGTTTTTAACGATCTTAGTTGAATGCATGGTTGTAGTGCATGCATGGTTGAGTTTTGAGGGACAAATGTCACATGTGGCATGACACCTAACCTCTCTTACCTCTCTCCTATTGTTCAGTATATATACTTATCTCCTTTAATCCAAGTGATCCTTTTACACCCTCTCCCCTCTCTACTCTCCTTGTATCTTATCCCTTGTGTTCTTGGTGGTGCAAGTGGAGCTTGTGCTTGAAGTAAGTGGTTTAACCACTTGCATGTAGAGCTAGGGTTTGGAGCAACTCTCCTTTGGTGTTACTTGATCTTAGTAGGTGATCTCTCTTTCTTGATCTTTATTTTCTTGCAACCCTACCCCTCTTCTTTATCTTAGTTGAACCCATGGTTCTCCATGGTGGTGCTTCTTCAAGAACTCTCTCTCTCTCTCTCTCTCTCTCTTCTTATCTGAATCCATGGTTCTCCATGGTAGTGCCTAAGTTGAGTTGAAGATTTCTCTCTTCCTTATCTTTCCATGCTAGGGTTTTACCCTCTTTCTTGTACCCCTAACCTAGGGTTGTTCTTCTTTCTTTGATGTGATGTTATCTTGATCGTGAGGTTTTGATCAAGTTTGAGTTTTCCTCTATTTCCTTATAGCATATTGCTTCTGGGGTTGTTCTTCACAATCAAGGTGAGTTATATAACTTTCTCCTCAGTTATTGCTTACATTTAACTTACATGCAATTAATCTACCTCTAAAATGTGTTTCTAAGTCGTATGATGATATATTGAACTAAGTTTGTGATTATGTGGTGATCTTGAGTATATAAACTCCTTTTTCTAAAACCTTATTCTTGTATCCAAACTCTTGTTGATGATGGAGGTGTTGGTTCTTCCATGCTCATGCTAAACGTTGGTTTTCTCTCATAGTCATGGTTTTATTCTCTTGCTTGAGAATGAAGGTTTGGATACATGTATGATGTCTAAATGTCTAGTTCTCTCTCTCTTACATCATGGTTTGGTATCTATCCTATTGAGGATCATATTTTGGGTTTTGGTGATGACCTTTTTCTTGTGCTTTGCACTTTGATGATTTTTTTTTCAATTTCATGATGATGATCACTTTGTTTGATCATGGGGTGGATGGTCTTTCTCTTTTTTCATGAGATCATAAATGATGTTGATGTTTTGAGTGGTCTCTGAGGTCTTCTCTTTCCTTAATGGTCAATGAGTTCTCTCCCTCTTAATGTTGCTAAGTTTTCTAATTTAATGGTCGCTTAGGATGGCAATATTCTCATCGGTTGATGAGGTTTCCAAGTGCTTTTGGTCATCAAGAATGGACATGTGTTTGGTTTTTGAAGTTTTTCTTTCTAAGAGACTGATGAAGGGTGTTAAACTCTATTTTTTCAGTGGTCACTTAATGACCTTCAACGTTCAATGAACATGTATGGCCTGGTTTTCAGTGATCGAAGAAGATGGTATGACCATGTGTTTTTAGTGGTCGATGAGAATGGGTTGACCTATGTTTTCAGCAACCTATGGTGTGTATAATCTTATGCAATCAATGATAATTTTTGGGCTATATGGATTATCATTCTTTGATGGAATTGATGATGTGGTTTTTGACCCAATATGCTTCCAAGAATATGGGATATGGTGACAATTAGGGTTTGATGTTACTTGCTGATTTGAAACCTTGAGTCGGTTAGCCATGATGAGCCCCAATCCGAATTGCAAGTACATTATGTTGTTGCTTAATTATTTAAGTAATTATCATGTTGATCAAATAATTCCTCTCTCCTAATAACATCATAAGATAATGTTTGATTGGAGTATCACTTATGTGACACATGTGTGGTGATTATGAACCTTGATGAGGCATGAAGAGATAATGATGCTTTTATAGGGAATAATGTGAATGGTATTATGACCTTGGTAGAGGATTTGTGTCTAATTGGGTTGATATCCTTTGGTAATGTACTAAGGTTTTGGTATACCATGGTGATGTGATAATAATGATGATCTTGTGTATGAAAGTGAACCAGTATCATGTGGTGATGTGATCTGCTTTATGCTTTATACATATCATATCATCTGAAGTTGCAACCTACCTTATCTTTTGTAGAATCCTTTTAGGGTTTACTTGTAACTTGATTGACGTAGTTAAAAGATACCCAATTGGCTTAACTAATCAAGTGAAACCCTAATCATGTAGTTGCCATGGCCATAAACCCATTCCAGTGTCAAAACTTGTTGGATGGTGAAATCAATATTCCTAAGGGAAGCTCGAAGTGCATACTATTGAGTATGTGGGGTGCATGGAGAGTACATCTTTGTCCTCCAGTTTCCAAGGTATTTGAAAGTGGTTGTGGTCATCTCTCTGTGTTATATATGTGATATGTGAGTACAACAATGATAATAGTTGTGGTTGTGCCTCAGATGATACAAGTGTGTATAACCTGGTTTCTAGTGTTGTGATCTATACCAAGGTGGACTAGGTGTTTTCAACTTGACTATATGTCACTGGTGGTAGTTTGACTGATATGTCACTGTGGTGCAGACTCTTACTAACTGAGTGGGGAGAAGATCTTGGATTCCGACTCTTCCTAGATCTTATATGGCACCGATTTTGACTTAGCAGTGGTCAGTTGGATTTGGGTGGTATGACTCAAATCCTCAGGGAATTAATTAAATATGTAATATAGCCATGTTGTGTATTTTATTAGGGTTAAACATGCTTCACATTGGATGTTTAACCTTGCCCCTTTCTTATGTTGCTTAGTTGTTTTATAATGCAGTAATAGAAATCAACTATTATACATGTTTTGTGTATTCCTTGTTGTCATGTTTCCATGATTATCAATGATAAATGTTCAACATGCCTAACCTATGTACTTAGTTTAAATAATTCTTTTAGTTGAATCTTCTCATCCTACTTAATAATGTTATATCCTATATGTTTCAATAATCATTGGTTGAGAGTTATATCTCTCGCTGGGACATGGATCTTAGTCTTGTAGTCCACCACATCTTTTTAGGTGGTCATCAACAACATGGGCAGGATTGTGTTGTTGAGGAGAGTAGCTTGGGGATCAATAGTCGCAGAAGGTTGGATAGCTTCTAGTCTCATAGTAGAGCCCTATGTGTCATACATGTACTCTTAGGTCCGCGAGGGTTGTGTTTTGTAGATGATCTGTATATCGACATGTGGTTTTGGCAATATGCCTTGGTTATACATATGGCTTGTATATGTGTCTCATATATGTGAACATATATCTTTTGTAACTTATGCAAATACCTAATATGGTATGTGATATGTTACATGTTGTGGATTTTGTTGTAATATGTCTCCACTCAGTGATCGTAATATGGGATCAGTTTAAATTTATCATTCTTTCTAGCTATGCGATTTGTTAGTAGTTAATCATGCTCTTTATTTTGAGTAATCTCACTCATGTGACATTGGGATGTCACAATCACCATATTATGTTACACATCAATAGGATTTTCCTTCACAGTCCCCACCTTCACCATTCAACATCACCACTAGCATGCCATCAATATGGAAGATGTTCAATGATGATCTCATCACAAGGGGCCATAGAAGAGGCTCTTCACTATAGAGGAAGGCCAACAATGTATCAATAATGCATGTCATTACAAGAAGCCATTGAAGAGGCTTTGAAAGTTTTCATTACATCACATCATATATTTGACTCACACTCAGTTTTAATGTTGTTATATCAAGGTTATCAAAATTGATCTAACTTGATTTTCATTATGTTAAAATATTGAGTAAGGTTATGAAAAATACCCTACCAAGGTTTTTTCATGGTGTAGTAGTCCTTAAGGTTGCAAATATTAACCTACCTAGGTTGTTTAATGTATCTTATAATATTATTCTCTTTATGCAAATGTATGTTTATTATTCCATGCACCCTCTTTGATGTTTTCGTATTATGTTGTCTTATTATTGAAATCTTTCATTTTTACATTCACCATTTCTTGTTTTCTCTTCCATTAGGCCATCTTTGAGTACCCTAGTCATTGGTCTTGCACTTATATATAAGTTGTGTCATTGCTTTAATTGTAGGCATCATGGCTGGTAACAATTATAGCGAAACACCAAAATCGATAACTGACATATTGGATTTCAATTCTAGGCTAGAAAACTTGATTGTTGAATTTGTATCATATTCCATCATGGACAACTCGAATGCATTTTATGGAGAGTTGAGAAATCTAGTACCTAAATCTATTAGTATTAGAGGTAGCCCCCAAAAGGTTTGATAAATGAATAAGGGACATCAATAGAGTGTCTATGATCTTTATAGAATGCAACCTTAGACTCTTCTAACCCTTGTGGCTAAGATTGAGAGTCATGGATATCTACAAAGTAGTAGGGGAATTTCATTGGTGGAGGCCATCTGATACTTCCTCCAGATGGTTTTCCATGGCCATACCAATGATTCTTTAGTAGAAAACTACATCTATTCTGGAAAGACCATAAGCAAAAAATTAAACAAAGTTTTTGAAGCAGCTTGTGCCTAGTCATTCGAGTATGTTGTGCATCCCACCACACCCACAATGTCACACCATCACGTCTTGGACAAACCAAGGTTCTTCCCATACTTTAAGGTAATAATCTACATGACACGTTATGATGCATGACATATGATATTTAGTTACATGAATTCATTAATATGTTATCTTAGGATGCTATTTGGGAAATTGTTATGACACCCATTCCTATGTTGGTGAAAAGGGAAAAGCAAAACCATTACCAAACTAAGAAAGGGTTCGTGTCACTGAATATCATGGTTTTTGTAGACCTCAAAGTGGAGTTTATGTACGTTCTATAAGTGTGGGAGGGTTCCATTATAGACATGAGGATCCTCCAGTCAATGATAACGACTATTAGTTTCAAAGTGATGTAAGGGAAGTGCACATGGTGGATGCAAGATATGCTAACACACATCCATTTCTTGTGCCATATAGGAATGCATCTTACCATACAGTTGAGTACAGAGGCACACACATGTATAAAACAACACAAAGGATATATTCAACCACCAGCACACATAATTAAATAATGTTGTTGATAGAGCATTTTGTATGTTGAAGAGGACGTTTGCTTACCTACAAAAAGGCTCCAGGTAGCCATGCATTCACAATGTCATCTAATATTAGCATATTGTATCCTATACAATTTCATATGACACTAATGGGATGGTGATGTTATGATGGAGGAAGTCTTGGAAGCCTATTCAATGTCTATCCTCCTTGGCCATGGGTTGGACTTGAGCTCCCTCAAGCAAGTACACAACACAATGCTTGGAGGGTGATGTGCCATGGGAAGTCATATATAATTTCCTTTGGGACACGTGATGTCCTGGGCTTGTACTTTGAATATATAAGTACTTGATATCTATTTTGTATTACTAAAAAACACATACCCTATTGTCATGTGCTAAATCCTTTAAAAGTACTACTTTTCAATTATCTTTAGATTTTTAACATACTTGATATGTTGTTAAAGTAAAAATGTCACATAATCAACTAAACATCTCGCTCTTTCCTTCTTCTCTCTCTAGGAGCTCTGTTCCCTCTCTTGATGGGGTTGTTGCGCCATGTCGACGGCTGGTAGGGGCGGGGCGGGCTCCTCTGCTCCGTCCTCCACCCCCAGTTGGTCCTGATACAATTTCCAATCTTGTGGTGGATGTGACGATCGGCCGCTCTTGGGCTTCTGCCGTCGCGATGACTAGGGAAATCAAGGGGAGCTTGAAGCTGGTGGAGGTTGAGGGTGACCCGAGGGCCCCCAGCTTCCGGAAGGATGATGCTCGCCCCTGGATGCACATCTCGGGTCAGGTGACAGAGGCGATGGAGGATTCACATAAGAACTCAGTTATTGTCCAGGTGATGGGACGGAGGGTCGTCCGTGAACAACTGCTCAGATGGATGCTAATATCTTGGAAACCAAAAGGGGAGATTCAGTGCACGCCTATGTTGGGAGGCCTCTTCCTCACCAGGTTTGCCTATGAAGAGGATGTGATAACTGCTCTTGACCAAGGTCCTTGGTTCTTTGATCACTAGCTGGTCTTGACTAGGGTGTGGTCACTGAAGGCTGATCTCAGGAGGGCCTCTTTGACCACCGCGCCGGTCTGGGTTACCTTTCCAGATGTGGGGATCCAGTGGTCGAGCAAAGCCATTAAAATTATGTCTTATGGAGTTGGTGTTCCAAAGGTCGTTGATTTCTGGTCACAGGGGAGGTACGCGGGGGCTGCGCACTTATGCATTGAGGTGAACACGGACCAGGTACTTCCTCTGGCGGTAATGCTGGAAATGCCTGATGGGAAGGTACTCGAGATCAGGGTCATATACGATGCACTCCCTGATAGATGCAAGCATTGCAAGGTTTTTGAGCACGATGACAGCTGCTTCCCGGGCGATCAGACCACAACTGCAGATAAGGTGGTTGTTGATTTGCCAGAGACGAGCAAGAGGGCCAGATCCAAGCAGCTATCCTCGAGGAGGGCCGGCAGGTCAGCTTCTAAATGAGGTGATAAGGTGACAGCGAAGGCACCTGACGATGGCAGGAGGTCCAACAATGAGGCGGCAGACACGACCGAAGCTCCCCGTCAGGACAATGCTGAAGTTGATCCCAACTTGGCTTCGGTCGTGGTTGGGAAGGGCGGTGACAACCCATTGTTACACCCTGTGATTGAGGTGGAGGTAGGGGAGGTTTCAAGAAGTGAGAGCTTGGGGGATGATGTGCTGGCTGACAGAACACGACCCAATTCACTAGCTACTAACCTGTTCTTTGTCCTTGAGAATCTGGATGCTGATGAGCTGCTTGAGGAGCTTTCAGGCACTTGCAGGAGGAAGACTGATATGACCCTTTTTGCCAGTGCGAGGGGAAGGCGTACGTCGACCAGAGTGAACTCCTCCAAAAGAGGGGGTCACAAAGGAGGTTAATATTTCAGTCCTCACATGGAATGTGAGGGGGGCTTCCATGCCTCGGAAGCAAAGAAGGGTGAGGAAGGTGATCGGGGATAGCCAGGCTACTTTGGCACTCATTTTCGAGACAAATGTGAAAAGGATTAATAGGGATAGCCTCTCTGATGCCTTCCCTATGGACTGGGGTGTGGAGTCCAACCTGGAGCAGGTTGAAGCTGGCCGCATCACTGTTGGGTGGGACAGGAACGTTTGGGATATCCAGGTGATTCATGCTACTGATCAGTTGATGGTTCTCAGTTGCATCAATGCTGGTGGCTTCCACTGTGTGATCACCGCCGTTTATGGACACAATGACGAAGGCAGAAGAAGAAGATCCTGGGAGGATATCATCACCTCAACCCAAGAACAGATCCCTCATTTGGTGGTGGGTGACTTCAACAACGTACGTAAAGCGGGGGAAAAGGTGGGGGGAAAACCTATACCCGACTCAATCTTAGGGAGGTTCAACGACATGGTGGATGCAGCCAACCTGGTGGAATTTAATATGGTTGGGGGTATCATTACTTGGCACAATAAAAGAAGTCCTGAACATAGGACTTCGAGTAATCTGGATAGAGGCTTGGTGAACGATGCTTGGTTGGATAAGTTTCCGGAGGTGAAGGTGATCCTCGGTGGGCACCCCAACAGTGACCATGCCTGGCTCAATATTCCTCTGGCGATCACTCACATGAAGACTAGACCATTTAGGTTCCTAAACTTCTGGGTGGAGTGGCCAAGGTTCAAGGAGGTGTGGCTCATACTTGGGCAGAGAGGGTGGTTGGTAATCCTTTGTTCAGGGTGTCAGAGAAGCTGAGAAGGACCAAGGCTACCCTGAAAGAGTGGACATGTGAGTGTTCCAACCTCCCTGTCTTGGTAAAAAAGGCGTCTGTCGAGTACCAGGTGGCTGCAGAGGACCTTAGATCTCACCCTGATGATCCTGCCAGGATGAAAACGGAGGAAAGTAAAGCTAAAAGACTACTCCAACTTGAGAAAGCAGAGGAAATGTACCATTGGCAGAGAAGCAGGATCCAGTGGATTAATGATGGTGATCGCAACACGAAAATATATCATAATGCTACTAAGAAGAACCACATGCGTGATTGCATTCACGGCTTGATGAAGGATGATGCGTCAGTGTTGAGAGGGACCGATTCAGTGGCCCAGGAGGCGGTCCACTACTTTGATCAATTATACAACAAATAGGGGACCAGTAGGGGGGATACGATGCTAAGGAAAGGGGTGATGGAGGATATGAATAGGGAGCTATGTGGACCAGTGTCTGATAAAGAAATCAAAGAGGATGTCTTTGCTATTAGGGCGGCCAAAGCTCCTAGACCCGATGGGTTTAATGGGAAGTTCTTCCAAGCTTGCTGGGACATCATTGAGGAGGATATGGGTTGTGCGGTGAGGTGGTTTATGGTGGGGGCACCATGGTTAGGAAAGTAAATCATGCCTTGATAAGGCTCATACCTAAGGTTAGCAGGTCAGCTTCTATGTCAGATTACAGACCTATTGCTTGTTGTACGGTGTTATACAAAGTCTTGGCCAAGTTGTTGGTGAGTAGGTTGAAGAGGGTGCTGCCTGTGATTATCTCCCCTAAACAACTTGCTTTCATCAAAGATAGATATTTGGCGGAGGTTGCCCTGCTAGCCAAGGTGTTTTTGGAGGATTTCAATCGCAACAGGGCCACGAGGAAGGCCTGCATCAAATTAGACATTACGAAGGCCTACGATCATGTGGATTGGTTCGCTCTGTGGAGAATCATGGGTGCGATTGGGTTCTCGAACAGATGGATTAATTTGATGAGGCAATGTGTTGTAACCACTTCTTTCTCTGTGCTTGTCAATGGGGTGCCGCATGGCCTGTTTACTACTTCAAATGGCCTGAGGCAGGGTGATCCACTATCACCTTTACTCTTTGTCATTACCATGGAGTTCCTGTCACAAAGTATCCAGAGGGAACAAGATAGCGGGAATTTGAAGGTGTTCAAGACCGGGGGAGTCCTTGTCTCGTCCCATATCCTCTTTGCTGATGACATATGTTGTTCACCGTCGGACATGCTAAGTACCTAAGAAGGGTGAAAAGTATCCTGATCCACTTTGGGAAATTGACCGGTTTGTACATTAGTGAAATCAAGTCCAAAATCTTCCTTTCCCGGTCCTGTGATCTACGGAGGGGGAGATTGCGGAATGTGGTTGGTATCTCCACTGGGGTGTTCCCCACAAAATACTTGGGAATACCCCTCTCGGGTGGTAGAAGGAACGGAAGTCACTACAGCTCAGTGCTCGATGACCTTAGACGCACGGTGGACAAATGGGCCGAAAATAATATCTCGCTTACTAGACGCTTGGTGCTGATCAAATCTGTGCTCACGGCGAAGGTAAACTACTGGACTAGATTGGTTGAATTGCCCATGTTCATCATCGATAACTCCAGAAGTATAATGAACAACTTCCTTTGGGGGGGAAGGCCACGGTGTTTCTTGGGACACTGTGGCTAGGACGAGGGAACAAGGCAGTCTCGGTCTGCTGGATCCTCAGAGCAAGGCGGACAAAGCGACCATTCATCAGATCGATAGGTTCCTTATGAGGCCTGACTCACCTTGGGTGAAGTGGATGAGGGTGAGATACGACTCTTCCCTTAGTGTGATTCCGGTGGCGGGCGATTCTCTGGTTTGGAGACACATGATCACGATGTGGAGTGGTGTGAAGCACGAGTACAACCAACTATCTCAGAATACTTGGTGTTGCTTGGTTCCTGAACTTGGACAACAGAGGTTGGTCGGACCTCCTGTTATGTGGTTCACGGTCATTTGGAACAAAGTGCAGACTCCCAAGTGGAGTTGCAACCTCTACAGGTGCATTTTGGGTCGCTTACCTACTGCTGATAGGTTGACGGGCTGGGAGTTGATGGTTGACCCAGTGTGTAGATTGTGTAAGAAGGACAATGAGTCTCATTGGCACCTCTTTTTTGAGTGTGAGTTTTCCAAGTATCTGTGGGCTCGTATGATCATAAAATGTGGGTGGGGTGGCTCCCCTCCCTCCAATCTCTTGGAGATTTTGGATTGGCTGAGGACCAAGATGGCTAGGGAGCTCATTTTGGGCTACTTTGTGAGATTGGGGTTATCAGCCTTGACCTTCCTGATATGGCAACAAAGAAATGACAGAGTGCATGGTGGTAGGGAGTTGGATAAGTTTCAGTGATTTGATGTTCTCATGGAGAGACTCCGTCTTGTGTATAAGGCCAAACATGTGCTTTATAAAGGTTTAGACCTCCTTGTGAAAAGGCAGTGGGGCTTTTGTAGTTAATTACCCCAGGGGTTTTTGTAGTTAATCCCCGTGTAAAGTTCAGTATAGGTCCCCTATACTTTTGGTTTTAGTACTATTTTACCTTATCCAAAAAAAAGTAAAAATGTCACGCAATTTTTGTATATGTAGGATTTTTTACAATGGACAATGGAATGACCTCATGTCTGTGTGGCCTCCACTGAACCATTTGAGTATACATGGATGCCACAAATGCGGCTAATGGTCAATTCAAAGAAAACAACCCCCACATGTCGTACACTACATGTGGTAGGGGACTGGTCCAAACTAGATTTTGTATGATGTTGTCTGCACACTGACTTCAAATGAACGTGGGCACTCTAGATGCAATTAGACATTCAATGATAACACATCTAGTGTTTGCATGTGACAAAAGCAAGCAGTTGTCTACTACCTGGGATTTTGAATGCTCCATGAGATCAGACACTAATGGGATAATATTAAAAATAAGTACCCTCAAGATGAGACAAGACTATCTTTGTGAACAAATGCACTTTGGAACAAACAATGGTCCTCAACATATGAGGAAGGATATGATATTTCATGGTTGTAATGTACTTATAATGTCATTTTTATGGGTTGAACTACCTTTTTCTATTAAATGCATAAATTTGTAATCTATGGAGATTGAGAAACACATTACGTTATTAATTAAGTTTATTTTTTCAAATATCAATGGATACTTCACAAGTTTGGAGGTGTGTGTGTGTAATGTTGCCACATTTCTTATGAACACTAAGGATGTGGGGTTGTATGATTTTAACATCCTCAGAGAAAGACTGGGGAAATGTGATATAGTTTTGCAACAAGATAGGTTCTCTAATACAACCACAAATATGTAGATGTAATAATATGTCTATTAAGTGTTTCTTATTAGTAACAAAAACCATATACAATATAGAGTAAAGACTGATGCAAATACTTTTACTTCGAAAATGATCTCCCCCTAACAATGCAGTCTCTACATGATGATATTAAGTTATCGAATGATGAATGCAATACGGTATGGAGCTAGACAATGAGCTTGAAGGACTTTGTTGAAATGCATCACGATGCTGAAGATTATTACTAAACATTTTAGTATCAATACAGTGAAATTTATGTTGAAGTGAATAAGTTGGAGAATACAAAATGCCTTTTTTAGATTCCTTCACCTTTGATGATTCAATAGGGCCAAGTGTGTTTGTTGATATTAATGAATGAAAATTAGTTTCTATGGGCCATGTGCCTGTTGTTGTGAAAGTTACAATATAAGTTGTTTGCATATTATGTCTGCATGTTTGACTTATCATATTTTATCTACATTTGTATGCAATGCACCCTTAAAACTATAATATATTACACACAAAATTGGTAATATGGCTGGACCAGATAGGAGCGCCCATGGTCTATGGTAATGGAGGACTATGAGGCTCTATTTGATGCATTAAGATGATAATATGATATAGGGAGATGTGTGGATGGACAATTTACTTGACAAGCATGGAGGGAGACATTACATGAGTGGCTAAACAGAATGAGGATGCCTTACATGTCTATGGAGAAGGTCAAACTTGATTCAAGAACCTCAAGAGAGATTTATAAATAGAAATTCTTTATGCTAGGAACACTAGGGGATATTCACCCACTAGGCCTATAGAAACAACCTCACAAAGAAGGAAACCCTAAATCGTATGTAGACAACATCAATGATGCAGCTAGAGTATTTGGTGGTCAAGGCAATGAATGAAAGTTGCACGAATCCCGACCTAAAATATGTAGTATACAATTTGTGCGGAAACATTATAACATAGTTTAAGATGTTTTTATGCATTTAACTCCCTACGTGATAGAATGATTATAAACTAGTATATGTAATGTGACATAATGCTAGTATTTTTAAATACTTTGATATTGATGTCAAACATATTATACTATAATGTGCGATATCATTTATGTGTGTTTAGTTTTTTTTGTTGGAAAATTTGGGTAAGTATATTCCAAAACCCCCGAGAGGGACAAAATTACAAGCCACACCCTAACATGTGGCTACAAGTTCCTAGGAAATGGTTACAACAAATCCCAATTCCTAGCAATTATAGTTTAGTTTTCATCATTTGTTTGTTATAAATCATGTTATGGCCACAAACTTCTATTTTACTTTTATATAAACTATTTCATCTTCTAGCTGTCACACTCTAAGAACGAAAAGATCAACTGGTCTAAATTGTCTATTCTTGCAAGGCTTCCCACTCTCATTTGTCATCTTCATGCTCTAAGCCAATAGGTGTGATGGAACACAAGGAAGCGGTTGGTCACCCAATTTGTCAATTTCCCCTATTATTTTATTGGAAAAAAGATGATGTCAAGAAAGAGGACAAGTATAATGTCTCAGGATTTTAGGACTCAGATAAAATGATCTTAAAAGGAATGATTGGACTATCCATATCACCAAGGTGCACTTCCTTTTCTGAGAGCCAGTCACTAAATAACTCCATAGTTAAGCATGATCATCTTAGAGTAGTACAAGGATGGGTGACCAGTCGAGAAGTTGATACTGACTTGCACGTGTGTCACTAACTTGCGCATGTGTGAGGACAAAGTGTGCAGTTAAGGCTAGTGGTGATTTGTGGGTCCAGTCGTCATTCCTAAAACTCTACTAGAGCCTAGGGAAATGGGCCTAGGGGTTACCTATGGTATCAGATTCATAACCCCTCTAGTAGGTGGGGCCCACATGGACATGTGATACAATAGTCTTGAGCTGTGTAGTCTAATAAATTTGGAAAGGGATTTTCATGATGATGTAGCCACCCTTACACTAGTACCATGTGATCGGGAGATGGGTGTCCATGGGTCATTCTGGGTTTGTACTGAAATGGGGAAATATTATAAGGTCATATAGATAAAACTTGACGAGGACATCAAGAGTCTAAGTGGAGGAGATTGTAATGTCCCAGGATTTCAAGATAGAGATAAAATAATCTTAAAAGGAATGATTGGACTAAACATATCACCAAGGTGCACTTCCTTTTCTGGGAGAACATTAATAAAGAACTCCATAGTTAAGCGTTCTCATCTTAGAGTAGTACTAGGACGGGTGACCAATAGGGAAGTTGACCCCGACTTGTGCCTGTGTGAGGACAAAGTGCACAATTAAGGCTAGTGGTGATTTGTGGGGCCATTCGTCATTCCTGAAACTCTACTAGAGCCTAGGGCAGTGGGCCCAGGCATCAAAACAAGGAAGTAGTGAAGGAAGACTATGAAGTCTTGTGGGATGAATATGAAGAGGCCTTAATGTGGGGAGTCGTGTGAGGTTCAAATCTCATGTACGGTTTAATAGAGTGATAGTCAGGGTGACTTATCTTTCAACTTTTCCACTATCACCCCCAAAAAACCAAACTCTGCCTTACGTAAAGTTGCCAGAGTATGATTAACCTCTGGATTTGAAAGAACTGCTTATATACCTAGTATTGGCCATAATTTAAAAGAACATTCTGTAGTATTAGTAAGAGGAGGAAGGGTTAAAAATTTACTCGGTGTGAGATATCACATTGTTCGAGGAACACTAGATGTTTTCAGAGTAAAGGATCATCAAGGCCAACTGGGGTGGACCTACTTGGGATCATAATAAACCTTTTCCACCACCATGAACGGGTCAACATAGAGGTTGGTCACCATCTTAGAGTGGTTTTGGGCATGTCGGTCTAGGCATCCACCATGAGATGATGGAGCATTCAAAACATGTAACAGGAACCTTTTAGTAGAGGGAAGGTTGACTTTATTCCATATTTATTATGATCAATCCTTGGAGGGACAACAACCATATAGTTCAGCATGGATCAACAAGGAAGAACCTATATTGGTTGATGAATCTCATGAAGATGGTAAAAGATGTAGTTTGGTTCTATTTGGCATATTGAATGCAGTCTGGTTTTTCAAACAAGATTAGATTATATCATGTTATTATCTTCACTAGATTCAACAAATGATATAGGTTCTTCATTCTCAGGCCATGGTGATTGATCTGATTCCTATCCCTTGAAGTCTTCCTTAAGATCAGTTATGAGGAAAAGCCAAGCTTCACTCTACCATACTGATCCTTTGATAGATTTTAGATGATGCACCAACTCATGAAGAATGTTGAGCTCACCACAACAACATATAAGATGTTGTCCCTCCAACCCTTCCACATTTGGCCATTAACTAGTCTGCCTATGTTCATATTATGTTTACCAGTTTTAGTTTCCAAAATGAGAAATGTAAACTCTATTTGTATGGAACACGTCCTTTTTACAATGTGAATGACAATTATAAGTTGTTCATACAATTTTTTTTCCATCTACAAATTTACAAGTTGTCTCATTGTTCATTGTGCATCTACCAAATTATACGTTGTTTTCATGTTTTGTTGTACATATAGTAAATTATTGTTTGTTTGTTGCCCATATAGTAAATTGAAATATGTCCTCAATGGATAGTTTAATCATAAAGTTCATTAACAAGCACATATACATTTCTAACTTTGGTGTTTTTCAAACTATGATGCAATTGTTTCCCAATATAATGAATCACTTTCAATGAGATGAAAAGGTAGATGTAGCACTTGACACACTGTTAGGACATAAGTAATATTTACGATGAATGCTTATCCCTTTTTTACATCAAGTTTGGCATGATTCCTTTTTTGAATTCCACACATTAATATAGAGGAGTGACATCAACATGAACATGTTATGACCTCGATTTTACGATTTTGATATCAAATGTAGAAATTTATGACCAAGGATGTTTGTATATGATTGAACTCAACTTGAGGATCTTGTTATTCATATAAGAATAATTTCACCCAAAAAGCATGATTAGAGACAGAGTTGATGATGAATCGACTTGTATTCAAGGTTCACACACTTATTGTGAGGTTCTGTAAGGAATCCAATTTAACGAACAAATGTTTGATGTGTGGTGTCAGACTTAGGTAAATTCTAGATTACATAGAGATGAACATATACTGAAAATTTCATATTAATCATGTTAGCCAAGCGAGAGATAGCAATGTTTGAAATTTTCCTCGTAGCCTCGACCCTCCCTAAATCGTCACTGTGAAGATGCATACAGTTGTCCCGCGTGGGAACAGATCACTTCCATTGATTGGGTACTAAGAGGTCTCTTTAGATCTGTAACTTACCAAGACGGCCAGGAGCATGCAGAAGACCTTGCTCGAGCCTAGAGGAAGCACCAACGGCTGCCAAGGTTCCTTGATGCTTCTATCCTGATCTTTGGGCAACGGGGCAGATGCCAACGCTGGTGCAGCGGCGCTGACGGGTTCCCTGGAGCGTCGAGCGGTGCTCCATGGCGGCAAGCTCAGGTTGCCGAGGTGCTAGACCCAGCCACGATCGAGTTCGGATGATCAGCCTGAGTAGCTAAGGTCCTTCAGCTAGTGACGTCGGGGTTGGACCTGACTTGGAGCCTCGCCGGAGGAGGTCGTCGAGTTCCCAGCCAGACCATGCCCAGATTGGGCGGCGGCGACATCACGCCCTGATCAGCGTGAACGCATGATACCGCAAGCGTCAAGCGAGTGCAGCGGGAGAGGGAGTTGGTTCTGGCCAAACCCAGGTTAGACCGGCCCGGTTCAGTCCTTCCCAGTTGAGTGTTGCACCCTGAGAAGCCACGTGGCAACTCCTGATAGGCCATACGAGGTAAATGTCTTAGTTATTTCACAGTTCTTACAAAATTCATAGAAATTAGCATGCTTATCAGAAAAATATGTATAATATACCGAAATTCTCAGAAAAATGAGTAGAACTCAATGAAAGCATAATATCAAGTTTTTGACGAACTAGGATCAGTGATATCATGTAATATGTGTAACGCTTAGTTCTTGAATAATAAATAGCAAATAATGACATAAAATTATACAAAAATGTATGTAAGTCTATAATCATGTTTATAGTGCATATGATGTTAGATATGATCATGTTGATGCACGAAATTGTGTAATTTTCTCTATATGTATAATTAGAGCTAATAAAGCTAAATAAAATGCAATAAATGCATACATGGTCAATAAATGATGAAATGCACAGAGTAAGCTTATATCAGTATTTTGAACCTCAGTTTTAATTATGAGATCATAAAGATGAACAAAATCCAATTTATATGAAGATGAATATTAATACATGGTTTAAAACCCTAATCTAGGTTAATGATGTAACCTAGGGTTAATATGTGCACAAAAATAGAATATGGAACCTAATATTCAGAGAATGGATCATAATCTGGAAAATGACATCAGTAAGATAAATATAAGACAATAATGCAAGTAAACGTTGGAATATCCTAATGAGATAATATAAACCCTAATGAACACGACTAGGGTTAAGATGATGAGAACCTGATGATAGTATATGATCTTGTCTTAATCAGGTGCTGACCAATTTATCTAGATGATCATGGATGTGATAAGAACCTCTGAACTCAGGTACGTGGATATAATTATATGACTAGATTTGCTGGATGTTAAATATATGTACTTGCTTGTTTGTACTTGAAATACATTGTTGGATGTAGATCTATATGTATTGTCATTTCCGCCTTGAACAATAAGAATACTAAGGAAAGAAAATGGAATGTAGTTACTGATGGTTCATTAATCTCCCTATTAGAGAGGGAAAGTATTAATGTTGACTAGCACCTCCCTAATGGTACAAGGTACGCGGGGAGATCCCTAATGGTACAAGGTACGCAGGGATAGGGCCCAATATTTATGTTTGTGCTAAGTCCACCATAGTAATACATGTCCATTGAAATGTGATTAATAACTTGTGATTACCTGATTTTCTGCCTTTAAATAATGTTTTCTTTCTCTTTCTTCAATTTCGAGTATTTTATATGCCAGCATAGTATAGCTCTTTAATTCCACGTACCAACTTTTGTTGATGATATTGTTTCTCGTATTTTCTAGGTTCAGAGCTAGCATGGGATAAAAGAATAGGATTTGAGAAAATTGTACAGGTTGTACCTATTGTCTAAGATCCTAGATAGCATACATGTTCATAGATTGTAGAATTTTCATTCAATATGTAAATGTAAATCATTTTGTAATAATTCATCTTGTTTAATATACATGTGAATGTTGAGTATGTTATGGTTGTATGTTCATGTATGCGTATCATGCTTCCGCATCGCTTTTTGATATGATTGGATGATGTCTTCAGATTCTGACATCTCATTCCCAATAGGGTTTGGAGAAGCCAAAATCCGGGGACGTCACAGTTGGTATCAGAGCATGAACAATAGCTACACCTAACAATTGCTCACCATGAAATATTAAACCTAAATCTCACCTTTCACTTTAAACCTTAGAAACGTAGTAAGTTGTTCTATAGGAATAAGGTTTGACTTAGCCTCTAGGTTAGAACCTAGATGTTTGAGAACTAGGTTTAGACAAGTGTCTGAGACCCTTTCCATATAGAGCTCATATGTATGGGGAGCTACACTAGTCTACACCATGTTCTCACCATTTCACTAGGTTACATGATACCAGACTATCTACTATGTGTTGGACACTCGAGTTTTCTGGTTTGGTTTTGTTTCCCAATCGGCTCGCACCTCGACAGTTTTCTCTGACGCCTTCTTTCTCGGAGAAAAACTATATAATATTTTATTAGATATCTGTATATATAAAAATGTGTCCATCACACAGGAGAGTAGTGGGTGTTCATGCAACCTAAGTGAAAGGGAGTGACATCGGTCTAGAAGAGAGAGTAGTCTAGATTAGATGTCTAGAGCTGTATCAATATATGTGATACACAGTGTAGATGATAGAAGGGTAGTTGATATAAGCATGGATGATCTTATTTAAGTTCTACCTCTAATGATATAAGTTGCTTTATAAGGATTTAAGTTGTATATGACCTGAATCCAATTTTGAAGAATCTAAGCTAAGTCTTGATAATGAATGTGCATCCTCTTTTCTTATTTAAGATGAGCTAAGTTAAAATATGGTTGAATATGCATGAGCCTCAAGCTCTTTTACAAAGGAGGACCCTCAGTGTTAGGACAAGATATGTGGTGAACTCCAGAGAGGGTGAGATCCACAAGGAGAGGGTCATAGGACCTACCCTACAATATATGAAAATATGAGATATATGTAATATGATGTGTCTTAAGCTGGGTTACTCCTGAGTAGATAAGTTGTGTCCTTATGCATGATTCAAATCTATATATGAGAATTGGGTAAAATAAAAGGATGGGTAGATGACCCATATGATAAAGTCAACCTTTTGGCTGAGTTATGTCCTAGCTGGAGTGACAAATTTTGTAAATCTCATCATTAGTTGCAAGTGAGGTAATATATGAACTCTAGTTATGAGAGTATGATGCTTTGTGCAAAAGATACTCAAAATACATGTTCTCCCTTCTTCTTCTCTTTCTTAATATATAAAAATAGAAACCTCACTTGAGCTATATGGATGATTTATATATGAGGAGTCACTCGTATAAGCTTGCCCTATTCTATTTCACCCCCCCCCTATATCATACATGTAGCACCCGAGATTGAAATCATGATAAGTTTGACTTTAAAATATTCTCTTCCCCTTCATATGAAACATGAAAGATATTTTTGGATCGTAGGATATATGATCAGAAATATAGTTCGAAACTTTGATCCGTCTCAATATATGCTTCTAAGTTGAGTATGAATATCACACCATAGGGTGAAACCCTAATGGTCAAACATGTTACGTAAGCCCTTCTTAAGTAGAAAATCCTAATATCAAGGATGAAAATAAATCTCCTCTAATGCTGAAATCATTGTAAGATGTTGATCATAAGACATATTAATGATGTTAGATTTGAACAATATGAATACCATGGCATATAAATGAATTCCTCTTGAACTTTAAAAGTATGAACAAAACCCGTATCCTTAGGGGTGATGTAATCCTAAGATATCATGATGTCATGATATGGCCAAGACTTTAAGTGATGATTCCACATATATAAGGTGGGGTGGACACACCCAAGAATCTCTAGACCCTAAGATGACAACTTAGAGTGCATATAGCTATGATGGTCTTAGAACCTAAGCAATGATGATATATGTGAAGTTGGACTCCTAAATAGCCTCTTAAGGATGAGATTAGTTGAATTTTGAGGACGAAATTCCTTATAAGGTGGGGTGAATGTGATGACCTCGATTTTACGATTTTGATATCAAATGTAGAAATTTATGACCAAGGATGTTTGTATATGATTGAAATCAACTTGAGGATCTTGTTATTCAGATAAGAATAATTTCACCCAAAAATCATGATTAGAGACAGAGTTGATGATGAATCGACTTGTATTCAAGGTTCACACACTTATTGTGAGGTTCTGTAAGGAATCTAATTTAACGAACAAATGTTTGATGTGTGGTGTCAGACTTAGGTAAATTCTAGATTACATAGAGATGAACATATACTGAAAATTTCATATTAATCATGTTAGCCAAGCGAGAGATAGCAATGTTTGAAATTTTCCAAAATGGTTACTTCTTAATTGTTTTAGAACTAAGCTTGTTTTTCATATGTCTTGCTTCCGAGTGATACTCAGAACCAAGGACCATCTAAGTAACAACTTTTGGCTCATATCGTCTTCCCTCTATGAATCCAACGATGTGTAGTTTACCCCTACCTTTATATCAGCTTGTGAGGATCCGCGAGACTCGCTCCAACAACTTGAACCATCCTACCCTCAGCTACCGAGTCTACCCAAGAGTTCCACCTGTCCCAGGACCTGTGGTACACCACAATCTTTTACCCAGCCCTCACTCAGACCGTTGGGAGGTTAGAGCAGAGAGATTTATCCCTCTCCATTCGTTCTTATCAACTATTAGACATAGGTGAGAGGAATGAATGAAAGTTGATATTTGAGGGTTTGAAAGAGTTGTCGTAGGCTAGAGAGGTATAACAACCAGGAGAACCCTGGGTTGTATCTGTTGGTAGACCGGAGAACTTCCTCATGATTGACAAACCAAACCTCTAGCAGGTCAGAGACCCAAACTGGGAAGCCAAATCTCTGGGAACCTCCACCCCAATCCAGAAATGCCACCAATTTCATAATCGCTCACCGCATATCCTGTACGTGGAGGTGCCCAACCTCAACTAGATAATCTCTCAACCTTGTTGATAGGGAGATGTTGTTCTCTATGCGATTGTGTGCTTCGCTGGAGCAATGCTCATCGGAGAAGGCCAGTGTGACCTCGCACCACCGGGGTGTCTTCATTAATCTGCAACAACGTCAGAAGGAAAGGAGGTGGGTCGAGGCCAGCCGCCGATGTCCAATGGTGACCCTCCCTAAATCGTCACTGTGAAGATGCATACAGTTGTCCCGCGTGGGAGCAGATCACTTCCATTGATTGGGTACTAAGAGGTCTCTTCAGATCTGTAACTTACCAAGACGGCCAGGAGCATGCAGAAGACCTTGCTCGAGCCTGGAGGAAGCACCAACGGCTGCCAAGGTTCCTTGATGCTTCTATCCTGATCTTTGGGCAACGGGGCAGATGCCAACGCTGGTGCAGCGGCGCTGACGGGTTCCCTGGAGCTTCGAGCGGTGCTCCATGGCGGCAAGCTCAGGTTGCCGAGGTGCTAGACCCAGCCACGATCGAGTTCGGATGATCAGCCTGAGTAGCTAAGGTCCTTCATCTAGTGACGTCGGGGTTGGACCTGACTTGGAGCCTCGCCGGAGGAGGTCGTCGAGTTCCCAGCCAGACCATGCCCAGATTGGGCGGCGGCGACATCACGCCCTGATCAGCGTGAATGCATGATACCGCAAGCGTCAAGCGAGTGCAGCGGGAGAGGGAGTTGGTTCTGGCCAAACCCAGGTTAGACTGGCCCGGTTCAGTCCTTCCCAGTTGAGTGTTGCACCCTGAGAAGCCACGTGGCAACTCCTGATAGGCCATACGAGGTAAATGTCTTAGTTATTTCACAGTTCTTACAAAATTCATAGAAATTAGCATGCTTATCAGAAAAATATGTATAATATACCGAAATTCTCAGAAAAATGAGTAGAACTCAATGAAAGCATAATATCAAGTTTTTGACGAACTAGGATCAGTGATATCATGTAATATGTGTAACGCTTAGTTCTTGAATAATAAATAGCAAATAATGACATAAAATTATACAAAAATGTATGTAAGTCTATAATCATGTTTATAGTACATATGATGTCAGATATGATCATGTTGATGCACGAAATTGTGTAATTTTCTCTATATGTATAATTAGAGCTAATAAAGCTAAATAAAATGCAATAAATGCATACATGGTCAATAAATGATGAAATTCACAGAGTAAGCTTATATCAGTATTTTGAACCTCAGTTTTAATTATGAGATCATAAAGATGAACAAAATCCAAATTATATGAAGATGAATATTAATACATGGTTTAAAACCCTAATCTAGGTTAATGATGTAACCTAGGGTTAATATGTGCACAAAAATAGAATATGGAACCTAATATTCAGAGAATGGATCATAATCTGGAAAATGACATCAGTAAGATAAATATAAGACAATAATGCAAGTAAACGTTGGAATATCCTAATGAGATAATATAAACCCTAATGAACACGACTAGGGTTAAGATGATGAGAACCTGATGATAGTATATGATCTTGTCTTAATCAGGTGCTGACCAATTTATCTAGATGATCATGGATGTGATAAGAACCTCTGAAATCAGGTACGTGGATATAATTATTTGAATAGATTTGCTGGATGTTAAATATATGTACTTGCTTGTTTGTACTTGAAATACATTGTTGGATGTAGATCTATATGTATTGTCATTTCCGCCTTGAACAATAAGAATACTAAGGAAAGAAAATGGAATGTAGTTACTGATGGTTCATTAATCTCCCTATTAGAGAGGGAAAGTATTAATGTTGTCTAGCACCTCCCTAATGGTACAAGGTACGTGGGGAGATCCCTAATGGTACAAGGTACGCAGGGATAGGGCCCAATATTTATGTTTGTGCTAAGTCCACCATAGTAATACATGTCCATTGAAATGTGATTAATAACTTGTGATTACCTGATTTTCTTCCTTTAAATAATGTTTTCTTTCTCTTTCTTCAATTTTGAGTATTTTATATGCCAGCATAGTATAGCTCTTTAATTCCACGTACCAACTTTTGTTGATGATTTTGTTTCTCGTATTTTCTAGGTTCAGAGCTAGCATGGGATTAAAGAATAGGATTTGAGAAAATTGTACAGGTTGTACCTATTGTCTAAGATCCTAGATAGCATACATGTTCATAGATTGTAGAATTTTCATTCAATATGTAAATGTAAATCATTTTGTAATAATTCATCTTGTTTAATATACATGTGAATGTTGAGTATGTTATGGTTGTATGTTCATGTATGCGTATCATGCTTCCGCATCGCTTTTTGATATGATTGGATGATGTCTTCATATTCTGACATCTCATTCCCAATAGGGTTTGGAGAAGCCAAAATCCGGGGACGTCACAGAACATGTCTAAGGAGAGGTGGAAAGTATTGAAAATTGTAGATGCAGTTTCACGCACCTTCTAGACCAGTCCTCGTACTTACCCACCAGGCCTAGAATAGCTATCTGACTAAGTGGGATGCTCTCAACCACATGCAATAGTTGTTGATGATGGAGTTAGTGCACCAAATGATGTTGATGATGATGATGATGGAGTTACTACATTGAATGATATTTCTAGAGGCATTGGTGGTTAAGACAATGAGTGAATATCATATTAATGATTACCTAAATGATATAATGAACATTATTAAACTTAACTATCTTATGCTTTTCTTTAAGTAACATTACATCTTGGTATTCATAGTTTTATAGTAGTATTTCATATCACTTGTTTGATTTCACTTATGATTTTATGTGTGTTTATCTTGCATTATTTGATTGTTGTACATCTTTTTATACGGAAATACATGTTTCATATATTATGTCATTACAATTAAATAAAGTCGTTATTGATTTCAAAATATAGATACAACATAGATTTTATGTATTATGCCAATAAGATGGGTAAAATAATATTGAATTTAAAATGTACACCTCAACAACAATGGTCGTACTCAAGTCAAACTCAGAACTTAAATAATCATAGTTATATATATATGCAAATTTTTACTATACTAAAATATAATAGAAAACATCATCATATTACAAAATATATTATCTAAATAGTTCAAATTTACAAGCATATCCGAACCAGACTAAATTCTAACTATATTTCCAAATTGAATCAGACTAACCGACCATGACTAGATTTGCCAAATTGTCTCTCATCCCTAGACTTGATAATCAATCCAAAATTTCTAAATTCTAGGTGATTAGTGTGGGAAATTTCACCATGCATTTAGTATCTAAAGTTCTAGCTAGTCAGTTTTGTCATCTTATTCCAACTCTTATCATTCAAGAATAGAAGATATTTATTCACAAGAGGGATATAAATAGTAGTATTTTCTTAGTACAAGAAATCATCCACAATCAAGACCAAGGGAGAGAGGGGGAACAATCATATATAAGGTTGATATGTCGAAGCCGTCAATTAGACTAAATGTTCTTTCCTTTATTATGTTCTAGAGGCTTTTGGGTTCAACTCTCAAGTTATCTCTATCATTAGATATATCATTGAGGATTCATTATTCAACATCCATATTAAAGGCACTTACAAAGGATTCTTCCTAGTCCCATGGCTCAGTGTGATAGAGCATGAATGTGTTCATGGCTCAAGAGCATAGTGAATAGGCCCGTGGCTCAAGGTATGCTAGTTCCGAGACCTGTACCAAGGCAGGTTAGAGAAAAGGGTAGCTTGCGAAGCTGACCCTGTAGCTGAGGCCACTTAAGCAAGAGAATGCGGTCCTACTTTGGATATCGTGTACTGACCACGAGGAGGTGAGGTCATGGAGTCCGGATCTTCCATTGACCTTGTATGGTACCAGTTTTGTGCTTTGTAGCTGAAGGTTAGATTTGAGCGGTACGACTCACTTCCTCATGGCATAAGAAATTGTAATCCAGTAGTATCATATATATTGCTCAGGGCAAAACACAAAACATTGGTTGATGCCTTGATTGTATAGTTTCTCTAGTTATATCTTACAGTTAATTACACATTACTCATTTCTTATGATAAGTTCTTATATAGCTTATCTTGTCAATCATGTTCCTTAAGAAATATCTGGTTATATGCCTCCCGAATATCTAGGTAAGTTGTTAATAAAGTTAGTAATGTTCAATATGCTGCATATATGAGCTTCTTATATCAGTTATCTGCTTTATCTGTTCTAGCTTTCATGAAGTTTTATAGTTTGGCGGGGAGTTATGTTTCTCGCTGGGACTGTGTGTCTCACCCCGTTGGTTTTAAACCTTTTTAGGTGATCGTGCTAGACGTGGTGGCGGTCGAGAGGTTGCGGACGAGCAGCAAGAAGAATAGTAGGAAGCAAGAGATGGATTTGCTGCTATTTTGGTTGTTTTGTAGTAGTGTCTTAGAGTCATCCATGTACTCTCATGTCCTTGGAGGTGTTTTGACGACGTTTCACAATGTATAGCTGATGTAGCTTGTTTATCCTGTTGTTGTCTTGGTATGGCCTATTCTGTATATAAATAGGTGGTGAACTCTTTGTGCCTATGTGACAGTTGGATCCTATGAACTGTGGACACGTATCAAGGTTCATGTATGTTTATATAACATGTTTCCTTATAGGATAAGGATCTGGATGTAATAGTTTCTTTATTAACTACTTTCTGCAATCAGTTTTAATTAACCTGTGTTTCTGGTAACATGTGGTTTATGGATGTTCCGCACATTTTTGTGTGGCATTTCATTGTATGTGTGATAGTGGGATGCACAATAAGTTTGGTATCAGAGCTCTAAGTTCGCTGGGTCTATAGGGATCTAGTACTAGGTTTGTGTTTGTTCTTGTGATTTCCTCTAGATTTTCTCATGATAACCTTTTGCCCCCAGCAGAAGATAAAGCTTAAAGATGTCTGGAAATCATGAAGAACATGCTACCGAGAGTAGTAATGTTGCATCTGTTGATGGAGCACGAGTGCATGCACATGAAGATCGGGTGCCTGAGGTCCCCCAAATTGACCTAGCCATTCTTGATAATTTGTCTACTAGCACCTTATGGGACATGTAATGGCTACAATGAATCTCATAGTGGAGAGATTTCCAGTGCCTCTGCCAATAGCACAGGCTCCCCATGGTGAATCTTCAGGTGTTGGGAAGACCTTTGAGCGGCTTCGCCGAGTCGAAGCTTCGGACTATGATGGAATGACTGATCTAGCAGATGTAGATCTATGGCTGACAGGTCTTGAGAAGGCCTTCCGAATCCTCGACATCCCCGAAGCAGACAAAGTCAAGCACGTTGTCTACCTTTTGAGAGGTAGTGTTGTCCACTAGTGGGCCATCGAGGAGGAGAAGCAGCCTGGTGAGGTGATCGGTTGGGACGTCTTTTGGCGGGAGTTCGTGAGTCGATACTTCCCGAAGACTTATCTGGATGAAAAGATCAACTAGCTCAAGTGTCTGTGCCAAGGTTCTCTGAGCATCACTGAATATGAAGCCAAGTTTATGGACTTGTTGAGGTTTTGCCCTCACATGGAAATGACACATGATGAGAGAATCATACGGTTTGAGAAAGGTCTGAGTGATGAGCTGACAACACCTGATGCTGCTTTAGAAAACTGGGAGCGGTTTGCCATGTTTGTGGAGTCTGTATGAAGGATTGAATGGTCAGTCAAGGAGAAGAGAGAGCCCATGTCCAAGAAAAAACATGCTCAGTTCCAAAGGCTGAGGTTTGATGGCTTCAAAAAGCTATGGTTTTTTGCACCTTCTACGATGCAAAGCTCTAGCGCGCCGTCACAATGGTCCCCGAGTAAAGGAAGAGGGTAAGGGTTTTCGCCATCTAGAGCCCACAATACAGCTTCAGTAGTCATGACAGGGCCATGTAGGTCGTAGATAGAAGACAAGTCATGCTATCACTGTGGATAGACAGGGCATTTCAAGTCAAATTGCCCAAGGAGAGATATCAAAGTGACACAGTAGCCAAGGTAGAATCAACAAGGATTAGATAGACAATAGTCCATTGGTGCCAGAGGGCGAGGGTGCGGTCAAGCGTCACAATCTGGATCATCTGCTCAAGGAAGCAGAGGACGTGGACGACAGCAAGCAATGACTCAATTCTATGCTATGAGTCAGCCGAAAGTGATAGTCAACCCACGAGTGGTGACAGGTCAGATGGAGTTATTTCATTCTGATTTGTCTTCTTCTTGCTTTGTATCTATTTTGTTTGACCCGGGTACTACACACTCTTTTATCGCACATAGTATGATTTATAGTTGTCTTTTACCTATTAGTTGTAAGAAAGATAGCTTGTTGTTAGAAACACCTATTGACGGTTCCTTGTTGGTTCGAGAAGTGTGTCCATCTTGTGTTCTATCCTTTTTGGGACACAACATAATAGTGGATCTCATACCACTTGATATGCATGGATTCGATGTGATCCTTGGGATGGATACCTTAGAGAGGTATAAGGTTGTGCTGGACTGTGGTTCCAAGTAAGCGGTGTTTGTTGACGGTGGTGAGAAGTAGATCTTCTAGGGAGATAGGAAGATTCTTCCGACGTGTTTGATATCAACTATGGTGGTAGAAAAGTTGTTGTGGCAAGGTTGTAGAGCGTTATTAGCTCATGTTGTGGATATCAAGGAAAAAGGTCCAAGTCTTTAGGATGTGAAAGTTGTCAGAGAGTTTGAGGATGTGTTTCCCGACAAGTTTCCCAATGTTCCTCCACCCTGAGAGATTGACTTTGAGATCAATCTAGTGTCAGGGACACAACCAGTTGCTCAGACACCATAAAGAATGTCTCCAGCTGAGATGGCAGGGCTAAGGAAGTAGTTACATGAGTTGTTGGATAAAGGTTTCATCAAACCGAGCACATCGCCGTGGGGTGTTGCAGTTCTGTTCATAAAGAAGAAGGATGGATCGATGCGTCTGTGCATAGATTACCGGTAGCTGAACAAAGTTACGATCAAGAACAAGTATCCTTTGAAGAGGATAGATTATCTGTTTGATCAGTTGCATGGTGCTATAGTGTTCTCGAAGATCGATCTATGGTTTGGATACCATCAGTTGAGGATTAAGGACGATGACATACCAAAGTCTGCTTTTAGGATGAGGTATGGTCACTATGAATTTGTGGTTATGCCATTTGGGCTAACCAATGAACTTGCTTCTTTCATGGATCTGATGAACAGGGTGTTCCGTCCGTTTCTAGACCAGTTTGTTGTGGTCTTCATAGATGACATCTTGATTTATAGTTGAGATAGTCAACAACATGAACAACACCTTCGACAAGCGTTGACTCTCCTTCGCCAGTTCAGTAAGTGCAAGTTCTGGTTGAAGGAAGTAACTTTCTTGGGTCATGCGATATCCGTAGAAGGAGTCAGAGTGGATCCTAAGAAGGTGGAGTCAGTTGCAGAGTGGGGGCAACCGGAAACACTGACTGAAGTTTGTAGTTTTCTGTGTTTAGCAGGATACTACCGGAGGTTTATAAAGGACTTCAGTGTGATCGTGTTTACGTTGATGGAGTTGACCAGGAAGGATGTACCTTTTGTTTGGGATGATTGTTGTCAATGAGCCTTTCAGAGCTTGAAGGAGAAGCTGACTAGTGCTCCAGTGTTGGTGTTGCCAGAGCCTAGGAAGGGCTATGTTGTTTTCTGTGATGCTTCCAAGAAAGGCTTAGGTTGGGTGCTAATGCAGGAGGATCATGTGGTTTCCTTTGCTTCACGACAACTTAAGAAACATGAGGAGAGTTATCTGATACATGATCTAGAGATGGCAGCGGTAGTCCATGTGTTAAAGATATGGAGACATTATCTTTATGGGGAGGTGTGTCAGATCTTTATAGACCATAAGAACCTAAAGTATATCTTCTCGTAGAGTGAGCTGAACATGCAACATCATCGCTGGATGGAGCTGATCAATGATTATGATTGCACCATTGAGTATCATCCTGGTAAGGCGAACGTGGTAGCTGACGCGCTTAGAAGGAAGTCTTCTTCTCTTTCTATGAAGAAGGCACAGTTGAGTTATTTGATATTCCATAAGCGGGATATGTTCATCTCTTTGCGGTAGATGAATGTACAGTTGGAAATCTCCTTGTTGGCAGGACTGTTGGCACAAATGCAAGTGAAGCCTACATTGAGACAGTAGATCAAAGAAGCACCGCAGGAAGATGTTGTAGTTCAGTTGATCAGATCAGAGTTCGGCAGCGAGAAGCGGGATGGCTTCCATGAGTTCGAGGGTAGACTATTTGTTATCATAACAGGATGGTGGTCCCCGATGATGATGATCTAAGGAAGTTGGTGCTCGAGGAATTGCACACGTCAATGTATGCTATGCATCTAGGTGTCACCAAGATGTATCATGATATGAAGGATATGTATTGGTGGCCTGGATTAAAAAGAGATGTGGCTGAGTTTATGGCTAAGTGTGTGATATGCTAGCAGGTTAAGGTTGAGCACCAGAAGTCGATATGTATGTTGCAACCCATGCCAATACCGCAGTGGAAATGGGATCATATAACCATGGATTTCATTGTTGATCTGTCGAGGACAACTAGGAATCATGATTCCATTTGGGTGATAGTGGACGAGTTGACAAAGTCTACTCATTTCATTCCAGTGAAGACAATGTATACAACAGAGAAACTTGCTCAGGTATATGTGGATGAGATAGTGTGTTTGCACAGTGTGTCCACAACAATAGTTTCCAACAGAGGCCCCCAGTTCATGAGTCATTTCTGGGAACACTTGTACCAAGCGTTGGGAACACAATTGAGGTTTAGTACCGCTTTCCACCCACAAACAAATGGACAATCTGAAAGGACTATTCAGACTTTGGAAGATCTTCTCCGAGCTTGTGTCTTGCAGTTCCTAGGCAGTAGGGATGTGCATCTCAGTTTGATAGAGTTTGCCTACAACAATAGTTACCAACAGAGTTTCGACCTGGCACCATATGAGGCTTTATATGGTACAAAGTGTAGATCTCCTTTATGTTGGTATGAGTTTGGTGAGTATCAGCTTTTGGGTCCTGAGTTGTACAACAGGCGACAGAGAAGATCAAGGTGATAAAACAATAGTTGAAAGAGGCACAGGATAGACAAAAGTCATATGCAGATAATCACCGACAACCTCTAGAGTTCCAGGTGGGAGACAAGGTGTATCTCAAGGTCTCTCCATGGAAATGCGTGTTGAGGTTTGGCCGGAAAGGCAAGTTGGCTCCCAGGTACATGGGGCCATATCTGGTAATGGCACGTGTTGGCAAGGTAGCTTACAAGTTAGAGCTACCGCCAGAGTTGCACATGTTACATCTAGTGTTCCATGTTAGTATGCTGAAGAAAAGTCATCCAGGCACAGAGACAGTGATACAACCAGTTGAGGTTGAGCTTGATGAAGATGTGACCTATGAGGAAGGTCCAGTGATGATTCTTGAAATAAAAGTGAAGAAGTTGAAAAGGAAGAACCTGGTTCTTGTGAAGATTCTTTGGCATCATCGTGGCATTGAGGAAGCCATGTGGGAGCTCGAGGAAGAGATGAGGACGAAGTATCCCTCGCTTTTCTCTTTGGATTTTGGGGGCAAAATCCTTTTGTAGGGGTTTATGGCTTGTAAGGACCCTGGCCTCCATTTTGGGCTTACCCTATTTGTTTTGCCTAAACCCTATGCTTACATGCCTGCCTAATTACCTGAGTTGTGATTAGGGTTTTGTTTGTGCTTCATTGGGAGGTTGAGGTGCAACTTGCAATTTACCCAAATTTTAGGGTTTGTGTGCAAGTTTGTCACCTTGAGAGATACCTTTCTCTCTCCTTGAATGCTCTAGGTTTGAGAGGATGGGTTGGGTGTCTTGCTTGGTTTGTTTTGAGCCTTATTTGAGCTTGTTGAAGCTTAGGCTTGTTGTTGGGCTTTCTTGGGCCTTGTTTGAGCTTGGTGCCACCTTCTTGCTTGGTGTGTCGGCCAAGAGGTGTGTCGAGCAGTGTGTGTTGGCTAAGAGGTGTGTCGGGAAGTGGTGTATCGGCCATGGCACCATGTTGGGTGATACACACCCTCTTGAACTAGCTTCATTTGTGTCACCATTCTTTGGACAAGTGGTCGTTGCTTTGCTAGTTGGTGGCAAGTAATGAGCATGTGGCTTGGGATGCTAGCAAGGTGGGATAGTTTGGACAAGTGGTGGTTTGGGTGAGCACATGTTGAGCAATACCCTAGTAGATTCCCACATAACCCCCTTGCATATATACCCCCTTATTTGTTAGATTGGGATCCCTTTAGCTCCTTAGTTGCTTCCCTTCTTTCTTGCTGGCCGATATCTCCCCTTGGTAGAGCTTGGTGGCCAATCTCCTTGGTGGAGTCTTCTTCTTCCTCTAGTGGTGGCTAAAACCCTAGATGTGCCTTGTTATGGAGTTCTATTCTCTCCTAGTGTTGGTCGAAGGTGGTGCCTTGGAGCTTGGAGCTTGTTACTTGGAGCTTTGGAGCTTGAGGAGCGTGCTTAAGGTGGATTACATAACTCCTAACTTTACTATACTACTTCTTTATCATGTTGCTTTACTATATGTTTCGGCCATGTCATCTTCTAGCTATGTTTCTTGCTTTAATGGTTATGTGGTTGCCTTGGGTTGGCTGAACCATTAGATGTGGAGTTCTTTGGGCAAAACACCTCTCTCACTTAGTTGTTGAGAGGTGAGCTTAGGGTTTCCAAACTTCATCGTGAGTGGAGTTTTGGGTTGGATGGTCAATATGGTGATGGGCCTCCTTGTTGCCCGATAGGTGATGGAAGTTATGCAAAACCCCACTCTCACTTAGTTGTTGAGAGGTGAGCCAACTCTCTTGATCTTTTAGGGTTTCTTGGCGGCAGTCTTGAGGTTGAGGATGACCAATCCGTCATGGCCTTTAAACCTTTGCATGATGCCCTAAGTAGTGTTCTGCCCGATATCCCTCTTCTAGGGTTGAGCCTGGGCAACATGCTAGGTGAACGCCTTGTTGACCTCTTGACCAATATGGATCCTTACCCGAGATGTAGTTGGGTGATATGCCTTGGCCGATATGGTTCTTGGTTGACATCCCTTTTTGAGTTCCTCGGGCGACATGGTTAGGTCATGCCTTGTCGGTTGAGCAACACCCCTCCTTCCCTGAGTTGTGAGGTGAGCTCCAATCCCTTGGACGACATGGTGCTGCCCGATATGGACTCTTGGTTGATGTAACCCTAGATGGGTGATATAATGGCTTGTTCCCTTAACCAATATGAGTGTGGTAGGCAGATTTTTTGTTGGGCGTTATGGTTTGTACCTTACACGACACTACCCTAGTTGTGTTTCCCGACATGGTGCCCTAGTGGCTATGTTTCCTGGAGCGAGATGTGGCGTGGATGTTAGGGTTTGTTGCCTTGGTCGATATGGGAGCTCCTTGGGTGCCATGGTGAGCTTCCCATGATGTCTCTTGATGGATGGTAGTGGTGTGTCTTGGGCGATATGGTTTTTGGTGGTTTCCTGACATGGAAAACCCTAACCCTAGTGGATGATATGGGGTCTTGTCCGATACAGGTGTAGTCCTACCCGATACACCCTTGTACATGGCTTCCCGATACCCTCTTGTGCATGGTTGCATGATATGATGGCTTGGTGCCCTAGGGTTTTTGTGGTGACCAATATCGTTTGGGTGAGGGTTAGTGTTCTACCCGATATCTCTTTAGTGATTGTAGGCAACACCTTTGGTGAGGGATGCGCCTAACCTGGTAACTCTAAGTTGGTGAAACTTGTTGTCTTGAATCCTTATCTATGATGATGTGATATGCCAGTTAATTAAGGTTGCAGATAAAGTAAGATGGTAAGATCATGGTTGTGTTCATAATAAGGGATGTTGTTCCAATCCTATGCACCTTAAATCTTAATGACATAATATTCATAATATGTTCTCTAAAGATTTGTATTTGGTGAGCAAGTTATCTCTTAGAATATGCATTCTAACAATGCAGGTGTATCAATTGAATTAATATCCAGGTAAGAGCTATGGTGTATTTATGTTTTGTGTAACACTTAATAAGGATTCTCCTTGTTGATGAGATAACATGTATCACCAATGTGATGAGAAAGATCTGGTGACCTGATAAAGGCTGAGTGCCTGATTGAGGTGTTAACGTCTAATGATGACATGAGAGATTGTTATCCCCTAATGATGATGTATGATGATGAAGCCTTGAGGGGCAGTGGCATTATATGATGAGGGATTGAGATCCCATGGGAATATGATGATGACAGTAATTGAGTGACACAATGTTATTTATGTTTTATAACCCACTTAAAATATACTAATTAATTATAGATGAACATTTCATATAGTTTGCCCTGGCCATAGGCCCATCATCGTCAATAGCTGGTGATGGTGAAATGGGTTCTCCTGCGGTTAACCCGGAGCGTATATTGTTGAATATGCGGGGTTTCTCCTAGCCAAAAATATGAGGATTAGAGTACAACTTCGGTAGTAGACTCAGTATGGTTAGAGCATGGTGAATAGGCCCATGGATCAGTGTGATAGAGCATGAATGTGTTCATGGCTCAGAAGCACGGTGAATAGGCCCGTGGCTCAAGGTATTCTAGTGCCGAGACATGTACCAAGGCTGGCTAGAGAAAAGGGTAGCCTGCGGAGCTGACCCTGTGGTTGTGGCCACTTAAGCAAGAGACTTCGGTCTTGCTTTGGATATCGTGCACTGACCATGAGGAGGTGAGGTCATGGAGTCCAGCTCTTCCATTGACCTTGTATGGTACCGGTTTTGTGCTTCGTAGCCGAAGGTTGGATTTGAGCGATACCACTCACTTCCTCATGGCATAATAAATTGTAATCCAGCCATATAGTATATATTGCTTAGGGAAAAACATAGAACATTGTTTGAGGCCTTGATTGTATAGTTTCTCTAGTTATATCTTACAGTTAATTACACATTACTCATATCTTATGATAAGTTCTTATATAGCTTATCTTGTCAATCATGTTCCTTTAGAAATATCTGGTTATATGCCTCCCGTATATATTGGTAAGTTGTTAATAAAGTTAGTAATGTTCAGTATACTGCATATATGAGCTGCTTATATCAGTTATCTGCTATATCTATTCTAGCTTTCCTGAAGTTTTATAGTTTGACAGGGAGTTATGTTTCTCATTGGGAATGTGTGTCTCACCCCGCTGGTTTTAAATCTTTTTAGGTGATTGTGCTAGACGTGATGGTGGTTGAGAGGTTGCGGCCGAGTAGAAAGAAGAATAGTAGGAGGCAAGAGATGGATATGTTGTTGTTTTGGTTGTTTTGTATTAGAGTCTTAAAGTCATCCCTGTACTCTCAGGCCCTTGGAGGTGTTTTGTTGATGTTTCATGATTTATAGATGATGTAGCTTGTTTATCCTACTGTTGGCCTGGTATGGCCTATTCTATATATAAACAGGTGGTGAACTCTTTGTGCCTATGTTACAGTTGGATCCTATGAACTGTGGACATGTATCAAAGTTCATGTATGTTTATATAACATGTTTCCTTACAGGATAAGGATTCAGATGTAATAGTTTCTTTATTAACTGCTTTCTACAATCGGTTTTAATTAACCTGTGTTTCTGGTAACATGTGGTTTATGGATGTTCCACACATTTTCACATGGCATTTCATTGTCTGTGTGATAGCAGGATGTCACACATTAGGTCTATTATATCCGCTTTTCTCCTATACTCCATGATGGTGAGTAGAGTCCCTAGTATGATGCCGAGGAAGATTGAGCTGGTATTTTTTCTATGTGAGGCTTGGGATTGTAACAAATGGAGGGCATGGATCACTTGGGACCAAGCATGTTTTTTTGACTAGCAAGTAGTTCTAAGTATATGTAGCTTGACCAACCTGAAAAATTGCTTGTTTTTTCAAAATAGCATGACACATCATATATGCTGCTTATATCTGGGTAAGATTGTGTGTGGTGAAATACTCCATGACATAGTGTCTTTTCTTCCCTCTACATCCTTGGAGCTTGAAGAAGGGTTCATTTGCATCAGTATACTAGAACGTATTTGGATGGCCTTCCTCTCCCTTTTTCAATCCCACTGGATTTTGGGTTATGGTTCTCTATCTTTTTGGTACGCAAGATGGGAGGATAAACCCCTTATTCACTTTTCTATCTAGAAGGTAGTTGTGTTTAACATGGTCATTGTTAGGGACTTTCACACGATAGTGGGTTGGTATTTTTATAAATTAGGGATGTTTATCACTCCAATAGGCATTCAGATGAGTGTATCTCTTAATACTAGTTTGTTTAATAGTAATTACTGGCTGATATGGGAATCAGAAAATTGAGTTTAGTTCTCCATGGTGTCAACTAAGAGAGTGTTAAGACCACATGGTCAAAATACTTGGGATTTTCCAAATGGATATGGTCTCATCATATCCCTTTTAAGATCACAACCATTACATTAAGAGTTAAGCATGTTGCTTTACAGGCACCAAAGGCACATACCCCTCATGTTTGGATGTGAATTTGCATGTCTCCTAAAAAAGAATATATAGTTCACTTGTTGATCCACACTGATGTTTCCTTAGTGTTACGGGACATAATGGATACATCTACAAATATTGGACCACACATCTCACAACTAAAAACCGATATTCTAATGTTGAAGAATTGTTGGGGATTTTCCTCCTCAAGATCTTTGTCAGACTTCTTCAAAGGTATTCTTTCCACCTTGGTGGTATGTTTCATATGTAAGGCTAGATGTGCTAGTAGGTAAGATATTAGAGACACGAAGCCTCTATAAGGAGTGGGACCCGAGAGGGGGGATCCACTCCCTACTATAACAAATTTAAAGAATAAAACATCCATTCTGAACAAACTCAAAGATATGATGGAATAGGTGTAAATTTTTCAAACATCAATAAATGGTATTCAAACCAACCAAAGTGTAGCAGCAGAATTAAACAAATTCCTACATTCAATTTTCACAAAAGATTACAAAAGTACATCATAATATCCCATAAGGGTTTACATGTATGATACAACATAAGGATCTAAGTAGAGGGAAGTCAAAACTACGTCAAATCTATCTCCAAGCAATATCTTCAAGAGCTAGGTCCATGTTGGATGCTATGTTCTCCTTGGTCATGTTCAACACCTCGATCTAAACCTGGGTGGTTGGGAAATCACCCAGCAAGAGGGAAAGAAAACAAGGTATGTGTCTAATAATGAACAAGAACAAAAGATAAGGAAATAACATGAAAGTAAAGGCTAAGATTTCATCATAAGATGAAGAGACCAAGAGTATGAGGCATAATCATATAAACGCTTGCCATAACATTAAAATAGTAAAGGAATTACATGCATGATTAATATTGACTACATTAACTAAGTAGGGATGAGGCACCTACCAAATCTCAACCTATAGGTGAGGGGAGAATTAATACATTCCCAGTCACCTACACATATTTTTATGGAGGAGAATAATACATTCCCTAGGGCAAATTAATACATGCCCTTTCTAAGGGTGGTTGTACAAAAGTACCACTACTATAGCTAAATAGTCTAATATAATCAACATGCTAAAGAGAAATTATGGCAAGTAAAACATCATATATTTGAAACATGGCAGTGGGGTACAAGACCCAAGAAGAAGAATATCATTACTGATTTTGAGACAATTTAACAAAAGAATCATGAATAGAGGAAATAGGGTTCATACAGTGCCTCATTAGGGAATATATGGTTTGGTTTGCAAATATCCCAACTTAGGATGTAAGAATGCACATACATAAAGAGGGATTGCACATACCTCTCTTACTGATATCAATTACTAATTTTCACCACTTTAATTGAGTCCAAGTTCCACTTTGAGTATTTTTAAATGTATTAACATGTATTAGAGAACACAATGCACATTAATGTATAGAAGTCCTAATTTTAGAACTTTTTAGAAAAACTCAAATTTAGATTCTGAAAGCCACACCAATGAACTTATTAGGTTCTCCTGATCAAAAAACACATTTTCATGTTAATATTGGAGTTATGATGATTAAGATGTACTTTTTATGGATTTTATGCATTAAATTCATTTTCCTACAATCAGCCTTCTTCAAACCTTGAAATTAGACCTTGAAAATATTTTTATTATATAGAGATTAATTTTCCGATTCCAAAACATATTTATTTGTTAAATTTGGATAAGCAGATTAAAAGATATGAAATTTTCAATTTGAACCAATCAGGAAATGACAAGTCAGAAACCTTTGAGAGAGAGGAAGAGAGGGGGTGGGGGGGAGAACATCATTTGACCAAAGATCAGGGTTGGATATGCATTTGTAACCAAACTAGATCTTCTAGAGAAGGTAAAACAGTAAGAAACCAAAACCCTAGAAGAACATGGTAAATAGAGATGGAGATCATTGATTTTAAACATATAAGCATTAGTTTTAAGCATCTAGTAAGAAATATATGACAAGGGGGTTATAAAACTCGCCTCTGGGAAAGCTGGACATGTTCAAGTAGAAAGCTTTCTGAGATAGAGAGGTTGGTTTCTCCAACAAAGATCCTATCTCGATCAAGAAGTACCTTCTCCACTTTAGAGGTGAAAAAACCTAGCAAAAGAACATGGAGATGAGGTGTTTAAGGCTCTAAGTGGGGTTTCACCATGGAAGACCAAGGTTCCCACCTAGAGGAAGGTGGAAGGAAGACTAACAACATGAAAATAGGGAAGGAAAGGATGATAATTACTAGTTTTGGTCGAAATCACCAAGGAGGAGCTTAAGAAATCCTAAATAGAGAAATTTACAACCCTAGGAGACTTCTTCACCAAGGCCTACACCCTCTTTTACCTTGGGATAATAGCTTCATGGCCAAACATAGAAGGAATGATGCTCTAAGCTAGAGGAAAGAAAGGAGAGAAAGAATTTTTGAATTGGGAGTTGGGAAGGGGTAGATATGGCTATATAAAGAAAGATGTCAAGTATGAGGTATTTATGAGACTTTCCATGTGTCATGTATAAGGGTGTCCATGGACATGCAAGACTTTATGGATAAGGAAGAAGTCAAGCATGAGGTGTCCATGGAGCTTTCCATGTGTCCTCAGCCTAGGGATTTCATGGACATGCAAGAGGATAGCTCATAGAGGTTTCTTTAATATTAAATGTCAGTTTATGGAAATTTAATGGCCATCCCAATCGACCTCCAATCAAAGAAATAACCCCATTGGTTGATAGCTTTTAAAGATAAGCTCATTTTTAAAGAAGAAATCCCAAAAATGCCCTTGGAAAGAAACACCTTCAAACCAAGATGCAACTAGTTTCCCCATGGTTCAAAAACTTGAGAATTGTAAGGGAATATCTAAATATTATAATACATGTGACAAATTACAAAGAAAACCTATGAATTGGGTCAATTGCATAAAAGTCCAAAATGTTCATGTAATTGCATGACTAGCATAAACAACATCCAAATTGGACCATACTTGAAACTTAATCTTATCTCATGATTTCAAAATAGCTCACAAGGTTAGATTAAGGTTTATAGTACTTAATTATGGTAGTTAAGCTTGTTCAATACATTAAGTAAGGTTTGGGGCCTTACACTTCTAACATGGATTTATTTACCATTGTTCCACTTAAGCGGTGATTTTACATTTTAGATCCTTAAATAAGATTTCATCGAGGTATTTGTGTATAAACCCTTCCATTGGTATAATTATTGAAAAATGTTAACCAGACCTCTATAAATTTCACAATTTAAGCATCAAGGCCAAAAAGGATAGAAAGGAAAGGAAAAGATTAGAAAAGGGCCAAAAAGAGAATATGTCCAGTTCTTGTATGTTACAACACTCCACCCCTTAAAGAGGATATAATCCTCAAAATCTCAAGCAAAGAGAGAAGGGTGAGTATACAACATCTCAACACAAAAATCTAGGTTGTTTCCCCCAAACCATAAAATTCCACCAAAACTTAACTTGGGAGTTCAGATTCTTCACAGGAAACTTCTCATAGGTCAGGTTCTCAAGGATCACCAAGGGTTCCTCTATTAAGATTTCTTTTTAACATTTTTGTCTTTCTAGCATTATATTTATTAGGACATCAGATTACCATTATTCTTTTAGTTGTATCATGTCATATTCACTTTTTTTACAATAGAGTTATATTTCATTATTATGCACAAACCCTATACATTTCTTATTTATCTCATTTGGAGTTTTAGCACAATTAGAGTTGTACTCAATTCTCTTAATGTCTATTAATATTCTAGATTATTATCCTTAGTAATTTGGGTTTAGACTCTACTATCACCTAATTGAATTATAATATATTATTTTACATGAAATAAGACATCTTATTCGATTTGTTATTATTAATCCAAATAATGTCACATTAATTACTTAGAATTTTTTTATACATTAATGCCATCATTTATCCTTCTCATATTTATCACTTCTTATTATTGTTTATGCACATTCATGTGAATTCAATTACTTCACATCCATATTGAAGTCATTATATGTATTTTAGTGATCAAGGTGGGACATACTATCTATTAATGATTAGATTCACTTACCAAGTCATGATTAGTTGATTAATTAGGTGTGTATTAGAGAACAAGGTGATATGCATTTCATATTGATGACATGATTAATCTATGATTAGGTGATTATATATCATTTATGTGTATTAAAGTATGTTATCTGATTATGACACCTGATGTCACTTAAAGTATCAAGAATGTCATTAAGGATGTATAGGTTAAGGTTAGATGATTAAAACTTAGGGTTTAGCCCAATATGATCATTATTCTTCACCTATACATTCTTAGTATGCATTAAGTCCAAGATTAGGTTACAATTATCTTTCTCATCATATTATTAGGGTTTATTGGTCCAATAAATGTTTAGCCTCATGTGTGCCCACTATTAGTATTATATGTGAGTTACTCTTATTATGTGCATTAGATATTCATTAGGGTTCAAACATGTGAACTATTCATTAGATGACCATTATATGTTCATTAGGATAACAACAAGCATGTAGGGTTACAACTATAACTTATTTGGTTAAAACTAAGGATCCAAAGTAACTATCCTCCTAATCATGGATTTAGGGTTTCTAAAGTCAGTGTAGCTAGATTTTGGTATGTTACATGACTCCATCCCCTTAAAATGGATTTCTTCTTTGAAATATAACTACCCAAACATTAACAAACCAACTACTCTCCACCCATTAAAAGGTTTGAACTACCAAGCCAAACAAATCTAGAGGTAAAAGGGTGAGTCTAACTAAACCATGTACAATATCCATCGCTTCCACTATGCACTATGATTACTTATTAAACAACAAACTTCAAAGTCTAGGTTCTTAGGGATAGACTACCCAAACATTTGGTTGTACGGGACATAAGAGAACTACATTGGGTATCCACCCTCAAACAAGTCATTACACCTGAAAGACAAGGTCAACATATTAGGTTGTTAAGATTATCCAACTTAGGTGCCTAACACTACTACTATCTATAGGCATGCTATTTCAGACAATCGGTATCAACTCAGGCCAGGCATGTATCATATGGGTCTGGGAGTCCAAATAAACCAAGTTAGTGGTGCGGAGGAAAATCTTGCCATCCCCCAAACCCTGATACTTTCTAGACACCTTTGCTTTCAACTTATGCCCTAATAGCTACCTAACAAGCTCATCACATTATTGTTAACTAAACATGTTTCTAGTGCGAAACTCTTATGATCCTTAATCAATATTTTATCATATTAAGTGTAGCATAGATCAATTATACGACAAACATGTCACTTAAAGAGGAACTATATGTGGTAAGGGATCTAATTAGGGAGACAAAGTTGAAATAGTCAGATTCTGACTACCATGGGTTCTGATACCATGTTGTAAGGAGTGGGACCCGAGAGGGTCCACTCCCTACTAAAAAAATTTGAAGAATAAAACATCCATTCTGAACACACTCAAAGGTATGATGGAATAGGTGATTTTTTTTCAAATATCAATAAATGGTATTTAAAACAACCAAAGTTTAGTAGCGGAATTAAACAAATGACTACATTCAATTTTCACAAAAGATTAAAAAAGTACATCATAATATCCCATAAGGGTTTACATGTATGATACAACATAAGGATCTAAGTAGAATTCTAAACTACTCCAAATTTGTCTCCAAGAGTTAGGTCCATGTTGGATGCTATGTTCTCCTTGGTCATGTTCAACACCTAGATATAAACCTGGGTGGTTGGGAAATCACCCAGTAAGAGGGAAAGAAAACAAGGTATGTGTCAAATAATAAACAAGAACAAAAGATACAGAAAACATGAAAGTAAAGGCAACGATTTCATCATAAGATGAAGAGAGAAAGAGTATGAGTCATAATCAAATACATGCTTGCCATAACATTAAAATAGTAAAGGAATTGCATGCATGATTAATATTGACTACATTAACTAAGTAGGGTTGAGGCACCTACCGGACCTCAACCTCTAGGTGAGGGGAGAATTAATACATTCCCAGTCACCTACACATATATTTTTGGGGGAGAATAAGACATTCCCAAGGGTGAATTAATACATATCCTTTATATGGGTGGTTGTACAAAAGTACCACTAATATAGATAAATAGTCTAATATACTTGCTAAAGAGAAACTATGGTGAGTAAAAACATCATATATTTGAAACATGGCAGTGGGGTACAAGACCCAAGAAAAAGAATATCATTACTTATTTTGAGACAATTTAACAAAAGAATCATGAATAGAAGAAATAGAATTCATATAGTGCCTCATTAGGGAATATATGGTTTGGTTTGCAAATATCCCAACTTAGGGTGTAAGAATGCACATACATAAAGAGGGATTGCACATACCTCCGTTACTAATATCAATTACTAACTTTCACCACTTAAATTGAGTCCAAGTTACACTTTGCCTATTTTCAATGTATTAACATGTATTAGAGAACGTAATGCACATTAATGTACAGAAGCCCTAATTTTAGGACTTTTATCAAAACTTGGATTTAGATTCTAAAAAGCACACCAATGAACTTATTAGGTTCTCCTGATCAAGAAAACATATTTTCATGTTAATTTTGGAGTTATGATGATTAAGATGTACTTTTTATGGATTTTATGCATTAAAGTCATTTTCCAAAAATCACCCTTCGTCAAACCTTAAAATTAGACCTTGAAAATATTTTTATTATATAGAGATTAATTTTCTGATTCCAAAACATATTTATTTGTTAAATTTGGATAAGTAGGTTAAAAGATATGAATTTTTCAATTTGAACCAATTAGGAAATGACAAGTCAGAAACCTTCGAGAGAGAGGAAGAGAGAGGGGGAGGGAGAAAACACCATTTGACCAAAGATCAGGGTTGGATATGCATAGCTAACCAAGATAGTTCCTCTAGAGAAGGTAAAACAACAAGAAACCAAAACCCTAAAAGAACATGGTAAATAGAGATAGAGATCATCGATTTTAAACATAGAAGCATGAGTTTTAAACATGTAGTAAGCAATATATGTGGGGGTTTATAAAACTTACCTCTAGAAAAGGTGGTCAGGTTCAAGCAGAAAGGTTCCCGAGCTAGAGAGGCTGGTTTCTACAACAAAGCTCCTATCTCAAGCAAGAAGTATCTTCTCCAATTTAGAGGTGAAAAAGCCTAGCAAAAGAACATGGAGATGAGGTGTTTAAGGTTCTAGGTGGGGTTTCACCATGGAAGACCAAGGTTTTGACCTGGAGAAAGGTGGAAGGAAGACTAACAACATGAATATAGGAAAGGAAAGGAGGCTACTTATTAGTTTTGGTCAAAATCACCAAGGAGGAGCTTAAGAAATTCTAAATAAAGAAATTTAGAACCCTAGGAGCCTTCTTCACCAAGGTAGGCACCCTCTCTTTTACCATGGGACAACAACTTCATGGCCAAACATAGAAGGAACGATGCTCTAAGCTAGAGGAAAGAAAGGAGAGCAAGAGCTTTTGAATAGGGAGTTGGGAAGGGGTAGATATGTCTATATAAAGAAAGAGGTCAAGTATGAGGTGTCTATGAGACAATACTTGTGCCATGTATAAGGGTGTCCATGGACATGCAAGCCTTTATGGATAAGGAAGAAGTCAAGCATGAGGCGTCCATGGAGCTTTCCATGTGTCCTTAGCCTAGGGATTTCATGGCCATGTAAGAGGACAACTCATAGAGGCTTCTTGAATATCAAATGTCAGTTTATGGACACTTATAGGCCATCCAAACTGACCTATGATAAAAAAAACATTGGTTATTAGCTTTTAAAGATAAACTCATTTATAAAGAGGAAATCCCAAAAATTCCCTTGGAAAGAAACACCTTCAAACCAAGGTGAAACTAGGTGCCCCATGGTTCAAAAACTCGAGAATGGTAAGGAAATATCTAAAGATTATAATGCATATGACAAATTACAAAGAAAGCCTCCAGATTGGGTCAATTGCATAAAAGTCCAAAATGTGCAGATAATTGCATAATTTGCACAAACAACATCCAAATTGGACCAGACTTGAAACTTCATCTTGTCTCATGATTTCAAAACACCTCACAAGATTAGATTAAGGTTTATAGTACTTAATTATGGTAATTAAGATTGTAGAATACATTAAGTAAGGTTTGGGGCCTTACACTTCTAACATGGATTTATTTACCATTGTTCCACTTAAGCGGTGATTTTACATTTTAGATCCTTAAATAAGATTTCACTGAGGTATTTGTGCATAAACCCTTTAATTTGTATAATTATTGAACGAATGTTCACCAAACCACTATAAATTCCACAATTTAAGCATCAAGGCCAAAAAGGATAGAAAGGAAAGGAAAAGATTAGAAAGGGGCCAAAAAGAGAATATGTCCAGTTTTGATATGTTATAACACTCCACCCCTTAACGAGGATTTCATCCTATAGATCTCAAGCAAAGAGAGAAGGGTGAGTATGCAACATCTCAACATCAAAATCCCGATTGTTTCCCCCAAACCAAAAAATTCCACCAAAACTTAACTTAGGAGTTCTGATTCTTCACATGAAACTTCTCATAGATCAGGTTCTCAAGGATCACCAAGGGTTCCTCTATTAAGATTTCTTATTAAAAATTTTGTCTTTTTAGCATTATATTTATTAGGATATCAAATTATCACTATTCTTTAAGTTGTGTCATGTCATATTCCCTTTGTTTACAAAAGTGTTATATTTCATTATTATGCACAAACCCTACATATTTCTCATTTATCTCATTTGGAGTTTTAGCACAATTAGAGTTGTACTCAATTATCTTAATGTCTATTAGTATTATTATCCTTAGTCATTTGGGCTTACACTCTACTGTCACCTATTGAATTATAATAGATTATTTTGCATTAAATAAGACATCTTATTCGATTTTTTTATTATTAATCTAAATAATGTCACATTAATTACTTATACTTTTTTTATACATTAATGCCATCATTTATCTTTCTCATATTTATCACTTCTTATTATTGATTATGCACATTCATGTGAATTCAATTACTTCATATCCATATTGAAGTCATTATATGTATTTTAGTGATCAAGGTGGGACATAGTATCTAATAATGATTTGATTCACCTACCAAGTCATGATTAGTTGATTAATTAGGTGTGTATTAGAGAACAAGGTGATATGCATTTCATATTGATGATGTGATTAATCTATGATTAGGTGATTATATATCATGTATGTGTATTAAAGTATGTTATCTGATTATGACACCTAATGTCACTTAAAGTATCAAGGACGTCATTAAGGATGTAGAGGTTAAGGTTAGCTGATTAAAACTTAGGGTTTAGAGCAATATGACCATTATTCTTCACCTATACATTATTAGTGTGCATTAAGTCCAAGATTAGGTTACAATTATCTTGTCCATCATATTATTAGGGTTTATTGGTCCAAGAAATGTTTAGCGTCATGTGTACCCACTATTAGTATTATATGTGAGTTACTCTTATTGTGTGCATTAGATATTCATTAGGGTTCAAATATGTGAACTATTCATTAGATGACCATTATATGTTCATTCAGATAACAACAAGCATGTGGGGTTACAACTATAAGTTGTTTGGTCAAAACTAAGGATCCAAACAAACTATCCTCCTAATCATGGATTTAGGGTTTTTAAAGTCAGTGTTGCTAGATTTTGGTATGTTACATGACTCCATCCCCTTAAAAAGGATTTCTTCATTGAAATCTAACTACCCAAACGTCATCAAACCAACTAATCTTCACCCATTAAAAGGTTTGACCTACCAAGCCAAACAAATCTAGAGGTAAAAGGGTGAGTCTAACTAAACCATGTACAACATCCATCACTTCCACTACGCGCACTCTGATTGCTTACTAAACACCAAACTTCAAAGTCTAGGTTCTTAGGGATAGACTACCCAAACATTTGGTTCTAGGGGACATAAGAGAACTATATTGGGTATCCATCCTCAAACAAGTCATTACACCTGAAAGACAAGGTCAACATATTAGGTTCTTAGGATTATACAACTTAGGTGCCTAAGGCTATTACTTTCTATATGCATGCTATTTCAGATAGTCAATATCAGCTCAGGCCAGGAAGGTATCATATGGATTTGGGAGTCCTCATAAACCATTCTAGTGGTCCGGAGGAAAATCTTTCCAGCACCCAAACCCTGATACTTTCTAGACACCTTTGGTTTCAACTTATGCCCTAATAGCTACCTAACAAGCTCATCACATTATGGTTAACTAAACATGTTTCTAGTGCAAAACTCTTATGATCCTAAATCAATCTTTCATCATCTCAACTATAGCATAGATCAATTACACGACAAACATGTCACTTAAAGAGGAACTATATGTGGCAAGGGATCTAATTAGGGAGACAAAGTTGAAATAGTCAGATTCCGACTACCATGGGCTCTGATACCATGCTGTAAGGAGTGGGACCTGAGAGGGTCCACTACCTACTAAAAAAAATTGAAGAATAAAACATCCATTCCGAACACACTCAAAGATACGCTAGTATAGGTGTAAACTTTTTCAAACATCAATAAATGGTATTCAAAACAACCAAAGTGTAGTAGCAGAATTAAGTAAATGACCACTCAATTTTCACAAAAGATTTCAAAAGTACATCATAATATCCCATAGGGGTTTACCTGTATGATACAATAAAAGGATCTAAGTAGAGGGAAGTCTAAACTACTTCAAATCTATCTCCAAGCAACATCTCCAAGATCTAGGTCCATGTTGGATGCTATGTTCTCCTTGGTCATGTTCAAGACCTTGATCTAAACCTAGGTGGTTGGGAAATCGCCCGACAAGAGGGAAAGAAAACAAGGTATGTGTCGAATAATGAACAAGAACAAAAGATAAGGAAAACATGAAAGTAAAGGTAAAGATTTCATCATAAGATGAATAGATCAAGAATATGAGTCATAATCAAATAGATGATTGCCATAATGTTAAAGTAGTAAAGGAATTGCATGTATGATTAATATTGACTACATTAACTGAGTAGGGTTGAGGCACCTACCGGACCTCAACCTATAGGTGAGGGGAGAATTTATACATTCCCAGTCGCTTACACATATTTTTATGATGGAGAATAAGACATTCCATAAGGCGAATTAATACATACTCTTTCTATGGGTGGTTCTACAAAAGTACCACTACTATAGCTAAATAGTTTAATATAATCAACATGCTAAAGAGAAACTATGGCAAGTAAAAACATCATATATTTGAAACATGTAAGTGGGGTACAAGACCCAAGAAAAAGAATATCATTACTGATTTTGAGATAATTTAACAAAAGAATCATGAATAGTAGAAATAGGGTTCATATAGTGCCTCATTAGGGAATATATGGTTTGGTTTGAAAATATCCCAACTTAGGGTGTAAGAATGCACATGCATAAAGAGGGATTGCGCATACCTATCTTACTAATATCAATTACTAACTTTCATACTTCAATTGAGTGCAAGTTCCACTTTGCTTATTTTCAATGTATTAACATGTATTAGAGAACGTAATGCACATTAATGTATAGAAGCCCTAATTTTAGAACTTTTTAGTAAAACTTGGATTTAGATTCTAAAAACCACACCATTGAACTTATTAGGTTCTCCTGATCAAGAAAACAAAATTTCATGTTAATTTTGGAGTTATGATGATTAAGATGTACTTTTTATGGATTTTATGCATTAAATTCATTTTCCAAAAATCACCCTTCATCAACCCTTGAAATCAGAACTTGAAAATATTTTTATTATATAGAGATTAATTTTCTCATTCCAAAACATATTTATTTGTTAAATTTGGATGACTTCAAATATATTAATTTTTCAATTTGAACCAATCAGGAAATGACAAGTCAGAAACCTTCGAGAGAGAGGGAGGGAGGGAGGGAGGGGGAAAACACCATTTGACCAAAGATCAAGGTTGGATATGCATAGGTAACCAAACTAGATCTTCTAGAGAAGGTAAAATAGAAAGAAACCAAAACCCTAGAAGTACATCATAAATAGAGATGGAGATCATCGATTTTAAACATAGAAGCATGAGTTTTAAGCATGTAGTAATCAATATATGAGAAGGGGGTTATAAAACTTTCTTCTAGGAAAGGTGGACATGTTCAAGCAAAAAGGTTCTCGAGCTAGAGAGGCTGGTTTCTCCAACAAAGCTCCTATCTCGAGCAAGAAGTACCTTCTCCACTTTAGAGGTATAAAACCCTAGCAAAAGAACATGGAGATGAGGTGTTTAAGGCTCTAGGTGGGGTTTCACCATGGAAGACTAGGGTTTTGACCTGGAGGAAGGTGGAAGGAAGACTAACAACATGAAAATAGGGAAGGAAAGGAGGATTCTTACTATTTTTGGTCAAAATCACCAAGGAGGAGCTTAAGAAGTCCTAAATAGAGAAATTTAGAACCTTAGTAGCCTTCTTCACCAAGGTAGGCACCCTTTTTTACCTTGGGACAACAACTTTGTGGCCAAACATAAAAGGAACGATGCTCGAAGCTAGAGGAAAGAAAGGAGAGCAAGAGTTTTTGAATTAGGAGTTGAGAAGGGGTAGATATGTCTATACAAAGAAAGAGGTCAAGTATGAGGTATCTATGAGACTTTCCATGCATCATGTATAAGGGTGTCCATGGACATGCAAGCCTTTATGGATAAGGAAGAAGTCAAGCATGAGGTGTCCATGGAGGTTTCCATGTGTCCTTAGCTTAGGGATTTCATGGACATGCAAGAAGACAGCTCATAGAGGCTTCTTGAATATAAAATGTTAGTTTCTGTACAATTATAGGCCATCCCAACCGAACTCCAATCAAAGAAATAACCCCATTGGTTGATAGCTTTTAAAGATAAGCTCATTTATAAAGAGGAAATCCCAAAAATGCCCTTGGAAAGAAACACCTTCAAACCAAGGTGCAACGAGGTTCGCCATGGTTCAAAAACTAAAGAATGGTAAGGGAATATCTAAAGATTATACAGCATGTGACAAATTACAAGGAAAACCTCCGAATTGGGTCAATTGCATAAAAGTCCAAAATGTGTATATAATTGCATAACTTGCACAAACATCATCCAAATTGGACCAAACTTGTAACTTAATCTTGTCTCATGATTTCAAAACACCTCACAAGGTTAGATTAAGGTTTAGAGTACTTATTTATGGTAGTTAATCTTGTCCAATCCATTAAGGTTTCAGGCCTTATACTTTTAACATGGATTTATTTACCATTGTTCCACTTAAGTAGTGATTTTACATTTTAGATCCTTACATAAGATTTCACCGAGATATTTGTGCATAAACCCTTCCATTGGTATAATTATTGGACAAATGTTCACTAAACCACTATAAATTCCACAAATTAAGTATTAAGGCCAAAAAGGATAGAAAGGAAATGAAAAGATTAGAATAGGGCCAAAAAGAGAATATGTCCAGTTTCGGTATGTTACAACACTCCGCCCCTTAAAGAGTATTTCTCAAAATCTCAAGCAAAGAGAGAAGGGTGAGTATGCAACATCTCAACACCAAATTCTAGGTTGTTTCCCCCAAACCATAAAATTCCACCAAAACTTAACTTGGGAGTTTAGATTCTTCACAGGCAACTTCTCATAGGTCAGGTTCTCAAGGATCACTAAGGGTTCCTATATTAAGATTTCTTTTTAATAATTTTGGCTTTTTAGCATTATATTTATTAGGATATCAGATCATCATTATTCATTTAGTTGTGTCATGTCATATTCACTTTATTTACAAAAGAGTTATATTACATTATTATGCACAAACCCTATATATTTCTTATTTATCTCATGAGGAGTTTTAACACAATTAGAGTGTAATAAATTATCTTAATGTCCATTAATATTCTAGCTTATCATCCTTAGTAATTTAGGTTTAGACTCTACTATCACCTAATTGAACTATAATAGATTACTTTTAATGAAATAAGACATCTTATTCAATTTGTTATTATTAATCCAAATAATGTCACATTAATTACTTATACTTTTTTTAATACAATAATGCCATAATTTATCTTTCTCATATTTATCACTTATTATTATTAATTATGCACATTCATGTGAATTCAATTACTTCATATCCAGATTTAAATCATTATATGTATTTTAGTGATCAAGGTGGGACATACTATCTATTAATGATTTGATTCATATACCAAGTCATGATTAGTTGATTTATTAGGTGTGTATCAGAGAATAAGGTGATATGCATTTCATATTGATGACGTGATTAATCTATGATTAGGTGATTATATATCATTTATGTGTATTAAAGTATGTTATCTGATTATGACACCTAATGTCACTTAAAGTATCAAGAATGTCACTAAGGATGTATAAGTTAAGGTTAGATGATTAAAACTTAGGGTTTAGGACAATATGATCATTATTCTTCACCTATACATTCTTAGTATGCATTAAGTCCAAGATTAGATTACAAATATCTTGATCATCATATTATTAGGGTTTATTGGTCCAAGAAATGTTTTACCTCATGTGTACCCACTATTAGTTTATATGTGAGTTACTCTTATTATTTGCATTAAATATTAATTAGGGTTCAAACATGTGAACTATTCATTATATGACCATTATATGTTCATTATGATATCAACAAGCATGTGAAGTTACAACTATAACTTGTTTGGTCAAAACTAAGGATCCAAACAAACTATCTTCCTAATCATGGATTTAGGGTTTCTAAATTCAGTGTAGCTAGATTTTGGTATGTTACATGACTCCATCCCATTAATAAGGATTTCTTCTTTAAAATCTAACTACCCAAATATCATCAAACAAACTAATCTCCACACATTAAAAGGTTTGACCTACCAAGCTAAACAAATCTAGAGGTAAAAGGGTGAGTCTAACTAAACCATGTTCAAGATCAATCACTTCCACTGTGCACTCTGATTTCTTACTAAACACCAAACTTCAAAGTCTAGGTTCTTAGGGATAGACTACCCAAATATTTGGTTCTAGGGGACATAAGAGATCTATATTGGGTATCCATCCTCAAACAAGTCATTACATCTGAAGGACAAGGTCAACATATTAGGTTCTTAGGATTATCCAACTTAGGTGCCTAAGGCTACTACTATCTATTTGCATGCTATTTTGGACATTCAACATCAACTCAATCTAGGCAGGTATGATATGGATTTGGGAGTCCTCGTAAACCAAGCTAGTGGTGCAGAGGAAAATCTTGCCAGCCCCCAAACCCTGATACTTTCTAGACATCTTTGCTTTTAACTTATGCCCTAATATCTACCTAACAAGCTCATCTCATTATGGTTAACTAAACATGTTTCTAGTGCAAAACTCTAATGATCCTAAATCAATCTTTCATCATCTCAAGTGTTGCATAGATCAATTATACGGCAAACATGTCACTTAAAGAGGAACTATATGTGGCAAAGAATTTAATTAGGGAGACAAAGTTGAAATAGTCATATTCCGACTACCATGGGCTATGATACCATGTTGTACAGAGTGGGATCCGAGAGGGTCCACTCCCTACTAAAAAAATTGAAGAATAAAACATCCATTCCAAACACACTCGAAGGTATGCTGAAATAGGTGTAAATTTTTCAAACATCAATAAATGGTATTCAAAACAACCAAAGTGTAGCAGCGGAATTAAACAAAATGACTACATTCAATTTTCACAAATGATTACAATAGTACATCATAATATCCCATAGGGGTTTACATGTGATAAATGTATATTTATCCCTTTTATTTACATATTTTTGATATTTGTTTAGGATTTTTTTGTTATTTATTCTCTTCATTTCATAATTAGTTGTGTTATTTTAGATTTTTCTCTATAATTAGAGTTTTAATTATATTTTCTTGGGTTTGGTAGTAAAATTATACAATTTGCAGCAGTCCTGAAATTCATATATATCCACCACCAAAAGTGACATAACTCTTACATTCAAACTCCAAATTGTGTGTACAAGTATTAATTAGGAAGGGAATTTAATTTCCTAAAAGAAAATACTGATATTTGGACCGCTTTTATGCTTTTCACGGGAGATAAATATGTTCGAAATTTCTGATATGAGAATCTACATTAAAGAGAGTTACATGGTCAAGATAATTAAAGACAATCAACTTTCGATTTGACCAGATCTAGAAAATTCAAAAATTGATCTCCCTCTATTTTTTCCCTCACGGCAGCCTACCCCCTCCCCCTTGTATAAAAGGAGGGACTCTTCACTTGTAAAAGGATTCCATTCTTCATTCTATTTCATCCAAATTATAGTTGTAGACCACATCTTGTATAATGTTGGATCTCATTTTAGTTTGCATTTCTTTTGGTCTTGTTATGTCTAAGTAAATCTCTCTGGGGCATGGGAGTAGCCCCTTAGCCCGGTTCTATTCTATATAATCAATTATATTCCTCCATCGAACAAATGTCTTCTCTCTATTTATGCGTGGTTATTTGGATGATCTGATATATTCTTATGGAGTGATATGACTGTGGATCTTTGTAAGAACGAAATAATAGTCCCTTAATTGTAATTATCATCTTTTCGTCTTTTTAATCTTATTCTTGTTATAATCCTTGATGATTCGACCACCTGAGCCTTGGGGGTTTGAATGCCAGTTTGAATTCACATGCTTTTTGATATGACCGTGGATAATGACATGTTGGACGGTTGGGCAATGATCTGTGAACGTCGGGACCAACGGGTTCATGGGAAGTTTGACCCTTGTGAGTTTGTTCGTAAGGACATATAACCACAAGGTCCTGATTTGATGCTTGGAGTTTTGAATTTGATTAGTTGAATAGGAACGTGGTTTTGGTGGTGATCTTTCGGACCCCAGATCTTTATTTCTTGATTAGTTAAACTTTATTTCAGCACTTATTTTTTTTGTTCTTAGTATTAACAACTCTCTCAAATCGGGGTTTAATTCTTGTACTTGTGATTGGATTTGGATTTCAACTTTTCTTTTCCTCCGTCCCTTGGATCGATACCTATCTATACTAAGTTGACTTGTTGTTCGCAACAAGTTGACAACCGGGTTAGAAGGTTAAAATCTAGGACTTTTCCTAGTGATTGTTGTGTGTACAACGACGTACATCAATTTGGTGCCGTTGTCGGGGACGACATAGTTGTTTTTAAGATTTGGTTGCCTGTATATCTTGTATAATCCTTGTTCATATTCTATAACTTTCATAACTTTATTTTTTTTATAATTTCTTTTAAATTTTTGTAATTTCTTTTTGCCTTCCGAGCACAATTTCAGAAGTGTATCTCCTCTTTCTGCTGAGTTTCCATTGCAGCAGTACTGCTTTCTAGTTACTTTTTTTAGTAATTTTAGTTTATTTCATAATTTCTTAGATTTATAATTTTTAGTTCTCTTTGTAATTTTTGACTGACCTCTTATCTCGTAATCTTTCTTCTCTTATTCGTTGATTGACATATCTTTCAGGAACTTTTTTTGAAATGGAGTGGGCATCCCAATATTCCCCACAATGTTATTACTGTGGTCTTTACCACCATGCATCTCTTGCCTTCCTGACTCTACCCCATGCTTATGATAGCACCCCTTCTAATTGTGAGCCCTTTCATCCTAGTGGGTACAATGTGAATCCACATTTTTTGAGAACCATTATGGGGAACCTTGCTATCCATATTCTAATGGGGGATATGATCAACAAAAATTTTGTGGGGTGTAACCAACAAAACCTTGGGGGTTATGAACATGTTTATGAAACCCAATGTAATCCTCAACAAGAAGAGAGACTTAGGGCCCTAGAGAACATAGCACTAGAAGGAGAAACAAAACTAAAAACTAGCCAAGCCATCTTAACCACCCTGCTAGAAGCCCAAATCCAAAATATAGATTGTTCAAATATGTTTCCTCATGAATCGGTGACACCTTATAATATTATATCTTCCTACCAAGATGGATGTAACGGAAATTACAATCTACCATCTTCTGGAGATTATTATGAGGAGCAATGCCACCCAAAACAATATGAGGGGTACTATGGCCAAGGACACTATGGGGAGTGTGGCGAGGATGGCCAATATTTTGGGGTGTATAAATTCTATGGTGAAATGCAATTTAACCTTGAACTGGAAGAGAGACTTAAGGACCTAGAAAAGATGGCAGTAGAAGGACAAGCAAAACTTGAATCCAGTCAAGCCATGTTAGCTACCTTACTAGAGGATCAATCACAAACTCCCCCTATAGAGATTGAGCAACCCCAGATGGTTCTTCTTGACAAAGACGACAACGATGATCCTCATTTTGTGTCATATATGTCAGATCCTGAAGAAATAACACAAACCATGGAGCCATATTTTTTGCGTGATGAATACATTGGTATCCCTATCTTTCCTTTAGAGACTCTATTACTTGAATATGAAATGTCAAAGTAGGAGAGTCATTATGAAGATCCAACAACTCCTCCCATCCTCAACATAAATCTGAATGATACATTAGACCAATACCCTTCTTTTGAGTCTATTTTGAATAATGAGCATCTAACCCCCTTTATGATTCTTCCCAAGCCATCACAACCAATTTCCATCCCACACATGGCTGATCTAGAAGGGGAGATACCACCATTGGAAGAAGCCCACACACCCCCTTCTATTGTTTGCAAGGAAGACATCATCTTCCCTCCAAAATACTTGGGGAACCCTTGTACATAAAAATTAGAGGCATATGTTATATCAACAATGAAACTTACTAAACCCAATGTTGACAGCATTGATTTTAAGGAGAAACAAAACACTTTTGTAAATGATTTTAAAATTTTTGTATTAGCATCAATTCTCTGATATGCAGGTCATCATGATGGTGGAAAACCTGAACCAGATCCTCCACCCGACTCAGTTCATCATGCTCCACTGGCATTACTGGTCGGGTACTCACCAACCTCCCCCAATCCACATCTATCTTCAACACTTCCCTTGCTATCGAAGGAAGATCTATGGATATTATTGGAGGGAATGCAAGGTGAAAGAAAATATGAACACCCCACTGAGCTTCCACAATTACCCAATCATAGGGTACACTATGAAGCTCCTCAGATAAAGGTCCCAGCCCTCATACACATCCCCATCAATTGGACATTGTTTTAGCTACCCGGGCCACCTAGAAATCCTTGCTCTTCTCTTCCATCCATCTTGGGTTTCAGTTTTGCTCGGGACGAGCAAAAATCTGAGTCAGGGTGGAGGTGGGTGTTATGTTTCTATTCCACCCCCTTATATTTTGTATTATTGCATTATTTCTAACTTTTTTTTTGTTTTGCATATAGTTGCTTTGTTTATGGCCATTATCTAGTCGCCCATGTTTTCATTTCTTTTGTTGCAAAATGACATTTATCTAGTCGGCCAATATGAACATATGTTTATCATTGTACCCCTTTGAATTTAGTAAATCTTTTGCAAAAGATGTTACAAATTGCCATGTCTGAAATCACCATGTCACCTAGGATCCCAAAATAGCATCACTCTTTGGAAAAGTTGGCAAGCCGTATGGAATCAATCAAAACCAAACACAAATTTTCTCAATTTTTAAATAGTTGATTAACTTGATATAAATCTTGTATAATGTGATTGACATGAATGTTCTTTCTGATGTAATGACACTTTTAAAAAAAAGGAGAAAATAAATGTGTGGTTATAAGCACAAGGACACCTTTTGTTTCCCCCTTATTTTCTTTCTAAAAAAAAGAGAAGCAAAGAATCACCACCAGAAAAAAAAAATCAAGTGCGGGATGGCATGCTTCCCATATAAAAAATTCAATATCCCACAAAGGGGCGTACCATCAAAAGTTGCCAAAAGTGCACATGAAAAAAATTGTGACCAATGTAGCCACAACTCCACAAATTTAAATCCCAAGTCGAATAGAGGAGGGATAAAAAAATTCATCACTTACTTCTTTGTTTTCACACCCCCTAATTTCATCTTGTTCTTATGTAATAACTTTCATAAAAAATACAATAATAAAAATGAGAGTGTCAAAGCAAAAGTAAAATGAAGTATGTTTTTCGACAAAATCTTGATTTAGAAACAAGATATGATATTTGTTTTTAATAGTGAATATAGAATTTTGTGTTTTTTGGTTTTAGGAGATTGGGTTGCTTGGCCAAATTTAGAGGTAAGGAATAAAGCGATGTTACAAGGGTGAGGATAGACATGTTGTTAGTATAAATTGGAATAATTTGTGATTTTATTTGTTTGAGGACAAACAAAGATTCAAGTCTGGGGTAATGTATGTTTATCCCTTTTATTTACATATTTTTGATATTTGTTTAAGATTTTTTTGTTATTTATTCTCTTAGTTTCATAATTAGTTGTGTTATTTTAGATTTTTCTCTATAATTGGAGTTTTATTTATATTTTCTTTGGTTTTGTAGGAAAATTATACAATTTGCAGCAGTCCTGAAATTCATATATACCCGTCACCAAAAGTGACATAACTCTTGCATTCAAACTCCAAATTGCATGTACAAGTATTCATTAGAAAGGGAATTTAATTTCATAAAAGAAAATATTATTATTTAGACCGCTTTTATGCTTTTCAAGGGAGATAAATATGTTCTAAATCGCTGCTACGAGAATCTACATTAAAGAGAGTTACATGGCCAAGATAATTAAAGACAATCAACTTTCGATTTGACCAGATCTAGAAAATTCAAAAATTGATCTCCCTCTCTTTTTTACCTCTCTTTTGAGGGAAGACTACCCCCTCCCCCTCCTATAAAATGAGAGACTCTTCACTTGTAAAAGGATTCCATTCTTCATTCTATTTCATCCAATTTTTAGTTATAGACCACATCTTGTATAATGTTGGATCTCATTTTAGTTTGCATTTCTTTTGGTCTTGCTATGTCTGAGTAAATCTCTCTGGGGCATGGGAGTAGTCCCTTAGCCCGGTTCTATTCAATATAATCAATTATATTCCTCCATTGAACAAATGTCTTCTCTCTGTTTATGTGTGGTTAGTTGGATGATCTGATATATTCTTATAGAGTGATATGACTGTGGATCTTTGTAAGAACGAAACAATTGTCCCTTAATTGTGATTATCATCTTTTTGTCTTTTTAATCTTATTCTTATTATAATCTTTGATGACGCGACCACCTAAGCCTTGGGTTTGAATGCCAGTTTGAATTCACATGCTTTTTGATATGATCATGGATAATGGCATGTTGGACGGTCGGACAATGATCCGTGAATGTCGGAACCAACGGGTTCATGGGAAGTCCGACCCTTGTGAGTTTGTCTGTAAGGACATCTAACAACAAGGTCCTGATTTTATCCTTGGAGTTTTGAATTTGATTAGTTGAATAGGAACATGGTTTTGGTGGTGATCTTTCGGACCCCAGATCTTTATTTCTTGATTAGTTAAACTTTATTTCAACACTTTTATTTTTTGCTTTTAATATTAACAACTCTCTCAAATCGGGGTTTAATTCTTGTACTTGCAATTGGATTTGGATTTCGACTTTTCTTTTCCGCCATCCCTTGGATAGTTACATATCTATACTAAGTTGACTTGTTGTTCGTAACAAGTTGACAATCGGGTTAGAAGGTTAAACTCTAGGACTTTTCCTAGTGATTGTTGTGTGTACAACGATGTGCATCAACATGTATGATACAACATAAAGATCTAGTAGAGAGAAGTCTAAACTACTTCAAATCTGTCTCCAAGCAACATCTCCAAGAGATAGGTCCATGTTGGATGCTATGTTCTCCTTGGTCATGTTCAACACCTCGATCTAAACCTGGGTGGTTGGGAAATCACCCGGCAAGAGGGAAAGAAAATAGGGTATGTGTTAAATAGTGAATAAGAACAAAAGATAAGTAAAACATGAAAGTAAAGGCAATGATTTCATCATGAGATGAAGAGAGCATGAGTATGAGTCATAATAAAATAGATGCTTGCTATAACATTAAAATAGTAAAGGAATCGCATGCATGATTAATATTAACTACATTAACTAAGTAGGGTTGAGGCACTTACTAGACCTCAACCTATAGGTGAGGGGAGAATTAATACATTCCTAGTCACCTACACATATTTTTATGGGGGAGAATAAGATATTCCCTAGGGTGAATTAATACATACCATTTCTATGGGTAGTTGTACAAAAGTACCACTACTATAGCTAAATAGTCTAATATAATCAAAATACTAAAGAGAAACTATGGCAAGTAAAAACATCATATATTTGAAACATGGCAGTGGGGTACAAGCACCAAGAAAAAGAATATCATTACTGATTTTGGGATAATTTAACAAAGGAATCATGAATAGTAGAAATAGGGTTCATATAGTGCCTCAATAAGGAATATATGGTTTGGTTTGCAAATATCCCAACTTAGGGTGTAAGAATGCACATACATAAAGAGGGATTGTGTTGGTATGTATGCCCAGAGAGCCAATCATATGATGATTGGATTGGCATATATTCTAATTGATTTGATAAACATCAAAGGCAAGCTTCCAATTTATTCTAGATCAATCGACTATGAGATAAATGATGGAGCAGAATGAATGTCTAAAGAATGACAATACTCAATGACTTATGTCTTCAGGTTGCGGACATAAACAATGAGATCATACAGATGCTAAGAGTATGTACATTCTTGATATGTCCCTAGTCAGATGTCATTATAGAAGGTTGATAGACAACAATGACACATCAAGACTAGAGTGTGTGTTGGTTGATGACAATGTCTCATTAGTCATGATATATGATATCAAACCAAGCACATAGACACATGTTAGAGAACAATGTACGGACAGACCCACCATGAGAGTGACACATGGAACCATGACATGGTAGTCAGAGTCATCTCTCATAGTGATGGTGGTGATTGTGATTCTTAGACATGAAAACACTGCACTCGTCGAATGTGATTGGGTACACTTTGACATCATCAAACGCAGTCTTGAACCATGGGTTGTTATAATGGTGATGATTGGGTGGCTTTGACACATGAGATACACTGTGAGTGATAGATATGGGATTTGTCCCTACTAAGGGAGTATGATGTCCATGCCACTTGATAAGTGAGACTGAGAAAGGCATGTGCATGCACATGGAATCAATATGTGATATTAATGTCATACATATATCTCAGACAGTCTACTCTAGTTCAGGAAACATGAATGAATGTTGAAAGGATGACAACTCCATGCCTTGAGTTCATTCAGGATATTTGAGATAAAGGAATTATACATTCACTAAAACACCAATCACAAACTATAGGTTTGAAAGTTGTTCTCCAACTTTCCTTTTTACTTGGGTAGCAATGATATATGACTAGGTGCCACTCTTTGCTTGTGATGTCATAAGCTAGTTACGGACATTCACTACTAATGTGAAATGGGACCTATAGGGTCACACACAAAGGATTACCTGGAAGATGAGTTTATCCATGAATGATGTATGGATTGATTACTAAAGTGTTTAGGTACTCAATCAATAGACTTGACTCAGAATCATCAAGTTCAAATGTTTAACCAACTGACTTGAGTGTCAGATTGATTGAGAACTAAATTGACTGCATTTTGCACAACATGGACCACCAACCGATCGATTCACTGGGTGAACCGATCGTCTCATGGCCATTGAGACGATCGGTTCATTTGTCCAAACAAGAAGTGTTGGATTTTCTCTATTTGTGAGAAAAGGTTTTTCATTTCACTTGTTCAATATGATTGGGACAAGAATTAATATTTATGTTAATTAGAAACGAATAAGGAAAGTCAATTGTGGGCAAGCCTGGGAAGTGAAACAACTGGTTCATTAAGTGAACTGATCGGTTTACACTCTCAACTGACCAGTTTACAAGTGAATTGATCGGTTCATCTTGCCAAATGACCGGTTCACCCGTCGAAGTGTAAATTGTTCATGGAAATTCCGGACCCTTCTACTCCCATACAAACTGAGAACCCTGACCCTGCCCACTACTATAAATAGAGGGGTACATGGGGCTTCTCCAGAGACACAACTCAGAACATCAGTTGCTCTACAAAGTTGTTATCCTATCTGGTTGTGGTAACTGAGAGAGCCCAAGCAAGTTCTTCCCATGCAAGGAGGAACAATGAGGGAAAGACAACTGCAGAAAAGCAACTGATTGTGGGAGAGTGTGTTGGTGGCTAGTACACCAATAGAAGGAGACAACTCCTTCTAGTTCATTCTTCAGGATGACTAGAGTTTGCGGTGGTCCGTGTGGACTATCTATAGAGGTGGGAGACTTTTTCCGCTCAGGAGGATGACAGTCAACCACAGTCTGGGTCAAGACCAGAAGCTACACAGATGCCGTCAAAGATAGATGGGTGAAGACCACACTTTCTGTGAGGTATTGTCGCTGAGCAAGCCTCAAGACCAGGTATATCTTTCTAAAACTATCCTTCCCATTACATAAATGTTGATGCGATCTGCTGGTTATGGGTTTATGGTCAAGTAAAATTTTTGTTTCTACTGCCTACTCTGACCATGTAAAACCCAACATATTGCACATACCTCTCTTACTGATATCAATTACTAACTTTCACCACTTTAATTGAGTCCAAGTTCCAATTTACCTATTTTCAATGTATTAACATGTATTAGAGAATGTAATACACATTAATGTAAAGAAGCCCTATTTTTAGAACTTTTTAGAAAAACTCAGATTTAGATTCTAAAAACCACACCAATTAACTTATTAGCTTCTCCTGGTCAAGAAAACATCTTTTCATGTTAATTTTGGAGTTATGGTGATTAAAATGTACTTTTTATGATTGTATGCATTAAATTCAGTTTCCAAAAATCACCCTTTGTCAACCCTTGAAATCAGACCTTGAAAATATTTTTATTATATAGAGATTAATTTTTCTGATTCCAAAACATATTTATTTGTTAAATTTGGATAAGCGGGTTAAAAGATATGAATTTTTCAATTTGAACCAATCAGGAAATGACAAATTAGAAACCTTCGAGAGAGAGGAAGAGAGAGGGGGAGGGAGAAAACACCATTTGACCAAAGATCTGGGTTGGATATGCATAGGTAACCAAACTAGATCTTTTAGATAAGGTAAAACAGTAAGAAACCAAAACCCTAGAAGAACATGGTAAATAGAGATGGAGATCATCGATTTTAAACATAGAAGCATGGGTTTTAACCATGTAGTAAAAAATATATGAGAAGGGGGTATAAAACTTGCCTCTAGGAAAGGTGGACATGTTCAAGAAGAAAGGTTCTCGAGCTAGAGAGGTTGGTTTCTCCATTAAAGCTCCTATCTCGAGCAAGAAGTACCTTCTCCACTTTAGAGGTGAAAAACCCTAGCAAAAGAACATGGAGATGAGGTGTTTAAGGCTCTAGGTGGGGTTTCACCATGTAAGACCAGGGTTTTGACCTGGAGGAAGGTGGAAGGAAGACTAACAACATGAAAATAGGGAAGGAAAGGAGGATAATTACTAGTTTTGGTCAAAATCACCAAGGAGGAGCTTACGAAATCCTAAATAGAGAAATTTGGAACCCTAGGAGTCTTCTTCACCAAGGTATGCACCCTCTTTTACCTTGGGATGGCAACTTCGTGGCAAAACATAGAAGGAACGATTCTCTAAACTAGAGGAAACAAAGGAGAGCAAGAGCTTTTGAATTGGGAGTTGGGAAGGGGTAGATATGGCTATATAAAGAAAGAGGTCAAGTATGAGGTATCTATGAGACTTTCCATGTGTCATGTATAAGGGTGTCAATGGATATGCATGCCTTTATGGATAAGGAAGAAGTCAAGTATGAGGTGATCATGGAACTTTCCATGTGTCCTTAGCCTAGGGATTTCATGGCCATGCAAGAGGACAGCTCATAGAGGCTTATTGAATATCAAATGTTAGTTTATGGACACTTATAGGCCATCCCAACCGACCACTAATCAAAGAATTAGCCCCATTGGTTGATAGCTTTTAAAGATAAGCTCATTTATAAAGAGGAAATCCCAAAAATGCCCTTGGAAAGAAACACCTTCAAACCAAGGTGCAACTAGGTGCCCCATGGTTCAAAAAATCGAGAATGGTAAGGGAATATCTAAATATTATAATCAATGTGGCAAATTACAAAGAACACCTCTGAATCAGGTCAATTGCATAAAAGTCCAAAATGTGCATATAATTGCATAACTTGCACAAACAACATCCAAATTGGACCAAACTTGAAACTTCATCTTGTCTCATTATTTCAAAACACCTCACAAGGTTAGATTAAGGTTTAGAGTACTTAATTATGGTATTTAAGCTTGTTCAATACATTAAGGTTTGGCGCCTTACACTTTGAACATGGATTTATTTACCATTGTTCCACTGAAGCGGTGATTTTACATTTTAGATCCTTAAATAAGATTTCACCGAGGTATTTGTGCATAAACCCTTCCATTGGTAATTATTGAACAAATTTTCACCAGACCACTATAAATTCCACAATTTAAGCATCAAGGCCAAAATGGATAAAAAGGAAAGGAAAAGATTAGAAAAGGGCCAAAAAGAGAATATGTCCAGTTTCAGTATGTTACAACCTGTCACAATATAGTATCATTCTATTTGTCTTTTAGACAATATATCTAATAATATGATATTTAATAATTCAAGATAGGATAATGATATGTAAGATGCATAGTGATTTCATGGTAGTATGATGTCTTGCCTCCACTTGAGCAGCCTACCCCCTCCTTTCTCTCAATGTCTCTATAGACCTCTCTTGCAATCTTGTAGTTGGAGGCCTCATTTAGGGACATATGACATATGATCCTTAAGTCTTATCTACGCCAGGGAATACAACAAACAAATCCAAAGGTCACCTGGAAGCGGCTTTTAATGGTTGAATCTTTTTAAAGCACATAACTACATTACATCCACCATAAAATCTGATTGTAGAGTAATGGTAGAGTTGATTTGTGGTGCCTATGATATCCTTTGGAGGATTAAAAGGCTGGTAGAAATCATTAAGGCACAAATTTGCTTGATATAGGTGGAAGTCAAATCAATTCTTGGATAATAGAACATGGCAGAAATAGATCTTACAGAGTACGTTAGATATACAGGATGCCTAATTCTTCATGGGGATGAGACAGATGCCTCCTCCTACTCAGACACCTTTTCTTTTCTATTTCAATAGGGGAGAATATATGATACATGTACAGAGCACAACATGATGCTATGGACACAAAGAGCTATTGCTCAAGTCTAGAGACCAACAATTTACATGAAAGGCATGCCCGCCATGATCATCCATGAAGAGAAGCAAAACATGACGGTGCTACCATCACAATGAAGACTAAAATCAAAGATACCTTTGGGAGATCCAGGAAAAGGAGCATGTGAGAAATCCATGAAAAAAATCCATGATTTGGGGGTACACAATGTGAATCACTGGAAATATCATTGATTTTTAAGGTAGATACCTCAAGAATAGAAATTGGAAAAGTGGATTGCTTTATCAAACCTCAAGGAGATGTTCCACACCATCAACAATGAACACGACTTGGAGGAGCAATGCACTAAGTTTTCTTTTGAATCTGATGCAACCTGAGGATCGAACCTCATTACGAAGAACCAGACTCAATAGTGGTCACAAGGATGATGGGAGGTGGGTGTGTGTAGCATAGAAGTAGATGAGACTTGGAGTTCTTGTGGAGGTATTAAGATAGGTTTGAAGGGGTATGAAGCCACATACATGCAAGGGGAAATAAAGGAAGAATGAAACATAGGAGGAACATGGGGAAAGGAGATGGGGTGCAAACTGGGCAGTAGAGTCTCGAAACCCTAGTACTTATGAAGTTTTCTGATGTGATGGGAAGAGAGGAAGCTGAGTGAGATGAAATCAGAGAAAAACATTGAGAAATGCGAGAGAGGGGGGAAAGAACTAGAGATGGGGAAAAAAATGTAGTAGGAAAAGGAAGGAACGCGAAGGAAGAATAAGGTAGAGCAACCACAAGATCAGAAGAATCAGATGGGTGAGAAAAGTTAATCCAAGTAAGCTAGACTTGTTGATGGGGGAAAGGAGACTAACTTTAGGAAAACTGACATTTAATGTGTGTGATAGCCAAAAATAAGAAACTTTAGGAAATCATAATACACTGATTAAATAACTTCATCATTATCATTTTAAAATGTATTTTGTTTCCTAATTTTTATGAGCCAAACAATATTCAATTAATATCAATTTTGACACCTAGTCTAATTAAGGCATGAAGAATCTGTTTTTGGCATTAGTCTGCATTATTAGGGTTGTTTACTGTTATCTAATACTTTTTTATCTTAATTTATATTCTCTCTCCTAAATAAAACTAGGATAGACAATTTGTTCAATTAACGTAAAAATTCACACATAGAAAAATTTAATATGTAGAATATGAATTTAGGATTTGTTTACACTTTTTAAGACATTCAATAATTCATTTACTATTTGGCCTTATTTACTACTTCCTTTACTAAATGAAATTGGGATAGTTATTACCGTTCATATAACGTGAAACTTGACACCCAAGCTAATTGGGACCCAAAGAAAATGATTTTCACATTAGATTTAGGTTTTGAAGTTACCTTTTGTGAGTTCTAATACAATTATAATTTTTGTCTCATTACGACTATATTATTATAACATTACATGTGAGTTTCCTTATATTATTATGCACAAATTTCCATATTTTGCTTATTTATCCTATTAAATCCATTAATTCAATATTTATTTAGATAATGGAATATTATTCATATTTATGGACGTGGAAATTCACATAATTATTCTTATACCTATGTTAAGCACATTTGCCACCTATTGAATATATCTTACTCATTATGTAAAATATCCATTAACAAAGAAAACATATGTGACATATTTAATACGATATGTGTGATGCCACTTAATATGTTATATTTGTTTTCAAGCCTTGATAGGCTATGGATTACCATTGAGTTAGTCATGTTTTTTGCATTAACAATATTCATTAAGGTATGACTTTATCCTTTTTTGGTCAAACCAAAGGAACTAAGCCTATTAACCTTCTAATTATGGAATAGGATAAAAGTCTTGTTTTGGTATGTAGACTTCTTGTAATAAATATGGTAACTACATCATAACCTGTAGTTATATTGTGTTTTTCCCATTGCAAAAAGCATTTTTTGTAGCAATAGTGTTAGTAGTGGTTATTTGAATAGATCTTTGATGGCTTTGGGGGTTTGTGATAAAGTGGTTTTTCTATACTCTTTTATACTTGTTCCTTTATATTACCCTAACTCTAAACCCTAGTTCAAAGAAAGATTAATTGATCAATAAAAGGTTGGAATTTCGAGCTCAAACTTTAACAACACCTAAGGTTAGCTATAATGGAGCTATGGTTCAATTTTCATGTCAATCAGATACTCCTAGCTCCTTCCATGATTTTACAAAGTTTGCATATAAGTTTTAATCGAATTAATATGATTTTGATCATTAAACCTATAGTTTCTGATCAAATACATTTCAGTTACCCTTGTCACGCGGGGCTGAGGTCAGCAATCCACAGATCACACCCTCTGAGCCACCCTGGTCGTCTGACTGCATGTCGATAGATCCAAAGCGGATCGGGCGGCCATGAGGTCATCCTCAACCTCCGGTCAACCTGGGGAGACGTGGCTACAGTCCCAAGTCCACAACCCCAACCTCTACTCCCTGTCTCGACCCACTTCACGAGAAACTAACTGAGGTAACGCCTCCACCTTGTCTCCATGAATGCGACAAGCACTCACACGACCCATGAAGATGACCAGATCTGCCTCCACGACCACCAACGGCGAGCACCCTCTCCAAGCCTAACCAATTTGATTTAGGCATCTACTATCCACTCTACCCCATGCCTATTTAAACACCTCACAAGCTTTGCCAAGGTTCCTTTGCTTTGCCTATTCCTCCAATTTGCCTGAAGAACACCTCGTTAGCTCCACTCTCAACCAAACTACCTCCTGCCATCTCCACTTTGGTGGAGTTGCTGCTCAGATGAACACTGCCTTCTCCCCTCCATTTCAACCACACCTTAGGGTGCGAGGGACTCCCAGCAACCTTGACGGCACCTCAAAAGACATCGACACCCTCTACAGCTCCACTCACACCTCTTCCTCCACAACCAACATCTAAGCTTCTTGCTTCACTCGGAGGCACGCTAATCCGAAGGGAGCCGCGACTTGTTTCCTTCCTGCCCTGAACCAGGAAGGCTCCGCAAAGGTGACTCCACCTCCATCCGCACATGAAGAGCCCCTGCTGCCGACTGGAGCTCGCTGGAGCTGAAGGCAGAGCAAGCTCCGCTTGTAGAAGATCAAGGAAGGCAGGACCAACCGAGTCCAATTGGACCAATGAGGTAAATCCGCCTCAACCACCCCTTTTTTCTTTCTTCTATTACACAATTAAAACCTGGCCGTTGGATCTGAGCATCCAGTGGCCCGCCTTTATTCTCTTCTCATTTATTAATCATCGATTTTCAATATTTGCCATAAAGTACCTTGATCTTAGGAAAATCATAATAAATCGTAGGAGTGTCATAAAAATACAAAGAAGTACTCTATTTTGATTATAAAAATACAAGGATCATGATTATGATATCAGATTACCTTAAATCTGACTCGTATAATTACTCATATTCAATTATGATTCTATCTTGTTTAATTATTTGGAAAATACTCGAGCCCTGATTAAATCACCAAAATCATGTGAGTATCCTCTTTAGTACCTAGACAATTATGGAATGTTCATTTCCCATTAATGTGACTCAATTATCAGTAAAGTCAAATTACTACTCTTTGTCCCTATTTTTGGCTTACCAAATTATTATAATTATCCATCATGTTTTAAAGACCACCAAATCGATTTACAAATCCTACTCTGATATGATACTATAAAATGTGGACTCAAATCCATACTCAATGACTCATACTCTACTATCATGACTCTAACAAAGAAAAAGGGCCTTTTAAATTCTTTTAGGACTAAATGATGAATTTGCCAATATATCTAATTAGTACCGAATCTCTTATAATTTTAGGAAGACAAAGGTACCTGTGAGGAACATCTCTGGACTCCCCACTTCTGAGTAGAAGGTACGCCATTAACCCTCACTTGCCTTACTATAGTGTATAGTTGTAATATAGTTGTAAAGAACTTAGGCATATGATATTGCTTGAAATAGATATATATGTATGATCTACTTAATGATGATTTCTTTATATGTACATTGCAAAACTTGAACATAAATTATTATATCCATTCTATGAAAGCACTAACTCTTTGGTAGTGTGTTTGAAAGTGACCTAACTCTTTGGTAGTGGTCACATTGTACATATGAAAGCACTAACTCTTTGGCAGTGTGCTTGGAAATGACCTAAATCTTTGGTAGTGGTCACATTGTACACATGATCTAACTCTTTGGTAGTGATCATAAAGGCCTTAATCTTGAGCTCCTTGAGAGTCAAGAGAATGCATTAAACCTTCAGCGGTCAATGCATGGATATATAATGGAAAATATGCCTAAAACATGTGTTCTCTCTTGTTAATAAACTTTCTTTCTGGTTCAAGCATGCTTTTGCCATATTGCTTAATACTGCCAAGTCTACTTTTATTGTTATTGCCAAGATATGATGAGAGCTATATTAAATGACACATAGGCATACTCAGTACAATATAATTATATATTGTGCTGACGTGTACCAATTTCAAATGCTTTATAGGTACCTTTTGCTTATAATGATGATGTTGCAACTCAATATGCTGGCTCAACAAAAATCAGATCTTTCATGGGGATGCTAAAGCTAAATGGGACACTTAGTTTAAGTTCTTTTTCTTCTGCAAGTAGTTCTCTCATGTATTAAGTTTTCTTCTGTAGAACTCCTATGCCTCCGGGCCCCTATAAGTGGTTAATTTAAGGAAGCTTTGTTATTTGGTGCATGTATATACTTGTGTGTTTGATCCACTCAGGGATGGGAAACTTTAATCCTTTTGTACACCTTACTTTGGCGCCTAAGGTGTAGATTGTGGTTAGGTTGTTAACCTATGACATATGGTATCAGAGCAGGCACATAGGTCAATATATGTGCATTAAATACCTAGTAACCTTATTTAAATCTGAGGTAACCCATATTTAACAATATATTGCCGAGGTGTCTAGAAGGGTACTTGTGGAAGGTTCTGGCATAATCACTCTTGATCCATTTTCATGGTGGTAGGGTTCCTACCACAAGTTATCTGCCTGGCTAACACAATTATTGTTAAACTAGGCACCCTTACCTTAGAAAAATATATCTTCTCATCTTTTCACAATTAAGGACTACCCCAGCCATGTATTTAGAGAATGATATACACTAGGCTTCTCATCTACTTTCTCTCTCATGACTATGATCAATGAAATACTCTCTCTGTTATGTGGGTAGATTAGGAGAAATGGGAAGAACTAAAAGACATGAAAAATTGGAAAACATATATTTATGTTTGATAAAACTTTGTTGTTTGCATTATGATCTACCTCAAATAAATCTGTAAACTATCTTTTATACAAACTTGCAGATGCCTCCCAAAACTAGATCCAAGAGAAAGAGAACTAATGACGACTCTGGTGATGAATCTAACTCCAACCCTAATAAGTCCATGGCTACAGGTGAATGGGAGGAACAAAAGAAGGTGATGTTGGAATGTATGCATGCCCTAGACCTAAAAGAAACCAAAAATACTGCCTCTTCATCTAGGACCAACCCCAAAACTACCATTAGTCACTTCCTCAAACTCAAACCTAAAGCCTTTCATGGAGAATATTGAGGTGAAGTCCTAGATAAAGCTAATGGATGGATCCTATCTATTGAAAATGCCTTTAGAGCCCTTAAATGTGCTGAGGAAGATAAGGTCACTTTTTCAACCTACCAACTTAGGGGGTCCACGAAGTTGTGGGTGGGGGAATTATTACCATACACGAGAACTCCCAGATGCCCCTATAAGTTTGGAGGAGTTTAAGGTGATTTTCACTACTCTGTTCATGCCCATATCTGCTAGAAAGGAGAAGAGGAAGCAATTCAATAACCTCACCCAAGGAGCCTTATCCGTTGTTGACTATGTTAGGGCCTTTAGACTCCTAGAGCATCATGCTCGCCACCTTGATGAAGATGAAAAGATTGAACACTTCATTGATGGCCTTAATCAAGAACTGAAAGTTTACCTTTGCACCTCCACCCATACTACCTTTGAAGCTGCCATCAATAATGCCCTTACCCTCCACCCATACTACCTTTCAAGTTGCCATCAATAATGCCCTTACCCAAGAAAGAACCTTAGGGAAGAATAAGGCACCAAGTTTGGGATACCTAGGCTTGACTGATGCATCCATCACCAAGGGCAAGGAGAAGGAGAAGGAGAAGGATAGGAAGAAGCCTAATAGACATGGCATGGGAAGAGGAGGCGGAAATCACTATAGAGGTCAATCATACCGGGGGGATCAAATAGAGGAGGCCGAGGCCAAGGTGGATCATATAGGAATTCCAAAATGCAAAATTTGTGGTGGGTTTCATCCTGTAAAATGCAAGTTTGAGAGGCTAAAATGTCTCTATTGCTACAAGGAAGGACACATGAAGTTCAATTGCCCAAGTCTAGTCCAAGGGGCACCTCAGATCCATCCTTCCCCATTAGCTCAGCCTGGAGCTCCACCTATTCAACCAACTACTTCTACAGCTCAGGCTCATCCAGAACACTGTCAGGGTCATGTTTTTGCAATTGATGCAGAGGAAGCTAAGGCTAATGACAACCATCTGATTGAAGGTAATTATTTATTTATATGTATGAAAAAAAATCCTCTAAACCATGATCTCATATAAAAATCCTAATGTGGGTATAATATGTCTCTAAGATCATTCTATTGTGGCCCTATTTGATTCAGGATCAACACATACCTTCATCTCCAGAAATTTGGCTTCCATGATCAAGTTAGGGATAAAAGATCTAGGTTATATCTTGGATGTAATAACTCCCAGTGGAAAAAGATATACCTCTCTTAAGAAAACTAAAATCTTGCCTTTTTCTTATTGTGGTCATCAATTCCATTATGATTTCATTCTTCTTGATATGGAGGATTTTGACCTAATTTTGGGGATGGATTGGCTTTTTGCCAACTATTCCATGCTTGATTGCCGAGCTAAGAAAGTAATCATTTCTGCACCTAATTCTAAACCTTTGAAAATACCAGGGAGAAAGGAAAGCAACTGAAATATGACCATCTCTTCTCTTGAAGTCGAAACATTGATAACCATAGGATGTAGAGCCTATCTTGTAGTTGTGTCAGTGTCTGATCCTAAGGTGAGACCTTTAGAGAGCTTGGATGTGGTGAGAGATTACCCAGATGTATTTTCTGAGGAGCTTCCATGGCTGCCTCCTATACGTGAGATTGAGTTCCCAATTGAGTTAGCACCGGGCGCCACACCAGTCTTAAAGGCACCTTATAGGATGGCACCTGCCGAGCTTGCAGAGCTCAAAAAACAATTAGAAGAACTTCTTGATAGTGGCTTCATACGTACTAGTACATCTCCCTGGGGTGATTTTGTTCTCTTTGTTAAAAAGAAAGATGGGTCAATGTGAATGTGAATTGATTATCGCATGATCAATCAAGCCACCATCAAAAATAAATATCCCCTTCCAAGAATTGATGACTTATTTGACCCACTTCGAACTGCTACTGTGCTCTCTAAGATTGATCTTAGATCTGGCTATCATCAATTATGAGTGAAGGATTGTGAAATTCCAAAGACAACTTTGAGAACTAGATATGGACATTATGAATTCGTGGTGATGCCTTTTGGGTTGACCTATGCTCCTAGGGTATTTATGAATCGGATGAATACTATCTTCTAGCCTTTTCTTGATAGCTTTGTTGTGGTATTCATTGATGACATTCTTATATATTCAAACTCTATTGATCAACATCGTGAGCATCACCAGAAAGTACTTGATGTGTTGAGAGCCCAGAAATTGTATGCTAAATTATTGAAATGTGAGTTTTGGATTGACCAAGTCATGTTTCTTGGCCATGTCCTTTCGGGTGGGAAAATTTGTATTGACCCTGCCAAAGTCTTAGCCATCCCTGATTGGAAAGCTCCTACCAATGCCTCTTAAATTCGTAGCTTCCTTGGTCTAGCAGGTTATTACCATCATTTCATCCCAAATTTCAGCAAAATATCCATACCCATGACTAAACTTACCAGAAAATATGCCAGATTCATTTGGACCTCTAAATGTGAATCTAGCTTCCAAGAATTGAAATCTCTCTTGACCTCTACTCCTATTTTGACTCTACCTTCTGGTAATGATGGTTTTGTAATATTTTTTGATGCTTCTAAAATAGGTTTAGGTTGTGTCCTCATGCAAAATAGTAAAGTTTTTGCCTATGCGTCTAGACAATTGAAACCTAATGAAGTCAATTACCCAACTCACAATTTGGAATTAGCTGCCATTGTCTATGCTCACAAAATCTGGAGACATTATTTATATGGTGCTACTTTTGATATATTCACATATCATAAAAGTCTAAAATACCTCTTGACTCAGAAGGATCTCAATCTTAGACAAAGAAGATGGCTGGAATATCTTAAAGGCTATGATTTCACTATTGCTTATCATCCAGGCAAGGCCAATGTTGTAGCTGATGCTCTTAGTCATAGGAGGTCAATTTGTGCATCTATCCTCACTTCTGAACCAATGAGTCTGGAGCCTTCAACTTCTAAGTCGCCTCAAAAGAACAGCCCTAGCTTGGAGGAGATGACAACTCTTTTGGCTAAACCACAGACACATCTTTTTGTTGTTATGGATGGTGGGCTAAGGTACAAGCATGGGATGTGGGCACCTAAGGAGTCAGAGATTATGAAGCATATTCCGCAAGAGGAACATAGGTCTAAGTATTCTATACATCTTGGATCTACTAAGAAGTACAAGGATCTACAGAGACACTTTTGGTGGAGAGGTATGAGGAATGATATAGTAGAGCTTGTCTCTAAGTGTCTCACTTGTCAGCAGATTAAGGATGAACATCAACGACCAGGCAGTTTATTACAACCTTTACCAATCCCTGAATGGAAATGGTAAAATATCACCATGGATTTCATGGTGAGATTACCCAGGACCAGGAAGGGATATGATGCGGTATGGGTCATAGTAGATCGGTTGACCAAGTCTGCACATTTCTTACCTATGCAGACTATGGCCAAGGTTCCTGAGCTCAGGAATAAGTAGATTTTGATAGTGAAGGTGCAATGGAACCATCATGGTGCAAAAGATGCAACCTAGGAACTACAAGTGAATATGGAGCAACATTTCCCTCATCTCTTTTAGCCAGTTTAATTTTGAGGACAAAATTTCTTTTTTAAGGTGAGTAGGATGTGATAAAGTGTTTTTTCTATACTCTTTTATACTTGTTCTTTTGTATTACCCTAACTCTAAACCCTAGTTCAAAGAAAGATTAATTGATCAATCAAAGGTTGGAATTTCGAGCACAAACTTTACCAACACCTAGGGTTATCTATAATGGAGCTATGGTTCAATTTTAATGTCAATCGGATACTCCTAGCTCCTTCCATGATTTTACAAAGTTTGCATATAAGTTTTAATCAAATTAATATGATTTTGATCATTAAACCTATAGTTTTTTATCAAATACATTTCAGTTACCCTTGTCACGTGGGGTTGAGGTCAGCGATCCGTAGATCACACCCTCTGAGCCACACTGACCGTCTGATGGCACGTCCATAGATCCAAAGCAGATCGGGCGACCACGAGGTCATCCTCAACCTCTGGTCAACCCGGGGAGACGTGGATATAGTCCCGAGTCCATGACCTGAACTCTACTCCCCATTTTGACCCACTTCATGAGAAACTAACCAAGGCAATGCCTCCACCTTGTCTCCACAAACGCGACAAACCTCACACGACCCATGAAGATAACCAGATCTTCCTCCACGACCACCACCGACGAGCACCCTCTCCAACCCTAACCAATTTGATTTGGGCATCTACTATCCACTCTATCCTATGCCTACTTAAACACCTCACAAGCTTCTCCAAGGTTCCTTTGCTTCACCTAGTCCTCCAATTTGCCCAAAGAGCACCTCATTAGCTCCACTCTCAACCAAACTACCTCCTGCCATCTCCACTTCGGTCAAATTTCTGCTCATATGAACACCTCCTTCTCCCCTCCAATTTGACCACACCTTAGGGTGCGAGGGACTCCCAACAACCTCGACGACACCTCAAAAGACCTTGATGCCCACTGCTACTCCACCTGCACCTCTTCCTCAGCCGCCAACAACTAAGCTTCTTGCTTCACTCGGTGGTGCGCTGATCCGGAGGGAGCCATGACTCGTTTCCTTGGCGCCCTATCCTAGGAAGGCTCTCCAAAGGTGACTCCACCTCCATCCGCACATGAAGAGCCCCTACTGCCGACTAGAGCTCGCCAGAGCTAAAGGCAGAGCAAGCTCGGCTTGGAGAAGAACAAGGAAGGCGGGACCAACCGAGTCCAGTTGAACAAGTGAGGTAAATCCACCTGAGCCGCCCCTTTCTTCATTCTTCTATCACATGACTAAAGCCTGGCCATTGGATCTGAGCATCCAACAGCCCACCTTTATTCTCTTCTCATTTATTAATCATCGATTTTCAATATTTGTCAGAAAGTACCTTGATCTTAGAAAAACCATAATAAATCGTAGGAGTGTCACAAAACTACAAACAAGTACTCTATTTTGATCATAAAAATATGAGGATCACGATTATGATATCAGTTTACCTTAAATCTGACTACTATAATTACTCATATTCAATTATGATTCTATCTTGTTTAATTATTTAGAAAATACTTGAGCCTGATTAAACCACCTAAATCATGTGATTATCCTCTTTAAGTACCTAGACAATTATGGAATGGTCATTTCCAATTAATGTGACTCAATTATCAGTAAAGTTGAATTACTACTCTTTGTCCCTATTTTTGGCTTACCAAATTATTATAATTATCCATCATGATCTAAAGACCACCAAAACGATTTAGAAATCCTACTCTAACATGATACTATCAAATGTGGAATCAAATGTATACTCAATGACTCATACTCTACTCTCATGACTCAAACCAAGAAAAAGGGCCTTTTATATTCTTTTAGAACTAAATGATGAACTTGCCAATATATCTAATTAGTACCAAATCTCTTATAATTTTAGGGAAATAAAGGTACCAGTGAGGAGCATTTATGGATTCCCCACTTCTAAGTAGAAGGTATGACATTAACCCTCACTTGGCTTACTATAGTGTATGGTTGTAATATAGTTGTAAAGAACTTGGCATATGAAATAGATATATATGTATGATCCACTTAATGAAGTTTTCTTTATATGTACATTGCAAAACCTGAATATAAAATATTTTTTCCATTATATGAAAGCACTAACTCTTTGGTAGTGTGCTTGGAAGTTACCTAACTCTTTGGTAGTGGTCACATTGTACATATGAAAGCACTAACTCTTTGGCAGTGTGCTTGGAAATGACCTAACTCTTTGGTAGTGGTTACATTGTATACATGATCTAACTCTTTGGTAGTGATCATAAAGGCCTTAATCTTGAGCTCTTTGAGATTCAAGAGAATGCATTAAAACCTTTGGCAGTCAATGCATGGATATATAATGGAAAATATGCCTAAAACGTGTGTTCTCTTTTGTTAATAAACTTTCTTTCTGGTTCAAGCATGCTTTTGTCATATTTCTTAATACTACCAAGTTTACTTTTATTATTATTGCAAAGATATGATGAGAGTTATATTAAATGACATGTAGGCGTACTCGGTACAATATATTTATATATTGTGTTGACGTGTACCAATTTCAAATACTTTATAGGTACCTTTTGCTTATTATGATGATGTTGTAACTCAATATGCTGGCTCAAAAAAAATCAGATCTTTCATGGGGATTCTAAAGCTAAATGGGACTCTTAGTTTAAGTTCTTTTTCTTCTGCATGTAGTTCTCTCATGTATTAAGTTTTCTTCTGCAGAACTCCTATGCCTCCAGGCCCCTATGTAATTAACACTTGGTTTATTTAAGGAAGCTTTGTTATTTGGTACATGTATATATTTGTGTGTTTGATCCACTCAGGGATGGGAAACTTTAACCCTTTTGTACACCTTACTTTGGCACCTAAGGTGTAGATTGGGGTTAGGTTGTTAACCTGTGATAGGGTTTCTCTTTGTAATTGTCTGCATGGTCTTGGACTATTCAAACTATCTTTCAATACAAAGAGTTTGTAGCTTGATCTTCAATTACTTGAGCATTGTTTGACTTGACGTGGTCAATTACATTTCTTGGCTATATAACTATGAAAATCCTAGCATTTTAAATACCATTAACAAGTGATGGTAGGGGCTTTCTCTGCAGTGGGAGGTCATCCATTAGTGTGAGGTGTTTTCCATGTACAAGAATTCAATACAACTTTTCAAGGGTATTCAAATAAGTCTCAAATTTGTGGTCAAATTCAAGCTAAAAGTGATATCCTTGTACAATCTTTATAAAAACATAGATTTTAAGAAGTCTAGGCAAATTACATTAACAAACACCTTCTTAATAGGGTTGAATAGAACAATTTATATCTATTATAATAGACAAAAATGGATGTTATAAACCACTCCATACTTAGAACTTGCATATCCTAAAGCATATCAGTTAGTTGAAATTAAGAAATCTTTTTGACCGAAGGAGTTTTAGCTCTAAGAATATCATATTCTAAGAAAAAGAATACAAAGTAGTTCTTAATGGTTTTAAAATGCAAGGAAATCTTCATTATCTCTATAACTTTTTTTATTTTTGTTGGTACTTACTCATCTTTGAATGAAATTTTCAAGTATATTACAATAGTTCTTCCTAAACTCAAGATACTTAAACTCCATTTATCATATAAAAGGATGTCAAGTCTCAACTTCAATCTTACAAGGGTTGAGTCTCATTTATAATTTTTTAAGCTTTATCTGAATGCAAGCAAAGATATATCAAATATCATTTGAACTTTATATTCCTTATGTATACTCTCTATCTTGAACACGATAAATCTTCAACAATTAAGAGTTGAAAGGGATTTTCTCCCATGTCCATTTGATAAGTGAGATCATACAGAAAATACATGTCATGAATTATTCTTTATTTAACATGTTTTTCATATCTCAAAAGAGGTGTTTGATGTGTTGGAACTCACCTTAGTGAAGTCAATTGTTTCCAAATGACCTAATAAGTTATACTACCACCTTGGGTCACTATTCTATTTAAAATTCTTTTTTTATTTTCATGATATAATTTTAATTTAGTTTCTCAAGAGACTCTATCTTGGTTTGATATCTTCCAATGTTAGCATCCTAGAGCTCAAAATCTCATGATCATGTCAAGAGAAACAATTAGAAAAACATAGGAAGAATAAAATATTCCTTCAATTCCAATCTCCAATCATTCTAGTTTTATTAAAAGAATGAAGTTTTACTTCTAGATATATTGACTCTATTTCAGGAAAAGTGATGAAGTTTGATAATTAAGATAAATTGATTCAATAAATAAAAATTTAAAATTCTAGCTAAGTTGCTTATTGTTGAGAAAGATGAAGCAATTATTGGATGGAGTTGGTAGATACAAACATTTACACCTAGAATATTTCAAATTTTGATTATTTGAAGAAATTAATAAATGATTAAGAAACAATTAAAACTAATAATAAGTATGAAACTTATCAAAGTGTCAAGGGTTCGAAATATTTTTTTTGATTTTCAACCCCCTCTCCACCCACACTTAAATTCTAGCTTGTCCTCAATAAACAAGGAGGAAAGAAGAAAAACAATCTAAGAATAATTGAATAACATATGTTTATGATATTGTTGGGAAGTTATTATGCAAGGATAGGTCTTCGGTGGTACAACATGTGAATTTGTATTGAAGCACTACTAGTTCTGAGGCCTCAGGAATGGTTCTCAAAATCATAGGTGATTTTGCAATCTATAGTTTTTATCTTGTTGAAATGAGTGGGAAATTCTTCTAGCTACTTCAGTACAGAAGATCTAACCCTCAAGAGAAAGTATGTTCCCAAAGTTGTTGCATTTCCTCATGGTTGTTGAAATTGATCGTTGTGGCAGATGATAGTACACACTGGTCAAATAGATCAACATCATCAAATAGGAGAAAAAAGGCTTTCACATGAAGTTTTAGATTCCAGTGCCCTTTCCGATCTTGCTTTGATTATTTTATTAGAAAGAGAAAGTAAAAGAAATTTGAGAGGGTATTTTTATTAAAACAATCAATTTAATCACATGTAAGTGGATTAACAATTTTTTGGATTTTACTTTGAAAGAAAGCAAAAATAATTGTATAAGATGATGAAAAAAATGTTGCATTTGATAAGATGTATGTGGGTACTTCATAGATATCACTCCACATGTGTATATACTTTTGTTAACTAGAATTCAATACATGTATAATACGTTACTTATCCTATAAATTAGAGGAAAGTGATTGTGTTTGAGATTTGAATATTTGCATAAAAGATCATTAGCTATATACTCAAAATCTACAAAAATAATATTCAGTACAAGAGACTACCACAATACTTATAACTTTTTAACACACATTATAATTTAAAATATGAAAGAAAGATCATATTTTATTATTATGTTAAATCAATCTAACATATTCTAATATGATTGATGACTCTAAAGAAGGTTTTGCATGGGTGCATGTTTCTCTTCAACTTCCTTTAAGAGTGGTTTCTTTTATAAGGTAAGATGTTAGGGACACATAATACATCTCTAGACTACCACTTGCTTCCTTGTATTTTTCTTGATAGTTTTTTTTCTTGAACCATGTCTCAGATTTATTGCTATTTGTTATACTTTTAGAGGGTCCTTTACATCGGTCATCCAATTGATCAAAACAAGTGTTCTCAGTCAGTAAGGAAAAAAAGGTTCCAAACTAGTCTATGAATACATCCACAGTCTATTACACTCATGTCATCAACGTAGTCAGGGTCCACCACAACTATCTACGTCAGTTCTTTGTTTGTTTTGAAGGTTGTTTAATACTAATGGAGTTTTGTAAGATTCAAGATGTGTGTTCGTCTACTAGGTTCAAGATGATAACCTAAAGATCCATGTCTACCAAAATGAAGATCTTGTTCCGCCATCTTTTCTTATGTGTCTTGAGTTTCTAGTGAGACCCTCAGAATAAAGTGAACACATATGTATATGATTCTGAAGAAGATGAAAAATAATATATGGTGAAGATAATCTTCAATTTTGCTAGAGAGAAAAAGAATTTTTTTGCATTGTATATTTTCTGTCCAAGATCTTATACTAACCTTAATTAAATAAAATGAAATGAAAATGAAACAAAATAAATCTTCTCCATGTTCATGTATAAGAATTCTATTCTTACAAAAAGAGCAAGATCGAGTTTCACTTTATTAGATCAAAATAAGAATGAATAAGAGATTGTAAAGTAGATAGAGATAATGAAACTAAAATTAAAAATATAGGTCGCCTCCTACAAGGGTTGTATTCAGGTCTAGTTTGTCCCTTATTTTGTAACTAGGGTGTTGGTTTGGTATGGTTCTCTCCTATAGTATTAGGAATCCCTTGGGCATGGATATGCCCTGTAGGGGTTTTATTGTTTCATCCAGAAAGACTAGCTAGTTTTCAATAATTTTGTTTTATTTTTGAACTTTAAGAAATTGAGATTCTGATGAGAATATCAAAGTAATGGTTAAGGTATTAACTCCTAAAAGGGGTTATGACTATTGTAATTTTGTTGCTCTCTCTATGGGAAATTTGTAGGGAAATGTTGGTCTTATAGATCTAGATTTTTGGTATAGGATATTGCATATATGGTTGAACAAATGAGAATTATGACTGTTTGACTATGAAAAATATGGGTGGTCGTGGTCAATTTTATAGACATTGTTACATTCTCTATCAGTTCTTGATAAAATTTTGCATAACACAACCTTCTGGAATATGGGAGTTTTCTCTACATATATGGAATATTTTGACTGTTTTGACATGATGATTGGAGTTTTGAGATATGATTTAGATTTAAACTTTCATGTCTAGTTTGGTCATCATCACATTCCAAGAGCTTTGTAGAACAATAAATGACAACATGGCGGGGTTTATAAACCCAAAATCAACAAGAATGCTTTGAGATCAAAAATAAATTAGGATCTCAATAGTTGCAATTACAATTCTTGTTATTTTAGCCTCAAGATGTATTTATATAAGAGAATGTACTATAAATGAAATTTAGGTTCATAGTCATTTCAATGACCAAATAAAATAGGGGACTAGTACAGAAAATACCTTTATTTTTGGTTAAACTGATCCTATAATGTTTGTTACTTACCATCACCTCAGTGGGCGATAATACAGTCACATGTCTAAGATGTTGGTTATTTGGGTATGCACAATCCAACAATGGAGATCCAACCTTGGTTGCTATGATAAAAGAAACTGACACTGTTAAGAGTCTGAGTTGTCAGTTTAGGAACAAAACTAACGTTGTAATTCCATACCAATTCACATTTGTAAATGGTAAAGGTCCCTAAGTCATCGATTTATAAAAGAAAATTGACACCAATTTAGCATCTAAGTCGTCTACTACATCACTTACAACCGACGATTAAGAGATACAGTGATGGAGTCTTCAAAGAAACTGACAACTATGTCCAACATGGCCACTTTAGTTTATTCATATAATGTCAGTTTTAGGCCTGAAATTGTTGGCTCAGACCTACAATGTTAGTTTTTTTTGTAACAATCGACTATTAAGTTTTGTTTTTTTAAATAGAATGTCTGCAGACCTATTATCTAGATGTTCAGTAGGATGTAGGACATGTAGTTCTAAACTGCATGTTCCATCATGTATTCATCTTAACAACAAACCAACTAACCTATAAAACCTACAATAAAAAACACAATTCACCCACATACAATATCCATTCTCCAATTCTATTCTCATCACATGTATAAATACAATTCTATTCATTCATATTCACATTCATACACACACATGATACTACATTGACATATACACCAATTCCATTCCCATGACATGTAGAAACACAATTCTCATTGTATCCATAGATTTCAAATTCACACACATGTATATATTCATTATTCACATATGTACCAATAATTTAATCGCATCAAATTTAAAGTTGCAAGAAGTCATAATTACCACATGTATATAGAAATAATGTCATCAAAGTTTAGTAAACTCAATCTTTATCCCAATCAAGTTCAAAGTTTGCATCCTTAATGAAGGCTTGTGCCCAATGTTCTCATATCTCAACTAGATATTGATGAATCCTCCATATTCATCCTCAGTCGTCAATTCAAAGGATTTTTGACATTTTTGCCCTAATTTTGTTTTGCCTTTTCTCTCATTTTTGTAAACATTCTGACATTTTCACAAAGATGAGGTAATTACGAGACGAACGAGCATTTTGGTGACTATCTTAGGCTTTTTTGTTCCTCGGGACGAGCAACGCTTAAGTTCAGTGTGGTGATGAATCCTCCAGATTCATCCTCACAGTCACCAATTCTTGGGATTTTGTGCCTCATATCGACTGATCTACCCTTGTTTTGGTTTACTCTATCTCATCAGTTTCATGTAAATAGTGCATTACTAGTTCTAATCACTGTTTAGAAAATCGGCCGCTTAGGCCGAATAATCGGCCGAATATTCCTTTTTGGGGGTCTATCGCTCCGATTATGAATAATCGGCCTATAATCGGTCCAGGACCGATTAATCGGCCGATCGGGGGAATAATCGGCTGATTAATTGACGATTTTCAAAATCAAATGCTAGTAATAATTTTTTTTACATTAATTTTTTTCTAATACTACTATTGGTCATTACAATTACATTCTCTTCTTCCAATTTACATATTTGGCCTTCTCCTCATGTTTTCTCTATAAGTTTATAGTTAGTGTTTATTGAACTGATCCTTACTATTGATGTTTTCTTTTTTAATTTCATCAATGTTTCTAATTACTTCTTAATGCAATATTAGTCTATGACTTATCAATGTTTCTAATTACTTATCAATGTTTTTTCCCTAATTTCATCAATGTTTCAAGTTACTTATTAATGCAATATTAGTCTTTTCACTTATCAATGTTTCTAATTACTTATTAATGCAATATTAGTCTATGACTTATCAATGTTTCTAATTACTTATTAATGCAATATTAGTCTATTACTTATCAACGTTTCTAATTACTTATTAATGTGATATTAGTCTATGACTTATCAATGTTTGTAATTACTTATCAAAGTTTTCTTCTCTAATGTCATCAATGTTTCTAACTACTTATGAATGCAATATTAGTCTATTACTTATAAATGTTTCTAATTACTTATCATTGTCATTATTATATGGTCAATATATAATTTACATATCTTTATGGTTAATATTAAAAAAAATCAAAACCGATTAAAACTGAATATTCTCCCGCCTATACTCCCGCATACCGTATATACTCTATTCGGTACACTCTCCGCCCGTACAACGATTACCGCTTTTTAGAACAATGGTTCTAATTACCCTAGTTTTCAGTTTATTTGATCTCATCCTCCTTTACTCACTTTCGTTCTTCTCTACAGATCATTCTCATCCATTCGATAACATATCTACCTCTCCTCACGGTTTGGCCATCCATCTGGTTTTACCCTTCATAAGATCTCAAGTCCGCATGAAGTCACACGGTCTCAAGACCGTGTGAAGCCTCACGGTCTCAAGACCGTTTGGACCCAAGATCGTTTGGAAATGAAGACCGTTTAGAGCCAAGACCATTTGGGGCCAAGACTGTTTGAACCCAAGACCATTTGGATCCAAGATTGTTTGGAAGTCAAGACCGTTTGGAGTCAAGACCGTTTGGATCCAAGACTGTTTGGAAGTCAAGACCATTTAGAGCCAAGACTGTTTGGAAATAAAGACCGTTAAGACTCCAGACTGGTTGGACAACAAGACCGTTTGGATGAAGACCGGTTGCCAAGACTGTTTGGATCCAAGACCGTTTGGATCCAAGACCGTTTGGACCCAAGACCGTTTGGATCTATGACCATTTGGAGACAAGACTGTTTAGATCCAAGACCGTTTGGAAGTTAAGACCGTTTGGAGACAAGACCGTTTGGACCCAAGACCATTTGGATCCAAGACCATTTGGAGCCAAGACCGTTTGGACCCAAGACCATTTGGATCCAAGACCATTTGGAGCCAAGACCATTTGGACCCAAAACCGTGAGGAGCTGGCTAGTGCCTATAAATAGAACCGTAAGGGTCCTCATTTGGACGACAGATCCGGGAGGCCGCAAGGCTGCTCCACTGCCATCTCATCTCCATTAAGATCTTCTACATCATTGTTCCACCTTATTCCACCCTTCCAATTCTGGAGGTAGACACGAGGATCGAGGTGGAGAGACAGACTTCATCAACCAAGTCGGAGCAGTACCGAAGACTGGGGCGATCTATACCGAGCTGTCACAGATCTACTCTTCTACTCCGACGATGCTTTCCTTCTCTCTCTTCTCTCTCTTTGTTGCTCCTTCTATGAGGAGCGAGTAGTTCCATCCACTGGGGTGCGGGGACTAGCCCCGCTGCCCATGCTTCGTAATCTGTACTAAAAGATGTTATCTTTCTAATTCAATACTAAATCGTTTCATACATTCTTGAATGTTGGTCGCGTTCTTGTATGCATCTATTGTCTTTCATTGTGGTTTGTCTACGACTGCTCTTAGGAGTCGAATACCGATTTAGTGTTGATTTCTGGTGTGTGTATTCACCGCACATCCGTTTCAATATCTAGGAATGCTTTCTAAGGAGTGGAGTAAACTCACCTCCATTGTTGTACTTTCATACTATGAAATGGAATCAGTTGACGTACAAAAGTGAAACCTTGATGGGTCGAGGAACACACTTTGCGGAGGGAGTGGTGCAAAGTACTTGACCATTAATTTGGGAATGGCAGATGTTGCAACACTCTCACATTTCTCGTAGCTTTATCCTCGAAAGAGGGATAGTCTATAAGGATACTAATCGAATTGGTAATTATCGATTGCTGGTTAGTTTTTCGATGCAAGTTTCATGAGGTTGAGTACGATTCTCTCTTCAAAGACTACATATCTTCATTGACACATAGATATGTATCGGATGAGAGTTACTCAACCTGTGAAGGATGTGTGCAATACTCTTGTCATAAAAGACATTGACAGTGCACAACATCCATGTATCTTGCTTGGAGGTCTTGCTATGTTGGTACAAGTGCAATGCATGTGTAGTGGTGGTGAATATCTGCATCACCCCAGTGATCCATCATCATTTGCTAATCTTGGATTTTAAACCTTAACTAGTTTTTATACTTGCCTTTACTTTTGCATGTTTTAGGTTAAATAACTCATATCAAACTTTTGGTCATAGATGATTAACTTAGATCGAGGTGAAATGAGATAAAGACACTTAGATTCTTAACGTTGTCCTTTGGGTTCGATCCTAAATCTGTACTATGATAAGGCTTCCACACTCTTGTGGAGTTGGAGCTTTTATCTAGCACCAGTTCTAGGTAAACCTAGAGAGAACATCAACTCCCTAGGGTTTTTGGTGCACATTAGGACTTCCATCGGAAGAGCAATCTTTTGGTGTAAATCCTAGCTCCATCAAAAAAATGGCGTCGTTGTCGGGGACAACGGTGTAAGAATTGTCTTTTTCGAATTCCATGTTGATTTAGGTTTCTCTAGGGTTTTCCATTTTCTTTTCAAAAACCTAAAAAGTGAAGGACTTAATTTCACATATCTTCTTGGATTTGAAGTGGTTGGTCAAACCTGATAAACTCTTTCTTTGGTTTCAAGGACCAACTCTCTTCAAAATGAAGCAGACGACACCTCCAACTATTAGATGTCAACTATGTGGTGACTATTCTCATACATCGATTTACTGCTTCAACGTCCCCCCTCTCTACATGATGGCTCTGCGTCAAGTAATCACGAATCGTATAGTTAGGAAACTCAAAGCAGCCTCTTCATACAACTATGGATATAGCACAAGTCATAATCCATATCACCCTAGAGGCTACTACAAAGAACCTAACTATGTCGGATTTCAAGGCGTATACTGCAATGTAGGAGGGAACCTGGAAAACAATGCAAATCAATACTATGAAGAGGAGAGCTATTATCAACATTGACCTAATGGGTGTAGCGAAGATCCTTCTTATGGAGATCAACGTATGTTATTGGAAGAACTACGTGCCTTACAGACATCGGTGGCTCAACAACTAGCCGATCAGACAGCCACGACCAAGAAGCCGATAGCTGATCTTGATCAACTTACACAATTCGTCAATGCCTCTGACCAAGATGTAGAACAACCACCAATTTCAACTAAGCACATCCCTAGTCCACATGTTGATTATGATGATGATTATGAAATCATGTGGAATATGCCTTCTAATGATCTTCAAGTGTTAGTGTAGGGTGAGGAATCATCCTCAGAGCTAATAACTGAACTCAAAAATGATTTCTCCACAACATCACAAGAGAAAGAATCATTTTCCGAGCCAAGGTCCGACTCGGATAATGATTCCTGCACTATGCTCTTAGATGAAAGATTGAGTAGCCAATATGGGGATTCTCCCTAGTCAGGAGATCAATTGGAGATAAACTTCAACACCTACCTACCTTCTGACTTCATAGACCCAGATCCAACTATTGAGGAGCAATTAGCAATGATCGACTCCCTAAATGACAAAATCTCTTCAACTTCATCTATCTCATCAATGAATTCCATAGAAGAAGGGTTTATGTCACAAGAACTCCACACTCCTTCACAGTCAGACTTAGAGGAATACGTGACTGATTCGAATAAGGAGATATCTTTTATGCAAGAGACTCAACTAACTCCATTACTGGAACATGATATGATTTGTCCTTATGAAGAAATTTATGATCATTCGGCTGATCTAGAAACAAACTTCGAGGATTAGACTGATCAAAATCTTGATTCAAAAATGGATCATGCTATTCTCACTGACCCTGATGATGAAAAAGAATCATGGGAGGAGGATGGGTCTCAAGATGATGAATCTATAACCGATCCTTTCCATGAGATGACATCACCAGAGCTACCACCTCTACAAGAAGTCCAGATGGAGCCAGTTCTCGAACAAAAGCATGATCTTTCTATTGAATCTCCTTCTAGTCACTTGAACGAGTTGATAGTTCACTATGAAGAGAAACATGAACCATCTCTTGATTTTGGAATGGATTATGATATTTCCGTAGACTCTTATAATGACAAAAAGGACCTGTGGGAGGACATCGATCCACAAACTTGTCCTCTTATAGCAACTCATCCCTATGGAGAAACTCCTCATGAGCTACCACATATTCAAGAGAATGAGATACTTCCATTACCTGCACAAGGTTTCATTCTTCCCGAGCACTTAATAGAACCGGCGAAGTACTATGACGAAGTATCGAAACAACAACCTGATTCATAAATGGAGTATTTTAGTCCCAATATCGAAGAGACGGAGTCATCGGGAGATTCTAGTCCTTAAGATATTATGTCATGGACTAATCCCTCCCATGAAGAAACATCATTGGAACCTCTACCCCAAAATCCCATGATTCCTTTACATGAGCAAGAGCTTTTTTTACCAGTCAAATCATCTACTAGTTACTTGGATGAATTAAGGATGTTCTACGAGGAAAATTTTGAACAAAATTTTGAAAATAAGAATGACGCTCTCATCAATTTCAACATTGATAAAGATGATGATACTTCTCAAAATAACTCCTCTGATGAAGACACGTCATCCTGGCTACCATATCCTACACAACAAAAGCCAGGTGATGAAATGAAGCCTGAACCGGATCTGCCACCTGATCCAGGATAGGAGGAAGTTCAAGTGGCCGACCCTCAATCAACTACTCTGGATTTTGAAGAAAGGAATTTTACTTTGAACTTCGAGGGAGAGCCACAACTAGAGGACACAAATAGGCATGACTTCGATTATTCACCTAGTCCCCCAGTTTCGATTGCATATATTCCACCTCCCCCGCTGATGGGGGAAGGTCTCTGGATTCTTCTGGATGGACAAAGAGGTGAAAGAAATGCGCATCTAAGTCGTCTAGAAAAACCATTCGAGTTGCCACAGGTTGTCCGTGCCACTTCCTCGCTCTCAGTTCCGACCCTCATGAAACATCTTCGTGGCACCTTCTTCCAATTATGATGACCTCCTGGTTAATGTTGCGCAACACTTCCCCTCCAGCTCGAACTTAGTGTTTTCTCAGAAATGAGCAAACTCATAAGTTCGAGATGGAGGGTGGGTGGTATGTCTCTCACTCCACCCTCTATCTTTACTGTTTTCTGTTTCTCCATTCTAGCTCCTTTTTCATAACTTTTCCACATTTTTTTAGCCTTCTTAAAATAAAGCCTTTATCTAGTCGGCTTTTGCTTTTCAAATCTGTGTTCATCACCTCTTTTTGTTGCAAATCCATGAGAAAACAATGCTTAAAACTAACCGATACATGATTTCATCTTATATAGTCTGTGAATCCTAATGTCATATCGTTAATAGAAAAAGATGATAAACTTCAACAAGATTGAGATAGATCAAATGCATCATGCCTCTCACTGATTAATGGATCATATGTATGGAATTCTCATTTGAAGTTTTATCATGTCACTATTTGAGCAAAAGGAACCCGTCATATGGAATCGCTAAGCAAACTGCATTATGATCTAAAATCTCTTCTACATTTCTTCCTTCATTTTCATGCCTCTCCACTCTCTAATTATGCCAAAGCTTTAAGTTCGGTGTGGCACACCACACTCATTTCTAGTGAAAACTAGAACATTTCCTAACTCTAAGTTCGGTGTGGTGAACCACACCTCTGCCAAACTCTAAGTTCGGTGTTGTAAACCACACCTTTGCTGAACTCTAAGTTTGGTGTGATACACCACACCTCTTTTTGCACTACCTCTTCTCCCATACCCCTCAATACATAATAAGGGCATATCACCTTCTCATTTTGATTCAAAGAGTATACAATGATGATTGTGCACATACCAAGGTTGGTGAAAAATCTACCCTGATTCCAAAAAGAGGCCTGACAACCCAAAATTACAAAAATCCAAAAATACCCTTTCTCCTAAGCCAAGTGAGAATGAATAAAAGCCAGAGTGTGAATAAAAACATGAGAGTTGTGCCCTGAATAAGGATTACCTATAAAGGTCTTGCCCGGACGGTACATTAGCTGCCCTCACAAAGGCAGATGTATCGTGCTCGGTAGTGAGATCCTAAGGCTCCAAAAATGACCGCTTACCTCCTATGGAAGAGGTAAGCTAGCCAAAATCCTTAAGCCAACCTACACACACTTCTGAGTTACCTTTAGAAAAAAAATCAGGTGTAAGGCTAAGTCAACCAGTATTGTGCACAAAATATTCAAAGTGTCTTGATGAATTACCAATAATAAGAGTCTTGAGTCAATCAGAGGAGAGACTCTTATCTCTTAATCACACCTCTTCCCTTCCTCTTTCGTACTGACACCCCAATCACCTCCATTTCAACCTTTCTCTTAAAAACACCACTGGCAATCAAATGCATGTTTGTTGATTCTGTGGGTCTTTTCAAAGCCTCATAAAACTTCTAGACATGACCAATACAAAAAAAAAGTGAGAAGGAAATACTCCAGTAAAGTGAACTCAGAAATGAGGATATCACAAGATGTATTACGTGATCTAAGGAAGTCTTGATGTTGTATCAGTCTGAGCCATAAACAAAATTATGATATGATATAAGGATGAGGCAACCACGAGATGAACGATTTCATTGGCAACTATTTTAAGTTTTCCATTCCTCGGGATGAGCAATGCTTAAGTTCAGTGTGGTGATGAATCCTCCAGATTCATCCTCAGTCATCAATTCAAAGGATTTCCGACGTTTTTGTCCTAATTTTGTTTTGCCTTTTCTCTCATTTTCACAAAAAATCTGACATTTGCACGAAGATGAGGTAATTACGAGACGAACGAGCATTTTGGCGACTATCTTAGGCTTTTTTGTTCCTCAGGACAAGCAACGCTAAAGTTTGGTGTGGTGATGAATCCTCCAGATTCATCCTCACAGTCGCCAATTCTTGGGATTTTGTGCCTCATATCGACTAATCTACCCTTGTTTTGGTTTACTCTAAGTATCTCCTCAGTTTCATGTAAATAGTGCATTACTAGTTCTAATTACCCTAGTTTTCAGTTTATTTGATCTCATCCTCCTTTACTCACTTTCCTTCTTCTCTGCAGATCATTCTCATCCATCCGATAACATATCTACATCTCCTCGAGGTTTGGCCATCCATCCAGTTTTACCCTTCATACGGTCTCAAGTCTGCATGAAGTCACACGGTCTCAAGACCATGTGAAGCATCACGGTCTCAAGACCGTTTGGACCCAAGACCGTTTGGAAATGAAGACCATTTGGATCCCAAAACCATTAAGACTCCAGATCGGTTGGACAGCAAGACTGTTTGGATGAAGACGGGTTTCCAAGACCGTTTGGATCCAAGACCGTTTGGAGCCAAGACCGTTTGCATCCAAGACCGTTTGGAATTCAAGACCATTTGGAGCTAAGACCATTTGGACCCAAGACCGTTTAGATCCAAGACCGTTTGGAAGTCAAGACCGTTTGGAGTCAAGACCGTTTGGATCCAAGACCGTTTGGAAGTCAAGACCGTTTGGATCCAAGACTGTTTGGAAGTCAAGACCATTTGGAGCCAAGAATATTTGGGGCCAAGACCATTTGGACCCAAGACCGTTTGGAAATGAAGACCGTTAAGACTCCAGACTGGTTGGACAGCAAGACTGTTTGGATGAAGACCAGTTTCCAAGACCGTTTGGATCCAAGACCGTTTGGAGCCAAGACCGTTTGTACCCAAGACCGTTTGGATCCAAGACTGTTTGGAGAGAAGACTATTTGGATCCAAGACTGTTTGGAAGTCAAGACCATTTGGAGACAAGATTGTTTGGACCCAAGACTGTTTGGATCGAAGACCGTTTGGAGCCAAGACCGTTTGGACCCAAGACTGTTTGATCCAAGACCATTTGGAGCCAAGACCATTTGGACCCAAAATCGTGAGGACCTGACCAGTGCCTATAAATAGAACTGCAAGGGTCCTCATTTGGATGGCAGATCCGGGAGGCCGCAAGGCTGCTCCACTGCCATCTCATCTCCATCAAGCTCTTCTCCACCATTATTCCACCTCATTCCACCCTTGCAATTCTAGAGGTAGACACGAGGATCAAGGTGGAGAGACGGACTTCATTGACCAAGTCAGAGCAGTCCCGAAGACTGGGGGAATCTACATCGAGATGTCACAGATCTACTCTTCTGCTCCGATGATGCTTTCCTTCTCTCTCTTCTCTCTCTTTGTTTCTCCTTCTATGAGGAGGGATTAGTTCCATCCACTGGGGTGCGGGGACTAGCCCCACTGCCCATGCTTTGTAATTTGTACTAAAATATGTTATCTTTTCGATTCAATACTAAAGCATTTCATACATGCTTGAATGTTGGCCGCGTTCTTGTATGCATCTATTGTCTTTCATTGTGGTTTGTCTACGACCGCTCTTAGGACTCAAATACCGATTTAGTGTTGGTTTTTGGTGTGTGTGTCCATCACACATCCATTTCGGTATCTAGGAATGCTTTCTAAGGAGTGGACTAAACTCACCTCCATCGTTGTACTTTTGTACTAGGAAATGGAATCAGTTGATGTACAAAAGTGAAACCTTGATGGGTCGAGGAACACACTTTGTGGAGGGAGTGGTGCAAAGTACTTGACCATTCATTTGGGAATAGCTGACGTTGCAACACTCCTACGTTTCTCGTAGCTATGTCCTCGAAAGAGTGATAGTCTATAAGGATACTAATCAAATTGGTAATTATCACTTGCTTGTTAGTTTTTCGATGCACGTTTCACGATGTTGAGTAATATTCTCTCTTCGGAGACTATATATCTTCATTGACACGTAGATATGTACCGGATGAGAGTTACTCAACCCGTGAAGGATGTGTGCAATACTCTTATCGTAAAAGACATCGGCATTGCACAACATCCATGTATCTTGCTTGTAGGTCTTGCTATGTTGGTAGAGGTACAATGCATGTGTAGTGGTGGTGAATATCCGCATCACCCCAGTAATCCATCATCATTTGCTAATCTTCGATTTTAAACCTTAACTAATTTTTATACTTGCCTTTACTTTTGTATGTTTTAGGTTAAATAAATCAAATCAAACTTTTGGTCAACGAAATGAGATAAAGACACTCAGATTCTTAACATTGTCCTTTGGGTTCGATCCTAAATCTGTACTATGATAAGGCTTCCACACTCTTGTGGAGTTGGAGCTTTTATCTAGCACTAGTTCTAGGTAAACCTAGAGAGAACATCAACTCCCTAGGGTTTTGGTGCACATTAAGACTTCCATCGGAAGAGCAATCTTTTGGTGTAAATCCTAGCTCCATCAGCTATTTTTTCATATAGGGATTTTTCATTTCAAACAACTACAAAGAGAATAAAATTTATAATTAAAAAATTTAATAGATTCATATAATCAAATGAGACTATTGACTTATAATGATCAAGACTATATATATATATATATATATATATATATATATATATATATATATATATATAGAGAGAGAGAGAGAGAGTCAAGCTAGAATACACTCGAGTGTACAGATCACGTCGTACACCCCAATGGTGTTTTCCTATCTAGACCATGTTTTTCCAAAATCTAATCCATTGATCTTCATGTTTACAATAATAATAGGTCACATACAAAATTTGAACTCATTTGGATGAGTGTAAGTCACTCATCCAAAGACAAAAAAATGACGCACAAAACTAATTTGAAATACATGATTTTTGCCTCCTTTAGATGCACGACCTATAAGTGTTCAAATGAGCTAAAATTTATTATATAGTATGTTCTTATGATAATTAAGAAGATCAACGGTTTAGATTTTTCAAAAATTTACTACATCTTCAAAAATGAATGAGGTGTACGGTGCTTCCGTTACACTCGAGTGTACACTAGCCTGACTCTCTCTCTCTCTCTCTCTCTCTCTCTCTCTATATATATATATATATATATATATATATATATATATATATATATATATATATATATATAACATTTTGTATGCAGTTGATGTCTAGTGCCCTATATCTAACAACCATGTCCATGTACCGCATCACATAATATCCACATGCCCATTGTCTGGTACAAATTTCAACATAAAAAATTACTAAATAAAAGTAAGCATTGTTGGCATAAATATATATTGGAGTTAGAAAACTACATCGACATTTTGTCAAATTATTGCTTTCTTTTTCTTGTCCACCTTTCCTCCAGCATTTTTGAATTTTTTATACCCTAATATGTTAATGTAGCACATTGACTTGCATTAGAAAATAGTCATGTAATAATATATGTTAATGAATATAAATAAAAAAAATTACTCAAGGAATAATGCATTTTTTTCATTTTGTGTCCCTTACTATCTACTTTGTCACCCTTAGGATCTAGATAATACACATTTAGCATCACAGGGACAATAAACAACAATACCCAGTGATTATTCCTAAGTGAAAAGAAGGAAAACAAAATAAAACTCAAGATCTACAATGAAATATAATTCTTAAGTAAAAATTATAAGCAAAGTAGATAAACTTACTCAACATTGAACAGATCTATAATCACACTCTTTTTTTCTTTACCAAAATATTTAAATGTAGTATAGCAGTATACGGTAACAGATGTAGGGTTTTTAAATAAATGACTAATCAATGATGGAACTAGAAATGTAACATGGGGTAGTGTGAACTATGTGCACATTCTATGTAAGTAGATACAAAATGTATATCATGTATGCATTAATATATAAGAAAATAGATCAACATATAAAAAATGAGGTATTTCTCTATATACAATTTCACAATATCCAAAGTTCTATCATAGATGTATTTAACCAAGCATAAGTAACCATCTTGACAACATCTTGCAAAAATATACTAGTATCATGAGGTTGACCTACATCATCTGCCTTAACATGGACTATCATAGGTGACACTTCTTCACAGTTTCCCATCCATACTGCCAACCCCATGTAGTTAGGACCTAGCAAGTTGAATAGGTCATTTGCAAGCCAACCAGGTAATTGAGGAGGAGGTGGAGTTGGAGGAAGAGTTGTAGGGGGTTTCTTTGGCAATGTTTCCTGCATATATATTCTCATATCAATTGTCATGTACATATAGATACAAACAAAATGTAAATTTAGCATACATTAGTATAGACAACTCCTGTTTTAGCCTTGCAACCACGCCACCTTCTGTGTCACCTATCATATCATGCTCAGGGTGGTCATATGGCAATGTAGTATGTTTCCAAAGGTCGTAGACCAACCTCAACATCACAGGAACTGCATTGGAGGGAAACAAAACACCATCAATCATGTTACCTTCAAGGCATGGACAAGACACGCCTAGTGCAATGACATATCCTTGTAATAAAAGACAACATGGCCTCAACCCCTACAAATTTGCATAGAGAATTATATATATACCTAAACTCAAATATATTATACAAATCATTATGAAAGACTACTATGTCATAAAAATACTTACAGTGGACGTGCTAGCTGATGGGTCCATATAAATACTTTGGACCACCTCTATGTCATAAAAATACTTACAATGGATGTGCAGTTATGGGGTTGGGTATTTCTTCATATTTGGTTTGCCTCCCAGCTATCCATAGATCATGGAAAGGTAGAGGTGTATGAGTAGTGGAGGACTCAATTGTGGGCTCTGATCTCCAAACCATGATATAAACATGATTTAAACTTAGTGGAAGCGAATCGATTAACAGCGGAAGACAAAAATCACAAAAAATTAAAACTTTTCGAGACAAGAGCTTGAATCCATAAAGCTTCATTCATAAAAGGAGATAAACTGTTTACATCTCATGATAATTACTTCTTGAGTAATTATATACAACAAGATACAAAATCTCAAGAACTCATAACCAAAAGACTCCAAGACCTGAGAGTACAGAGGACACATAGGACTGACTCTAACTACACCACATGGTAGGCTAAATCTCCACCTGAGATTTACTGCTGCTCCTGGTGCTGCTGCTGCTGGGACTGGTCACCTGTAGACCTGTTCCTCCGTCCTCGACGTCCACCTAAAAAGTTGAAGTCTACGGGGTGAGACAATTGTACATAATTGTCCCAGCGAGAGTTATAACTCTCCGCAAGAAGCTTTATTATAACTCCAACCAATCACTGCTAAGTGCCTCGGTATCATACCAGGTCATCGAAAGAGACGGATTCTCATGACCTTCACCTTCCTCAGTCAGTAAGAGGATCACTTGTAGGACATCTTGTGTCTCTACTATTATAGCTCACCAGGGTAATCTGGTCCTTCGCTATTTTAGAGTTACAGTGGCATTATGTACTCTCTTCTTCATCAGGAGATTTCATGTTTATCTTCCACTGATATGGATATCTTCCCTTTCCTCGTCATCAGGAGGTTTCATGTTTACCATCCACTGATACGGTATGAGTTTTGTAGTGAAGGATTGACGGATTATACATTTACATCAAATTCCTACACTAGGATGTAAGGTTCTACACATCCATATACCCCACATACTCAACAGTATGTGATCCAGGAGTTCCCTTAGGAAAACCTATTTCACCATCATTTGATCTCTGACAATGATGGATCTATGATCAGGGCTTCTACATTACACTTTATTAGTTAGGTACATTCAGTATTCTTTTACATCATACATAGTTCTTCAAACAATAACAGTAGCATAACAGCTATGAAAGTAGAATACTAAATGTAACAAACCTAACTCACATCAATCATCATTTCTCAATATACTCATCACAAGTCATCTCTAAAGCATGACCTTGGTGGTATTCATGGCTCTTACAGCCCATTAAAACATAGGATGCCACTGACAATGCATCAAGATATTTTACTATTCATAAATCTAACAACATGCTTTCAATGAATATAGTATCATCATTCATACCTGGATATGATCACCTTCATATCAGAACCTGCATGGTTAATTCAACTGATAAAGGTAATTCAAAACAAGAATATACTTTCCACTCTTGTCATAAGAGCTAAGTTCTCTGATTCTCATCAATTAGAGTTTACTACTCATATTGCATGTCATCACCCTTGAATTAGGGTTTACTATTCACATTATGGTGAATTGAACTCAGAACATCATCATGTATGAGGAACATCATCATTGATGTTCTCAGATTAGTTTAAGATTCATCATTTATTATAATTAGGGATTCCATGATCTCACATAGGTGGATCATACCCTAATCATGCACATTCATGTGTATTGAAGGTACTTTACTTGAATTTTCATCATAAAAGGGTACTTTCTCTTTCTTAAGATACTTTCTCTCTCCTCATACTTGTAGATGGTGATAACACCAATCTAGATCAGGTTGGGTTAAGTCCTCTTTGATTAACATAGACCAAATCACCACTATTGAGTGATTAGGGTTTGATTAGAACAAGGTTTCACTCAATTGAACCTTTCAAGGGTATTATGGTAAATTACACATTGATCATCATCATGGGTTAATTTACTAACCACTTGACCCTTAATGTCTTTTGGTATCATTAGGGTTCAGGTTGAACAACTATTAAACCATTTAAGCCTTCAAGGCATTAGGCAGACTTAACTTCAAAAGTCTCCAATAGGTTTCACACCTTCAACCTTCAAACGATCCTGAGATCGTATAAGGTTGTAGACCGTTTAAGCTTTTTAGACCATTTAAGGTTTGGTTGACTTCAAGACCGTATAACACTCAAGACCGTTTACCCTCATTCGGTCTTGAGGTCGAATGGTCTCATTCGGTCTTAAGGTCGAATGGTCTCATTCGGTCTTGAGGTCGAATGATCTCATTCGGTCTTGAGATCGAATGACCTCATTCGGTCTTGAGGTCGAATGACCTCATTCGGTCTTGAGGTCGAATGACCTCATATGGTCTTGAGGTTGAATGCCCTCAAAAGCTCAAGATCGTATGGACCTCCAAGGTGGTTCAAAGGGTAAACTCGATTAGGGTTTCCTATGTTGAAGCCTTCAATTGGTCTCAAGCTTGCTAACCACTTATCAATTGAGACAATTAGGGTTAGCCTTAACCAATTGGTTACTCTATTGACCCTCAATTGATATCCAATTAGGGTTGGAGTTGGTTCAATTAAGGTCTATAAACGTTCAACCATCAACACTCAACAATGTGAATCAAATCGAAGTTGAACCCATCAATTGACCTCCAATTGGGCTCAAACTTGGCCCAAACGGTCTTGGGATCGTTTGGATATCCTCCAAACGGTCTTGAGATTGTTTGCCCAAGAATTCATAAAAATCTAGATTGATTTGATAGGGGTTGAACCTTAATTAAGTCACAAATCAGCAATTTGATTATTTTAATAACCCATTGTAATTGGGCCCTCAATTGATCAAATTACCTTAACCCTAGACCTCCAAACGGTCTTGGGTTGTCACCAAACGGTCTTCAGACCGTTTGGATGAGTTCCAAATGGTCTTGAGACCGTTTGCCCATCCATCCTTTGGACTCTAGTGAAAATTCATCAAGGTTTGATTTATTGAGTTGATCATTACATCAATACTTAATTGCAATGTAATTTGGTATCTTTGTACCTTCAATTGGTCAACTATACTTGACCCAAGACCTCCATACGGTCTTGGGTGATCCCCAAATGGTCTTGAGACCGTTTGGATGATTCCCCAAACGGTCTTGAGACCGTTTGGGCTAATCAACCCAAAATCTCAAATTAGCTCATTGTGATTTCAGCACTGATTTCAATTAGGGTTTGCCCTAGTAATCAACCTTCAACTCTTAACTCGTTTGGAATTATTCCATCAAATTTGGTGAGTCATTAATTAACATCATTATGAACAGTAATATCATACGTTCAATGCTTAGTCAACCATCTTATACGGTCTTGAGACCGTTTGCCCAAAAAGGCAAATTAAGCAGATTGAAAATCAGGACTAAATTCAATTGAATTTGCTAATTGTTTTTCCTATATCTCACGATTCCTTTGGAGTTAACCTCTCAAATTTTGTGGGTGATTAACCTACATAATTTTGAACAGGATTCCCATACGGTCCATGCTTGGTCAACGCGGCCATACGGTCTTAAGACCGTATGCCTTCATACGACCTTGAAACCGTTTGCCCACCAAACAGTTTTGTAAACCGTATGGGTAATTGGTTGAGGTCGTATGGTAAAGTGGAAAACTGTGGATAAGCATAGGAATTAACACCCTCATCTTCTAGATCAAGAACAGCAACAGTTCCTCACGGATTTGCTTGCAAGGAAGCAAGGGAAGATAGGGAAGAAGAAGAACTAGCAACTAAAAGCATAGAAAAGATGTATATAACAAAGCATAGGTTTAGAGTTATAAAACCCGCCTAAAGCTTGCTCCTTGAGCTCCAAGCTTTCTAGCTCCAAGACTTTAATGGCGTCCTAGAAGCTCCACAGGTCGGCAAAGGTGAATCCTCCAAGAAAAGTTGAGAAGAGATGGCTAGAAAGATAGAGCTAAGTGAGCTAGCCATGAATTTGACCTTGAATTCGAGTTTCATCAAAGAATTTATGCAAAAGGAAGGATCCAAACCTACCTTGCACTCCCCTGGTCGTCCTCCTGAGCTCCAGAGCTCTCCTTAGTCGGTTTGAGCAAGGGGAACAGTGAAGGAAACGAAAGAAACATTCCTTTGCTAAGTGAAGAAAAGGGCTTATATACTTGGGTGGAATTTCAACATAGGCACATAGGTTTTCCTCACTTTCAACTAAGTCCCTCCTTTTCTTCTTTGCTCGCCCCTTATTCTTATTTCTAAGTACAACCTTCTTCTAAGGTCAAGAAATGAAGGCAAAGAAGATCAACTTATTACTAAAGCACAAACATAAAAGGCTATAGTACTTACACCTTGATTATTCAATCACAAATGTGTTTTTCATTATATGATTATTCAATTGAAGTGACTTCTTCATCATTTCTTCTCTAAATGATGACAAGAGTCTTACAAGATATTTTAGATGGTGTATTTTACAAGTTTCACCCCTCAAATTGGGTAAATTGCACTTTACTCCAATTTAGGGTTTCAAGCACAGGGATTGCTTCCACAGCTGCACCTTGGTGCTCAAGCTTGGGAAATCCCTCAAACTTTACCATAATCATTCTTATAATGTCTCAATATTAGAGGAACATCTCAACATGTGCAAATTGCAAGTTAACCCTTCTAACTGGGTAAATTGCACATAGGTCCCTGTATTACAAAACAATCAATTCAATCATTGTTTAAAAGGGACAGAAAAGGAAAAGTATGTTCCTTAGGAACTTAATTACATGCCAAAAGATAATCACCAGTATCTTAATTACATAATTAGGAAAAACACCTAGGGTTAACTCATAACCCAGGTCAGGGATGTTACAAATTATCCACCCCTTACAAGGATTTCGTCCCCGAAATCGATAAAACATATTAAGAGAAAAGGGCAGGATACTTCCTTCTCATCTCATCCTCTAGTTCCCAAGTGGCTTCTTCAACACCACGGTGGTTCCAGAGGACTTTCACAAGGCTTATATCTTTCTTCTTTAACTTTTTAATTTTGTTATCAAGGATTGACACTGGTCCTTCCTCATAAGATGTATCATCATTCAATTCTACCTCCATAGGTTGTAGAACTGACTCAGTGTCTGGGTGACATTTCTTCAGCATAGAAATGTGAAACACAGGGTGTAACCTTTGTAACTCTGGTGGCAGCTCTAGTTTATAGGCTACTTTTCCAATCCATTCAATGATTGGATAAGGCCCCATAAATCTAGGAGCTAACTTCCCTTTCCTTCCAAAACGAAGGACTCCTTTCCAAGGCGAGACCTTGAGATACACTCTGTCTCCAACCTAGAACTCTAAGGGTCTACGACGCTTGTCAGCATAAGATTTCTGCCTATCTTGTGCAGTCTTAATCTGTTGTTGTATTACTTTAATCTTCTCTGTGGTCTGCTGCACAAGATCAGGACCTAACAACTGATGCTCACCAGTCTCAAACCAACACAAAGGTGATCTACAACGTATACCATATAAGGCTTCATAAGGTGCCATATCAATACTATGTTGATAGCTATTGTTATAGGCAAACTCTATCAAGCTTAGGTGTAGATCCCAACTTCCGGTAAACTGGAGAACACATGCTCTCAACAGGTCTTCTAAGGTCTGTATGGTCCTTTCCGACTGTCCATCAGTCTGTGGATGAAAGGCCGTACTAAACCTTAGCTTGGTGCCTAAGGCTCTGTGTAACTATTCCCAAAACCGACTTGTAAACTGAGGACCTCTGTCAGAAACTATTGTGACAGGAACTCCGTGCAAACACACTATCTCTTGCACATACAACTGTGATAACCTTTCAGCAGAATAGGTTGTTTTGACAGGTAAGAAATGTGTTGTCTTAGTCAACCTATCTACAACTACCCAAATGGAATCATGTCCTTTGTTTGTCCTGGGTAGGCCAACAACAAAGTCCATGGTAACATGATCCCACTTCCACTGTGGTATGGGTAAAGGTTGCATTGTTCCTGTAGGCTTCTGGTGTTCAGCTTTAGCTTGCTGACACACAGGACACCTCAGAACAAACTCTGCAACATCCTTCTTCATTCCAGGCCACCAATACAGTTCATTTAAATTACAATACATCTTGGTGCTCCCTGGATGCATAGCATACATCGAAGAATGAGCTTCTTCCAGGACTAGCTTCCTCAAGTTATCCACATCTGGCACTATCATCCTCCCATGATAACATGCTACATGATCATCCGAGTCATGGAAACCATCTCGCTTCTCATTTCCATACTCTGACCTAATCTGTTGAACTTCAGCATCAACCTGTTGTGCTTCCTTAATCTGCTCTCTTAGGGTAGGTTTAATATGCATCTCAGCCAACAACCCGGCTAACAATGACACCTTCAACTGTACATTGTCTTGCCTTAAAGAGATAAACATATCTCTCTTAGAGCACACTAAAGAGTTTAATTGTGCTCTATCCATGGTTGATGTTGCTGATTTCCTACTCAAGGCATCTGCAACAACATTGGCCTTGCCTGGATGGTAATCAATCGTACAGTCGTAATCCTTGATTAACTCCATCCAACGACGTTGCCTCATGTTAAGCTCATGCTGAGAGAAGATATACTTAAGGTTCTTGTGGTTTGTGAAAATTTGGAATGTCTCTCCGTAGAGATAATGCCTCCAGATCTTCAAGGCATGAACCACAGCAGCTAACTCCAGATCGTGTGTCGGATAATTCTCCTCGTGTTTCTTAAGCTGTCGAGAAGCAAAAGAAATTACTTGTTTATCCTGCATCAACACACATCCAAGTCCATTCTTGGAGGCATCACAGAAGACTACATATCCTTTTATTTGTTCAGGTAGCACAAGCACAGGTGCACTTGTCAACCTCTCCTTCAACAACTGGAAAGATTGTTAACACTTATCACTCCAAGAAAAAGGAACATCTTTCCGGGTCAACTTGGTTAAAGGTAAGGCTATAGAACTAAAGTTCTTAATGAACCTTCGATAATATCCAGCCAACCCCAAGAAACTTCGAATCTCCGTCGGTGTCTTTGGTTGTTCCCACTGCAGAACAGATTCTACCTTTGTAGGGTCAACTCGAACTCCCGAGGCAGATATTACATGTCCAAGAAAAGATACCTCCGGTAGCTAGAACTCACATTTGCTAAACTTAGCATACAGCTTGTGTTCTCTTAGCAAGGTCAGAGCTTGGCGAAGATGCTGCTCATGCTGCTGAGCATCCTTACTATAGATCAGAATGTCATCTGTGAAGACGACAACACACTGATCAAGGAAAGGTCGGAAAACTGTATTCATGAGTTCCATAAATGCAGCTGGTGCATTGGTTAGTCCAAACGACATAACCATGAACTCATAGTGACCATACCTTGTCCTAAAGGCAGACTTGGATATGTCACTATCCTTAATACAAAGTTGATGATATCCAAACCTCAAGTCTATCTTTGAAAAGACTGTTGCACCACGCAACTGGTCAAAGAGATCATCAATCCTCGGCAGAGGGTACTTGTTCTTTATTGTTACTTTATTGAGTTGTCTATAGTCAATGCACAACCGCATTGACCCATCTTTCTTTTTAACAAACAAGACCGGAGCACCCCAAGGTGAAGTGCTCGGTCGGATAAAACCTTTCTCAAGTAACTCTTGAATCTATTTCTTGAGTTCTGCCATCTCGGCAGGCGCCATCCTATACGGAGTCTGGGCTATGGGTTTCGTATCTGGGATCAGATTGATTTCAAAATCAATCTCCCGAAGTGGTGGCATACCAGGAAGTTATTCAGGGAACACATCCTCGAATTCCCTGACTATGGGAACTTCCACAGGATTGGAACTTTCCTTGGTAACATCTACCACATGGGCCAAGAATGCATAACATCCTTGCCTCAACAGCTTATAAGCAACCATAGCTGACACAAGACAGGTGGGCAGAATCTTTCTTTCACCTTGAAAGATCCATGTGTTGCTTTCATCAGCAAACACAGCCAACTTGGACTCACAATCCAAGACAACTCTATACCTCTCTAAGGTATTCATCCCGAGGATTATATCAAATCCTTGCATATCAAGCGGTATAAGATCCACTTGAATGCGATGGTCAGAAAAGAAGAGGATGCAGGGAGAGCATACCTCCTGCAAAATGGCAGACCCTCTCAATGGAGTCTCCAACAACAAACTATCTGCCCTATGACTAACAGTCACATTGTAGTTATGAATCACTCTCTGAGTGATGAAAGAGTGCGTAGCACCCGGGTCAATCAGAACAGATACAACACAGGATGTAGACATATCAGGATATAAAAGTTCCATCTGACCTGCCACTACCCATGGGTTGACCACTGCATCTGGTGGGTTCATAGCATAGAACCTCGCTATCGCCTGGTGTTGAGGTGGTGTTGATGATCCAGCTTGAGATGCTTGTCCACGTCCTCGAGCTGCTCCTTGAGATTGCATTCTCTGTGATCCTTGTTGATTCTGTCTCGGAGGCTGTGTCACACTGACAGACCTAGAACGGCAATCCTTCATCAAGTGTCCCACCTTACCACAGTTGTAGCAACTCCTCTCCTGTTGTTGTGGTCGGGGTGGTCCAGTAACTGACATCGATGCAGAACTGTGAGTCCCTTGAAGCGGTTGACTCCGTCCTCTACCTCTACTTGGTGACCATTGAGTTTGAGAACTCAATCTGGGTGGTGGAGGGTTAGGTGCAGAGAATCTAGGTTTCTTGGAATCCCTAGATGAAGAACCCTGAAATTGTGGATATCTTTTCTGGGTTTGCCTCTTCTCAACCACAGATCTCTCTATCCTTCGGACTGACTCAACAAAGGTAGAGAATCTCTCTCGGTTTTCTAAGGCAGACACAGGGGTTGACATATCAGCATTCAAACCCTTCTCGAATCTCCTGATTCTTTCCTCTTCTGTGGCAGCCATGTGCGGACAGAACCGCAGCAACTCCATGAACTTAGCTTCATACTCGCTAATGTTCATCATGCCCTGCCTCAATCTCTCAAACTGAGAGATCTTCTCATCTAGGAAGGTCTTTGGAAAATATCTATTGATAAATTCCCGACGAAACTCTTCCCACAAGAACTCTATTCTAGGTCTCTTCTGCTCTTCCATGTTCCACCAGTGACCAGCACTGCCTTTGAGAAGATAGACAGCATGTCTAACCTTCTCAGCCTCCGGGATAATAAGAATCCTAAAAGCCTTCTCCAACTCTGTTAACCATAGGTCAGCATCTGCGGGGTCGGCAGTCCCAAAGTACTCGGTAGCTCCGACACGACGAAGTCGCTCGAACGTCTTACTGATACCTTGTCCTTCAGGTTGTGCGGGTGCCCTAGGTGCAGGCATGGGCATCCTGTCGGTGATGTGTGTCATGGCAGTCATAAACTACCCAAACATCGTCTGAACTGCTGGGTTACCCATGTCAGCTGGGTCAAACTGGGGTGGCTCAGGTGCAGGCTGTTCTATTTCTGGAACCCTTGCACCGCCTCGAGGTGCACTAGCACTACTCTCTGCCACGTACTCATCATGTGGCTCTGCCATCCTTATGTATCTTCTTCTCCTGAGAAGCAGAAGATTCTATTAGATAAGGAAGGAGTACTAAAGATAGACTCGACATCCTAAGTCCTATGCCTCTGTAGACTCAACAGACCTAGAGCTCTGATACCACTAATTGTGGGCTCTGATCTCCAAACCATGATATAAACATGATTTAAACTTAGAGAAAGCGAATCGATTAACAGCGGAAGACAAAAATCACGGAAAATTAAAACTTTTCGAGACAAGAGCTTGAATCCATAAAGCTTCATTCATAAAAGGAGATAAACTGTTTACATCTCATGATAATTACTTCTTGAGTAATTATATACAACAAGATATAAAATCTCAAGAACTCATAACCAAAAGACTCCAAGACCTGAGAGTACAGAGGACACATAGGACTGACTCTAACTACACCACATGGCAGGCTAAATCTCCACCTGAGATTTACTGCTGCTCCTGGTGCTGCTGCTGCTGGGACTGGTCACCTGTAGACCTGTTCCTTCGTCCTCGACGTCCACCTAAAAAGTTGAAGTCTACGGGGTGAGACAATTGTACATAATTGTCCCAGCGAGAGTTATAACTCTCCGCCGGAAGCTTTATTATAACATCAAAGAATAACTTAAGTAGTAAAAGCTTACAAAGTATTCAATAGCAGATGTAGTTGTAAACAAGAGTTCAACATTTATGAAACATGAAGAATATAAGCACTATACAGTGTAACATCAATCAACTAACTCGTAGTTATCTCTAACAGGTATACTACGATGTAGAGTATGTTTTTCAAACATTACTTTTATGCCCTGTGGAGATGAGGTTTACCACTCATACTCCAACCAATCACTGCTAAGTGCCTCGGTATCATACCAGGTCATCGAAAGAGCCGGATTCTCATGACCTTCACCTTTCTCAGTCAGTAATAGGATCACTTGTAGGACATCTTGTGTCTCTACTATTATAGCTCACCAGGGTAATCTGGTCCTTCGCTATTTTAGAGTTACAGTGGCGTTCTGTACTCTCTTCGTCATCAGGAGATTTCATGTTTATCTTCCACTGATACAGATATCTTCGCTTTCCTCGTCATCAGGAGGTTTCATTTTTACCATCCACTGATACGGTATGAGTTTTGTAGTGAAGGATTGACGGATTATACATCTACATCAAATTCCTATACTAGGATGTAAGGTTCTACACATCCATATACCCCACATACTCAACAGTATGTGATCCAGGAGTTCCCTTAGGAAAACCTGTTTCACCATCATTTGATCTCTGACAATGATGGATCTATGATCAGGGCTTTTACATTACACTTGATTAGTTAGTTACATTCAGTATTCTTTTACATCATACATTGTTCTTTTTTTTTTTGGTCGGTCGAAAACTCGTGTTGCTTTTTTTGTATTTTTCTTTTTGGTTTCTGTACAATGCATTCCATTTTCAACTGAAAATGGAGAAAAAAAGGAGAACATATAACTATACAGAGTACACTAAGAAAGAAAGAGAGGAGTGATGATGAAGAAACAAAAAACTGAGCAACACACTCCAACTCCTCAAGAAAAAACTTCAGGGACACCAAAAAAACACATGTCCTTTGTCAGAAGACCAAAAAAACCATAACAGGTCAGCCGATCAAACCACCCTTCAGCAAGCATCAAAGGAACTCCAGAGGGCAAAGCAAGACAGATCAGAACTAACATCAAAACCTGCAGCACTCCAACTCCAAACAAACCACTTTCAGCAGATCAGCAACAGAACTCCCAAGGGCATAGCAGCACAGATCAGCCACAGCATCAAACATATGCACCCTTTCAAACCATCAAAAAATCATAACCTCCATCAACACAGCAACCAACAACATCCAAGCATCCAGAACCAGCCAACCTTCACGAGAACAAATCTCCCCTGCAGCACATAGAGCAACAGCAAACAGAACAACATAACATGCTGGCCGAACATCAAAAAAACAATCTATACAAAGGGACAGCAGGTGAGATATCCATCCATGGATCCACCCCCTAAAGCTCAGCACCACATGGGTGAAGTCCGAGAACATCGCAGACTAAACAACTCAAAATCTCAGGCACTTCCAAACGAGAAACCCTTCAACAACCCAACATACCTCAGAAAAAACACAACCTTCACACTTCCTTCTCAGCCAAGGAAAAACTCAAGACCACCAACATACCTCAGAAAAACCATATACACTTCCTTCTCAACCAACAGAACAACCAAGGCTTCAGTTTCCTGACCAGGCAGAGCAACAAACTAATCACGGTGAGCAGCTGCTCATCAGGAACCGCCACAAGCCAACTCTCCAGCTGAACAAACAAGCTACAACCATCTCAAAGGAGAACCAAGAAAACATCAGGCAAAAAAAAGAAGCAGCACCCGCAGCAACTCAACAACAGCAAAAAAACACAACAAAGATAGATCTTGAGTGAGTTATGCCACTCCGCTCGGGATAAACTCAACCTCTCAAGAACAGAAGAGCAAACCACAGAACCAACACTTCCACGATAACATCGAGCTCTTAAGCGAGACGCAACAGCAAAAGAGCTCAAAAAACTCCAGCACCCAGCATAAACAGCCCACCGAAAAGAAGCCAACAGCCTTCAGAACAACAAGAAACCCAAACTTCAAACAACGAACATCCTAATATCAGCATCAATAACCTTCCAGAGAGCGTACACATCCTTATACCTATTATCATGAACTCTTCTGTTTCTTTCCAGCCAGACATGATACAGAATTAAAGGAATAGTAGAGCCAGCCTTCAAGTCCTTCATACTAGCGATAGATTCCCAATCATCAGGGATACTATCAATAAGCTTCCCTTTCAGGGCATAATTCCAAAGATCTTTAACATACTTGCAGCTGAAACAAATATGCATAGTATCCTCATAATCCTTTCTACACATATAACAAATAGATGTAACAGGAATCCCCATTCTTCTTAAATAATCCGTGGTAGGAATCTTATTATGAATAGCTTTCCACATATGCATCTTTGCATTCATACATTGTTCTTCAAACAATAATAGTAGCATAACAGCTATGAAAGTAGAATACTAAATGTAACAAACCTAACTCACATCAATCATCATTTCTCAATATACTCATCACAAGTAATCTCTAAACCATGACCTTGATGGTATTCATGGCTCTTACAACCCATTAAAACATAGGATGCCACTGACAAGGCATCAAGATATTTTACTATTCATAAAGCTAACAACATGCTTTCAATGAATATAGTATCATCATTCATACCTGGATATGATCACCTTCATATCAGAACATGCATGGTTAATTCAACTGATAAAGGTAATTCAAAACAAGAATATACTTTCCACTCTTGTCATAAGAGCTAAGTTCTCTGATTCTCATCAATTAGAGTTTACTACTCATATTGCATGTCATCACCCTTGAATTAGGGTTTACTATTCACATTATGGTGAATTGAACTCAGAACATCATCATGTATGAGGAACATCATCATTGATGTTCTCAGATTAGTTTAAGATTCATCATTTATCATAATTAGGGATTCCATGATCTCACATAGGCGGATCATACCCTAATCATGCACATTCATGTGTAGTGAAGGTACTTTACTTGAATTTTCATCATAAAAGGGTATTTTCTCTTTCTTAAGATACTTTCTCTCTCCCCATACTTGTATATGGTGATAACACCAATCTAGATCAGGTTGGGTTAAGTCATCTTTGATTAACATAGACCAAATCACCACTATTGAGTGATTAGGGTTTGATTAGAACAAGGTTTCACTCAATTGAACCTTTCAAGGGTATTATGGTAAATTACACATTGATCATCATCATGGGTTAATTTACTAACCACTTGACCCTTAATGTCTTTTGGTATCATTAGGGTTCAGGTTGAACAACTATTAAACCATTTAAGCCTTCAAGGCATTAGGCAGACTTAACCTCAAAAGTCTCCAATAGGTTTCACACCTTCAACCTTCAAACGATCCTGAGATCGTATAAGGTTGTAGACCATTTAAGCTTTGTAGACCATTTAAGGTTTGGTTGACTTCAAGACCGTATAACACTCAAGACCGTTTACCCTCATTCGGTCTTGAGGTCGAATGGTCTCATTCGGTCTTAAGGTCGAATGGTCTCATTCGGTCTTGAGGTCAAATGATCTCATTCAGTCTTGAGATCAAATGACCTCATTCGGTCTTGAGGTCGAATGACCTCATTCGGTCTTGAGGTCGAATGACCTCATACGGTCTTGATGTCAAATGTCCTCAAAAGCTCAAGATCGTATGGACCTCCAAGGTGGTTCAAAGGGTAAACTCGATTAGGGTTTCCTATGTTGAAGCCTTCAATTGGTCTCAAGCTTGCTAACCACTTATCAATTGAGACAATTAGGGTTAGCCTTAACCAATTGGTTACTCTATTGACCCTCAATTGATATCCAATTAGGGTTGGAGTTGGTTCAATTAAGGTCTATAAACGTTCAACCATCAACACTCAACAATGTGAATAAAATCAATGTTGAACCCATCAATTGACCTACAATTTTGCTCAAACTTGGCCCAAACGGTCTTGGGATCGTTTGGATATCCTCCAAACGGTCTTGAGATAGTTTGCACAAGAATTCATAAAAATCTAGATTGATTTGATAGGGGTTGAACCTTAATTAAGTCACAAATCAGCAATTTGATTATTGTAATAACCCATTGTAATTGGGCCCTCAATTGATCAAATTACCTTAACCCTAGACCTCCAAACGGTCTTGGGTTGTCACCAAACGGTCTTGAGACCGTTTGGATGAGTTCCAAACGGTCTTGAGACCGTTTGCCCATCCATCCTTTGGACTCTAGTGAAAATTCATCAAGGTTTGATTTATTGAGTTGATCATTACATCAATACTTAATTGCAATGTAATTTGGTATCTTTGTACCTTCAATTGGTCAACTATACTTGACCCCAGACCTCCATACGGTCTTGGGTGATCCCCAAACGGTCTTGAGACCGTTTGGATGATTCCCCAAATGGTCTTGAGACCGTTTGGGCTAATCAACCCAAAATCTCAAATTAGCTCATTGTGATTTCAGCACTGATTTCAATTAGGGTTTGCCCTAGTAATCAACCTTCAACTCTTAACTCGTTTGGAATTAGTCCATAAAATTTGGTGAGTCATTAATTAACATCATTATGAACAGTAATCTCATACGTTCAATGCTTAGTCAACCATCTTATACGGTCTTGAGACCGTTTGCCCAAAAAGGCAAATTAAGCAGATTGAAAATCAGGACTAAATTCAATTGAATTTGCTAATTGTTTTGCCTATATCTCACGATTCCTTTGGAGTTAACCTCTCAAATGTTGTGGGTGATTAACCTACATAATTTTGAACAGGATTCCCATACGGTCCATGCTTGGTCAACACGTCCATACGGTCTTGAGACCGTATGCCTTCATACGACCTTGAAACCGTTTTCCCACCAAACGGTTTTGTAAACCGTATGGGCAATTGGTTGAGGTCATATGGTAAAGTGGAAAACTGTGGATAATCATAGAAATTAACGCCCTCATCTTCTAGCTCAAGAACAGCAACAGTTCCTCACGGATTTGCTTGCAAGGAAGCAAGGGAAGATAGGGAAGAAGAAGAACTAGCAACTAAAAGCATAGAAAAGATGTATATAACAAAGCATAGGTTTAGAGTTATAAAACCTGCCTAAAGCTTGCTCCTTGAGCTCCAAGCTTTCGAGATCCAAGCCTTTAATGGCTTCCTAGAAGCTCCACAGGTCGGACAAGGTGAATCCTCCAAGAAAAGTTGAGAAGAGATGGCTAGAAAGATAGAGCTAAGTGAGCTAGCCATGAATTTGACCTTGAATTCGAGTTTCATCCAAGAATTTAAGCAAAAGGAAGGATCCAAACCTACCTTGCACTCCCCTAGTCGTCCTCCTGAGCTCCAGAGCTCTCCTTAGTCAGTTTGAGCAAGGGGAACAGTGAAGGAAACGAAAGAAACATTCCTTTGCTAAGTGAGGAAAAGGGCTTATATACTTGGGTGGAATTTCAACATAGGCACATAGGTTTTCCTCACTTTCAACTAAGTCCCTCCTTTTCTTCTTTTCTCATCCCTTCTTATTATTTCTAAGGACAACCTTCTTCTAAGTTCAAGAAATGAAGGCAAAGAAGATCAACTTATTACTAAAGCACACACATAAAAGGCTATAGTACTTAAACCTTGATTATTCAATCACAAAGGTGTTTTTCATTATATGATTATTCAATTGAAGTGACTTATTCATCATTTCTTCTCTAAATGATGACAAGAGTCTTACAAGATATTTTAGATGGTGTATTTTACAAGTTGCACCCCTCAAATTGGGTAAATTGCACTTTACTCCAATTTAGGGTTTCAAGCACAGGGATTGCTTCCACAGCTGCACCTTGGTGCTCAAGCTTGGGAAATCCCTCAAACTTTACCATAATCATTCTTATGATGTCTCAATATTAGAGGAAAATATAAACATGTAAAAATTGCAAGTTAACCCTTCTAACTGGGTAAATTGCACATAGGTCCCTGTATTACAAAACAATTAATTCAATCATTGTTTAAAAGGGACAGAAAAGGAAAAGTATGTTCCTTAAGAACTTAATTACATGCCAAAATATAATCACCAGTATCTTAATTACATAATTAGGCAAAACACCTAGGGTTAACTCATAACCCAGGTCAGGGATGTTACATCAATAGTCCCCAGAGTAGGTTGCTGAGAAGAAGACATCTGCAGTAGCTTTTGGCGAAGACTTTCATACCCACCTAAACCCATTGTGTGGTTGTGCACATTCTTTGCATGCCTTCCTCTTTGAGAATAACTTATAGCCTGGTTATTACAAAACATATGTTAAATATTTTATACAATGAATTTAAAAGAATGTATTCAAAATGAGGAGTGAGGCTTAACACCTTGAATTCTTCAATTTGTCTCTTAGCAACAAACACCTCCCACACCTTTGCATCAAGATAGCTCTGTTGCTCAGTTGTTGACATCTTCTTCTTCTCAGTGTTATGTGTATATTCTCTTATCTGATTTGTCCTATAATTTCTTATTACCATACCACAATGTTGCATCACCATTTTACGATGTAGTTCTTCATCCAAGTCAAATATGCTCTGTAAAAGTTCATATACTTAATGGGATATTCTTAAAAAAAGATATATAAATATCTTTAAAATAGAATTGCAAAATGATAACTAAGATTAAGAGATATTGTCACTATTTACATGGAGAGCGAGGGGAGTGTGGGGTCTGGCAGCGCTCTGGGCAATTCTAGGAAAACCCTAGAAGATGACAGCGACGAAACCAATCGTAAGGAAAAGGCGAGAGTGTCGACGACGCAGGCCACCAAGGCGAAGAATCATGATAGCCTAGAAAAACTCAGAATCAATCTGACCAATAAGGGTATGCGAGGAGGAGACCTATGAACCAAATGAATGGTCCAAGCCAGATGGAACTCGATCCGATAAAGGAGGGAGATGACAACCCTTTTCTCACAGAAGAAACATTCAGTACTAACATGAAGTCGTTCAAACAGGTGGTGTCTGGCCAGGGAAGCGGTGGTGGAAACACTGGCGATCCTTTCTTCATCGATGAAGATCTAGAGGAAATTGTGAACCAGAAGACATAGAACTGATCTACGATAATGGCTACCCTGAAATCTATGTAGCACTTGAAGTGGAAGAAATTCTGAGCAAACTGTTTAAATATGTCTTCATCGTCAAACTCATAGAGAGGCATGTTGGATTCCTAACAATGTCTGAAAGATTGAAACTATTATAGCAACCGGTGAGCCATTTCGAACTCTATGAACTGGTCGAGCAATACTATGTGGTGCAATTTTACAGTAAGGTTGATCAAGAGAATGTGCTGACAAAGGGACCATGGTCTCTATTTGGTAGTTGTCTGGCAGTCTGGCCATGGGACGGCTACTTTGAACCATCCAAGGGGCTCCTAGATCATATTGTGACGTGGGTACGTGTGATCGGCATACCGATCCACTACTACAACAAGGAGATCTTCAGTTGTATAGGGCAAGCCCTGGAATGACTGGTGCGGGCAGAAAATCATTCAGTCAATCGAACTCGTAGAAGATTCGCAAGGCTCACTATTGAAATAGAAATAGCAAAATCGATCTTCCCAACCATCATCATCAATGGACGGAAATACAAGATCGAGTACGAATCCCTTCCAAAAATGTGCCTTGAGTGTGATAAGCTTGGGCACGACGTCGAAGACTATAAAGGGTCTAATAAGGAACCAGACATGAAAGACAATAACCCGGAGGAAGATGAGGCAGGAGTCAGGTGGATGGAGGAAGAAGAAAAGTGGCAAGTCTACTACGGCAAGAACGTCATTGGCCTACGGCCGCAGTGCAACAAAGACAACCCAAAGAACAGTATGGGCAGAGACAAAGGAAAGGCACACCAGAATAAGTTCCAGACACTGGAGGAAGATGATGAAGGTAAAAATCCGGACACTACAGATCATAATGATGATCAAGTTGCACAACCAAACCTAGAAGACGGGCAAGGAAATAAAATCTGGAGGAAAAACAGTGACGTAATGAGGATGTTGGCGTTTCATCTAAGAAACACACTCAACCAGCACTTACAACTGAAACTACTGGCCATGTTAGACCAGAAAGTGAACCTCAAGAATCCTCAATTCCATCGCATACCATAGTGAAACCAGTAGGAGATGAAGTTATAATGGGTAGACCAGAACCAGAAACTGAAGCTCCAAACAAAGGGGAAAGGTGGACATTGAACCTACACCGACAAATGAAACTAATGACAACATCGGAATAAATGAAGAATCAAATAAGAAAGCCTTGCATGCTGGTAGGAAAGCCAAAGAGAAGAAAAACCAAACGGGCAGCAGCATCCCACAAAAGGACCATCCCTATTTCATGCGAAGCAGAGCTAGAAGTGATCTTGAGGTCAACGAGGGGAATGTGGTTATCCCTAAATAAACCACCTACCTACTTTTGTTGTTAATGTTAAATACACTAGCCTGGAACATTGGAGGTGCTAGCAAGAAGTCTGCTAAGAACCTCCTCAAGAAACTTGTGATCGAGCATAGTATCAAGATTTTTTCTATCATAGAGCCTCGAATATATGGATCAGTAGCTCAAAAAGTCATGAATGAACTCGGTTTCACTAGTTCTCATATAGTTGAAGCAAATGGCTTCTCTGGGGGCATTTGGATTCTATGGAATGAAGACAATTGTCATGTTCAGATTCTTCAAATTCATAAATACTACATCCACTGTTGTGTTAATAACACAACATTATGTACTTTTGTCTATGTGCCACCCAGCCCAGGAGGTAGGCCTATATTGTGGGAGCACCTAAAGAGACTAGGTCATCAAATTTCTCTCCCTTGGATCATCCTTGGTGACTTCATCTATATGATCAACCCTAACGAGAAGATTGGCAGTGATAAGTTCAATTTCAATGAAGCTAATAGATTTTCCAACACCATCATGCAAGCTGGACTCTCTGATATCGGTAGTACGGGCCATGCCTTCACTTACAAAAAAGGTCTTCTCCATGAGTGCCTCGATAGAGCACTCACCAATATAGCTTGGATCCACAACTATTCCTCCTTCAACTGTGTGAACTTACCGTGCATAGGTTCGGACCACAACCCAATTGGAATCCTCACATTCATCAAGTTGAACAATAAGAAAAGGTTCAAGACATTAGTGTCCTAGCAACAACAAAAATCTTTCAACACACTGATGCAGACGAATTGGAACTCAACCCTGTCTTTTGAGAATGCTCTTGATTCTATTCACAAACCCATTATGGATTGGTATACTAGCTATCGTCGTAGTAGGGGAAAAAGGAAGCATAAACTTATATCAGCCATATCCCAACTGCAAAAAAAACTTGAAGCAAGGCTCAATTTTGAAGATGACTGTAAATGTACCGAGCTTGAACAAGATCTCGAGGAGATATACCTGAAAGAGGAGGAGGACTAGAAGCAAAGAAGCCATATTAACTGGTTAGTGAATGGTGATAACAACACCAAATTTTATCATGCTTATGTGAATACATGTCGCAGGCTCAATAACATCAAAAACCTCCAGAAAGAGGATGGCGTTTGGACAAAAGACACAATTGAACTGAAAGAGATAGTGACCAATCATTTCAGTAACCTTCTCATGGAAAATATAGCCCCTTCCATTGCTGCCATGAACAAGATTCTAGGGCAATTTAAAGCACTGTCAAACTGGTAGGTCAGACAACTGGGAGCCATGGTGACAGAATATGAACTGTGGCAGATCATCAAGGAGGCAAATCCTTTCAAGGTTGTTGGGCCTAATGGCACAGACATATATTTCATCAAATCCAACTGGAAGATCATCAGAAACTCCCTCCTCATTACCATCTATAGCATGCTCAATGGTAATTCCATCCCAGATGTTGTCGGGAATGCTATTATAGTACTGATTCCCAAAGGTAAACACCCTCTCAATTGCAATCAACTTAGGCCTATTACGCTTAACAATGCTTGTTTGAAACTCGCATCTAAAGTTATTGTTAGTAGAGTCCAGAAGTTCATCTCTAATTGGATTTTAGAAGAGCAATCTAGCTTTATTCCTGGTCGAAGTATTACTGATAACATCATTATGGCATAAGAAATCATCAACAATCTCAGAAGGAAACAAAGTGTTGCGTACATGGACATTAAGATTGATCTATCAAAGGCTTATGACCGAATGTCATGGAGATTCATTGAGCATACTTTAAGAAAAATGACTTGGCCTCCTCATATCAAACATTACATTTTAAATGCTCTAGGCGCGGGCGAGACGAGCATTATTCTCAATGGTTTCTCTCTACCGACCTTCAAAACATCCAGGGGACTTAGACAAGGTGACCCAATGTCATCGTATCTATTCGTTCTTGGTATGGAAAGACTTACACAGCTCATCCATCAGCAGGTTAAAGACAAGAAATGGAACCCCATCAAAATTTCTCAGTAAGGCCTACACATATCCCATATCATGTTTGCAGATGATATCATAGTTTTTTCCAAATCTTCTATGGAACAAGTCAGTGTCATCAACAACTACTTCCTTCTCTTTGAGGAAGCGTCGGGTCAAAAAACATTAGTTGAGAAATCTAAGATCTTCTTCTCCTCAAGTGTCAACAGAACTACTAGATCGGCTATTTGCATGGTTGGTGGTATACCAGACACTGATGATCTGGGTAAATATTTGGGCATCCCTCTAGTGCATAAGAAGGTCAATAAGAAAACCTACTCCTTTATGGTGAACAATATGGAGAATCACATCAATGGATGGGCAGCCAAGACGCTATCCTTAGGCGGGCGAATCGATCTGGCTAAGGTAGTAATAACTACCCTACCCACTTATGGCATGTAGACGGGAAACATCCCTATCTCTATTTGCTCCAAGCTCGATTGAACAATTCACAAATTCATTTGGGGAGGTGGCCACAAAAACCAGCCTATGTCCCTTGTTGCATGGCACAAGGTCAGTACCAGTATGGAGAATGGAGGTCTGGGAATCAAATCTATGACAGACTGGAATAAAGCACTACTATGGAAGAACACTTGGAAGTATATGACTAATCAGAAGTCTACCAGGGCAAGATGCCTTAATTTCAAGTACAAACATTATACATCCAGCAAAAAAGGAAGAGCTACTCCTCTCTAGAGATGCATGCACTCCAGGATGGCTTTCATCAAGAACAACAGTCTCAAAGTGATCAATGATGGAAATGACACCATGGTGTGGACCGATCACTAGGTTCCAGGATTCCAAGATCTCTTCAACGCAACAACCAAATCCATTAATAATGATATCTCAGACCTAACTATAGCCAGTCTTCGAAACCTTGAAGGAGCTTGGGATATTGACTTCTTATACAACTTCCTACCTGATCACTGTGTCAAAGCAATCCTCAAAATTCATGTCCCAACTAATGATAAAGGCAAAGACAAGCGCATTTGGCTCTACGACAAGGGCGGGAACTACTCTACTTTGTCAGCTTATAAACTAATCCACGAGGATATACAGTACCCTGTTAAGAAACTATGGATGAGTATTTGGTAATTAGATCTTCCCAGCAAAATCAAGACCTTCATCTGGTTAGTAGCCCATGAACCCATCATGACTAACTATCATAGGAAATAGCGCAATCTCACTGACTGTGCAAACTGCCCAAGATGTGACGCCCAGGAGGAAGACACTCTGCATGCTTTGTATCATTGCTCGTATGTAAGAGAGGTCTGGGTGAGAATACACCCAACGCTCATGGCAAACAATCCTACCGAGACTAGTATACAGGAATGGCTCATGAGGTACCTACACGGGAAGAATGATGAAGCTATATGTTTCATGACCACTTGTTGGATCATCTGGAAGGCCAGAAATGCTATGATTTTTTATAAAGAAATGGTTGGGAGTCAATCGTCAAGTAGCTCAAGCTCACACTCTCAGTGAACTTCTTTATAAAGCCAAACAAAGCAATTCGGAATCCGCAAGCAACCTAATAACCATCCAAATGATGGTTGGGAACCTAGTAGAGGTTAGAAAGTCCTAGTAGTGGATGCGGCTATGAAAGGTGGAAAAGTTGCAATTGCTATGGCACTGCTTGATGACACAGGCAAATGGAATGGAGGTGCAACTACAAACATTGATGTTCACTCCGTTACTGGAGTCGATATAAGATCCATTGAATTTGCTTTGAAGATTTTCTCAAGAAACTTTCTGCAACCAGTCACCATTCTTACTGATAGTTATAAAGCTATTAAGGAAATTGAAGGAGTGGCGGACGAGAACCCATCATTTCATCCATGGATTATCTCTGTGAACGAGATGCTCGACGATTTGCCTGACACTCACATTATCAAGGTACCAAGATAAAAAACTTACATTCCCGATGCGTTGGCTAAGCATCACCTCCAAAACTAGAAGGAGAGTTATACCTACACAGTAACTCCCCTCAACCTTGTGGGTCTCACTATCCCCTCCTTTCTCTGTAATGGTAGGAGTCCTACCAAATTTATTTTTATAGCTGACGATGTAGTTAATTTTGAATTTAGACCTGCAAGAGGAGGGTGGGATAAATAAAAGAGCCTCCTAACTTCCCTAAAAAAAGAATTGCAAAATGATAACATCTCACATATAATCCCTTCCATATTAAGTATTTCTTGCCTTGATCAACTTTATGCAAGGATTCTACACTTATATCCATTTTTCTATGAGCCAAAATCCCTGCATATGACACAAAAGAACTGTGATTCTTCCTAATAGGATTTCCTTGATCATCAAACTTAACAACCAGCTTTGATCAGTTACCCCTTTTCTCTAGTAACTTTTTCATCTTGGTGATGCCTCTTATTTTTGCACGCTGACAATGTTGCACATAAACTCAACAAGATCCTTAGGGTGCACATCCTCGTGCTAAAATTGACAAAAAGGACATATAAGTCATAAAAAGATATTACTTATAAATGTGATAAAAATATAATGCCCCAAAATCTAGAACCTTATCTGGTTCCCATGATTAGGAGATTAGAATGTTTGGTTCCGTAGAGATGACCAGAGAAATATAAAACTCAAAATGCATTTACATAATAACTTAATTATGTGCCAAAATGTAAATAAATTCATGAAATATGTTACATACTTTTCTTGGCTAACTAGTATTCACATAATGGTTACATAAGAGGAAAATTGTACTTAAAACATGTATTAGACTAACACTTCAAATTTTCATGTACAATCATCTTAATTAAAGTAGAATTAATGGGTTAAATATGATAAATGAATAAAAGGTGGATTTTTGTACATAATAATAAAATATAACTCTCTTGTAACAATGTGACATGAATGGGACTCTAGTTGAAGATTATTAACATATATGAAGATAAGTTTTTTAAAATCCTAATGGTGGCATAACCCATAAAAAATCTCAAAAGAGAAACATAATTATAAAAGTGTGTTCCTTGAGTCACAATTAGCTTGGGTGCCAAGTTTCATATTATATGAACAATAATGGCCATCCTAATTCAACTTAAAGAAGAAAATAGTAGAAAAGGACAAAAGTGTTAAATTGGTTATCAAATATCTTCAAAAGTGAAAATATACCTAAAATTCGAAATCTACTTTCCAAAATCAGTTTATGTGTGAATTTTCTTCTTATTCGGATAATTTTATTTATTCTACTGTAGTTCAGGAGAGAGAATATATATTAAAGATCACGATATTAAAAAAACATGTTAAATAACCTCAAAAGGGAAAATTAATTTTAAAATTAGATTCCTCATGTTTAAGTTTGCTTTTAGGTCAAGTTTCACATCCTTGGAGTATTTCTAGATGCCTCAAATTCATTAAGGAGAGAAAATATGTGAAATGGTCTAAAAAATATTAAATAATATACCAAAAGTTTTCAAAAGAAAAATTGATCCCGAAAATGGATTCTACATATCATAGTTAGTCTAGTGGAAAATTTTGGTTTTAATTGAATATTTTTTGAATACCCAAATTGTTGCTATGTATGCCCAGAGAGCCAATCATATGATGATTGGAATGTGACATAAGATACATGATTTGATAATAATAAAGGTAATTCCATATATTATGTTTGTGTGAGTCATGAGATGATGATACAGACATAAGTAAATGTCTAGAGAATGATGTTACTCGATGACATATGTCTTCAGGTTGATGACCTAAATAATGAGATCATATGTATGATAAGAGTACATACACTGTTGTTATGTCCCTAGTCAAACATTACTGTGGAAGTAAAATAGACAATAGTAATACATAAGACTAGAGTGTGGGTTGACTGATGGCAGAGTCTCATTAGTCATGATATATGATATCAAGTCACTCACACAGGAACATGTTAGGGAACAGTGTATTAGACAGACCCACCATGAGAATGATACATGGAGACCACAGAATAGTAGTCGAAATCATTTCTCATAGTGATATTAGTGATTGTAGTTCTTATACTGGAAGTCATTACACTCATCACATGTCGTTGGGTATACTTTTACATCATCAAACATAATCCTAAAATACATGTTGCCATAAAGGAGATGATCGGGTAGATTTGAGATATGGGGATTGGGTGTGAGTGATGTAAATGGGATTTGTCCCTCCTATAGGAGTTTGATATCCAAGGCCTCTTAATAAGCGAGACTGAGAAATGTACGGCCATACTGATGTGGTTCAATATGTGATATGTGAACTCATATGCATCTCATACAGTCTACTCTAGTTCAAGGAACATGAATTGAACGTTGAAGAGGATGTTGATTCCATACCTCGAGTTCAATCCGGATATCAGAAAAAAAGGAACTATACGATCACGGTAACACTAATCACGGATTATAGATTGAAGTTGTTCTCTAACTTTATGAATTACTTGGGTAGCAATGATGTGTGACTAGGTACCACTCTTTTCTTGTGATGTCAAAATTTGTTATGGACATTCACTGTCAACATAATTTTGGACCTATAGGGTCACACGCATAGTATACGCTTGGATTAAAGGAGTATATTAATAAATGATATTTAGATCGAATGCTAAAGGTTTTTAGGTATTAAATTAAATAATAGATCAACTGACTGGACTCAGAATCATCAAATTCAAGTGTTAGACTAACCATTTGGAGTGTAAGGTTGATTAGAAACTGAATTGGCTGAGTTCTGCCAAAACTGGCATACAAGGTGACTGCCTCACATGTGTGAGATGACTGACTCACTCACCAAACAACTATTTGAGAGTGCGAGACAACCATTTCACGTGATGGTCATGAGATGACTGGCTCGCATGAGTGAGACACTCGATTCATGGAGAAATTCGATTGCATCAAGGATTAGTGTTGACGTCATGTTGTGCATTAATTGGATTCAAATTGCCAATTTGGTTTAGAATAGGAAACTGTGTTAGACGACTGTCTCACTCAACAAACAACTTTTTGGGAGTGCAAGATGGGCATTTCATGCTATGCAGGTTCCATAATATTCCTGATTTTGGACCCTTCTACTCCCACATCAACAAAGAACCCTGACCCTAGCCTATACTATAAATAGAAGGGTATTGGGGACTTCTCAAGATACATAATTGAGAATCAGTTACTCTGACAATTACTATCCTCTCTACTTGTGGTAACTAATAGAGAGACTAAGCAATTCCTACCTATCAAAGGGAGGGATAGTGAGTAACAGAACAACTGAGATCAGTTGTTGTGGGAGAGCACATTAGAGACTAGTACTCTGATAGAAGGAAGCAATTCATTCACATTAGCTCTGGTAGCACAATGTGGAGTTCCCAGTGGTCCACGTGGAATACTCTAGAGGCGGGAGGCTGTTGTCTACCACTAGGAGGAAAATCTCAACCTGTAGTCCATGATGATACCATAGGATCCCTATAGTCATTGTTCTAGTATGTTATCCATGGTGAAGACCAGGAGCTGCATAGACATCGTCCAAGAGCAACTATACAACAGTTGCACTGCAAGGGTAATGCCACTGGACTTGCTCCAGGACTAGGTATAACCTTTCAACCTTCCTTTTGAGATTCACTATTTTTGACGTGGTCTTGCTGTTCTTGGGAAATAGGTAATTAAATTTTGTTTATGTTTCCTATATTTGTGTCAATTTCCCTACATAAATGAGTTGGGAAAGACAAAAAATAATGACATAAGTCAAATACCATTAATATTTCTATTTCCATTAGGATAGTTTTTATAACCTATCATGCTTGGTTTCTTAAATTTAATAAACATGACTTCTTTCCTAGTTGTTTGATCGAGATCACACAGTCTTTGTTCCTTCTTCAACCTCTATCCCAAATAGGAAATATGCATGTATAATGATGGAGAGAACATGACGGTCTTCCCTCATGGATTTCTCCCACATCTCCCCCCCTTTTCTTGAGATTTTTCCTCCAACAAATTCGTTATGAATTCCCAAATCTTATAATACCTACTTCCCCATTTGAATCATTTCCTAACAATAACCCTAAAACAACTCTCCCTATCCCCTTTCCAAAAAGTTGTGACACTAAACTAAAGGTACAAAGAAAAATAGTACACCATCATTATCCCTTCAGAAATTGACCACAACTCCCAATTTTTTCCAATATACTTCCCTCTATTGTGCCCTACTTGATCTATGATCCTTGGCCTATGGATTTATTAGTGGAACTTAGGAGTACCTTGACTCAATTTCTCCTATTTAAATCATCTTGGGAGGTGCCCGAAGGTGTTCGCAAGGTCACATCCTCCCTCAACAACCCTGACTTTCCTATCATCCTCCACACCAATTGGTCACTGGTTGTGTTATGACTGAACGATGAGGAATCCACTACAATCCCGTTTTGGTATCAGGAGGACCATCTGAGGTTAACCATGCCCTCCATGCCTTTGACTACTATCAAACATGGTAAATCTTTATTTCTTGAATCTTATCCTTCTTCCCTATATTTGCTAAACCATCTTGCCATATTCTTTTCTATTATCAGTCATTTTGGTTGTTTGTAATTGTACGGCCCTCTCAAGTTGGTATTCTCACTTTTGAACAATAGTTTGCCATGGTTCTTAGTTTCCCATATCATATGATAGGGATCGGTCTACCGTTGTGGCTAGAGTTTTCTTGCCATCACCAAGGAAATTTGGGAAGTAGATATCACTAGATGTAATCTCTTCCTTGTCCTTCTTTCTTTTCTTTGCTTTGCTTTTCTCACTAGGGGAAAAATGGTCTTTCAACCTTTTGTGTTTTTCCTTTTCGATAATGAGTTGTACTCTTGTTGCCTGTTGGAGATGCCAGACATGATTGGGCCATCTCACCTTGTTTTACTTGAATGGATAATAAGATACACTTGGATTTATTGAAATTTCTGATTGCATAGTATTTCAAATTTTGTATTAAATTATTTATGGCTCAGAAAATTTAAGTAAAATATGTTTGGAATCATGGCATTTCTCTCTATATAATTCTATTGGTTTCAATGCCTGAATCCAATCTACTGAAGAAGTGATATTTAGTGGATTTATCTAGTTGGCTAGATCTTCTAAACTTCATAACTAATAATCTATAAGTCAGAAAAATAAAGTAATACATTGTAAGAACACAGAAAAATATAATCTATAAAATGATGTGGTTTTGATAATCTAATTCAATACTAATAAAAAGGGGATTTTATGGTTATGCAACTAATGTTAACCTAACCCTAATCTCATATATGCCTTTAATAGATTGCTTGAGGATTGAGATGGAACTAGGGTTTTAACCTTGGACATATGAATACTCAATCTGAGGTATGTTGTATCCCACATTATTCTTGTTGAGAATAAATCTATTTTCTTTCTCTTTCTCTCTTGACATATTAGCCTCCTCAGGTGCTGACGGAGGCGTTGCTAGCTCTGGTGCTGCTAGAACTAATGGTGGCGCTGTTAGTGCAGATGGTGGTGTTGCTGCGGAAAGAGCAGCAGGTGGGTTGGGCTCTAGTGGCAGTAACATTCCAAGTGCTCAAGGAGGGGGCGGCAGCAACGTTGCGCCTCTGTTTGTTGTGTCCCCGGTAGTGGTTAGAGCAGACGGTGGGTTTGTGTTGCGTTGCAGACCTATTGTTAACGTCGGTGTTGGTTTGTGCGCTGCTGTCAATGATGGGTCGGGCACTGCTACCAATGATGAACCAGGTGCTGCTGTCAATGATGGGTCACATGGACCAGTAAGGGAAGCTTCTGCTGCAGGTTCGGGTGTAATTGATGACTTAGTTATTAGACGATCCAATGGTGCCTCCTCTTCTTCGTCCAAAGCCTCCAAGGTGTCCGGAGGGGATGGGTCTCGTAAGACCCGCTTGGCTGCCAAAGGTCATTAATGACCTTTCTCATGACTAATGTGCGTGGCTCTAGGAAGCCACGTAAGAAGAAATAAGTGAGAAGAACCATCCTTGAAAATAAAGCTACTATGGCTATTCTTGTCAAATCTAAAATCAAGTCTCACATGATCCACACATCTGACTGTATGTTCCCTAAAGGCTGGTTATGGGTCTCTAATCATCTGCATGATCATAATGGACGCATCTATGTTGGATGGAATCCTAATTGCTGGACTACTTCTATGGTTGAGATGGATGATCAACAGGTCACTTTGGAATGCATTAATAAAGGTGGTCTCATCATCTACACTACTGCTATTTATGCTAGGAATTCTGTGTCAGAGCGTTCTTTTCTGTGGTGTACCTTGGAGAGGATAGCTACTAGCATAGATGTTGCTTAGCTTATCACTGGTGACTTCAATAATATCAGGAAGCAAGAGGAGAAGGCTGGGGGTCGTGAGGTGCCCTCTGTTATCCTTAGTTCTTTTAATGTTGCTCTCGATAATGCTGGTCTAACCGAATTACCTATCATTGGTAAGGAGGTTTATACTTGGCATAACAAGCAAGGTGTTGCTAAAAGGGTGGCGTGCAAACTTGATAGAGCCTTTGTTAATGATGCTTGGCTGACTAAATTTCCAAGTTCCAAAACAAAGTTCATCACATGTAATTATTCAGATCACTGTGCTGTAAACATCAATATGAAGCCTATTTCTTTCAAGAAGAAGCCTTTCCGTTTTCTCAATTTCTGGCTGGATTGGGAAGGTTGTCGGGACATTATTAAAGAGGCTTGGACGACTGACATCCATGGTAACCCTCTCTTCCAATTCTGTCACAAACTCAAGAACGTTAAGGAGAAATTAAAGACTTGGTCCAAACAGTATGTCAACCTCAAGAACCTGATTGCTAGAGAAAGAATGGAGCTCGATGACATTTCAGCTATGGTCCGTAGATGTCCTCTAGCTCCAGATCTCATTCATGCTGAACAACAAACCCTTAAAAGATTGGACTTGCTTCTTAAGGCAGAAGAGGTTTATTTCTGGCAGCGTAGTAGAATGGAGTGGCTCTCCAATGGTGATAGAAACACTACTGTCTACCATACCATGGTCAAGATATGGGATGCTATCAACTCTATAACTGAACTTTTTGACTCACATGGTAATCTTTTGTAGGATAAAGATGTTATTGTTGACGATACTGTCCAGTTTTTTGAACAACTATATAATCAACCTTGTGAAGCTTCAGTCTCTTGTATTCCTGATTGGTCACCTCTTGTTTCTGGAATTGACAATGACATGCTTTGCTCTACTCCAAGTTTGAGTGAGGTTCGTGATGCTATGTGGAGCATAGGACCTCACAAAAGCCCGGGCCCAGATGGCTTCAATGGTTACTTCTATAGGGGTAATTGGAACGTCATTTGTGATGATCTCCTTAAGGTTGTCCAATGTATTTTTGAAGGGGGAAACATGGTTAGGCAAGTCAACCATGTTTTTCTTGCTCTTATTCCCAAGACAGACATTGTTTCGTCCCCTGCTGACTTCAGGCCTATCTCATGCTGCTCGATGCTCTATAAAATTATCACTAAAGTCATATCAAGGAGACTAGCTACTCTTCTGCCAAAGATTATCTCTCCCTACCAAGGTGCTTTTGTCAAAGGTAGGAGTATTGAGGATTGTTCTCATCTTGTGGCTGAATTCACTCTTAGATTCAATCGGAAATCCAATCCTCCCGCTGCTTGCATCAAGTTAGATATTACTAAGGCTTTCGATTCTGTTTGTTGGTCTTACCTTTGGGATTGTCTTTACGGCCTCGGATTCAATGAAAAGTTTATCTCCATTCTTAAGCAATGTGTGGAAACTCCATCATTTTCTCTCTTGCTAAATGGTTCTTCGGTTGGCTTCTTCAAAAGCTCCAACGGTCTTAGGAAAGGCGATCCCTTATCCCCCCTACTTTTTTCTATTGCCATGGAAGGTCTCAATAAATGTCTTGAGGAGGCATATGATAATAGACTCATCGGGAGCTATTCCATCAATGGGACCAAAGCACTTAGCCACCTTCTATTTGCGGATGATGTACTTATCTTTTCCGAGGGACGTCTACGCAGCCTTGTTAAACTCAAATAGGTTTTGCTTGAATTTGGCTCTGTTTCTGGAATGAAATGCAATCCGAATAAAACACATATATTCTTATCCTATTCTTGTCATAACAAGGACGCCTTGATTAGCTGCTTGGGTATTCAGCGTGGTACGTGGCCCACAAAGTATCTTGGTTTTCCTATGGCTGGAGGCAACCTCAGGAGGTGACATTTCCATGAATGCCTAGATAAGCTCAGAGATATGATACAGAGATGGTCTGGTTCTAAAATATCTATGGCTAGTCGTCTTGTGATTGTTAAGCACTGTGCCATGGGTCTGATCAGCTATTGGATGCGTATGGGTGACATTCCTCCTACTGTCCTACGAAGAATGGAGCTGTTACTTTCTGACTTCCTTTGGGGTAGCTCGATGCACCCCTCTAGTTGGTCACCTTTAGCTTACCCGCTTGGTGAAGGTGGCTTGGGGTTTAAGAGACTCGATGAACTTGCGGATTATCATTCGTTACGTCGCATCAAGAAGTTCACCCAAGCTCAAAGTATATGGAGCTCATGGCTTTCTTGTAGGTATGGTGATACCTTGTCTATTTCTTCTAGGAATAGTTCTACTTGTCATAGACGTATGGTAGCTATATGGCCTTCCTTCTCAGCTTGGGAAGACAGTGATCTTTGGGAGAATGCAAGACAAAAACATCCACCTGATAAGGCTTATGGAAATCTTTGGCTCTCCAAGCACTATCCTAGATGGAGTCTTACTACCTTTAGAGCACTCACAAATGTACTACCTACTATGGAAAAGATTAGTTCCTGGACAGGGGCTCCTATCCCTGCATGCTTACTATGTGGCCAGCACAATGACTCCATTACTCATCTTTTTGGGAGCTGCAAATACTGGAAATATATTTGGGGACGTGCTCAACTTAAACTCAACATCAGAGCCTCATATTATCTATATGAAAGCCTCATGGATCTTGGTAAAAGGTCAAAGTAATCCAGAATCATTGAACTTTGGGCCATCACTGGTGATTTTCACTTCATTTGGGAGGAGCGTAATAAAAGGCTACATAACGGTAGCGCTTCTGACTTTGTCGCCATCTTCAGCCGTCTTGCACTTGAGATCAAGAGAATGTACTTTACTTTTAAATATTTTCTTGATTTTCCTCCTATTATAGCTAGGAATTGGGATCTACTGTAACCAATTCCTAGGTGTGTGTAGTCACATGTATGGGTGTGGCTTGTAACTTTTTCCCCTTTTAGGGGGTTTTTGGAATATACTTACCCAATTTTCCAAAAAAAAAAACATATCTCTCTTTTGAAGATTTATTCTATGTGAAAGACTTCGTTTTGATTTTGATATTGTCATCATCCTATCTTGATGGACATTCTTTTTGTCTCTAATGCATACTTTTATTTATTATGAAACCCTAATTGTGGATATGTACTATTTTACCCACTTCTATGGTGGGAGTTTTTATATGCCCATTTATGTGATGGCAACTTTATTAATTCCATAAAAGACTAAACTTTTACTTTCCTATACATTATGCATGCTTTGTGATTCAGTAGCCCAACAGTACTGTAAGTACTTTGGTTTTTGGGTTGTGTGCCCATGTTGTGTTTTTGTGGTGGAGGTTGTGTGCCCCATACCCGGGCTATGTGCCCACTTTTATATAGATTGGCAGTTTGGCAATATGAAATTCTCTATCAGGTTTCAAGGTTGTGAGCCTTGACCGCCATTGTTATCTATATTATTCTAGGGTTTTGTTGATCTCACATGCATGCTGGTTGATATTATTATTATGGGTTTTGTGACCAAAATTTTATATGTGCTTTTGCGACACAAATTTTATATTTTATCCATGGCTAGTATTCTTCTTGTTTATAATCTTTTGAAATTTTTATTCTTTTATGCACAGTTGGGCGGTTCTTTCCTTTTCTTTGGGAATCCTTGTTTGTTTGACATACTTTATTACTTATATTTCTCAATCCATATTTTATATGCACATACTAGTGTTTTGTTGATATCTTCTACTTTATCTTCTCTTTTGTTGGGGTATGCTTCCAACCCTAGGTATAGGACTTGGAAGACTGGACTTGGTGACATGGACCTACTAGGTGAAGCTTTTAGGAGATAGAGTTGATATAGTTGTATATCCATCTACTTAGAACCTTATGATGTAACTTTCATGTAAACACTTTATGATAGATGTTGATGTACTTTTTTAAAATTGAATATTGTCATGAAATGTTATTGTGTTGCTATACTTTGGTCTCTTTTTGTACATCATCATTTTAGAATTTAAAAAATAATATGTCTACTTGAAAATGCTTGTAAGTATGTTTGGATAGATGAGTTTATTATCAAATTGAGTAAGTAGTGGATCCCCTTTCAGGTCTCACTCCTTACAAAAATAATAGAACAATACAACAAGATAGACATTATAAAATGCACATCTATGTAATAATACAATACAACTTACACAAGTGTCATGCTCACAATGCACATTGTTGTGGTTCTCATCCTTACGGTGATCATCATCACAACCATCAAACTCACGGTCATACACCATCTGAAAAAATATCATATCAAAACTAGTCAAACAATGAAATATAAGTGATAAAGAATGCAAAATGCTTATCTAATATTTAAAAAAATAAAAGCATGCCTCTAATATTTGGATCTTATATCAATTAACATTCCCTCGGTGTGATCTCCATTCATATATAAGTCTATTTCATCTTCAATATTTGGTGTTGACAAGCCAATTCAGAATGGACTGGAATCATCATACTTGTCATTGTACTCTTCTTCATCTATAGGATCTGCAATGAACCCCCTTTTACCATGAAGAACAATTGACCATTTTCATTTTATGGATCATCGATATGAAATACTTGCTTCGCATGTGATGCCATTATGAATGGTTCACTCTTCTCGCCAATCTTCCAAAATTCATTAATGTGAAACCCAATTCATCCACTACAACTCCTTTAATGTTATCAACCCAATTACACCTAAAGATCAGAACTCTAAAATATGTGTAGTCAAACTCCCATATGACTTCAATGACACTGTAATATGACATTTTAGCTTAACATGGACACTTATCCTTCGCACTAGAAAAATACAATGAAGACGCTTGAAGGGTGGCCCTACTATTTTAGAGGACACTCTTATCATCTTGATAGTTTGTGTAAAATTAAAATATAACTATGTCAAACCCTTCATCAGACATAACATTCATTTTTGGTTTAAAGGTGAGGTATTTTATATTTTTAGCAACATGATTCAGTGCTTGAGATAGTTGATGTAAGACTTTATCTTCAAACTACCTAATGAATGTCTTGTTATGCTCGCTAGCAAGCCACACTAAATTGGCTTGAGGATATTTTGTCTAGTGAAATTGATATGTTTGGTGATAAAAATACTCACTTCTTCTATGTTGTGTAAAATAAACAAGTGTGCTTGTTCCCACAGCTCAGAACTTATTACTTTCACTCGTGCTCCTAAAGTCTCTTTGCCATAATAGTCATCAATATTCATTTTGTTTACAGGAGCTTCATTACAACTCTGAAAGTCATTGCGAAAGTCCATAACCTCCCTAGTCACATAACCCTCAATAATACTCCCTTCTGACCGATAATGGTTTTGAACATCACCTTTAAAAACACTCATGTACCGTTCAAAATGATACATCTAATGCAAGAAAAAAGGTCCCAACATTTTCACTTCCGTAGTCAAGTGGATAACTAGATGTACCAAGATATCAAAGAATGAAGGAGGAAATTACATCTCATGCTGGCATAGGGTAACAACCACATATCTTTGCAACTTATCGAGATTCTCATGATCAATATATTTTTTGCATAGAGTGTTGAAGAAAACAAAGTCTATTAATTGCAAACCTTACATGCTTCAGTAGTATAGAACAAATTTCCTTAGGCATTATTTAATTCATTAGAGTGTGACACTCATGAGATTTAAGACCTATCAACTTCAGATCCTTTAGTGTTACCAATCTATAGATATTTGAAGAGTGCCCTTGTGGTACCTTAAGATTAAGCAATCACTCTACAAAAAGTTTTCTTCTCCTTTCTAGATAATGTGTAACAAGCATGAGGTAAATATGTTTTCTTATCTCTACTAACTTATTTTGTTAATTCTTTCCTTATGCCCATTTCATGTAGGTCCATTCTAGATTTGATGCCATCTTTAGTCCTACCTATTATATTCAACAGAGTACCGATGACGCTATCACATACATTTTTCTCAACATGCATGACATTGATACAATGCCTAACTACCAAAGAACTTTAATAAGGAAGATCCATGTAGAATATTAATCTCTTATTGTATAAATATTTATCACTCTGTGTGGGAATGGTACATTGTGATCTCTTGTGGATTCATTGACAAGGTCTTTTACTCTTTCATAAACAACCTTCCCTGATATAGGTTTAAGGGAACTTTTTTCCTCATTCGATCCATTGAACGTTTTGGGAAACCTTTGGTAACGATGAAAGTTTGGAAGAAACTTCCAGTGAACAAGATATATAGTTTTTCCTCCATGTTTTAGTCATATTAAATCAATGTTCTCTTCACATGTAGGGAATGCTTTGGATCCTTTTACACTATATACAGACAATTTTCTATATGTTGGAAAGTCATTAATAGTGCAAAACAACATAGCATGCAAACGAAATGTCTCTCTATGTGAAGCATCATAAGTCATCACACCTTCTAAAGTTTCTTTAAGTCATCAATTAGAGGTTCAAGATAAAGATCGATATAATTGTTAGGTTGTTTAGGTCCTAATATCAACAATGACAACATGATGTACTTATTTTTCATACACAACCATGGAGGAAGATTGTATATAACAATCATAACAGGCCAAGTGATATGTTGGTTGCTCAATTTTTCATATGGATTCATCCTACAACATCTTTGTTCTTGCCCTTTTGAGATCAGGTATGGATACATTAAAGCAAGATTAGATCAAGGAGGATAATGTTCACTTGGATGGTATTAATGTGCAAGGATTGTTTGACCTTCATTAAATCTTGGAGGATACAAAGATGATGAGTTCCATCGTGCAATTCTTAGACTTAGAGGTTAATGGCATCTATTTGGTCAAACTTACTTGATGGCCACCTTGGAGTAGATGTCATACATTATGTCTACCATTGTATTATAGTGTTCTACTCAGTGTGTCTGTGACTCCCCAGTATATGTTTTAGATGGTTTGTTGGGTGTGAAAAAAAATCATTTTTATTCCTTTCTTGAGTAGGAAAGAATAGATAGTGTCATTGTAGAATCTAAGTGACTTCTTTGATATCAGATAAAGTGTCAACATGGATTGCATACCTTGAAAGGTTGTTTGGCATCGTTCCTCATCAACTTATTTGGATAGGCATTATTTTACAGTCCTGTGACACAAGTCTCAGTGTGATTTCTTACACCATAAAGGTTGTTATGCAAGAATATTGCATCCTTCATTCGATTTGTCCAAACAACCTCAGCATTAAAATACTGCAATACCTTCTTAGAAGGTGGATCTATTTGTCCATTTCAAAAAAATGTTTGGTCATGCATATTAGTTTTTTTTAGTTCATGCTACCTTTGGTGAGGCATACTAGTGTAGTGCACTTCTATTAGAGTCGTTCACAAATCAATAGTGTTGTGTTACCCAAAGATCAAGGCATGTTGGTGTGTTGGTTGGTAGCTCAGGCTGATTGGGATGTTTGCTAGGATTAGGTGGTAGCATCGAGTCACATTATCTAGTGATGGAAGGGTACCACAACCTTATCACACTCCCATGGATTAGATGTCATTTTCTCTATCATCCAATAATGTTACCTTATAAATTCAGGATAGATCAAGTGGATTTTGGTTTATTGGATGACTTTCTCAAAATGAGGCATGAGCATTTCCCCAGTAATCAAATATCCTTTCTTTATAATCATCAACAACATTGGAGAAATTGTGTGATGTTTATCGTGGAAATGTATCCTCCATGTTATAGGATTTCTACATAGTATGATCTACATCGTTAGGGTATCCTCGCATGGTGGGTTCCTACACCGATGAGGGTGAGATACATTAAGGAATTGATCCTTATTTATATTTATGTTTATTGTTTTATTTATCTCTTGATGTTTTTCGTTCTACCATGGAGTTGTATCTGAAATGCTAAATGAAGTGAATATCTATATTTTGCCTTTGACATGTCCCTTACACATGACATGTTTGACTTTATAGTCTAGAGCTAGTTTCATGCATGGGGTCATAACTCCTAATTGAGGTAGCAAAGAGACATTCTATTAGCAAGAAAGACCAGGGTACGGTATTGGCATATTAGATAGTGGAGGTATTGTATAGATGTGGATGTATCTTTCCATCTTTCACTTTTAGTCTTACCATCAACATCCTCAACATACAATGTTAGTAGAGAGAGGGATCATGCATCCTTTCTGTATGAACTCTCCCATATGAAGTATCACTTCTTGTGGAGATATCTAGACTTGGTGCCCCTATTGAAATTGGGCAACTATGTTCCTTGTAGTTCTGGACCACCTGATGGTCTTTGTTATGTTGTTACTCAGTTATAAATACTTGTTGTGATGTTCTATATCTTTTCAGTTGAGAACTTTCGGTCTTGGTACTTGCAATATTAGGATGTAGATTTGTATATCAATGGTTTTTGATGGGGTGTGACGTGGTCTTATCTTCTCATTGGTATTTTATAGGTGTGTAGTCACGGTCACATATTTGGTAGATAGTAGTGCTTCAATTTTTGGGATGAGTATGATGTTCAAAATATGTCGAACACATTGGGATTTCCAATAAATGATTTTCTGATTATTTAATAAAGTCATGATTATGGAAGTATTTTCCCTTTTAGCACCAACATGAAGGACATTGGTTGTGGGATCGCACCATTCCTTAGACCCACTAGATGATGGATCAAGTGGTAGATGAACCATGCTCAAATGAGGGATAAATATAACCATAAGGAGATTCTAAATAGAAGTTGCTTTGGTGGAGTATAGTTATCATTGTCCTATGAAGGGTGGAGAATAGATCATATTTGTCTTCATGACTATTAGAGAGCATTTTCCTCAAAAGAAGTAGTTGATTGTTAAATGGTAGTAATGAAATGTTTCATGATGTTTGATGCTAAAAGAATTCAGATAGTATTGTATCATATTTGTGATGAATTTGGTACCATTATTGGACATTAACCATATTAGGTGATAGTGTTGTTGTGGAAAAACTTGATGACGACTGAGGCTGATGTGATGAGATCAAAATTGCTTCCATCCATTTAGTGAAGTAGTATGTGGAGGCTCGTACAAAGAAATGACCATTATTGGGTGGATTTTTTCAATCATATGTACTCCAAATGTTGTGAATGGAAAAGGTAGAGCCATGTTGTATAGGTGAGTAAGATGTACATAGATATGATGGACATGTAGTTAGTAGATCTAGATTTATAGAAGAAACTAGTAGACTCTTACTCCATTGTGCTCTAATAATATTCCAAGAGTTGTACCCATGTCACGACCTCCTTTCTAGTAATAATACAACCATTGAGGAAGCATTTGAACATAATGGAGATCATGACAAATCATGACTTGATATTATTGACCAAGCAAAAATCCATGGAATAAAAGGAAAATCCACCAGAGTGCCTTATTACAAACCATAAACAAAAGACTCTAAGTCCAACATAAAAGAGTTCAAAGAATGAAACTCCAGCATAACATAATTAAAAGGAAAGACATATATCTAGAATGGCACCCCATTGAGTAGGATTCACGAACTATCCTTGAGCTTGAGCTGATGTCCCTAAAGTCTACTTCTTCACCTCCTCCTCGTTTGCGGACATCTCGTCCCCAGCCCATGCAAGGCAATGTGAAACTATGTGAGTGACACTACCTATGTTAAGAAAATGAAATTAATTCATAAATTTTGTAATTCACAGGACACTAGGACTGATCTGAACTCCATCTACTATTAGTATACCTCCTCGGGATCATGTGAGTGGATCATGCACACTGATCATAATTCTAGGGTTATGGGTTTATTTTATTTTTTTATTGGTTATGATTACTCAATAAAGTGCAACTATGCTATAATTCAATTTATGCTTATGAAAACCATGCAAATTATATGAATTTATGTTTTCTACTATTTTAATGAATATGCTTTCATTTGGAACACTACGAATCACTGCCATGCTTATTGATCAAGAAATCATGATAACTATGTTCAAGTATAATAAATTATGTTATGTTGATATAGTTCTCTCAATCATGTTATGTGAGACTTAATTGGCCTTATATGAGCCTTAAATGGCCTTATGAGCTCTGTGTGAGCATTATGTGAGCCTTAATTGGCCTTATGTGAGCCTTAAATGGCCTTATGAGCACTGTGGGTGCAAAGCAGGAGAGCAACTATATCAACTCAAGTAAAATTCAATCTTATTATGAAATCATGTTAAGTTAATCATGTTCTCATGCAATCATGTTAATTATGTTATGTAATTATATTCCAAGTTATTTCCTCGTGTTATTTCAATTATTAGCTATTTTCTTATATAATTGCGATAGATCTCGAAAAACTGATCAAAAATCATATATGGATCGTCCCCATATGAGCTCTAGATTATTTTCTATGATTTTGTAAAGATCAGAGATATTCTGACCAATCATAGGCAAGGGAAAATCATTTAAGACATTTCTGAGAAAATCCGGAAATCAAGGTTTGAAAGATGACTTTGCCCTCGCATTATAAATCTGAGACAGGAGGTGTGACAGGTATTATTGGTCAAATGCTCATCAATATAAATATGTGATTGATATCAAAATAACCTGGACAAAATACATACTGAACCATGGTAGCGTGACACTGATATTGAAATCGTACAGGTGTAGGAGTACTTTTAGCGCCTGGTTTCTTCTCTTAGCCATGGCGTATCGAGCTGCTCCACAGGACCGATCGGGACTGAAGCCGAGAATGAACTGGGAAACAGGGGAAATGTGGGGAGTTCCCAAAACTCAAGCGAATCTATTGACCCATGGGTGAGGCTCTACGGTGCTCAATCGCTCAATCCTTCATACCACAGGCATGGTATGAGAAGTAAGGGAAAGACAAAATTAGTGTCCACTACCTGACTGAGTTTCCTTAGACCAAAAATGAGAACCAGACGGATGACCAAAGTGGATGTGACAAATGCCAAGGCAAAATGAGAATAGGAGCTCCCACTGCCAATGTCGTCATGGACGGAATAGGGGACCCATCTTGAAAATGCATTCCGATCAAACAACGATTGAACATAATAACTGAGGGCGGAAAAAGCTTTGGGTTGGTATGTCGTTGGAAAAGGAGGGGTTTCTGTGGCATGGGCATGGCCGAGAAGGTTGGATGGTGGCCAGGTTTTGTGGGTGTGGATCTACCCTTGTGGGTACAACACTGGGGTGAAATGGACGGCCCTAGGAGATTAAGAACATATAGAGCAGGGTGCGACGATGGTTACCTGAAGTGGAATTTAACTGAGGTGAGCAATGTCACCCACTAGAGCTTGTCGTCGCCGGAGAGGGATACCCAATCCGCCGGGGTTCCTCAACTAGCCTCAAAAGAAATTAGTTATGGAGTAGCATCCCTGAGTGGCCGATGAAGCTTTCTGGATTGCTCGGAGTAGGTACAATGCGATAAGGAAGAGTGGGCGTGGCCGCCGTGCGAACTGGAGAAAGGGGGTCTTTTGGGCGTTTCTGCTGCGAGCGCTTATAGGGGTTGATCTAGGGCTCGCTAGGATTGCGGAGATATCCCGATGTTGTTGGCGTCGAGATAATAGGGAACCATTGAGGAGAGAGATGGATATCATGGGCCAAAGATCGGGGTTCCATTTCCCCCTCTTGCGCGGGTACTGCGGGAGGTAGGGGATGAAGGCCCTGACCTCTGATCCCCATCCAACGGCTCACAAAGAGCCCGGTTCACTTAAGTTGTGCGTGACGTGCAATTATCCCGAATTGGAACGAAATTAGGATTATCATCTGTGGATTATTAAATGATTAATCATAAATCATCATTATCTCCTACTTTCTTCCTAATATATTTTGGAGCATCTATGATTATCCAAATCTAACCAAACTTGATAGGTAAGCTAAAATGACAATGAGGAATTCAATTATCTAATTAGATTTCAGATAAGAGTTAGGGAAATATGTGTTTTACACCATTAGCTATTTAGGGTAATTGAGGAAAAGGGATTTATCACCAAATTCTGAGGGACGCTATATTATCCTATTATTTACTCATATACCAAATATTGGGATGTATTATGCATGTATGTGGGTCCAAAACTATCAATTTAATCTTAACTAGTCATCATTGCATAATTAGGGTTAGGTTTTTGTGCATTAAATGACACGAATGTGAGTAAGTGTTTATGAATCAAATTAAAGGTTCACATACTATCTTGGTGTAGTCTAAACTCATTTTGGCATACTACTTAAGCATGGTCTCCACTTAAATGAACAAATGAAAGACAAATTCTTTTAACTTAGGGTTTCATCTTTATTAAAGGTAAGAAATTTTTGGGACTGAATTTTGAGGGTCGTTACAACCCACTTAATGAGGGCAGTGTTTCCCATGTGACTACCAAAATTTCCTCATGGAATTTACATATGAAATCTTTGACTTCCTTTCCTTTGTGGAAACACAAGAGCGTCTTGGTAAAACATTAATACATTGTGGCAGATCCCAAAATATAATTAACCTACATTTGCCTGATGGTTTGTTGATCACACCTGGAAATATATTTACGGTATAACTCATCTGACGACCCTCTCTGCCTGTTATCCCCATTCCAAGTGGACCAATGAGGCAACGATCATCATACTACTTTCTAGGATCCAAATTCAATACAATAACCAATAATATTCCATAACATTGTTTGATAACAAAATGGAAGATAGATTCTCCTTGAAGAAGTTACATATATATCAAATTGAAAATACTCTAATCCTTCAGATGTATTTATCCCTGTTGTCTTTTGGATTATTCTAGATTTCCATATCTTCAAGATTTATATAAAGAAGATAACCTTCAATTCGATAAGAAAAAATGCAGTCATCATATCAATATATTGTGTATGTGGTTCATAAAAAAGTTGTATGAATATACATATAAAAATATATAATGGATAAAACTAATTATTAACAATAGTCCATCTTGCATTTTCACTTTAATTCTCTAACATGTATTTGTCCTATCTCATTTATTATAACAATCCCTTGTTCCATCGGTGGACACTAGGGTTTTGATCCAACATTGGATTCATGGTGAGTACCCAATGATGGACTTTGTCATACCATTATCATTTGATTTTTATTCATTTTCTCAATCATTGTTTCTTAGTTTCTAGGAGCATTTATCTCCTTAAACTACCCTTAACACATTGTATTTTGGGTTCGGAAAATTTAAATATATATAGATATATGATACACTTGGGGCATTGTAGTTTTACATGAATGAAACAATCAGGCGGTTTATATGTATCATCAAGCATTAGGAAAACATCCACAAATCATCTGAAGTTGATTGAAACAATTATTTATAAAGAAATTACATATCTATTCATGAGAAGTTATGTTGATGTGTGATTTATCACATGGGAAAATTCACTAGGTATGAAATCCCTAGAGTTTACCTCAACTAAGTGTACGATAATCCCACCTGCAAGTGGACAGATTTTATCACAATTTAGTTCATGATCAAACCCAAAGGATGAAATTTTTTATAATTATTTTTATCAAGTAACCAACAAGAACTATCACTTATCACAAAAGGTGGTTGTTTATATGTACAAAGTTTGTACTAATTAAATCATTGGATAAAAGTCTAGATTTAACAGATGATGGAGACACTAGGTTGGAATGGGTTTCACCACCACTAGTTATCATTCACTCTCTCACTACATCATATCAAGCATGGAAATTCATATGTTGAGGCTAGTTAAGTCCCCCTTTCATCTTTAGGTTGAAATTTGGACATATATGACCCCAAGCTCTTCGTCGTGTGACATAGAGATCATACATATATAACATTGTAGACACCTATATAAATGTATCATCAGAACGGATATGGACCAGGAGTTGTCGATCTCTCTTCCTTGTGGATTGGATCTTTTGTTATGAAGCCAAAGTAGGTAAATGATGGATTAATGGTAAATGGACACCTCGGTTCTAAATTCCTTAGAAATCAACACTCTGGAGTCAGGTGGAGGTTACCATCATGTCGGTCTATCATTGTTGAGGCAATCAATGGGAAGGGTTGATGGAAGTTGGAGGTGGATGTTGTGGAATGAAACTGGTAGCATGGGGGCATCAATTGTGGTTCCCTTTATATAGTGGGAGTGGCACTATATATATAGGAAGATGCTAGGGATTGGAACCCACCCCATATGCCTTGAAGTTAAGCCTTAGGCCACCATGGAGGCTAATAGACAATAGACGGAGTTAGATGAAGGGTCTTATGACTTTCAAGATTCCCATTAGCAGAGACACATAAACGTTTTGTTAGAGGTCGAGTGCAGGTTGGACATTGGTGACGAGGTTCAAAATGTATGTCAGTTGGTGGAGTCTGCTCACTCGTCATAGGGTGAGAGTAGGGTGTTTGTCAATTTGTACTTTCTTCCATTAGTGGTTGATGTTGGAATTCCATCATAGGAGCAAGACTCAGTCACCAGTCTATACTTTCTTCAGTCGACAAATGTAGGATTTTTGTCAGTGTGTGTCATAGGTTGAGAATTAGAGCTTGATCCAATATTTTAATTGGAGGGTTGGCATATGGTTTTTCTTGGTGGTTTGATGTTGATGCCCAATGCTAAGACATTTCTCAAATAGGATTTCCATCGAGAGTCAGCTTAGGTGGGGCACCAATGTATACTTTGTCAATCTAGAGATAGACTTACATCAGAGGTCGATTGATAAAAGAATAGAAGGTCATCAGTATCCACATATTATTTCATATCAGTGTATGATGCCAGATCAGGCACCCATGAATGTTTCATTAGTGTGTAGACCAATGAGATTTTAGAGAGAAACAACCCCTCAGTCTTATTGGAGTGTGGGCCACTTATGAAGTAGTTGATCAATGAAGATGTAAATCGGTGAGGGATTGATAAATGAAACTTTAGTTCATTCTTGAAAAATTTCTTCTATCTGCAAGTCGGTTAGTGGGACCACAATCTCCTATGTTGATGCACGTACAATGAAGCTTAAACCTACCCAAGGACTAGGGATTGGGATCAAATTGTTACAAATTATAAAAAAAGATAGAAAATAAAATGTAAGCTAGTTTTAAAGTAAAATGATGGAAACGAATGTAAATTTATACTAGAAATGCAAATAAAAATTGGGATCAATATGCATTCATTAGATGTCCAAGCATACTGAATCCAAGAAGACAAAGTTGAGTTCCAACCAAGAGTCAACCCATTGCAATTGTTTTGAAATTATCACATAATTCTTAGGTGTTACCTTCATTTTCATATGATATGTTCAGGTCTAGTCTTGGTCCTAGAGGTCTTATTTCAGGATCGAGTTAGGGTTGCACTTAAAAACCCTCAATCTTCCATATTTTTTAAAAGTTATAGAAAGTGGCCCCAATCCAAATATAGGTAATATGCATATAAAAATTTCTAGAAACCTATGTAAAATATAAAATTAAGGGTCTTAAAACCTAAGTTAGTTATGCATTAAAATGTATATTTTTATGCATGAATGTAAATTGGTGATTATACGAAAATCACAATTTTGAGAACTATAAGATGTTTATCTTGTTGAATACAAATACTCAAAGATATAATCAAACCATCCTCATTAATAATTAAATATTATGATAATTTCTAAATTAGAATTATTTTGATGCATAATTAGGGTTTCCTATCCTCATTCTCTTGCCACTTCAAAATGTGTGTTTAGTTTTTAAATGGTTTGTCTATTGTAGATGCTTATGAATAACCATCAGGACATGTCTTATCTATCTCGAGTCCACCCTTTCCACTCTTACTAATATATTAGGTGTGTCTTCTTCGCTGATGGTGTGTCTTCTTTACCCGCTTTAGGCAAAACACATAGTGGTGTCTTGGCCCTATGTAGGTATATCTAGTCTATACTATTTATGCATGCAATTGTATTATTTAATGAATTATGAAATGTTCAAATGGAAATATTCTTCTATTTTAGTATCCACTCTTTTTGGTGAAAACATCTCTTGAAGGTACCTAAATGCAAATAGCCCCTTTTGTGGAAAGATCCTCTCTTGCACTTGGAACTCTCAAAATGAATGAATGTTTCATATTTTGCACATATAAAAGTATATACTAATGCATAGCATTTTTCTATCTATTTTCTTGGTTTTTTTCCCAAACTTCGAAGAGGAGCAGCAGTAAGAGGAATAGGGTTTTGAGGAACGTGTTGCCTAGGATTGGAGGTGTTCTTCTATTTACACTTTTTTTACTTATTATGGAGGTGTTATGGACTTTGTTAAAACCATATAATAGCTTAGTTTTATTATTCTTTACTTAAAAACCCTTATGAATGATGTCCATACTATTTTGAGAAATATTATGCAATCCTTTTCCCTTTCTATTACTATGGATATTACAAGATGGGGTTGCATGCAATTTTCAAAGTAAAAGTCAGGAGTATATCCCACTCTTACAACATGGTATCATAGCATTAAAACAGCTAGTAAAACTAGCTATCTCAGAAAATATCTTGGTAGGCTCTTACTGTTCCTTTCCCTCCTTTTAGGAGAAATAATATTTTTGAGGATGGTGAATCCTCCCCAGCACTAGGATAACCAATCTAGATTCAATACTCCATATCATCCATGGTTTGGGATTCCCTCAATGGATGCACTATTGATAATTCCTAGCTCCCATGTCACCCTGGGGCCCCAACATGTTGTCACAATGTCGCCTCCTATTTTACCCAATTTCACACTCGAGTAGGAGTTGTCTTTCTTATGTAAGTTTCTTACTTCTAAAATAATGAATCGGGTGAATGCCAATCTCTTAGGTCGAGAAGCTAAAGAGTATTCTCTATCAGAGTTCAAAAAGATGCAACTGCCAGGTGAAGGAGAGATTGAGATGGTTGACAAGGATGATGACTGGGTTTTAGCCATCAAGCGTACCTTTAAGGAATGGCAAGCCCTCCTCGCCAGATTGTTTGCTTCTCCTCTTATGTCATTCATGGATCGGGTCCGAAATGGGGTTGCTGACACCTGTGACACTTATGCTTTGTCTTGGAGCAATTTCCTGCCCTTCTCTGTGAGAAGTACATCTGTTCCGCCTCCCTAAGTAAGAAGGACGTTGAGTTTGTTAGTATGTATGACCATAGAGCCAATCATATGATTCTTGTAATGGGGCTTCATATACTGGATTTGATAATTATAAAGGTAATTCCATCTATTATGTTGTCTCAAACATGAGATGATGACACAGACATAGTATATGTCTAAAGAATGATGTTACTTGATGACATATGTCTTCAGATTGATGAGCCAAACAATGAGATCATATGTATGATAAGAGTACATGCATTCTTATTTATTTCCCTAGTCAAATATTGTTGTGGAAGCAAAATAGACGATGGTAATATATAAGATTATAGTGTGTGTTGAATGATGAAAGAGTCTCATTAGTCATGATATGTGATATCAAGTCAAGCACATAGGCACATGTTAGAGAATAGTGAATGGAGCAGACCCACCGTGAGGTGATACATGGATACCATGGAATGGTGGTCAGAATCATCTCTCATAGTGATAGTTGTGATTATGGTTATTATACGTGAAATCACTACATTCATCACATGTCATTCGATGTACTTAGACACCATCCAACGTGACTTGAACAAGGGTTGTCATAAAGGTTATGCTCAGGTACAGTGAGACACAAGGGGATTCAGTGTGAGTGATGTAGATGGGATTTGTCCCTCCTACATGAGATTGATATCTGGGCCACTTAATAAGTGAGACTGAAAAATGTATGGACATACTCATGTGACTCAATATGTATATGTGAGCTCACATGCATCTCAAACAGTATGCTCTAGTTCAAGGAACTTGAATTGAAAGTTGAGAGGATGACGATTCCATGCCTTGAATTCAATCTGGATATCATAGATAAAGGAACTATACAATCATTGTAACATTGATAGTTGATTGTAGGTTGAAGTTGTTCTCCAACTTTTCAAATTACTTGATTAGCAATGATGTGTTGCTAGACATCGCTCATTTCTTGTGATATCATAAATTGGTTATTGACATTCATTGCCAAAGTAAATTGGGACGTATAGGGTCACACACATAGGATGCACCTAAAGTAGGAGTTTATTCATGAATGATGTTTAATTTGATTAATAAAGTGTTTAGGTATTTAATTCAAACAATAGTGCTTGAAAATTTGCTGAATGGATTGTGAACTAACAAATTCAAGTGTTGAACCAATCAATTTAAAGGTTAATAGGAAATTGCATTGGCTGAATATTGATTGAAATAGGGAATGAATTGACTGGTTCATTTAGTGAACCAATCGGCTCATGGTCTGAAACAAATGGTTTAAGTGTTGAACTGCCCAGTTCAAGAATTGAACCGCCTGATTCAATGATCAATTCGATTAGATTAAGGATTTCTGTTGACATCATTTTTTACATTAATCAAATATTGAATGCCAATGTGATTCAAAATAGGAAACTACTGTACCAACCAGTTCAAGACAGGAGTCGACTGAATCACCTCGAAACCGATCGATTGGAAAGTGAATCGACAGATTCACTATTTGTAGCTTCTAGAAGATTTATGAGTTCCATCTCTTCACATCCCAAATTGACGAGAAACACTGACCCTGGCCCTCCAATAAATAGAGGGTTACTGGGGGTTTCCATACACAATAATAAGCTCTGATAGTTGTTGTCCTCTCTAGTTGTGGTAACCAAGAGAGTCCAAGAAAGTCCTACCCGTTAAAGGGAGAGATAGCAAGGGAAAGACTATTGGGAGAGAAAATCAATCCTAGCAGATTGACGTTCAAAGGGACAACTCCTTGTTGGATCTGATAGAGGAAGATGGAGTTCCTGGTGGTCTGGGTGGACTACTCTAGAGGGATGGAAGCCTTTTCTGCCCACTAGGAGGATAACAATGACTAATGTCTATGGTGGTTCCTCCCTGACAGTTGCTCATGGGAAACTTGCGGAAGAAGCACACCTCTACAAGTGTTGTCGTTGGACTCAATCTAGGATTAGGTGTATTTCTCGCTACCATTTTTCTTAGATACATTGTTGTTGATTTGATCTGTTGGTTAGGCAATCAAGTATTAAATGTTTTTCCCTCTGCCTTATCTATTGCTTCACTTTCTCAACACTAGTATCAGATCTACATCAATTTACAGTTTATTTGGATTTAAATTGATAGGATTGTATCTACTTTATTGCATGGGATGTAAATGTTTAAATGATTAATGTGTATATTTGATTAAATATCACATGCAGTCCCATAAATATAAATATATATGATATGATATATATGCAACCATTACGTGTTGCCCTAAAAGTGTTTCGATGGTGGATGTAAGCATAATTATGGCCAAAACCCATGTGGGTTGTGTGCTTGTGTATTTGGTTTATTTCCTATTATTCTTCAATTTGCATATCGAGCCTCTCCCCTCCTTTTCAAATGTAAATTAATGCTCCTCTTCCTATATTCCATGCGAATTTAACTCAAGGTTTTCCCTTTTGTAATGTAATATGGAATAGATAGCTTCAACTTATGTTTCATCATGAGAAGGCATTCTGCACCAAACGAACCAATCGACTCATCACATGAGCCGATTGACTGGAGTACCAAGGAGTCCAGATGATAAGAGGAGTCGAACTGACCAGTCAGTGGCCCAACTAATAGACTAGAGGTATCCATACGTCATTTGGACCAAAGACCAAATGACTGATTCGAGAGACCAACCGATTGACCAAGAGGCGAACCAGTCAGTTCAAAAGTTGAATTGATCAACCTGGACTGGTTCCAGCATAGATCTTCATTAATAATAACTTACTATGATATAAGCCTTAGGTGGTAGTAATTCCTTGTGTCTCCAAGCAATTGCAATAGAATGGCCATAAACATCACTTATGTGCTTTAATTGCATGTTTTTATTGTGGCTATAGAAAGTATATGATACATACTATAAGTACGTGGTGATTGGATATGTAGATGTATTTATATAAAAAACTCCTCAATATAATATTAAGTCTTATATGCTTTCCATAAGAAACACACATGAAAAAACTTGATAGACTAAGTGTAGGTTATGCCAAAGCATGGTGTGTTGTCCATCTCATGGTAGTGTGATGGTATATATGTAGATTTGCCAAAGTAGGGTGCATATTCTATCATGTTGGCTTTTTTATCAGGCTTAACTAGGTGATCTTAATGAAATTACCTAGAAGAATATAGATGGATTGTGACAAAGAGTTGTTCACACCATTTATCCAAGAGCTCCATTAAATGCAATTACCAAATGTAGTCTACCTAAATAGTAAAATTGTGGATGATTAGCCAAAGTCGACTCATGATTTGATGAAATATGGATCTTGGCTCACTAGAAGGTTGTACCTTGCAATCTTGAGAATTGGTAGTGAGGTCTATCAACTTGAGAAAAATAGTGAGAGTGATAATTAATTAAAGGCATAATTAATATCTTATATGTTATTAGATCTAATTAATCAAAAATGTTTTGATAAATTGCAAATTTTCTTTTATAGAAACAAATGTCAAACTAATCATCATTACGATCAATTCTTAAGAAAAACAAACTAAACAAGAAATACTTCCATGACTGGTTCTGGACTTTGAGAAGGTTTCTTAATGATTAGCATAAGTTTTATATCTTGGATATGCCAATTCCAGAAGAACCTACTCCTAATGCTCCTAGGGATGAGGTGGATGCTTATTGGAAGAATGTCAATAATGCCTTGGACATTCAGCACCTTATGCTAAGCTATATGAACTATGTGTTGCTTAAGCAACATGAAGTCATGGGGATTTTTGAGATGGTCACACATCTTAAGGATATGAACTAGGATCATGTAAAGCAAGAAAGGTGCAATATCTCAATGGTGCTCTTTGAGTGAAAGATGATATAAGGAGATCTAGTAGAGCCCCATGTTCTCAATATAATTGGGCATGTGGAACGTCTAGAAAGATTGGGATTTCTTTTGAGCTAAGATTTGTCCATGGATATAATTCTACAATCATTGCATGAATCATATATCCAGTTTATCGAGTGTTACTACTTGAGTAGTTAAGCTAAAATGTTGTATGAATTGCTTGGCATGTTGCCGAATGTCGAAGCACAAATGTATAAGGACAAACTTGTGATGTTGATCAATAGAGTGGAGCCCAAAGACAAAGGCAAGCCAAGAAGAGTTCTGAGTCTAAGATGAACTCCAAATCTTCTTCACTCAAAATGAGGATAAAGGTAAGTGCAAAGGGAATTTTTCCTTTATACTCAAAGAAATTAAGGAAGAAGAAGAAGAAGAAGCAGATAGAGATATCCACTTTAGGGTATGAGAAGATGTAAGCTAGGACTATGCGAAGCAAGTGTTGCTACCACTATAGTTGGAATTTATCATTCATGTAATGGACATTTAAAATAATTGGTGAATTGCTATTATGTACCTGCCATTAATAAAAAAACATCATGTATCTTGTATGCACAAGAATATTATGAATATATTTGATGTTTTTCTTTCAAACATAAGATCTTTTATGGTAGTCGCGCTAGTGTCTCATAGTTTATATATGATAGTTCTATAGGTAGTTATATATTGAATGACTATATGACTCAAATAATGAATACATATAGCATTTTCATCTAGAGAACATATACGAGATATGCATTTCTAGAATCCAAAATGATGGTAGTTGAGACTCTTTTGGTTATTGAACCAATAGATACATGAAAGTCTTATTTTTTGGGCAATATGACAAAAGCAATTTTCACTAGATGTAGTGGGAGAGTGAGTATTCTATTAGGGCTCGTACATTTTGATTTATGCAAACCTTTTAGAATAAAAACTAGAGGTGGTTATTAGTACCACATTAAATTTACTAATGTTCATAGTAGATATTGATAATTTGTATTTAATAAAATACAAGTATGAATATTTTGATGTGTTCAAAGAGATCATGAATGAAGTAAACAACCATCTTGGTAAAAGTAATAAGACACTTTGATATTGATCAATGTAGAAATATATTATCTAAGAGTTTGAGGACCTTCTGGGAGATCATGATAGTGCATCATGATGAACTCCACCTGAAACACAATGACAGTGTATCATGATAATGTATAAGAAGGGAGGTATCACTCCTTGTTAGTCATGGTGTGATCATCAATAAATCTAGATAATCTTCCCTTTCTATTGGGTACATTCTTTACATTAAAACAATGCACCGTCTAAAATGGTTCAGAAGCTTTATCCATATGAGATATGGCATGGGAATTGTCCCTATGAGTCTTTTATAAGGATTAGGATTGAAAGCTTACACAAAATAGTTTATTGAGCAGCTTTATCCACAAATCACATAATTGTTATTTATTTGAATACTACTTCATTATTCCAATTTGAAAACAAAATGTTTGTGGACCAGGATGGTTGTATTACTGAAACGGAACTTAGTTCCAAAGTAATCAATTGGAGAATTTTTAGAACTCAAAAATTTTGAGACCAAAAAGAAAACATTGAACCTAAAGAGGTACAATACCAACAGGAAGAATCACATTTTTTTGTAGAATCTCAAGCTCCTTATGTAACACAGAACCTTGTATATCTAATAGAACATGCCTTGAGTTTGAAATACTATGATATCATGTAACTCAAAAAGGAGGTGAGTTGGTCATAAGATGATGAGACAACAACCTAACCAGAAGCTATTAAGGGACCAAAGCTTGAGAAATGACGTTAGGCCACGAAATCCAAGATGGAGCCCATGAGACTAACAAGGTACGACCTTGGAGGATCCACCTAAAGGGGTAAGACCCATAGGGTGCATTTAGGTCTTTGAGAAAAGTTCGACATGGATGGTAGTGTATAAACCTATAAGAGAAGATTGGTTGCAAAGATTTTAAACAAGTTCAAGATGTTGAACATAATGAAATATAACTGATTTCCATGGTTAAATCCATCAAGATCATGCTTGTCGTTACAGATTAGTATGACTATGATATTTAACAAAATGGATGTTAAAACTGCATTCCTTAATAGGAATAATGTAGAGGATATGTAAATGACACAACCTAGAAGGTTTTATAGATCCAGTTATTGCAAATGAAGGTCGTAAGATACAAAGGTCAATGTGTGGATTGAAGCAATCATCTCAGAGATGGAATCTTCTATTTGACAAGACAGTCAAAGAGTTTGACTTGATTCAAGATGAAAATGAAATATGTGGTTACAAAAAATTATTGGGAGCATATTAATATTCGACATGATGATGGGGAATATCATCCTTATACTACAAATACTAAAACTTGGCTAGGAAGTACCTTGTCTATGAAGGGTTTAGGTGAAGAATCATATATGATAGGAATCAAGATCAATAGAGATAGATATAGAAGTATTTTTGACCTAATAAAGAGCACATACATTGGAAAGATTTTTAAGGGGTTCAACATGCAGAATTCAATGAGAGAAAACTTGTCCAAGTTCCATGGAGTTAGTCTCTCAGGAGCCTAGTGTTCTAGTTCTTATGAAGAAAAGGAACACATAGATAGATGTCATAAGCATTTACAATTAGATCTATCATGAATGCAATGATATGTACTCATCATGTTATCTCATATGTATCGGGCATGATGAGTGGATATCTATCAGATCCTAGTGAAAGTCAATGGACTTCCACAAAGAACATCCTTAAGTACTTGAGAAGAATTAAAAGGATCGGTTCCTTGGTTATGGTAATGAGGAAGACTTGAGTGTGAAGGGTTACATCGATGTAAGCTTCCAAATGACAAAGAAAATTAATGATTGCAATTTAAATTTGCATTTGACCTTAATATAGAATGGTTAGCTGGAAGAGTTCAGAGCTAGAGACAGTTGCTAATTATATAATAGAAGTCTTGTACCTTGTTATTTTGAGAATAGCATAGAATATCATATGGACCAAGAAGTTCATATGGATGAACTTGTGGGAGATTCCAAACCATTGATAACATAATAGAGATAGTGTGACAATATTATTGGAGTTGTTGGATAGGCTAGGAATCTCATATAGCATACTACAACACTTCCATCTCATACGAGAGGTCGTATAATGAGGAGATGTGAAAACCTATAAAATACCAACTTGAAGAAAACATGGCTAAGCCACTATAAAAGCACCAGTGCAGTAGAAACATGATGGACATGTAAAAATCACTTGGAATAAGATTCATAAGTGATTGGCTCTAAGTGCAACTAGGAGTCTGTTGGTATGTATGACCATAGAGTTAATCATATGATGATTGTAATGGGGATTCATATACTTGATTTGATAATTATAAAGGTAATTTCATCTATCATTCTTGTCTTAATCATGAGATGATGACACAGACATAGTATATGTCTAAAGAATGATGTTACTCGATGACATATGTCTTCAGGTTGAGGACATGAACAATCAGATAATATGTATGTTAAGAGTGCATGCATTCTTGTTTATGTCCCTAGTCGGATAATATTGTGGAAGACAAATAGACACATAAGACTAGAGTGTGTGTTAACTGATGACAAAGTCTCATTACTCATTATATGTGATATCTAGTCAAGCACACATGTACATGTTAGAGATCAATGTATCATACAGACCCACCTTGAGAGTGATACATGGATGCCATGGAATGGTAGTCAGAATCAACTCTCATAGTGAAAGTGGTGATTGTGGCTCTTAAACCTAAAATCACAACACTCATCACATGTCATCCGAAGTACTTAGACACCATCCAGCATGACCTTGAATAAGGGTTTCCGTAAGGGTGATGCTTAGGTACAATGAGACACATGGGGATTGAGGGTAAGTGATTTATATGGGATTTATCACTCATACAGGAGATTGATATCCAGTCTACTTGATAAGAGAGACGGAGAAATGTATGGCCATACTCATGTGATTTGATATGTGATCTGTGAGCTCACATGCATCTTAGACAATTTGTTCTAGTTCAAGGAACATGAATTGAATGTTGAGAGGATGATGATTACATGCATAGAGTTCAATCCATATATCAGAGACAAAGGAGCTATATGATCATGGTTACACTGATCATGGATTGTAGGTTGAAGTTGTTCTCCAACTTTCCAAATTACTTGTAGCAATGATGTGTTGATGAATATTGCTCATCACTTGTGATGTCATAAATTGGTTATGGACAGTCACTGCCAACATAAATCGGGATCTATAGGGTCACATGCATAGGATGCTCCTAGAATAGAACTTTATTCATGACTAATGTTTAATTTAATTACTAAAGTGTTTAGGTATTCAATCTAAACAACAGTTGTTAAAAATTGGCCAACTAGACTGTGAACTGACCGGTTCAAGTGTTGAACCAATTGATTCAAGTGTTAAGTCAACATGACACTGCATTGGTTGAATATTGGCTGAACCAAGGCATGAACTAACCAGTTCATTTAGTGAACCGATTGGTTCATTGTCTGAAATGACCAGTTAAAGAGTTGAACCACCTGAGTCAGGAGTTTATCCACCTGATTCAAGAGTAGAAACCGTTCAGTTCAATGATCAATTTGATTTGTATCAAGGATTGATGTTGACATCATGTTTTGCATTAATCAAATATTGAATGTCAATGTGATTTGAAATAGGAAAGCTACTATATCGACTGGTTCAAGACATGAGTCGACTGGCTCACCTCTGAACTGATCAGTTGGATAGTGAATCAATTGGTTCACTATTTGTAGCTTCTAAGAAATCCAAGAATTTTGTCTCTTTGACTCCCAGATCGACTGGAAACCCTGACCTTGGCCCTCCTATAAATAGTGGGGTATTGGGGGCTTCCCAGACACAACAATAAGCTTTGACAATTGTTGTCCTCTTTGGTTGTGGTAACCAAGAGAGCCCAAGAAAGTCCTACCCATCAAAGGGAGGGATAGCAAGGGAAAGACAATCGAGAGAGAGAATCAATCCTAGAAGATTGATGTTCAAAGGGACAACTCCTTCATGTTGGCTTTGGTAGCATAATGTGGAGTTTCTAATGGTCTGTGTGGACTACTCTAGAGGTGTGGAGACCTTTTCCACCCGCTAGGAGGACAACAACCACATCGTTTGTGGTGGTTCCACCCCCATAGTTGTCTGTGTGCAACTTGCAAAAAGAAGCACACCGTTGTAAGATTTTTCGTTGGACTTGCTCCAGGACCATGTATATTTCTTGCTACTCTCTTTCCTAGATACATTATTGTTGGTGTGATCTGCTAGTTAGGGAATCAGGCATTAAATTTGTATGTTTCCATTACCTTATTTATCACCCCAAATTGCCAATAGAGTTCTACAGCCTAAAGCAAGGTTCAATGAGAATCTCCTCCTATATTTAGAAATTTCTTCTCCTAAAGTGATATGCCATTGGTTTAGAGAAGACTCATCAAGATACAATCTTTTTGGAATGTCTGAGTTATCACATCAGACGTGCTTTGGTTCCACAACTCCCGCTCACTTTTCAGCAAATGATGGACAAGGCACTAGTAGTGAAAAAAAATCCTAGTTTTCGGTCCATGTCTCAGAACAACAACAATAGGAAAATTATGTTGATGACTATAAATGAGAGAAGTATAGGCATTTTTTATGCCACCACCCCATAAAATGCTTTCTATGAAAACCCTAGACCATTGAGAGATAACTGATAGGAGTCACGTCATCATTGTCACCAAGTCGGGCAAATCAGGCACCAGTTCCAACAGTGTCATGCACTCGCTCAACCACATACACAGTAGCAACAACCACATCCACATCTGAATCAGCCCCTAAGAAACAATAATTACAACCAACCAACCAACAAAGGAGATGTCCACCTATTGAGATATGTGTGGGTGTGTCTTTGTCATGGATGATGTGTTTAGGAAGGTAATGAGGTTATCCACCAGCAAACCATAAAAGTTTTGTATAAAAGTTTTGTTTGATTCTAGTTGATTGAATACATTTATAGAATCCAAGCATGTACCAATAATAGAATTAAAACATGAGTACATGGATCATACTCTAGATGTAAACCTTAAAATCCCTCATGTAGACCTTTATATATTGGGGAAGATGTTTGTGATGGATGTTATCCTCCTCAACATGATGGCTTTTGATGTCATATTGGGGATGGACTCGATGAAGAAATATGATGTAGTTGTGTTATGTGGAGGAAATAAGGTTAGTTTTTTTCACCCTGGCGGTGAGCGAGTCTATATTAATGGTAGAAAATGGGATGACCATAAATTCATTATATCAACTCTTAAAGCTAAAAAGCCAATCTTGCATGGATATAGAGCCTATTTGGCATCTGTTGTACTCAATGCTAACCTCCCAATCTCAATTATATCGATGTGGTACAAGAATTTCCTGACATATTTCTTGACATACTACCTAGGCTTCCTCCTCCTCAAGAGGTTGGATTCTTCATAGACCTCGTATAGGCACATCTCCTATATCGAAAACTCCATATCGTATGGCACTTGCCGAACTTGTTGAGATTAAAAAGCTATAAGAGCTCCTAGATATGGGATCCATACATTGTATTGTGTCAGCCTGGGGATCTCCAGACATCTTTGTGAAGAAGAAAGATGGTTTAGTGTGAATGTGCATGGACTATCGCATGATAAATCAAGGGACTCTAAATTTCTACCCTCTTCAATATATCAACGATTTGTTTGACCATTTAAAGTCATCTAAAATTATCAAAGATGGACATGCATAGTGGTTTTCATCATATTTTTCGTTAAGGATGACTACATTTTAAAGTCGAGCTTTTAGACACAACATGGTCATCATGAGTTTCTAGTTATGCCTTTTGGTTTGACTAATGTGCTTACCAACTTCATGGGTTTGATTTGATGAATCAAGTTTTTTAACCCTATCTAGACAACTTTGTGGTTCTTTTCATTGATGATATTCTTATTTACTCCCAAGTCAATGGACCAACACTGTAAGGATATGTAAATTTCTCTTAATTCTATGCAAGAGCAAAAGTTGGATGCAAAGTTCTTAAAGTGTGAGTTCTAGTTGAAATAAGTTATGTTTATGGGTCATGTGATGTATGTTGGACGCATTAATGTCAGTCCAACCAAGATTGAAATAGCAACAAAGTGGCAATCATGTAAGAATTCTTGCAAGATACATAATTTTTATTACCCTTGTTGTTAGCTACCAAAGATTTGTTTAGAATTTCTATGATTTGTCTCTTCCCCTGATGAAGTTGACACACAAGGATGTAAAGTTTGTCTGGGCCACTGAATGTGCGAAGATTTTCTTAGAGTTGGAGAGATACTTGACTTATGCACTAGTACTTGCCCTACCTGTTAAGGGTAACTCCATGCTATCTTCATTAATGCTCTAAACAAGGGTTGGTCTATGGTCTTATGAAAGAAGGATGAGTGATTGTCTATGCATCCCTCTAGTTGAAGCATAATGAGAAAAATTAGCCTACTCATGACTTAGAATTGGCATCCATATATATTACATGCTCTAAAGATTTGAAAACACTACATGTATAGGGTACAATTAAACATTTTCTATGATCATAAAAGCTTATGATATTCGATGACATAAAAGGATATGAACCTACGATAAAGGAGATGAATGGAGTATCTCAATGATTATCACTTTGCTATCACTTACCATGATGGTAAAGACAATATTGTTACAGACACCCTTAGTAAAGGACATGATTTGCGCTTCACTCTATTGTCTATTATGGAGAATTATGCAACATGTGTCATGCTAGAGACTTAAATTACAAGTGGCCATTTAAGATGTGGTGGTATACAAGGTGAGAGTACATGTAAGGAGTCGGATTCCCTTATAAAAAAATTTGAAGAATAAAACATCCATTCTGAACACACTCAAAGGTATGCTGGAATAGGTGTAACATTTTCAAATCTCAATAAATGGTATTCAAAAAACCCAAGGTGTAGCAGCGGAATAAAATAAATGACTATATTCAATTTTCACAAAAGATTGCAAAAGTACATCATAATCTCCCATAAGGGTATTCATGTACGATACAACTAAAGGATCTAAGTAGAGGGTAGTGCAAACTACTTCAAATTTGTCTCTAAATACATTTCTAGAGCTAGGTCCATATTGGAAGCTTTGTTCTCCTTGATCATGTTCAACACCTCGATCTAAACCTGGGTGGTTGGGAAATCACCCAGCAAGAGGGAAAGGGAAATAAAGTATGTGTCAACAAATACGAAGATTTCAAAAGACTAATTCTCATCATAAGATGAAGATTTCAAAAGTATGAGGCTATTTTTAAATAGATGCATGCCATAAATAGAATATAATAAAAGGGTTGCATGCATGATAATTATGACTACCTTACCTAAGTAGGGTTGAGGCATGTACCATACCTCAACCTATAGGTGAGGGGAGAATTAATACATTCCCAGACACCTACACATATTTTTATGGGGGAGAATAAAACATTTCCCAGGGCAAATTAATGCATGCCCTATCTATGGGTGGTTGCACATAAGTACCACTACTATAGCTAAATAGAAAAAAAATAGCATGCTAGAAAAGAAATCATGGCAAGTAAAAGCATCATATCAATTATAACATGGTAGTAGGGTACAAGACCAAAACAAAGAGAAACAATATTGATTTAGAGGAATATATAACAAAAGATTCAAGAATAGAAGATTTAGGGTTCATTTAAGCCTCATAGGGGAAAATAGGGTTTGGTCACAATTATCCCAACATTGGGTGTAAGGAATTCACATACCTCTCTTACTGATATCAATTACTAGCTTTCACCACTTTAATTGAGTCCAAGTTCCGCTTTGCCTATTTTCAATGTATTAACATGTATAAGAGTACATAATGCATATTAATGAATAGAAACCCTAATTTTAGAACTTTCTAGAAAAACTCGGAGATTTTGAAAACCTCACCAATGAACTTATTAGGTTCTCAAATATGGATAAGCGGATTAAAAGATATGAATTTTCAATTTGAACCAATTAGGAAATGACAAGTCAGAAATCCTTCCAAGAGAAAGGAAGAGAGAAAGAGAGAGATAGAAAGAACAAACACTATTTGAACCAAGATCAGGGTTGGAGTTGCATAGGTAACCAACATAGATCTTCTAGAGAAGGTAAAATAGTAAGAAATCAAAACCCTAGAAGAACATGGTAAATAGAGATGGAGATCATTGATTTTTAGCATAGAAGCATGAGTTTTAAGCATGTAGTAAGCAATATATGAGAAGGGAGTTTGCTTGCTATCACTTATGGGTGCATAGAAACCACTACATATTTGAAGAAGCTTGGCCTGATCTGGAGATACTTCAAAGGATCATAATAACATACTATAGTCTACTTGTATAGATAAATTTTAACTACTTGTACAGCTAAAATTTGGATTTTAATATAGAAAGGAGGCACGCTTACTGATAAAAAAAATTATGAGAAGGGAGTATAAAACTCACCACTAGGGAAGGTGTACAGGTTCAAGTAGAAAGATTCCCAAGCTACAGAGGTTGGTTTCTCCAACAAAGCTCCTATCTCAAGCAAGAAATACCTCCTCCACTTTAGAGGTGAAAAAACCTAGCAAAAGAACATGGAGATGAGGTGTTTAAGGGATCTAGGGGGGTCTCACCATGGAAGGTCATGGTTCCAACCTAGAAGGTGGGAGGAATATGAAAAGCATGAAAACAAGGAAGGAAAGGAGGAAACTTACTACTTTTGGACGAAATCACCAAGAAGGAGCTTTAGAAACCCTAAATAGAGAAAATTCAGAGCCCTAGGAGCATTCTTCACCAAGGTAAGCACCCTCTTTTATCTTGGGACATAACCTTCATGGCCAAATAGAGTAGGAATGATGCTTTAAGCTGGAGGAAAGAGAATGAGAGCAAGAGTTTTTGAATTGGGAGGTGGGAAGGGGTAGATATGGTTTTATAAAGAAGGGGGTAAGCATGAGGTGTCTACGGGACTTTCCATGTGTCCTTAGCCTAGGCTTTATGGGTATGCAAGAGGACAGCTCATAGAGACTTCTTGTATATCAAATGTCAGTCCTAAAATCCCATGGAGACTTCTAGGCCATCCCCACTGTCCTCCAAACAAATAAATAACCCCAATGGTTGATAGATTTAAAGATAAGCTCATTTATAAAGAGGGCAATCCCTAAAATGCCCTTGGAGAGAAACACCTTCAAACCAAGGCGCAACTAGATTCCCCATGGTTAAAAATCTAGATAATGGTAAGGTAATATATAAGGATTATAATGCATGTGAAAATTTGCAAAGAAAACCTACCAATTGGGTAAATTGCATAAAAGTTTAGAATGTACCTAAATTTTTGTAACTTGCACAAACAACATCCAAATTGAACCAAATTTGAAACTTAGGCTCATTTTATGATTTTAAAAAAGAAAAAAAATTATATTAAGGTTTAGAGCACTTAATTATGGTAGTTAAGCTTGTTCAATATATTATGCAAGTTTTGTGGTCTTACACTTCTAGCACAAATTTATTTACCATTGTTCCACTTAAGTGGTAATTTTGCATTTTAGATCCTTAAATAATATTTCACTAAGGTATTTGTGCATAAACCCTTCCATTGGTATAATTATAGAACAATTTCTCCCCAAACCACTATAAATTTCACAATTTAAACATCACGGCCAAAAAAGATAGAAAGGAAAGGGAAAGCTTGGAAAAGGGCCAAAAAGAGAATATGTCCAAGTTTCAGTATGTTATAACACTCCACCCCTTAAAGAATATTTCATCCCCAAAATCATAATCAAAGAGATGAGGATGAGTATGCTACATCTTATCTTTAACTCCTAGGTTATTTCCTCCAAACCATAAAACTTCCATTAAACTTTCACTAACTCAAACTCATTATTTTTTTAACTTGGGAGTTCAAATTCTTTACAGAAAACTCCTCATAGGTCTGGTTGTCATGGATCGCTAAGGGTTACACTTTTATGATTTCTTTTTAAAATTTTTGGATTATTAGCATTATATTCATTATGACATTGCATCATCCTCATTATTCTTTTAAGTGTGTCTCATTATATTCATTATTATGCTTGAAACCATATATATTTCTTATTTACCTTATTATGAGTTTTTAGCGCAATTAGGCTTTACTCAATTATCTCCATATGCATTATTATACCTAATCATTATCTTTAATAATTTGGTTTTAGATTCCATTATCACCTTATTGAATTATATCAGATTATTTTGTATGGAATAAGGCACTTTGTCCAATTTGTTACAATTAATCCAAATAATGTCACATTAATCACTTATATCTATATTAAAAATTGTCACACTATCACATTAACTTTCTTATTCACATTAATGTCATCATTAATCATTTTCTCATATTTAGATAGTTCTTCTATTGATTATGCACTTTTATTTGAATCAATTACTTCTTATCCATGTTGAAGTCATTATATGTATTTTAGTGATCAAGGTGGGACATATTACATATTAATGATTTGATTCACATACTAAGTAATGATTAGGTAATTAATTAGATGTGTATTAGAGAACAAGGTGATATGCATTTCATATTGATGACCTTATTAATTTATGATTAGGTGATTATATATCATTTATGTGTATTAAAGTATGTTATCTTCTTATGAAACCTAATGTTACTAATGTATCATGAATATCATTAAGGATGTATAGTCTAAGGTTAGATGATTACAACTTAGGGTTTAGGTCAATATGATCATTATTCTTCATCTATACATTCTTAGTATGCATTAAATACAAGATTAGGTTACAATTATCTTGCTCATCATTTCATTAGGGTTTATTGGTCCAAGAAATGTTTAACCTCATGTGTACCCACTATTAGTATTATGTGTGAGATACTCATATTATGAGCATTAGATATTCATTAGGGTTCAAACATGTGAACAATTCATTAGATGACCATTATATGTTCATTAGTATATAAACAAGAATGTCAGGTTATAACTATGACTTGTTTGGTCAAAACTAAGGATCCAAGCAAACTACCCTCCTAATCAAAGAGTTAGGGTTTCTAGAGTTAGTGTAGCTAGATTTTGGTATGTTATATGACTCCATCCCCTTAAAAAGGATTTTGTCCTCAAAATCTAACTACCCAAACATCATCAAACCAACTACTCTCCACCCCTTAAAAGGTTTGACCTACCAAGACAAATTAATCTAGAGGTAAAATGGTGAGTCTAAATAAACCATATACAAGATCTGTCACGCTTACACTGTGCACTCTGATTGCTTACTAAACACTAAACTTCAAAGTCTAGGTTATTAGGGATAGACTATCTAAACATGTGGTTCTAGGGGACATAAGGGAACTATATTGGGTATCCATCCTCAAACATGTCACAACAACTGAAAGATAAGGCCAACATATTAGGTTCTCAGGAGTATCCAACTGTGGTTCCTAACGCTACTACTATCTATAGGCAAGCTATTTTGGACAGTCTGTATCAGCTCAGGCCAGGTCAATATCATATGGATCTGGGAGTCCTCATAAACCAAGCTTGTAGTGCGGAGGAAAATATTGCCAACCCTCGAACTGTGATGCCTTGATCCCCGTGCCATCGCTAATGACCCTGAAGACTAGAGAGTCAACCTTGGTAATCCACCCTTAACTTTTTCTTTTCTTAATCACTTAAAATTAACCTAAAGGAAAATCTTATAACTTGGAATAAACTGAAATCTTACTAAATTGTGGAAGCAACTACTATTTACATTACTAGATAGGTAAAGTAGATTTACACAACATATTACATTTTTCATGCGGAATATAAAGAACAATAGATAACTTAAAACTAAACTACATATTACATTACATTCTCTCTCTACCGCACCACATGCCCCAAGAACCGAGGGGAAAGGACTAAGAGACCTCTATTCTAACTATGAGATACCTTCTAAGAGCTTGGGTGATAAGATCCTTCAACTTCCTCATGCTGACGTTGACCTGAAAAAAATTTTAAGTAGGTTGGTGATCTACTAGCTCAGTGAATATAATTTCACCCAACCATCGTAGATAACTCATTTTATGTTTATTAAACTGAAATAAAATACAGAAATTACTATACTGAGCAGATCTAAAACAATACAGTTAAATAACATAGAATGCCAAAATTACATTTAAAGAACAACTGCTTTGAAACTGTACTTGAATCTTTCTTAGCCTTTCTTACTTATAAGAAACTCTTTAAAACTTATATTGTCATATTTTAGCTTATGCCCTGATCATATGCAGTGTACTCTACATATGTAGAATCATAACGAAATACAATCTCACCGTACAAGAATTAGCTGACACACCTGGTATGCTAAGCCTGACAACGTCGCTAGTCTACAATAGGAAAATGGATCTCTGGCCTCGGCGCACCTATAGGTCATAAAATTGGACTCCTCCTATGACCTAAGAACACAGGCAAAGAGTCAAGCCACCTATTGGCTTTTCTGTACTCTAGTGCCACTAGGACCTCTGGTTGATGTTGGACACTACATGTTGTATTTTAAGGAGACTTCCACTAGGGCTTCATTCCCCATACCACCTATTAGTACGTTCCAACCCCATATACTGGACACTACCAGGGTTAGGTCGTTTCATCCCTATGGTGCATACCTCTCATAGGGAATCTACGGTGTTCAGAGCCCCTAAGTCTATTATTTTATTATTCTTGGAAAGCTCTTACTATATTGTATCTTTTCCTACTTATACTTGACTCTGGTATCTCTATGGTACCGCATCTATTTATTTGAAATTTATAATACAACATGTATAACATTCTAAACTTGGCAGAGCGGTATATTCAAAACACTATGATATTCTGAGTAATCATCGTACTATACATACATGCAGACTAAAATTCTTAACTAAACAAAATACATGTCCATTTGGAACTTATACACTAGAATCATGCAATTGAACTTCTTAATATACTGATAAGAGTTAATTATTTGACATATAAGTAATCGTCATTTGCACCTGTAAATTATTTGTGCTTTCTTGGAAAACGTGCACATAAACCCTAATTGTGAATTGTGCATCACATAACTTAATTAAGAGTTAATTACTTATCATGGAAAGAATTATTAATAATAACTAAAAATTTCTAATGATATCTTTGAGAAACGTGCCAATTTGTATTAATACTAAACCACGCACATTAACAAAAATAGGGAGCGTGCAAACATATTTCCATTGAAACATTGCAGGTCATCGTCTTATTCTTAGAAAATGTGCAATTAGTTAATTACTAGAATCGTACAGCCTAGGTTTATACCCCAAATGTACGGCTATTGCAAATTTGGGTCGTGTGTTATAGTCTTCAACCTCTTATACTGAGCAATTTAGGATTTGATCAACTGTGTAAATTCCAACAATCCAAATCATACAAATCAGTTAATAAACTAGCATCATGCAAAGCGTTAAGAAGAAAAATGTGCAACGAGAAGTCGAGTGATGCCAAGACTGCCTGGCACTTGGGTAATCGTTGTTACCCATGAAAAACATAGATCTAACTGAAAGTGTCCGTTTCATGGAGTTAGTACTGCTTAGTGAGTGAAAGTCTTCTAACAGAGGATCGAGATGGCCGAATTCGACTAGAAACGCACCCAAAGCCTGCTTCCAGGCGTCCACGGGGTCGTCTTCAACCTTGGGCGCCTTGGATTTGAACCTATTGCAAGAAATAAGCCTCTACGCACACACATGTTGAGGAAGAGAGAGCTATCTGAGTGCTAAATCATGGTTGGAGTTGCGGATTTGGGTCCTAGCTTCACGGCCAAAGTCAAAGATATTGTTCTGAGGTGCTTGCTCATGCCCAACTGCTCATGGCTGCTATTGTAGCTACTGTGCGGCCACTTCTACTGGGGGCGTCGCCCTAGTAGGTGGAGGCATGGGTAGAGGCGAGAAAGAGGAAGGAAAAAGGAAGAAGAGGGTGGAAGCGACGCCTTGCTGGCTCGAGGCTAAGGGGCTCAAAAATCACCCCTCCCTTTCCCCTACTACTGACCGATCGGGCTAGTTGTGTGTCGTTGCTTCAAACGGTGCTTGATCGGGTGAAAGGGATAAGGGAAAAGGGTAATTAATAGATCTATTAATGGGTAAATTGCAATATTGGTTCCAAAAACTTGAAAATGTCAAATCTTTTGCCTCGGAGGTCCGATTCAAGCAATTCCTTTTGCAAACTTTCAAGCACGAGATCCACTACAACCTAAAAATAAGAAAACATACTAACTAGCTTGTTTCAACTTAATCAAAGCACTAATCGCATCTTGAACACTTATCTTAGCTTAATCAACATGGTGATGCACCAATCACTATACTTACTAGTTAGGTAACAACACGAGCCCTGATTTGTTCTAAACACCTTTTCTTTCAACTTATTCCCTAATAGCTACCTAATATGCTCATCACATTATGGCTAATGAAACATGTTTCTAATGTGAGACTCTTATGGTCCTAAATCAATCTTTCATCATCTCAAGAGTAGCAAAGATCAATTCCAGGGAAAACATGTCACTTAAAGAGGAACTATATGAGTCATGGTGTTTAATTAGGGAGACAACGTTGAAATAGTTAGATTCTGACTACCATGGTCTTTGATACCATTCTGTAAGGAGTGGGACTCCCTAATAAAAAATTTGAAGAATAAAACATCCATTCCAAACACACTCAAAAGTATGTTGGAATAGGTGTAAAATTTTCAAATTTAAATAAATGGTATTCAAAACAACCAAAGAGTAGTAGCAGCATTAAACAAATGACTATATCCAATTTTCACAAAAGATTACAAAAGTAAATCATAATCTGTGAGACCCCTAACCTTGCTTAAAGTGTTGAACAAGCTTAATTATCATAATTTAATTCTTATAACCCTAATATAACCTTGTGGTATTCTTTGAAATCATAATACAAGCTTAAGTTTCAAATTTGGTCCAATTTGGACACTGTTTGAGCAAGTTATGCAATTTTATGTACATTTTGGACTTTTCTGCAATTTACCAAATTGAGAGGTTTTATTTGCATTTTATCATTGGGATTATGTTCCTTGGATATTTTCTCATCATTATTGAGCTTTTTTATCAATGGGTTTCCTATTCAAACCTTGGTTTGAAGGTGTTTTCCTCAAGGGTATTTTAGGGTTTACCCCTTCATGGATGAGCTACATTTAGTAGCTATCAACTAATGAATTATTTATTTTTCTTAGAAATTCAAGAAATGAGGGATAATAATGTCTCTATGGACAATGGGGGAGCTGATTGTGTGTGTTCTTGTATATTCTTAATAGTTTAAGGCTATGGACACTTGGAAAGATACTAGAACTTCAATTTTTTCTTTTTCTTTATCTTAAAGTTTCATATACTTATCCCTAAGCACCCAAACAAGCCATTTTCTCTCAACCACTTCCCTCCTTCTAAAAACCTCGTTATCCCTCTATTCTTCTATGAATTTACTATCCAAGGAAGAAGAAAGAGGGGATCTTCTTTGAAAAAGAATCTAGGGTTATTATTGACTTCCTTTTAGGGTTTAAAAAACTTCCTTCTAGTGATCTTGACCTAAAAGGGTACGAATCCCCTTATTTTCTCTATTTATTTCTATTTTATCCTTCCTCCTGCCTTTATCTAGGTCAAAATCTTGTTGTTCCATGGTATAAATTGCTCTAAATCTCTAAAACCCTACCTTTCTTGCTCCTTATGCATAAGGTTTGCTCATTTGATGAAGAAAGGTGCTAGATGGATGAGTTCACAGCTTATGCTTGGATTTTCTACCCTACCTGCTCGAGTTTTCTTCTGTTTTTGATTTCATCTTATCATTAGAGTCAAGCTTTATAACTTTCTCCACGTTTATTACTTACCATAAGCTTGCTAGCTCATGTTCTTGTTTTTAAATGATGATCCATGCACTTAAAAACTATGCTTGACTTGGATTTTGATTTTTATAATGTTCCCTATTTTGATTTTAGTTCTAGATGAACCTGTTATCATGTGTACATTATTCCTAAGGTATAATATGACTTGTATCAGGCTTTTTTGACAACCTATGGTGCTAAGCACCTATCAACCAATGGTCAATTTTAGGGTTTAAATATGATTTCTTGTATAAACACGTGACTCGATGGTGGTACCATTGCAACAATCGATGGTTTTGTCTTCATGACAACTAATGGTGGTGACCAAGGCTGTAAACTTATGTTCACCACTTAGGCCATGTGTTAGCCTAATTAGAAGCCTAGTGATTAACAACCAAGTACCCTAATGATGCTATCAATCAATGGTGATATTAGTTTCATATTTGATGTTGATTAATGAATATAGTGTTGATCTAACAACCTAATGTGACTTAATGGTCACTAAAGATGGTAGATCAGGTCTCCACAACCTTTTGTGAGTTAATCATATAGTTGTATCATCAATTAATCCTTAGACCAATGGTTTCTTGGATCACCTGATGTAATGGTCGAACCTATACTGTAATTGATGGTTTTAACATATGAACTTGACCCAATGGTCAAGATCTAATGTTTATTCCTCCAATAAAGTGGAATGATGGCTAATGTAATATGTTGGTATTAATATTGTGATTTATATGGTTTCCTTTATATGATCAACTTAAGGAGCTTACTTGTTGACAATGGATGGTTTGTATTAAATGAACAGTCGATTATGGGTTTTACCCTACTCTCAACAGAACCCTTATTGTTGTTAATAAAAGAATGTCTAGGGTTAAATGGTGAATTTTATGGATCACAACTCAGTAACATCATATATGATTCATTCAAGGTGTTTACTAATGTAAATGACCAATGGCTTTACCTTTTCAACATTTCATGGTTAGAAGTTAATGCCTCAATATTTCCATTGTTTTGGGTGAAGCATGTAGTGTAATGTTATGAATCAAATGATAGAATTTGACGGTTAAATGCCTTAAACTTGTAGTCTTACCCTTGCCCTCATATTATTATGATTTATAATCACCATAATGAATTAATGGGTAACCCTAATGAGGTATAGCTTGTTATACCTACCTTTAATATAACAAAATAATGGTAATCATGTATGAATAGTCCTTGAATGACTAATATAATCATGGAGTATTCTCTTACTGTTTTTGAAACCCTAGTATGCTATAACTCGGAGGTTACACCTTGATTTATGTGTGGGTTCATATTCGAGAATAGTATGGAATGTGATGGTGATGCTTCACCTTATGCATCTATGATCCAATGGAGATGTTGTGAGTTACAGTTTGGGTATAAGTGTTGATTGGTAACATTAATATAATTTATCTTGTTGAAAATAACTCTAATACAAATAGATAAAGATGAGTATTCATGATTAACATTCTTATATGATGGAATGATGGTGGAATAACCTCCTTAATATGATCATAACTTTAATATGTTAATTGGTGGTTATCATAGCCATATGATTGATACTTTCTTAAGCTAAACATGTGCATTATGAATATGATGAGGGTTAATCATATCTAGATTCCTTGCATGTTGATGTAATAAAGGAATGTTATTATTGTTAATATAACCCGGCTATGATTGTCTATGAATATCTCCTAGCTCATTAATGCAATATTGTGTTGATCTAGTGTATTATATGTAAGTGATGTTGTTGAGCCTTGTTATAAGGCATGCAAAGATAATGATGATCTTGTAGGGAATAGTACGATGATCTTAATGACCTTTGGGCATGGTTGAGCCCTGAATGAGGTGTAATCCTCTTGTGTTGATAAGGGTTTATACCATGTGATATTATGAAAAAGATTTATATCATGTGATAGTGTGATAGTCTCAATGACCTTTGGGCATGGTTGAGCCCTGAATGAGGTGTAATCCTCTTGTGTTGATAAGGGTTGATACCCTGTGATATTGTGAAAAGGATTTATATCTTGTGATAGTATGATGACTAGTGTATTCTAGCAAGTGAATAGAATGATGTGATGATGAGATGATGAACAATATGTATCATACATTTTATATCTTCTAAAATTGTTATATAGCAATGTTTGCTAGAGATGAAGTAGGATTTGTATGTCCACTTGTTTGATGCAGCCTTAATTCACCCAATTGGACATAATTAATCAAGTGAAATTCTAATCATGTAGTGCCTTGTGCCATAGATCCATTTGAGTGTCATAACTTGCCAGATGGTGAAATGAGTATTCCTAAGGGAAACTCGGAGTGCATACTATTGAGTATGTGGGGTGTTTTTCATCCTGAATCCAAGTGTTTAGGGAGGATAACGGTGGTCATACCTATCCCTCAGTGTGAGAATGATTGTGGTCGTGTCTCGGTGATTATATATGTGATGAGATTGGAGGACAACTGTGGTTGTACCTCAGATGGTAGGGTATGCGTACCCACCTCCTTTCACTAGTGTTGTGACCTGTACTAAGAACAGACTAGGCTGTTAGTAGCTTGACCTTATGTGTCGTTGTGGTGGACCCGTACTGACCGGGGGCGGAGAAGATCTTAGGAGTCCGGCTCTTCCTAGATCTTGTATGGAAATGATCTTGACTTAGCAGTGGTCAATTGGATTTTGAGTGGTATCCTCAAATTCCTTAGAACATAATAAAAGATGTAAGACAGCCGTGTAGCATATCTATTTAGGGTTATACATAACGCTTCATATTGGATGATAATCCTTATTTTCTTTCTTTTCATTGAGATCATGTATAGTACAATAAGAGATAATAGATATGCTTATGTTGTAGTTATGCTAATGTTGTAAACATGCTTATGTTGTCAAATATACTGACATTGATGGTTAAAATGATGTTTCTAGCTATGTTTAATATTTCTAGACATGCCTATGTAATTATAAATGCTTAAAATACTAATCATGCCTATGCAGTTAATTGTTCTATGATGTTAGTTCTACTTATGATATAGATTTGTTCACTTTATTTGAGATGTCAATATTGATAGCCATGTTATGTTACTAGATATATTCATGATGTCAGGGATGTGTATGCTACTAGATTGATTGTACTGTTAGAAAGGAACATGATGATAGTTAGATTAATGATAATGATTGTTATTAGATGCAATTTGATGATATTTGAGTAGATATTTATACAAAGATATGGATTTATCTATTATCTATATATGCATTGATGATCATACGTGTTGCTAAGATGATTTGGTTAATCTATTTAGTATACTTGAACTGTTCAATCTGTTCAATTGATTATTAAATACTCCAACTGCTTAGTTATCTACTATTTAAAATGTTGTAATCAATAAGAATTGTTGGAGGTTATATCTCTTGTTGGGACATGGGTCTCATCCTTGTGGTTTGCCACATCTTTTTAGGTAATCAGAAGTGACAAAAACAAACATGTAGCAGCAAAGAGGAGCTATAGTAATGAATCTTTGAGTAACCTTGTTTAGTGTCACGGGTTCTTAGAAGTTTGTATCAGAGCTTTAGGTTCACTGAGTCCATAGGGACATTAGGACTTAGGACTAGGATGATGTCTAAGTTAGAAACATGACACAAAAACATGGTGTATACTGCCTAATCTCAATATTGGGGTGCCATGGTCAGGTATTCAATTATTGAAGAAAAGGTAAGTATGGAACTTTTAGATTGTTATCTTTTTTTATTACTCTGATCAAGTAGTCATTTTGAAACAATCTAAAGAGCATAATGAAGCAGAAATCATGGTTTAGATAACTGAATATTACCTCAAGAGAAGATGAAGATTACATCATTATCTATCAAAACTTGAATTGTTGGTAACTATAAGAGAAAGATATAACACCAAGAAATCTAAATCCAAATACAAATAAGGAAAAGAGGGGTTCTTGAACATGTGATTCAAGAAGATAATAAAGTAAAAGATAGATAAGTCTATGCTTATAAAGTGATTCAAGGTATGAAATCCACATAAGATAGAGAGAACTCCAATGATAAGTATAAAATGAGAAGATAAATGATAACAATGATAAAGGAATAAGGTTGAATATGAGTTAATCTTAGACCAACCTATGTGTATAAGAAAGTGTTAATGTAAAATTAGTTTGGCATGTGAAAGAAATTAAGGGAGATGATCCCTGATTAATGAAGGAAATGTGGAATATGATGATTTACATGTTGATAAGTGATTGAAAAACATAATAAAATAAGAAAACATACCCAAGTGTGATAAATAGTCATAAAGGAAGGAGCAATGAGATATTTTAATCATGATGATTCCTATGTTAATGGCAAAGAACCCAAAATGTGAAGGGTAAAATGATACATAAGAAGTTGTAACTTGCATAATGAAAATAGAATTGGTTACCTTTTTGCTAGTGACCCTTAAACAATGTTGATATGATGTGGGATGTGTGTTTCCCTTTGTGGCTTTCCTTTCTAGGGCATATCTTTCAAGTGGATCATTTCCACTTGGTATGTGTGGATTCGTTGTAAAAATGAAGGTGGATAGCTTATTATAGCATAAGGTTGTTTTGGACTATGGTTCCAAGATCATAAAGTTTGTGATGATTTTTCTTGTGAGCCTTCCAATAATTAGGAAGACTCCTCTTATATCTTTTGATATTTGTTGTGTTGGTAAAAGTGGATGAGATAATAATGTGAGTTCCTTATAGAACATGAGGTGGATACCAAGGTAATGAATCCTAGTATCCAAGATGTATCAACAATATGAGAAATATGTGAAGGTTAGATATTTTTATTAAATGAACATTCCAAGTATTCATCTCCCCTATAGAGAGAGAGTTTATGATGATCCTATAAATGTTGTTTGGATGGAAAAGCAAAAGTGACTCCATAATGTTGTCTATGGTCTAGTGATAGCCGGGCATGACCACTATCAAGGATAGATGGTTTGTTGATACAATAGATATAATTTCAGGATGATAGCTAGAATTTAAAGTTGAAAGTTACTATTAGATTTGTACATGTGGCACAACAAGTTTCTATGTTCGATATTTGCAAATGTCTTCTTATGTGGGGGTTTTTGTGCTGACCCAAGATAAGATATGTATGAATTGAAAGAGAAGCACATGACCTCTATAAGAGCAGTGTGACATTACCATAATATGTAAGTATCCATGTGTAATATTGAGTATGACGTGCATAAGAAGTGTCCATCTATGTGTAGCTTGGATTTCGAGGGCAAAATCCTTGTTAGGGGTTTATGGTTGTGAGACCCCTAACCTTGCTTAAAGTGTTGAACAAGCTTAATTATCGTAATTTAATTCTTATAACCCTAATATAACCTTGTGATATTCTTTTAAATCATAATACAAGCTTAATTTCCAATTTGGACACTGTTTGATCAAGTTATGCAATTTTATGCACATTTTGGACTTTTCTACAATTTACCCAATTGAGAGGTTTTCTTTGAAATTTATCATGTGCTTTATGTTCTTTGGATATTCTTTCATCATTCTTGAGCTTTTTGAGCCATGGGACACCTATTTAAACCTTGGTTTGAAGGTGTTTTCCTCAAGGGTATTTTAGGGTTTACCCCTTCATGGATGAGCTACCTTTAGTAGCTATCAACTAATGAATTATTTGTTTTTCTTGGAAATTCAAGAAACGAGGGATAATCATGTCTCTATGGATGTCGAGGGAGCTTCTTGTGTGTGTGCTTGTATATTCTTAATAGTTTAAGGCCATGGACACTTGGAAAGATACTAGAACTTCAACTTTTTCTTTTACTTTATTTTAAAGTTTCATATACTTATCCCTAAGCACTCAAACGAGCCATTTTCTATCCACCACTTCCATCCTTCTACACACCTCATTCTCCCTCTGTGCTTCTGCGAATTTCCTATCCAAGGAAGAAGAAAGAGGGGATCTTCTTGGAAAAAAAATCTAGGGTAGCAATTGACTTCTTTTTAGGGTTTAAAAAGATTCCTTCTGGTGATCTTGACCTAAAAGAGTAAGAATCCCCTTATTTCCTCCGTTTATTGCTTTTTTATCCTTTCTCCTACCTTTCTCCAGGTCAGAACCTTGTTTTCCATGGTAGAAATTGCTCTAAAGCTCTAAAACCCTACCTTTCTTGCTCCTTATTCTTAGGGTTTGCTCATTTGATGAAGAAAGGTGCTAGATGGACGAGTTCACAACTTATGCTTGGATTTTCTATCCTACCTGCTTGAGTGTTCTTCTGTTTGGGATTTCATCTTCTCATTATAGGCAAGTTTTATAACTTGCTCCACGTTTATTTCTTACCATAAGCTTGCTAGCTCATGTTCTTGCTTTTAAAAGATGATCCATGCACTAAAAATCTATGCTTGACTTGGATTTCAATTTTTATAATGTTCCCTATTCTGATTTCAGTTCTAGATGAACATGTGATCATGTGTACGTTAATCCTAAGGTATAATATTACTTGGATCAGGTTGGTTTGACAACCTATGGTGCTAAGAACCTATCAACCAATGGTTAATTTTAGGGTTTAAAGTTGATTTCTTCTATAAACACATGACTCGATGGTGGTACCATTGCAACAATTGATGGTGTTGTGTTCATGACAACTGATGGTGGTGACCAAGGGTTTCAACTTACGTTCACCCCTTAGTTCAGGTGTTAGCCTAATTAGAAGCCTAGTGATTAACAACTAAGTACCCTAATGATGCTATCAATCAATGGTGATATTAATTTGATATTTTATGTTTATTAATGAATATAGTATTGATCTAACAACCTATGGTGAATTAATGGTAAATAATGATGATGCATCAGGTCTCTACAACCTATGGTGATTTAATCATATAGTTGTAGCATCAATTAAGCCCTAGACTAATGGTTTCTTGGGTCACTTGATGTAATGGTCGAACCTATACTATAATTGATGGTTTTAACATATGAACTTGATCCAATGGTCAAGATCTAATGTTTATTCCTCCAATAAGGTGGAATGATGGCTAATGTAATATGTTTGTCTTTATAATATGATTTATATGGTTTCCTTTATATGATCAACTTAAGGAGCTTACTTGTTGACAATGGATGACATGTTTTAAATGAATAGTCGATTGTGGGTTTTACCCAACTCTCAACATAACCCTTATTGTTGTTAATCAAAGAATGTCTAGGTGTTAAATGGTGACTTTTATAGATCACAACATTTCATGGTTAGAAGTTGATGCCTCAATATTTCCATTGTTTTGGGTGAAGCGTGAAGTGTAATGTTATGATTCAAATGATGAGAATTTGATGGTTCAATGCCTTCAACTTGTAGTCTTACCCTTGCCCTCATATTATTATGATTTATAATCACCATAATGAATTAATGGATAACCCTAATGAGGTATAACTTGTTATACCTAGCTTTAATCGAACTAAATAATGGTAATTGGGTATGAATAGTCCTTGAATGACTAATACAATCATGGAGTACTTTGTTACTATTGTTGAAACTCTAGTATGCTATAACTCGATAGTTACACCTTGATTTATGTGTGGGTTCATACTTGATAATAGTATGGAATGTGATGGTGATGCTTCACCTTATGCATCCATGATCCAATGGGGATGTTGTGAGTTAGGGTTTGGGTATAAGTGTTGATTAGTAATATTAATATAATTTATCGTGATGAACCTAACTCTAATACAAATAGATAAAGATGAGTATTCATGTTTAACATTCTTATATGAAGGAATGATGGTGGAATAACCTCGTTAATATGATCATAACCTTAATATGTTAATTGGTGGTTATCATAGTCACATGGTTGATACTTTCTTATGCTAAACATGTGCATTATGAATATGATGAGGGTTAATCATATCTAGATTCCTTGCATGTTGATGTAATAAAGGAATGTTCTTAATGTTAATATAACCATGATATGATTGTTTATGAATATCTCCTAGCTCATTAATGTAATATTGTGATGATCTGGTGTATTATATGTAAGTGATGTTATTGAGCCTTGTTATAAGGCATGCAAAGATAATGATGATCTTGCAGGGAATAGTATGATGGTCTTAATGACCTTTGGACATGGTTGAGCCCTGAATGAGGTGTAATCCTCTTGTGTTGATAAGGGTTGATACCATGTGATATTGTGAAAAGGATTTATATCCTGTAATAGTATGATAGTCTTAATGACCTTTGGGCATGGTTGAGCCCTGAATGAGGTGTAATCCTCTTGTGTTGATAAGGGTTGATACCCTGTGATATTGTGAAAAGGATTTATATCTTGTGATAGTATGATGACTAGTGTAGTCTGGTAAGTGAATAGAATGATGTGATGATGAGATCATGAACAATATGTATCATATATTTTATATCTTCTGAAATTGTTATATAGTAATGTTTTCTAGAGATGAATTAGGGTTTGTATGTCAACTTGTTTGATGCAGCCTTAATTCACCCAATTGAAAATAATTAATCAAGTAAAATTCTAATCATGTAGTGCCCTATGCCATAGATCCATCTGAGTGTTATAACTTGCAAGATGGTCAAATGAGTATTCCTAAGGGAAACTCGGAGTGCATACTATTGAGTATGTGGGGTGTTTGTCATCCTGAATCCAAGTGTTTAGAAAGGATGAGTGTGGTCATACCTAGCCCTCAGTTTGAGAACAAATGTGGCCATGTCTCAGTGATTATATATGTGATGTGATTGGAGGACAACTGTGATTGTACCTTGGATGATATGGTATGTGTACCCACCTCCTTTCACTAGTGTCATGACCTGTACCAAGGACGAACTAGGTTGTTAGTAGCTTGACCTTATGTGTCGATGTGGCGGACCCATACTGACTGGGAACGGAGAAGATCTTAGAAGTCTGGCTCTTCCTAGATCTTGTATGGCACTGATTTTGACTTAGTAATGGTCATTTGGATTTTGAGTGGTATCCTCAAATTCCTCAGGACATATTAAAAGTTGTAAGACAACCGCGTAGCATATCTATTTAGGGTTATACACAATGCTTCATATTGGATGATAACCCTTGTTTGCTTTCTTTTCATTGAGATCATGTATAGTACAATAAGAGATAGTAGATATGCTTATGTTGTAGTTATGCTCATGTTGTAAACATGCTTATGTTTTCAAATATACTGACACGGAGGGTTAAGATGATGTTGCTAGCTATGTTTAATATTTCTATTCATGTCTATGTAATTATAAATGCTTAAACTGCTAATCATGCCTATACAGTTAATTGTGTTATGATGTTAGTTCTACTTATGATATATATTTGTTCACTTTATTTGAGATGCCAATATTGATAGCCATGTTATGTTACTAGACATATTCATGATGTCGGGGATGCTTATGCTACTAGATTTCTTGTACTGTTAGAAAGGAATATGGTGATAGTCAGATTAATGATAATGGTTGTTATTAGATGCAATTTGATGATATTTGAGTAGATATCTATCTAGAGAAATGGATTTATTTGTTATCTATATATGCATTGATGACCATACTTGTTGCTAAGATGATTTGCTTAATCTGTTTAGTTTACTTGAACTATTCTATCTGTTCAATTGATTATTAAATATGCCAACTGCTTAGTTATCTACTATTTAAAATGTTGTAATCAATAAGCGTTGTTGAAGATTATATCTCTTACTGGGACATAAGTCTCACCCTTGTGGTTCGCCACATCTTTTTAGGCAATTAGAAGTGACAAAAAAATCTTGTGGCAGAAAAGAGGATCTATAGTGATGAATCTTTGAGAAAGTTGATTAGATGTCTAGTGTGTCCTAGAGCCATCCCTGTACTCTCAGGTCCGGGCAGGAAAAGTTTGTATATGGTGTTTCAAATGAATCAGAATTTTATTATCATGTTAATGTTTGTTGTGTGGCATATACAAATATTGTTCTCTTGTGCATATATGTTGTTGCTAAGGTGATAGAACAATTTGTATCAAATTCTTGGTATAGTATGGATATAAGAAAGATATTAGGCTCTTATGAAAATGTTTCTGAGCGGGTGTTGATGTTGAAATTGGTTTTAATTTACCCATATTTTTGGTCATGTGGTTAATTGGTGATTGATTTTTTTTATGTTTTGAGTAACCTCGTTTAGTGTAATGGGTTCTCACATAATCTCCCATAAGGGTTTTCATGTATGATACAAAATAAGGATCTAAGTAGAGGGAAGTACAAACTACTTCAAATCTATCTCCAAACAACATCTCCAACATCTAGGTTCATATTGGAAGCTATGATCTTCTTGATCATTCGACACCTTGATCTAAACCTGGGTGGTTGGGAAATCACCCAACAAGAGGGAAAGGAAAAAAGTATGTGTCAACAAATATGAATAGGATATCAAGGAAAAGAAAACATGTAAAAATGGCTAATTATCATCATAAGATGAAGATTTCAAAAGTATGAGGCCATTTTTAAATAGATGCTTGCCATAAATAGAATATAATAAAAGGGTTGCATGCATGATAATTATGACTACCTTAACTAAGTAGGGTTGAGGCACATACCAGACCTCAACCTATAGGTGAGGGGAGAATTAATACATTCCCAGTCACTTGCACATATTTTTATGGGGGGAATAAGACATTCCCCACGGCATATTAATACATGCCCTATCTATGGGTGGTTGTACATAAGTACCACTACTATAGCTAAATAGTCCATAAAATTAACATGCTAGAAAAGATATCATGGCAAGTAAAAGCATCGTATCAATTAGAACATGGTAGTGGGGTACAAGACCCAAACAAACAGAAACAATATTAATTTAGTACCATATATTACAAAGGATTCAAGAATAGAAGATTTAGGGTTCATTTAAGCCTCATTAGGGAAATATAGGGTTTGTTTGAAATTATCCCAACATAGGGTGTAAGGAATGCACATACCTCTCTTACTGATATCAATTACTAACTTTCACCACTTTAATTGAGTCCAACCTAGAAATGAGGCCTTGAAAATATTTTTATTAGATAGAGATTAATTTTCTAATTCCAAAACATATTTATTTATCAAATTTGGATAAGCGGATTAAAAGATATGAAATTTTCAATTTGAACCAATCAGGAAATGACAAGTTAGAAATCCTTCAGAGAGAAAGGAAGGCAGAAAGAGAGAGACAGAGAGAGAAAACACCATTTGACCCAAGATCAGGGTTGGAGTTTCATAGGTAACCAAAATAGATCTTCTAAAGAAGGTAAAATAGTAAGAAATCAAAACTCTAGAAGAACATGGTAAATAGAGATGGAGATCATCAATTTTAAACATAGAAGCATGAGTTTTAAGCATGTAGTAAGAAATATATTAGAAGGGAGTTATAAAACTCACCACTAGGGAAGGTGGATAGGTTCAAGAAGAAAGATTCCCATGCTAGAGAGGTTGGTTTCTCCAACAAAGCTCCTATCTCGAGCAAGAAGTACCTTCTCCACTTTAGAGGTGAAAACCCCTAGCAAAAGAACATGGATATGAGGTGTTTAAGGGCTTTAGATGGGGTTTCACCATGGAAGGTCATGGTACTGACCTGGAAGAAGGTGGGAGGAAGACGAACAGTATGAAAACAGGGAATGAAAGGAGTAAACTTACTAGTTTTGGTTGAAATCACTAAGAAGGAGCTTTAGAAACCCTAAATAGAGAAAATTTGGAGTCCTAGGAGCCTTCTTCACCAAGGTAAGCACCCTCTTTTACCTTGGGACATAACCTTCATGGCCAAACTAAGTAGGAATGATGCTTTAATCTGGAGGAAAGATAAGTATAGCAAGATATTTTGAATTGGGTGGTGGGAAGGGGTAGATTTTGCTTCATAAAGAAGGGGGCAAGCATGAGGTGTGTATGGGACTTTCCATGTGTCCTTAGCCTAGGGCTTCATTGCCATGCAAGAGGACCGCTCATAGAGACTTCTTGTATATCAAATGTCGGTCCTCAAATCCAATGGAGACTTCTATACCATCCCCACCATCCTCCAAATAATGAAATAACCCCATTGGTTGATAGCTTTTAAAAATAAGCTCATTTATAAAGAGGGTAATCCCTAAAATGCCCTTAGAGAGAAACACCTTCAAACCAAGGTGCAACTAGGTTCCCCATGGTTCAAAATATATATAATGGTAAGGGAATATCTAAGGATTTAATGCATGTGATAATTGGCAAAGCAAACCTACCAATTGGGTAAATTGTATAAAAGTTCACAATGTACCTAAAATTGCATAACTTGCACAAACAACATCCAAATTGAACCAAATTTGAAACTTGGGCTCATTTTATGATTTTAAAATAGATAATAAATTTAAATTAAGGTTTAGAGAACTTAATTATTGTATTTAAGCTTGTTCAATACATTAAGCAAGTTTTGTGGCCTTACACTTCTACACAAATTTATTTACCATTGTTCCACTTAAGTGGTGATTTTGTATTTTAAATCCTAAAATAAGATTTCACTAAGGTATTTGTGAATAAACCCTTCCATTGATATGATTATATAACAATCGTTCACCAAACCACTATAAATTTCACAATTTAAACATCAAGGCCAAAAAGGATAGAAAGGAAAGGAAAAGCTTGGAACATGGCCAAAAAGACAATATGTCCAAGTTTTGACATGTTACAACACTCCCCCCCTTAAAGAAGATTTCATCCTCCAAATCAAAATAAAGGAGAGGAGTGAGTATGCTACATCTTATATTTAACTCTAAGTTTATTTCCTCCAAACTGTAAAACTTCCACCAAACTTTCACTAACTCAAACTCCTTATTATTTTTTCTAACTTGGGAGTTCAAATTATTTATAGAAAAATCCTCATAGGTCTGGTTCTCATGGATCACTAAGGGTTCCACTTTTATGATTTCTTTTTAACATTTTTGGATTATTAGCATTATATTCATTATGACATTCCATCATCCTCATTATTCTTTTAAGTGTGTCTCATTATATTCAAAAGAGTTATATTTCATTATTATGCATGAAACCATATATATCTTATTTACCTTATTATGAGTTTTAGCGCAATTAGAGTTTACTCAATTATCTCAATATGCGTTATTATATCTGATCATTATCTTTAATAATTTGGTTTCAGACTCCATTACAGGGCTATCAATGGGTAAGGGTTAACCCATTTACCCTTTACCCATACCCTGTAGGGGAAGGGGAAGGGTAAGGGTACATGATTTTTTTACCCTTAATCCGCCAACATGCTACCCTCTAACCCACTACCTTAGTTGGTAAGGGTAAGGGTAAGGGTAAGGCATTACCCATACCCTCTAACCCTCTACCTGCCAATATTTATATATAATATATTAAATATATTGTCATTTTGTTGTTTAAGTCTATTAAATATTTAATATTATATGGTCATCATTTAATATAATACATAGTTTTCTTATATACTTTTTATGTTAGATAATTTGGCCATGTATACATCACAATTTTGGAGATGTAAGACCAACGTGTATGAAATATTTTCTAGTTTATGTGCCATTTGACATAATTTTTTAGAATATTACTCATCATCATTATGAATATTTATAGTCATTCTTGAGCATCTTGATATCTCACTTAAATATATAAATATATTAGGATGCCTCTTATTTTTAATATTAGCATACATTTTAGGAAGACATATAAATTCCCTACCTCACCCTTACCCTCCCCGTTTACCATGTGGGTAAGAGGGTAAGGGTAAGGGGAGGGTAAGGATATTGGTGGAGTAAGGAACTACCCATACCCTAACCCGCCACTCTTGGTGGGTAAGGGTAAGGATAAGACCTTACCCTCCCCATACCGTCCCCATTGACAGCCCTACTCCATTATCACCTTATTGAATTATATCAGATTATTTTGTATGAAAGAAGACACTTTATCCTATTTGTTACAATTAATCCAAATAATGTGACATTAATCACGTATATCTATATTAAACATTGTCACACTATCAGATTAACTTTCTTACTCACATTAATGTCATCATTAATAATTTTCTCATATTTATTCAGTTCTTATGATTGATTATGCACTTTTATTTGAATCAATCACTTCTTACCCATATTGAAGTCATTATATGTATTTTAGTGATCAAGGTTGGACGTATCACATATTAATGATTTGATTCACATACTAAGTAATGATTAGGTGATTAATTACATGTGTATTAGAGAACAAGGTGATATGCATTTCATATTGATGACCTTATTAATTTATGATTAGGTGATTATATATCATTTATGTGTATTAAAGTATGCTATCTTCTTATGACACCTGATGTCACTAATGTATCATGAATTCCATTAAGGATGTATAGGTTAAGGTTAGATGATTACAACTTAGGGTTTAGGTCAATATGATCATTTTTCTTCATCTATACATTCTTAGTATGCATTAAATACAAGATTAGGTTACAATTATCTTGCTCATCATTTCATTAGGGTTTATTGGCCAAAGAAATGTTTAGCCTCATGTGTACCCACTATTACTATTATGTATGGTTACTCCTATTATATGCATTAGATATTCATTAGGGTTCAAACATGTGAACAATTCATTAGATGACTATTATGTGTTCATTAGTATATAAACAAGCATGTCAGGTTATAACTATGACTTGTTTGGTCAAAACTAAGGATCCAAGCAAACTACCCTCCTAATCATAGAGTTAGGGTTTCTAGAGTCAATGTAGCTAGATTTTGGTATGTTACATGATTCCAATCCCTTAAAAAGGATTTTATCCTCAAAAATATAAATACCCAAACACCATCAAACAAACTACTCTCCACCCCTTAAAAGGTTTGACCTACCAAGACAAACTAATCTAGAGGTAAAATGGTGAGTCTAACTAAACCATGTACAAGATCCATCACGCTTCCACTGCGCACTCTGATTGCTTACTAAACACAAAACTTCAAAATCTAGGTTATTAAGGATAGACAATCCAAACGTGTGGTTCTAGGGGACATAAGGGAATATATTGGGTATCCATCCCCAAACAAGTCAATACACCTGAAAGATAAGGCCAACATATTAGGTTCTCAAGAGTATCCAACTAAGGTGCCTAAGGCTACTACTATCTATAGGCAAGCTATTTTGGACAGTTTGTATCAGCTCAGACTAGACAGGTATCGTATGGATCTGGGATTCCTCGTAAACCAAGCTAGTGCAAGCCCCCAAACCCTGATCCTTTCTATACACCTTTGCTTTCAACTTATGCCCTAATAGATACCTAATAGGCTCATCACATTATGGTTAACGAAACATGTTTCTAATGTGAAATTTTTATAATCCTAAATCAATATTTCATCATCTCAAGAGTAGCATAGATCAATTCTAGGGCAAACATGTCACTTAAAGAGGAACTTCCCAACCGATCACCTCAACGGGTTGCTTCTCCTCCTCGATGGCCCACCAGTGGCCAGCACTATCCTTTAGAAGGTAGACAGCATGCTTGACTTTGTCTGCTTTGGGGATGTCGAGGATCCAGAAGGCCTTCTCAAGACCTGTCAGCCATAGATCTACATCTACTGGATTAGCCATCCCAGCATAGTCTGAAGCTCCGACTCAGTGAAGCCACTCAAAGGTCTTCCCAATACCCGATGTTTCACTATGGGGAGCATGTGCTCTCGGTGGAGGCACTGGCAATCTCTCTACCATGAGATTCATCGTAGTCATCATCTTCCCCATAAGCTGTTGGTAGGCAGGGTTTTTTAGAATGGCTGGGTCAAGTTGGGGAACCTCAGGCACCCGATCTCCATGTGCCTGCCCTTCAGCTCCATCAACTGATGCAGCCTCGCTGCTCTCGGCAGCATGTTCTTCATGGTTTCCAGACATCTTAGCTTTTTCTTCCACTAAGGGCAGAAGATGATTGTTAGAAAATCTGGAAAACTCACAAGAGCAGTCACAACCTAGTCCTAGATCCCTGTAGACTCAGCGAACCTAGAGCTCTGGTACCAAGCTTGTGGCGACACATCCCGCTATCACACAGACAAGGAGGTGCCACGTGAAAACGTGTGGAAAACGCCATAAACCACCTCTTACCAAAAACACGGGGTAATTAAAACCAATTTTGGGAAGCAGATAAACCAAGAAACTATTACATTCAGATCCTCATCCTGTAAGAAGACAGGTTATATAAACATCTACAAGTCTAGATACGTGTTCACAGCTTAACAGATCACTTGTCTTGTCATCACATGAGTTCATCACCTGCATATATATACATAACGGGCCACATCTGGCTAGTAGCAGGATATACAAAGCTTCATCAGCTATACATCATAAAACTACGTCAAAATGCCTCTGAGGACCTGAGAGTACAGGGATGACTCTAAGACTCTTCTACAAAATAACCAAAATAGCAGCATATCCATCTCTTGCCTTCTACTGCTCGCCTTGCTGCTCGGCCGCAACCCCGCGACCACCACCACGTCTAGCGTGAACACCTAAAAAGGTTGTAAACCAATGGGGTGAGACACACAGTCCCAGTGAGAAACATAACTCCCCTCTGAAACCATAAAACCTCAGAAAGATTAAAGCAACAACAGCAGATAACTGATAAGATGTAGAATAAGAGCAGTCTATAGAGCAAGGTTGTTATTACCATCGAGCTTACTAATATGTATGGAATGCATATAACAAAGTATTTCTTTATGGAACATGATTGAAAAGATAAGATTTATAAGATCTTACCACATAATATAATGAACGTATAAGTAACTGCAATGTATAACAAGATCAAATATACAAGCAAGGCCTCAACCAATGTTCCGTGTTTTGCCTTAAGCAATAAATATTATTCGGCTGGATTACCTGTTATTATGCCCTGAGGAAGTGAGTTGTACCGCTCAAATCCAACCTTCGGTTGCGAAACCCAAGTCGGTGCCATACAAGGTCAATGGAAGAGCTAGACTCCACAACCTCCCACCTCGTGGTCAATGCACGAGAACCGAAGTAGGACCACAGTCTCATGCTTAAGTGGCCTCAGCCACAGGGTCAGCTCCCGCAGGCTACCCTTTCTCTAGCCCGCCTTGGTACAGGTCTCGACGCTAGTATATCTGAGCCACAGGCCAGTTCACCGTGCTCCCTGATCCATGAACGCATTAATGCTCTATCACACTGAGCCATGGGCCTATTCACCATTCTCTTATATATATCTTGAGTCTACAACTGAAGTTGCACTCTAACCTCCTCATTTTCGGCTAGGAGAAACCACACATATTCAATAATATGCGCTTCCAGGTTAAACCGCAGGAGAACCTATTTCACCATCACCAGCTACTGACGATGATGGATCTATGGCCAGGGAAACTACATAATATGCTCCACTGTAATTCATTAGTATATTTTAAGTGGATTGTTGAGGCAAACAAGTGTCATCACATATATAACATTAAGCTACATTATTGTTACCACCATCACAATATCCCGGGATCTCAGACCCTCACCACAAGAAACCACTGCCTCACAAGACATTCCCATCACTGGGGATAACAATACTAGATCTCATCATCAGAGGATAACACTTCAACTAGGCACTTTAGCCAAACTCGGGTCCTCAGACCTAAGCACATTATACAGGTGATGCATGTTATCTCATCAACGAGAGTGACCATTAATGCAGTGTCATTCAAACATTCATACCTCATAGCCCTTTACCTGGCTATGCATCCGCATGAAACACCTACATGGTTAGTATACACAAGTATAGAGATAACTGAAGCTATTAAGGAATTACTAGAACGAGCATTCCATCAAGCATAGGGCAACATTGATGATTATATGCTTTATCATTCATGCCTCAACCCTGTAACCATAGACATGGGTCACATCGTCATATGAAGCAACTCAAATACTTCCAAACTTATCATTTACTCATCATTATATATACATGATTCAAGATGATCATAAACACATGTAATATCATGTCATTAGAGTTTCAGATATGTCATGCTTACATATGTGTGTTCTACTATATCAACCACCTTACTATTACCAAACATGTCAAAGGTTCACAAACCATAAACCATAATTCTTATCAACAAGAATGTGATTGCATGATAAAGAACTATCATGTGGGTTTCCGGGTGGAACATGACCTTCACTAGAAGTGCCCACTACCCTCATAAGAAGTGTGACGGGCAGGGTACTCCCACTAGAGGTGGTATAGAGAAGGGCAACTTCCCTCATAACGCCCAAGAACTCTAGCCATATAACAACCAAGCCTAAAGCAAGGATGTCGAGCTACCACCTCAAGGTGTATCATGCAACCATATGTGTCGTGCATACAAGTGTGTCGTGCATCCATGTGTGTCGTGCATCCATTTGTGTCGTGCATCCATGTGTGTCAAGCATCCATGACGTTCAAGGTACATCGGGCACCAAGCCACTACCCGAGTTAGGTGTATCGGGCAGGGCACTCAACAAGGCATATCGCCCAACACACAAAGGTATCGACCAACAACCATACTCATCTAGACACAATGACCAAGGGTACAACTCAAACGGGCAGCAAAGGAAAGCCTATCGTCCAACCAAGCTAGCCTCATCCTATCGGCCAACACACAAGGCAAAGACCAAGGTGTATCACCCAACACAACCTCAGCATATCGACCCAGTACTCTAGTCCAAGAGAGGGTATCGGGCAGCACCATCCCAAAGCCATATCGTGCAAGATACAACCCAACAAGATCGTCATCAACCTCAAGCACAAGGGCACCAAACCCTAGATTGATCAAGAAGATCGGCTCACCTATCAACAACCAAGAGAGAGGGGTCTTGCACAACCTCTATCACAACTCAAGCAACCGTAAGGATCCACCACAACACAAGTCTACATCTACCAAAAAGCTCACCTCTCGAATCCATGGTGAGAGGAAGGTGTTGCTCAAGCAACTAGAACACAAGCTCACCTCTCAACTTAAACGAGAGAGGGGTATTGCTCATATTACTAGAGCTCAAGCTCACTTCTCTAGACCAAGGAGGGAAATGAGTGTTGCTCAACAAGGAAACCCTAAACAAGATTAAAGGTGTAACTAAGCAAGAACCATATCTAGCAACATACATGGCTGATTATGAACACAAGAAAACATACAAGAATATAGAAGAAGGTAATATGATTAGGGTTAGGAGTTATGTAACCCGCCTTAAGCAAGATCCAAGCTCCTAGCACCAAGAACACCTTCGGCCACCTCAAGAGGAAGAAGAAGAAGACTCCAAAGATAAGGATTGGCCAACAAGCTTTGTAAAGGAAGAGGTGTCATGTAACCAAAGGGGAGGGGAAACTAAGGAACTAAAGGGATCCTTAGCAAGAGAAAGGGAACACATATATAGGAGAGGATGGAGGAGAAACCAAGGTAAGACAAGGCAAGGTGTTTCCCACCTAGGGACACTTATCCATGGGCAATGCCACCTCTCTATCTTGCCCTAAACACATATCTAAGGCCATTTCCACATGCAAGTATCAAGCGCCAAGTGTCCACTAGTGGTGACACAAACGAGGTCAAAGGGTCAAAGGGGGTCCATGGACCATACACCCCAACACCATGCCCGACATACCTCCCTGGGTTTCACACCTATGGTCGATACAAGGCATGGTCGATACACCCAAGGCCAACACAAGGTCCAACAAGGTCAAGCAAGGCACAACAAGGCCCAACAAGGCTCATCCAAGCCCAAGGCAACTCAAGAAACGAGCCCGACCCTTCCTCTCAACTCTAGAGGAAGCAAGGAGAGAGAGAAACACCTCTCAAGGTGACAAACTTGCTAAACAACCCTAGACTTGGGTTAATTGCAAGTAGCACCTCCAACACACAACAAGCACAAACAAACCCTAATCACCACTAAGGGTGATTAGCAAGCAACTAAGCACCAGGGTTAGGCAAAGCAAATAGGATAAACCCTAAACGGAGGTCAAAGTCCTTGCATGGTACCTTAAAGGTACAACCCTAGTGATTATCTTTGAAATAAATCAGTAACAATTATAGGGTCAATTGATCCTTCATCACAATAAATTTTCAATTGATATAATCACATTGAATCACTAAACATTCTTGACCCTTTACTCTCTAAACAGTTTGAAACCGTTTGGGTAAGATGTGTGTTTCAACCGATTGGACTTGGGTCTTCAAACGGTTTGATACTGTTTGGGCTCAAATGGCCTTAAGACCGTTTGGTCCAAACCATCTCAAAACTGAATGGACCAAAAAGTCCTTTCAACACTTACACGCTTCATGATTTCAATGGATGAACCAATATCAATTGAGTCCTTGATTTCTTTATCACTTGAAATATTGAATCAACCTTCAATTAGACCATCAATTAGGGTTTTGAACCCAATTTATCTAGGATTTCTACTCAAGAACCTTCAATTATGGCTTTGAATCGAGTAGCCATCAATGATCAACATTGTAGAACTGATTCAATTGCAACTAATGAATTATCATCAGATTTTTGTTATGACCTGACCTAAAACGGTCTGGAGGTCGTTTGGATGACCTCCAAACGGTCTTGAGACCATTTTCCTCATCCTATCCTTGGAATTTGTGAAATTCCATTAGGGTTTAGATCATTGGATTGATCATCAAATCAGCACTCAATTGCATTTCAATTTGGTATCTTTGGACCTTCAATTACTCAGCCATACTTAACCCTAGACCTCCAAACGGTCTTGGTTGACCTCCAAATGGTCTTGAGACCATTTGGGTGACCTCCAAACGGTCTTGAGACCATTTGAGCTAATCAACCCAAAAATTCTAAGTTACCACATTGAATTTCAGCACTTATCCCGATTACAGTTTGCTAATTGATTAACCTTCAACTGATGAGCCCCTTAGAATTAATCAAACAAATTTGAGGGGTCATCAACCATCAATATTAGCATCAATTTTTCCAAATGGTCAACCCTGGTCAACTCTCCCAAACAGTTTGAAACTGTTTAGCTTCAAACGATTTGATGAAATTGTTTGCTTTCAAACAGTTTTGTTGAAACCGAATGAGCAACTTATTGAAACCGAATGAAATACAATTTCTTTGGGAAATGTGTCCAATATGATGTCATCATCATCTACCTTCGTCCCTGTAGATCTTAGTACTTCTGATTTCATGGATTTACCCGTTTCAACAAACAATTAATCAAGATGATGAAGGAATCAATGAAATTGCAAGATTAATAGTTGAATAACAATGTAAAAGGGGTTCAAGTTATATAACCCACCTCCAATTGAGCTTCAAAGCTTCAAGATCACGTCAAAAATGGTGTATGAAACTCCTTTCACTATTCCAAGGCTTGTCCTCAAGCTTTGAGTGAAAAGGAATGGTTAGAATTGAAGATGGGATCAAGATAAGAAGAAATCATGCATTGTTTTGTGATTTCCACCATGAATTCAAGGTGAAAGGAAGTCAAGAATCTTACCAACAGGTTGGGGGTCGTCCTCTTGGTCCTTCAAAGCTCCCTTGGTCGTTTTACAAGCAAAGAAAATAAGTGGATTCGAAAAAGCCTCTCAATTGAGTTGAAAAAGGTGTTTTATAAGAAATTCAATGAGAGAGAAAATGTCTTATAAAAATCTTTTAATTCCAAAATTGGTGCCACATATCCCCCCTCAATTACTTGAATGCAAATATATCTTCCTCACCTCCAAATTGCTCTTCATTATCCATGAATTAAGGAAAAGAAAATTAAGCACCTTAATCATATAATAGTAATATCCATAAGTTAGTGGATATTACTTTTTCTTTTAATAATGTGAGTGAGTTATCCATTCCTTTGGATATTTTCATTGCCTTTTCAAGGCACAAGGACGTTCACACTTTAGTAAATTTAACCATATCATTTTTTGGTTGAAGGCCCTTCAATTATTTTATTTATTTTTGCATTAAATTGAATTAGGGTTTCAATTATGCTTAAATCTTGATTATTTTAATATCAAGATTCTCCCTCCTCCAAAATGATACAAATGAGACGCCCCTCTCATTTTCTTTGCTCTACATGATGCCAAGAAACATTAGAGACTATTCTTAAGTGGTAATTTACATATTGAACCCTAGGTTTTGGGTAAATTGCATATTATACCAAAACTAGGTTTTAATGCACAAACATTGCTTTATCAGCTCTTTCTTGGTACTCAGGCTTTTCCCAAGCCATACCTCTACATAATCTTCATTCTCATGATGCTTCAACATATGAGGAACATTTAATCATGTAACATTTGCAAGTTAACCCCTCAACTTGGGTAATTTGCACTTTAGTCCAAAACAAGCAAAACATTGTTTCAACATAATTCGAAAGGGACTACAATTGAAACATAAGTTCCTCTTGAGCCTTAATTACTTTTCATAAGATAAAATTAAGTATCTAATTAACCTTCTTAAGCAAAAATCCCAGGGTTAAGGCATAACCCAGGTCAGGAATGTTACAACTATGAAATAGGAAAAATGGTTTAGCGAGTTATACCTGGTCTTGGAGTAAGTCCATTGACAAAACTCGCTCCTTTACAACTTTGACTAGTTGTTCTTGGACGGTGGTTGTCCAGCTCCTGCTCTTTACCACAAAAAGCTATTTGTGCAACTTCTACAACGATTCTGGTGGTCTTGCCACATACTGTAGGTTGACTTTGCTCTCTGATCAACAACCAAAGGACTCCTGTCTCTAGAGTATTCCACATGGGCCAACCAAAACTTCTATCATTCACCAAGAACAGATAGGAAGGAGATGTCCCTCCTGTTGGTGTACTAGACACCAACCTGCTCCCACCAACAACGATCGCCAGTTGTTTCTCTTCTGTACTTATCCCTCCCTATCGAGTAGGACTTGCTTGGGCTCTCTTAGTTACCAGAACCAGAGAGGATAACATTTGTTAGAGGAACTAATTCTTAGTTGTCTATGTTGTGTCTTGAGAAACCCCCAGTACCCCTCATTTTATAGGTGGGTTTTGGGCTAGGGTTTCCAATTTGTATGGCATTGTGTGGGAGTGGAAGGGACTAGAAGAACTTGAACTTTCGTAATATGTGAGATGTCAAATGGTCATCAGGCACACCTAGACGGCCGTCTGGCAGTTTTCCAATTGGATACAAATTTGGAAATTTCATTTCCAAGTAATATCACATATTAATTTCCTTGTACCCCAAGTAAATTACAATAAAAAATATTTGGAAAACATCCTAAATGTTTGTTCGGCCCAACCGAGCCATCTCACACATGTGAGATGCCCGTCTCATTCACCCAGACAATCGTCTGGTGAACCTGAGTCGATTTGATCGATTCAACAATTTGAACCAGTCGGTTCACTCATTAATTTGGTCAGAACAAATTCGATTCAATCCTTGATTAGCTTGACAACCCAAACGGCCATCTCAATTCATGAGACGCCCATCTAGCTACCCAAATGGTTGTCTCACTCAGTGAGATGGTCGTTTGGCAGACCAGTTCAGCTAACCAGTTGATATGTTGCATAAATTGAATACCTAAATGCTTTAGTAATCAATCCAATTGGCATTCAAGATCAAACTCCTCTTCTAGATGAGTTCTTGTATGTGTGATCCTATAGGTCCCATATCATGTTGGTAGTGAGTGTCCATAACTAGCTTATGATATCACAAGTAAGGAGTGGTGCCTAGTCGCACATCAGTGCTACCCAAGTGAATGGAAAGTTGGAGAATAACTTCAACCTACAATTTGTGTAAGGTATTGCAGTGATTGTATAATTCCTTTTTCACTGATATCCAGGATGAACTCAAGGCATGGAAGGTCACCATGTCAATGTTCAATCCATTTCCTTGAATTAAGAGTAGATTGTCTAAGATAATGTGTCATCAATATCATATATTGATTCACACGTGCATGTGCATGTATTTCTCAGTCTCGCTTATCAAGTGGCCAGGATATCATACTCCAGTAGGAGGGACAAATCCCATCTCTATAACTCACAGTCTATCCCATGTGTCAAAGTCACCCAATCATCCCCATTATAACATCCCATGTTTCAGGACTGTGTTTGATGATGTCAAAGCGTTCCCAACAACATGTGACGAGTGTAGTGATTTTAGGTTTAAGAATCACAATCACCACCTTCACTATGAGATATGACTATGACCACCAATGATGGTTTCCATGTGGCACTCTCAAGGTGGGTCTGTCTGTTACACTATTCCCTAACATGTATTTGTGTGCTTGGTTTGATATCGTCATATCATGACTTAGTGAGACTCAATCATCAACCAATTCACATTCCAGTCTTATGTGTTATGGGTGTCTATCTACCTTCCACAGTAAAAAAATTGGCTAGGGAGATAATGAGAATATCTATATGTACTCTTAACATCCATATGATCTCATTTTCACAATGTTAATACATGAAGACATACATCATTGAGTTATTTCATTCTCTAGACATTCACTTTGTATCCTCATTATCTCATAACTGAGTGAAACAAATGAATACAAAGCTTGCCTATATTTATGTTATTATTAATCAAATCTTTTTAGGTAATTATGTCATTTCAATCATCATATGATTAGTTCTATGGACATACCTTACCAACATCTTTCTCATTTGTGAAATTTCCTACAAGACTCCAAAAGCACACATCAAGCATATGCCCCCTTTCTCATTTGTGTTGATCAGTCAACTCTATGTCATCCGCAACATGCCCCGAAAGACCACAAGGGTGTGCCTATATATCACATGCTCCACATTTATTATATTGACTACTTTGACCATGACCACATCTTAAGACTCTAGAAGGACCCTAGTAGCCTATGTTGCATCCTAGCTAACTTCTAGACTTGCCTATATTGTAAGAAATTACAACTTAAAGATCTAAGACCACATCATTGGGATAATGGAGGAGATCCATCCCTTGAAATAGATAACCTCCTTTTCCCGAAATAATGGTCAATTAAGGTAAGCATGTGGATTAGTCATAGTGATCCCTCTCTCTTTCCCCTTTCTTTCCAACCTCTCAATTGTGTGAGATATGGCACCCAAGATTGATGATCAACAATATTATTTAAATATTACCAATATTATTTCTATATGTTATTATTCATTCTTATATCTCCTCTGTCACCCTTATCCTCCTCCTTTTCCAACCCCTCAATGATGTAAGAATATGAGCATGCAGATTTATGATCACCAATATAACCTTTTTATTACAAATATGTGATTTGCATGTGGTCTTTTCATATTGTTCTCATATATTGCATACATAACCCCTATTTAAAGAACACAAGATGCCATAACCTCATAGAGATTTCCAGTCATTAGGGTGCCTAATATTTTTCCCACGCTAAACTGATGCATTGCTCAATTATCTAGTTATCTGAACAATTTTTTAAGTGCATCTTCGGTGATTTCCTCATTCTTCCATAAAATAAGGTGGTGACTCCATATTTTTCAATGACCCATCCTCTGCTTCCACCCCATGGTTTCCACCCGGCCACACCCAAAACAAACATATATTATTTGAAAAAGAGTGTGAAAGGTATTGTATGCAATTTTTTATATTTATATTTTATTCTAATGTGACATCTGTGGAGAACATAGAAGGGCTTGGATGTAATTTTTTCTACAATTTTCTAAATCAAAATTTGATCTTTATATAATAAAAAATGACAATATTTAAGGATGTAAGAGGGGCTGAAAGTAATTTATAGTTTTTAAATCATAGTTAGCCCTTTGTCTTTGAATATATGTGCAAGTTTTGTGAAGGGCTACATACACTTTTTACCTTTTTTTAATTGAACTACTAATTGAGTCTTGCGTATTTTAATAAATTTATATAATGTCGCACTGAGATTTGACTCCTACCAGTCACTCATTCACAATGTCTTTTCACAAATACAAGGGCTAGGAGTGTGGCACATGTAAGGTTGGGGGAGATGGGGGATATAGTTGCATCAATATTGTTAGTTAATTTAGGTGTAAACGTCGTTACATGCAACAACAAACAGTTGCAAAAAAAATTTAACAATTGTAGGTAGATCAAGATAAAATATATAAGAATAAAACATTGTAGGAGAACATAAATAAAAGAGTAAGAAACTCCTGACTGGGTCATCCTGTTGAGAAATAAGACATGTATATTTGCATATACATATATACTTAAATAAATCATTGCCTTGCAATCCTTCAGATAAGCGATGTTCTTCCAGTCCATCCAGTCATTAAGAATGCAGCAAAGTCTATATCCTTGTCTTGTCTTGCTAACACTTGACGCCAAGTCGCTCCGCATATCTGCTTGCATTTAACGTCGCTCTTCCGGCACGTCAATTTCATGCCGAAATATTTGCACCACCAGTGCAGCCCAGCGATCGTAGGTACCACCACCCGAATAGATCGTGTCAAAGGAATAGAAGGACAACATTGTTCGTCTCGTTCAGGAGAAGGATCTCCATGAGACAAATTTTCTGAATGCTTGGTTCGTTCCGAAGACAAGTCTCCATGAAGCAGCAATTCAGACGGGCGAAGGGAAAGAAGAGAAACACTCTATCAAAGAGACACATCTCTCGTCTCTTGCAAACGGCGGCTAACAGCTGTGTGTTATGTGGAGAGAGGCTGAATTCATTGTGTATTCAACTCTATTGACATGTTTCCCTCTTTATAACCCTTTCACGCCCCACTTCCTAATCCTAGACAGACACAATCACTCGATCACTCTTGTACACGAAACGTACATGTCTTTTCTGTTAAGGAAAGGAGACCATTAATTATATATAAATAATTAACTTCATCTCTTATTCACATAACGGAAAGTTGTTGAACCATTTTAGATTTTATACGAAATGTACATATCTTAATCGTTAAGGAAAGGTGACAATTAATTATATAAATAATTAACTTCCTCTCTTATTCACATAACGGAAAGATGCTAAAATGTTTCAGAAAGATACAACTAATTAAATTAATAATTAATAACGTGATTATCCTTTTATATAAAAGGGGTAACTTATGTTCCTTTCCATTATGTACTAGATGCGCTACATTGGGCTTAACCCATGCTAAATAATAGATGTAAAAGCTATATATCTAACAATCCCCCACAAAGTCCAATGTGTAGTACCCTGCCAAACAGTCCTCCATACTATGCTTTCAATAGATACCTTTTTGTTTGAATCTACCTGAGTTATCCAACGTAGACTCCCACAGGAACTAAGTGAACTAAAGTCTTGAACTTGAAACTTGGTTGCAAGAGTATCGGTTGGTAACAACATAATAAAGACATGACAGTAAAGAAGTAAAATGATGAATTAAAGGCCATGCATCCTAATCAGGGAATCATGATTGATATAGGAAACAACCCTATTTGTAAGGACCCTGACCTCTGTTTAGGGTTTATCATGTTTGCTTTGCCTAACCCTGGTGCTTAGTTGCTTGCTAATCACCCTTAGTGGTGATTAGGGTTTGTTTGTGCTTGTTGTGTGTTGGAGGTGCTACTTGCAATTAACCCAAGTCTAGGGTTGTTGAGCAAGTTTGTCACCTTGAAAGGTGTTTCTCTCTCTCCTTGCTTCCTCTAGTGTTGAGAGGAAGGGTTGGGCTCGTTGCTTGAGTTGCCTTGGGCTTGGATGAGCCTTGTTGGGCCTTGTTGTGCCTTGCTTGACCTTGTTGGACCTTGTGTTGGCCTTGGGTGTGCTGGCCATGCCTTGTATCGGCCATAGGTGTGACGCCCAGGGAGGTGTGTCGGGCATGGTGTTGGGGTGTATCGTCCATTGACCCCCTTTGACCCTTTGACCTCATTTGTGTCACCACTAGTGGACACTTTGCGCTTGATGCTTGCCTGTGGCAATGGCCTTGGACATGTGTTTAGGGCATGATAGGGAGGTGGCATTACCCATGGACAAGTGTCCCTAGGTGGGTGACACCTTGCCTTGTCTTACCTTGGTTTCTCCTCCATCCTCTCCTATATATGTGTTCCCTTTCTCTTACTAAGGATCCCTTTAGTTCCTTAGTTTCCCCTCCCCTTTGGTTGCACGACACCTCTTCCTTTGCAAAGCTTGGTGGCCGATCCTTATCTTTGGAGTCTTCTTCTTCTTCCTCTTGAGGTGGTCGAAGGTGTGCTTGGTGCTAGGAGCTTGGAGCTTGCTTAAGGCGGGTTACATAACTCCTAACCCTAATCATATTACCTTCTTCTATATTCTTATATGTTTTCTTGTGTTCATAATCGGCCATGTATCTTGCTAGATATGGTTCTTGCTTAGTTGCACCTTTAATCTTGTTTAGGGTTTCCTTGTTGAGCAACACTCCTTTCCCTCCTTGGGCTAGAGAAGTGATCTTGAGCTCTAGTAGTATGAGCAATACCCCTCTCTCGTTTAAGTTGAGAGGTGAGCTTGTGTTCTAGTTGCTGGAGCAACACCCTCCTCTCACCATGGATTCGAGAGGTGAGCTTTTTGGTAGATGTAGACCTGTGTTGTGGTGGATCCTTGTGGTTGCCCAAGTTGTGATAGAGTTTGTGCAAGACCCCTCTCTCTTGGTTGTTGAGAGGTGAGCCGATCTTCTTGACCAATCTAGGGTTTGGTGCCCTTTTGCTTGAGGTTGATGACGATCTTGTTGGGTTGTATCTTGCACAATATGGCTTTGGGATGGTGTGACGACAGTCACCAAACCGACAAACAAATCATCATTAATTAAGAAAAATTAAACATAAACAACAGATTAATGAAAATCACTAAAAATTAAAACCATTTTTCAAAGAGATCCATTCCAAAGAAAACTCTTACTGAAAGGTCCAAAACCTTATATACATCATTATTCACATTGTACATATCTGGTACATCTCATCTGGAGAACAACATATAATAGTTGCTTTACCAAACTATACATGAGCAACATAAAACCTCGAGGCACGTAAGCCAAAATATCTTATTGATCATAAAACCAGTACGAACCAACTCCAAGGACCTGAGAGTATAGAGACGACACATAGGACTCATATCTACAAGACATGACAGACAGTACACTCAACCTGAGCTGTCTCTGCTACCTCAGCTGTTGTACTTCCTCTACAGAAAGGTCTTCACCTCCTCGTGCACGTCCACCTAAAAATTTGGGTCCCACGGGGGTGAGACAATTGTAATTGTCCCAGCGAGAGATATAACTCTCCGCCAACCATATTATCACAAATTAAGCATTTATAAACTGAGTAGAGGTTCTTTTTATATTAACAAGCAGGATAATTCACTATATGAACTGAATGAAGTAATCTCCTTTCATAAGGAGAACATTGCATCTACCCATGGTAGATTATAATTCATCTATCTGCTTTGCAAGGAATGTAAAGAAACATAAATAACATATATCAACTAGAATGTATAATTGTATTGTGCATCAAGCAATGTTTCTCATATTCGATCCTTAAGCAGATATACTTCACGGTTGAACATATTTTACAATCACACTTATTCCCTGAGGAGATGGAGCATACCCCGGCCATCTCCAACCGACCACAAACTTCTCACAAGTCGGTACCATACAAGGTCAATGGTAGAGCTGGTTTCCATGACCTCAGACCGTCTCGGTCAGTTCGAGACCACATGCAGGACATCTCATGTCATTGCTAACAAGTTGTTCCAGGGTACGTAGGCATCCTCGCTTAGAGCTACAGCGTCAATTGTGCTCTCTTAGGGGAAACATCTACACACAACTGTCCCCAGTCTGAGTCATGGCAACACAAGCACCATACTCTGAGCCACGGGCCAGTTCACCGTGCTCAACACAGAGTCTATGACCAAAGTTGCACTCGAACCAGGATAGGGCATATAGCCAAATCCCCATTCATTTCGGGATCGTAAGGGGATCAGCTCACACAGTATCGTCCGTACTTACGCCCTCACATGCTCAAAAGTATGCACTCCAGGTTATGCCGCGGAGCAACCTGTTTCACCATCAGCAAGTTCTGACACTGATGGATCTATGGTCAGGGCAATGTTTTATAGTTTCTAGTGATATATTACGTGCATTACAACATTCTTTTAGCATCAAACAAGTTATTTTTATCAAACACAACAAATGCTACGAAGAAAGGTGTAATACATCTATCATGTACTTTTTTAAAAAAACTTTAAAACACGTGATACTTGGGATCTCAGTCCCTTATCACATTACTGGGAATTCTCATCCCTTCACATCATCATTATCATGATTACTGGATCTAGGTATTCAAACCCTTAGATCATCACTAAATACTGTTACCACTTATCAGGTAACTTTTACCTCTAGGTCCTCAGACCAAGGTATACATGATACTTGTTATACAAGCATCTCACATGGCTTACAAGGCCCATTAAACATCTTGTCACCTCTCACTAGGCAACAACTTATTCACATGGCTCACAAGGCCATTACACATCTTGTCACCTCTCACTAGGCAACAACTTATTCACATGGCTCACAAGGCCATTACACATCTTGTCACCTCTCACTAGGGAACAACTTATTCACATGGCTTACAAGGCCATTACACATTATACTTGTTATACAAGTATTTAACATGCCTTACAAGGCTTATGCAATAAGAGAAATACAACCTTCCCATCATTAGGGTTACGGTTTTCCCTTTCTTATCGATTAGGGTTTCTTCTTACATATCATTACCCTTCATTAGGGTTAGGGTTTTCCATTATTAACCATTTAGGTTTTCAAGATCATATTATCAATGATCAAACCCTAATTCATTTCTCCACACATCTAGGAGAAAACATTGATATCATAAGTATTCAATCATACTTATTCATTCTCATCATTTATCATTAAATGATTCATCAACACAAGGTATGAGTTCCTCTCTCATCCTTACCAGTGGTATGATTACATCAGACTTTATTAACTTGGATTAACCCTTTCTCAAAGTATGTTAGCCCATACTTATCAAAGTGCACTAAACTTATTACATCTCAATGTAACAATTGATATAACACACTTCATGTGTCACTCATCCAAGCATATTGGATTTAAGGTGCATCAAGGTGCATCAACCTTGAAGTGCTGGATGTCATATCTATCATGTATTGATGTATCACTTCCTTCATCACTTTTAACTTTCTTAAGTTCATCAACTTATCTTGTATTAGGGTATTTCCCATCCTAATACTTTATGCACTAGCCCATCACATTTATTTTGTAGTGTACTGATCATAAGTCATACATTTGAATTGTCCAACCATCATAAATTGATATGGACTCATCTCAGGTTGAGACATTATTGATATAGGATTAACCATTATCAACCACTCTAGGTGTTTCACCTATCAAGGTATTATCCACACCATTACTTGGTGTTACAATCATTACTCCTAAGAGTGTCTTACTCTCACTTTTACATGGTGTCTCGGTTTGGAGGTGTGCATATGTTCACCATATCGGATTGGAGGTATATAAGCACCCACCATATCGGGCTAGAGGTGTATGAACATCATCCGTACTGGGCTAGAGGTGTGTATATGTGTTACCCATGTCATACATGAGGTATTAAGCCATCACCATGTCGGGCTAGACATCAACTAGGGTTGTGTATCGGGCTTCCATATCATGCAATAGCATTTGCTATTCTTTACTCATATTGAGTTACCCAAATTAGGGTTTCATGTCAACTTATAAGTATTCATTCAACCTTGTATCGTGTATGGAGTCTATACTTGACTCCCTATCATGCAAGCATCTCGTGCAACATCTTGTGCAACATTTTGTGCAAGACATATCAGGAAAGTCATACTCATATCGGGTTATAACTACTTGTATTTATACTTGAACCCGATATCACTTTACAAAGTGACACCATCTTCTTAAAGCTTTAGCCCTTTGTTCTAACTGATATAATTCATGGTAACAAGTCTAAGAAACTACTAGAACTCAAATTTCATCAACTATTTCATGAAATTTTGTAATTAAAAGTATTTCACTAATTATAACAATTTAGGTGGTCAAGAATAATAACATGGTTGAGTTCAAGTTATAAAACTCGCCTTAAGAACCACTTCAAAGATCCAAGCTCCAACGCTCCATGATCCTAAAGTTGAAGATGACTTTATAAAAGGTCCAAGGCTCATTCACAACTCCTTCATATACAAGGAATCACCCTGGATAAGCAATTGGTGAAGGAGAAAAGAAAGGTAGATCATAACCCTAATTCCATGCTTCAATTCAAGCTTGAAGACAACTATAGCTTACCTTAGGGTTAAGTTTTGAGTTCCTTAGCTCCTTAGCCGACACCCTAAAACTCTTGGGCGATATGGAATTCCTATTGGCCAACACAACTTTGCTTGTGGCCGATACCCCCTCACTTGTGGCCAAAATCACTTCAATTGGTCGATATCAACTTGATATGGGCAATATCAACATGGTATGGTCGATATACTTGCTATGGCCGATACCCAAGGCCTATGAAAGATACCCTTGAGATCTTGCACGACATGCCACCCCTCTTGCACGATATGATACTCACTTGCACGATATGGCACTCACTTGGAGTCAAAACACTTCACTCTATGGCCGATATCACCCTATATGGCCAATATCACCTACTTGGGTGATATGGTATTGCCATGGGTGATATCCCAAGGCCCATGGATGATAACACAGCATCCCTTCACGATATGGGAGCTATATGCACGATACCTTAGGGTAGTAGGGTGGTAAGGGTCGCAAATTTGCACCAAGGGGTGAAACTAGGGGTATATATACTTGTTGTTCATGAAGAAAGGCAAAAATGAGGTGTCAACATTTTGAGCTAGTAGGTGGCACGTGTCATGCATGGGTGACACGTGTACATGCATGCATCAACATTTATCTTGTCTTGCAAAATGGTTGAGGATCATCTAGGGATGCAAATTTTTCCATTGCTTATCCATTTGGATAAGTCATCTAGGTTTAATCACTATTTTAAGTCAAGTCGATACACTTTTTCTAAGGAAACTTGTTGGCCATAACACCTCACCTCCTTGAGGTTCTTTGCACGATATGGACTTTTCCAAGAGTTCACAAAAGGATATGGGACACCTCCTTGGGCTCCATGGCCTATAGGCACTCATATATAATCTTTTCAACTTGATACAACTCAAGTTAAGCTTCCAAATTCAACCCTTTTTCTTGGTCATTTCATCACCAAGATTACCATCATTCATAATGGAATCAAACATGGTGTATCATTCATTCTCTCTCCTGTAAATGATACATTGAGGAAATAGGAACACTCTAGAGGTGTTAATTTGCATATCAACCCCACATTTTGGGTAAATTACAATTTGTACCAAAACTGGTCCATAAGGTACCAGCATTGTTCAAACAAGTTCAAACTTGGAATTTAGGCTTTCCATAAGCCACCACCTTGGATAATTCTATCAATAATGATGATACAACACATGAGGCATGTTCAATATGTGAAATGTTGCATTATAGCCCCTCAATATGGGTAAATTGCACTTTGGTCCAAAATAAAGGAAAATTGCTCAAACAACATTCAATCATGACCAAACTTGAAACATGAGTGTGTCACATGATAACAAAGCACATTAGAGGATTATATTAAAGTTCTAATCAAATTAATTAGACAAAACAAATAGGGTTACCTCATAACCCAGGTCAGGGTCATTACAGATGGTGTTGCCTGATACCCTCTCTTGGACTAGAGTTCTGGGTTGATATGTTGAGGTTGTGTTGGGCGATACACCTTGGTCTTTGCCTTGTGTGTTGGCCGATAGGATGAGGCTAGCTTGGTTGGACGATAGGCTTTCCTTTGCTGCCCGTTTGAGTTGTACCCTTGGTCGTTGTGTCTAGATGAGTATGGTTATTGGTTGATACCTTTGTGTGTTGGGCGATATGCCTTATTGAGTGCCCTGCCCGATACACCTAACTTGGGTAGTGGCTTGGTGCCCGATGTACCTTGAACATCATGGATGCTCGACACACATGGATGCACGACACACGTGGATGCATGACACACATGTATGCATGACACATATGGTTTCATGATACACCTTGAGGTGGTAGCCCGACATCCTTGCTTTAGGCTTGGTCGTTATATGGCTAGAGTGCTTGGGCGATATGAGGGAAGTTGCCCTGCCTGATACCACCTCTAGTGGGAGTATCCTGCCTGTCACACTTCTTGTGAGGGTAGTGGGCACTTCTAGTGAGGGTCATGTTCCTCGCGGAAACCCATATGATAGTTCTTTATCATGCAATTACATTCTTGTTGATAAGAATTATGGTTTATGGTTTGTGAACCTTTGACATGTTTGGTAATAGTAAGGTGGTTGATATAGTAGAACACACATATGTAAGCATGACATATCTGAAACTCTAATGACATGATATTACATGTGTTTATGATCATCTTGAATCATGTATATATAATTATGAGTAAATGATAAGTTTGGAAGTATATGAGTTGCTTCACATGATGATGTGACCCATGTCTATGGTCACAGGGTTGATGCATGAATGATAAAGTGTATAATCATCAATGTTTCCCAATGCTTGATGGCATGCTCATTCTAGTAATTCCTTAATAGCTTCAGTTATCTCTATACTTGTGTATACTAACCATGCAGGTGTTTCATGCGGATGCATAGCCAGGTAAAGGGCTATGAGGTATGAATGTTTGAAGACATTACATTGATGGTCACTCTCGTTGATGAGATAACATGCATCACATGTATAATGTGTTTAGGTCTGAGGGCCTGAGTTTGTCTAAAGTGTCTAGTTGAAGTGTTATCCTCTGATGATGAGATCTGGGATTCTTATCCCCAGTGATGGGAAAGCCTTGTGAGGCAGTGGTTTCTTGTGATGAGGGATTGAGATCCCAGGATATTGTGATGGTGGTAACAATAATGTAGCTTAATGTTATATATGTGATACCACTTGTTTGCCTCAACAATCCACTTAAAATATACTAATGAATTACAGTGGAACATATTATGTAGTTGCCCTGGCCATAGATCCATCATCGTCAGTAGTTGGTGATGGTGAAATAGGTTCTCATGTGGGTTAACCTGAAGTGCATATTATTGAATATGTGTGGTTTCTCCTAGCCAAAAATGAGGAGGTTAGAGTGCAACTTCGATTGTAGACTCAAGATGTGTATAAGAGCATGGTGAACATGACCATGGCTTAGTGTGATAGAGCATGAATGTGTTCATGGCTCAGGGAGCACGGTGAACTGGCCCGTGGCTCAGATATACTAGCACCGAGACCTGTACCAAGGCGGGCTAGAGAAAGAGTAGCCTGCGGGAGATGACCTTGTGGTTGAGGTCACTTAAGCATGAGACTGCAGTCCTGCTTTGGTTGTTGTGCACTGACCACGAGGTGGGAGATGGTGGAGTCCGGCTCTTCCATTGACCTTGTATGGCACCGGCTTGGGTTTCGCAACCGAAGGTTGGATTTGAGCGGTACAGCTCACTTCCTCAGGGCATAATAACACGTAATCCAGCCGAATAGTATTTATTGCTTAAGGCAAAACACGGAACATCGGTTGAGGCCTTGCTTGTATAGTTGATCTTGTTATACATTGCAGTTACCTATACGTTCCTTATATTATGTGGTAAGATCTTATAAATCTTATCTTATCAATCATGTTCCATAAAGAAATACTTGGTTATATGCATTCCGTACATCTTGGTAAGCTCGATGGTAATAAAAACCTTGCTCCATAGACTGCTCTTATTCTACATTTTATCAGTTATCTGCTATTTTTGCTTTAATCTTTCTGAGGTTTTATGGTTTCGGCGGGGAGTTATGTTTCTTACTGGGACTGTGTGTCTCACCCCGTTGGTTTACAACCTTTTTAGGTGTTCACGCTAGACGTGGTGGTGGTCGCGGGGTTGCGTCCGAGCAGCAAGTCGAGCAGTAGAAGGCAAGAGATGGATATGCTACTATTTTGGTTGTTTTGTAGAAGAGTCTTAGAGTCATCCCTGTACTCTCAGGTCCTCAGAGGCGTTTTGACGTAGTTTTATGATGTATAGCTGATGAAGCTTTGTATATCCTGCTACTGGCCGGATGTGGCCCGTTATGTGTATATATACAGGTGATGAACTCATGTGATGACAAGACAGCTGATCTGTTAAGCTGTGAACATGTATCTAGACTTGTAGATGTTTATATAACATGTCTTCTTATAGGATGAGGATCTAAATGTAATAGTTTCTTGGTTTATCTGCTTCCCAAAATCAGTTTTAATTACCCTGTGTTTTTGGTAAGAGGTGGTTTATGGTGTTATCCACACATTTTCATGTGGCACCGCATTGTCTGTGTGATAGCGGGATGTGTCGCCACAAGCTTGGTATCATAGCTCTAGGTTCGTTGAGTCTACAGGGATCTAGGACTAGGCTGGGTCTGTTCTTGTGAGTTTTCCAAATTTTCTTACAATCATCTTCTGCCCTCAGTGGAAGAAAAAGCCAAGATGTCTGGAAACCATGAAGAACGTGCTGCTGAAAGCAGCGAGGCTGCATCAGTTGATGGAGATGAAGGGCAGGCACATGGAGATCGGGTGCCTGAGGTTCCCCAACTTGACCCAGCCATTCTCGAAAACCCTGCCTACCAACAGCTTATGGGGCAGATGATGGCTACGATGAATCTCATGGTAGAGAGATTGCCAGTGCCTCTGCCGAGAGCACATGCTCCCCATGGTGAAACATCGGGTATTGGGAAGACCTTTGAGCGGCTTCACTGAGTCAGAGCTTTGGAGTATACTAGGATAGCTAATCCAGCGGATGCAGATCTGTGACTGACAGGTCTTGAGAAGGCCTTCCGGATCCTTGACATCCCCGAAGCAGACAAAGTCAAGCACGCTATCTACCTTCTGAAGGGTAGTGTTGGCCACTGGTGGGCCATCGAAGAGGAGAAGCGACCCGGTGAGGTGATCGGTTGGGAGGTTTTCCGGCGCGATTTCGTCACCAGATACTTTCCGAAGACGTATCTAGACAAGAAGATCAACCAGTTTAAGCGCCTGCGCCAAGGAGCGATGAACATCACCGAGTATGAAGCCAAGTTCATGGACATGTTAAGGTTTTGTCCTCACATGGCAGTGATAGATGATGAGCAGATCAGACATTTTGAGAAAGGCCTGAGTGCAGAACTGACAACACCTGCTTCTGCATTGGAGAATCGAGAGCAGTTTGCCACATTTGTGGAATCTGTCTGGAGGATTGAACGGTCAGTTAGGGAAAAGAGTGAGTCCATGATCAAGAACAGGCATGCTCAGTTCCAGAGACAGAGGTTCGATGGCTTCAAGAAGCCGAGGTTTTCAGCACCTTCTGGGTTAAGAGGTTCCAGTGTACCGTCGTAGTGGTCTCTGAGTAAGGGAAGAGGATATGGTTCTTCGTCATCAAAGGCACATAGTACAACTTATGTAGCAGTAACAGGTTCGTCTAGGCCACAACAACAGGACCAGTCATGCCATCTTGGTGGTTAGATCGGGCATTAGAAGTCAAATTGCCCAAGTAAATATGTTGAAGTGACGCAGCATCTGGGGCAGAATCAACAAGGGACAGATAGACAGCAACCCAGTAGTAGCATAGGGTGATGACGCGGTTAAGCGTCGCAAGCGAGATCATCTTCTCAAGGAAGCAGAGGATGTGAATAGCAAGCAACGACTCGATTCTATGCTATGAGTCAGCTGCAGGCGATAGTCAACCCCGAGTGGTGACTGGTCAGATGGAGTTATTTCATTCTGATTTGTCTTCTTCTTGCTTTATATATGTTCTGGTTGACCCAGGTGCTACGCACTCTTTTATCACACATTCTATGCTTGATAACTTTCTGTTACCTATTAGCTGTAAGAAAGATAGCTTGTTGTTAGAAACCCCTCTTGATGGTTCCTTGATGCTTAGAGAGGAGTGCCCATCTTGTGTCTTATCTTTTTTGCGACACATGATACAAGTGGATCTCATACCACTTGATATGCATGGATTTGATGTGATCCTTGGGATGGATACCTTAGAGAAGTATAAGGTTGTGTTGGAATGTGGTTCCAAGCAGGCAGTGTTTGAGGTTTGTGGAGAGAAGTGGATCTTCCAAGGAGATAGGAAGATTCTTTCGACGTGTCTAGTGTCAGCGATGGTGGTAGAAAAGTTGCTACGGCAAGGATGTAAGGTGTTCTTAGCTCACGTTGTGGATACCAAGGCAAAGGGTCTTAGCCTTGAGGAGGTGGCGGTTGTCCGAGAGTTTGTATATGTGTTTCCTGGTGAGTTCCTTGGTGTTCCTCCACCTTGAGAGATTGATTTCGAGATCAATCTGGTTCCAGGAATACAACCAGTTGCACAAGCACCGTATAAGATGGCTCTAGTAGAGATGGCAGAGCTAAAGAAGCAGTTACAAGAGTTGTTGGAGAAAGGTTTCATCTGACCAAGTACGTCACCTTGGGGTGCTCTGGTGTTGTTCGTTAAGAAGAAGGACGGGTCGATGCGGTTGTGTATAGATTATCGGTAGTTGAACAAAGTCACGATCAAGAATAAGTACCCGTTGTCGAGGATAGATGACATGTTCGATCAGTTGCATGGTGCTACACTGTTTTCAAAGATCGATCTACGGTCCGGATATCATCAGTTGAGGATTAAGGCGGATGACATACCAAAGTCAGCTTTTAGGATGAGGTATGGTCACTTTGAGTTTGTTGTTATGCCGTTTGGGCTAACCAATGCACCTGCTGCTTTCATGGATTTAATGAACAGGGTGTTCCGTTCATTTCTAGATCAGTTTGTTATAGTCTTCATAGATGACATCTTGATCTATAGTCAGGACAGTCAGAAGCATGAACAACATCTTCGACAAGTGTTGACTCTCCTTCGCCAGCATCAGTTGTATGCCAAGTTTAGTAAGTGTGAGTTCTGGTTCAAAGAAGTAACTTTCTTGGGTCATGTGATATCTACATAAGGAGTTAAAGTGGACCCGAAGAAGGTGGAGTCCATTGCAGAATGGGAACAGCCGAAGATGCCGACTGAAGTTCGTAGTTTCTTGGGTTTAGTAGGATACTATTGGAGGTTTATAAAGGACTTCAGCGTGATCGCGTTGCCGATGACAAAGTTGACCCAAAAAGACATACCTTTTGTCTGGAATGATCGTTTCCAGGAAGTTTTCCAAAGTTTGAAGGAGAAGTTGACTAGTGCTCTAGTGTTAGTCCTACCATAGCCTGGGAAAGGCTATGTTGTTTTCTGCGATGCTTCCAAGAAGGGCTTAGGATGTGTGCTGATGCAGGAAGACCATGTGGTTTCTTTTGCTTCGCGACAGCTTAAGAAACATGAAGAGAACTATCCGACTCATGATTTGGAGTTGGAAGCAGTGGTTCATGCGTTAAAGATTTGGAGACACTATCTTTATGGGGAAGTGTGTCAGATCTTTACAGATCATAAGAACTTGAAGTACATCTTCTCACAGAGTGAGCTAAACATGCAACAACGTCGCTGGATAGAGCTAATCAATGATTACGAATGCACCATCAAGTATCACCCTGGTAAGGCGAATGTGGTAGATGATGCCCTTATCTGAAAGTCTTCTTCTCTTCCTACAAAGAAGGCACAGTTGGGTTCCTTGGTATGCCATAAACGGGATATGTTTGTTTCTTTGCGGCAGATGAATGTGCAGATGGAAGTTTCCTTGTTAGCGAGACTTTTGGCATAGATGCAAGTCAAGCCTACGCTGAGTCAGCAAATCAAAGATGCACAACAAACAGATGATACAGTGCAGTTGATCAGGTCAGAGCTCGGTAGTGAAAAGCATGATGGGTTCCATGAGTCCGAAGATGGACTAGTTTGCTATCATAATAGGATGGTGGTCCACGATGCTAATGATCTGACGAAGCTAGTACTCGAGGAAGCACACACATCGATGTATGTTATGCATCTAGGAGTCACCAAGATGTATCATAATCTGAAGGACCTGTATTGGTGGTCTAGCTTGAAGAGAGATGTAACCGAGTTTGTGGCTAGGTGTGTGGTATTCCAACAAGTCAAGGCTGAGCATCAGAAGCTGGAAGGTATGTTGCAACCTATGCCGATACCGTAGTGGAAATGGGATCACATAACCATGGATTTCATAGTTAGTCTACCCAGGATAGCTTTGTGGACAAATTGACGAAGTCTGCCCATTTCATACATGTGAAGACAACATAAACATCTGAGAAGCTCGCTCATGTATATGTAGATGAGATAGTACACTTGCACGGGGTACCAGCAATGATAGTTTCCGACAGAGGTCCTCAGTTCATGAGTCATTTCTGGGAATAGTTGCACAAAGCGTTGGGAACACAATTGAGGTTCAACACCACTTTCCACCCACACACAGATGGACAGTCTGAAAGGACTATTCAAACTTTGGAGGATCTTCTTCGGGCTTGTGTTTTGCAGTTCCTAGGCAGTTGGGATGTGCATCTTAGTTTGACAGAGTTCACATACAACAATAGTTACCAGCGGAGCATTGACATGGCTCCTTATGAGGCCCTATATGGCAGGAAGTGCAGATCTCCTTTATGTTGGTATGAATCTGGTGAGTATCAGCTTTTGGGTCCAGAGTTAGTAAACAGACAACAGAAAAGATCAAAGTGATACAGCAACAGCTGAAAGTGGAACAGGACAGACAGAAGTCTTATGCAGACAATCGTCAACGACCTTTAGAGTTCCAAGTAGGAGACAAAGTGTACCTCAAGGTCTCACCTTGGAAAGGTGTGCTAAGGTTTGGCTGGAAAGGTAAGCTGGCACCCATGTATATGGGGCCATATCCAGTAATAGCACGTGTTGGCAAGGTAGATTACAAGTTAGAGCTACCTCCAGAGTTGCACAGGCTACATCCAGTATTCCACGTCAGCATGCTGAAGAAAATTCACCCAGATACAGGGACAGTGATATAGCCAGTCGAGGTTGAGCTTGATGAAGACGTGACCTACGAGGAAGGTCCTGTGATGGTCCTTGACAGAAGAGTAAAGAAGCTGAAGAGGAAGGACCTAGTTCTGGTAAAGGTTCTTTGGCATCATCGTGGCATTGAGGAAGCCACATGGACGCTCGAGGAAGAGATGAGGAGGAAGTACCCCTCACTTTTCTCTTCGTATTTCGAGGACGAAATCCCTTTGTAGAGGGTTATAGCTTGTAAGGACCCTGACCTCCATTTAGGGTTTATCATGTTTGCTTTGCCTAACCCTGGTGCTTAGTTGCTTGCTAATCACCCTTAGTGGTGATTAGGGTTTGTTTGTGCTTGTTGTGTGTTGGAGGTGCTACTTGCAATTAACCCAAGTCTAGGGTTGTTGAGCAAGTTTGTCACCTTGAGAGGTGTTTCTCTCTATCCTTGCTTCCTCTAGTGTTGAGAGGAAGGGTTGGGCTCGTTGCTTGAGTTTTCTTGGGCTTGGATGAGCCTTGTTGGGCCTTGTTGTGCCTTGCTTGACCTTGTTGGACCTTGTGTCAGCCTTGGGTGTGCCGGCCATGCCTTGTATCAGCCATAGGTGTGACGCCCAGGGAGGTGTGTCAGGCATGGTGTTGGGGTGTATCGTCCATGGACCCCCTTTGACCCTTTGACCTCATTTGTGTCACCACTAGTGGACACTTGGCGCTTGATGCTTGCATGTGGCAATGGCCTTGGACATGTGTTTAGGGCAAGATAGAGAGGTGGCATTGCCCATGGACAAGTGTCCCTAGGTGGGCGACACCTTGCCTTGTCTTACCTTGGTTTCTCCTCCATCCTCTCCTATATATGTGTTCCCTTTCTCTTGATAAGGATCCCTTTATTCTCTAGTTTCCCCTCCCCTTTGTTTGCATGACACCTCTTCCTTTGCAAAGCTTGGTGGCCGATCCTTATCTTTGGAGTCTTCTTCTTCTTCCTCTTGAGGTGGCTGAAGGTGTACTTGGTGCTAGGAGCTTGGAGCTTGCTTAAGGCGGGTTACATAACTCCTAACACTAATCATATTACCTTCTTCTATATTCTTATATGTTTTCTTGTGTTCATAATCGGCCATGTATGTTGCTAGATATGGTTCTTGCTTAGTTGCACCTTTAATCTTGTTTAGGGTTTCCTTGTTGAGCAACACTCCTTTCCCTCCTTGGTCTAGAGAAGTGACCTTGAGCTCTAGTAATATGAGCAATACCCCTCTCTCGTTTAATTTGATAGGTGAGCTTGTGTTTTAGTTGCTTGAGCAACACCCTCCTCTCACCATGGATTCGAGAGGTGAGCTTTTTGGTAGATGTAGACCTGTGTTGTGGTGGATCCTTGTGGTTGCCCGAGTTGTGATAGAGGTTGTGCAAGACCCCTCTATCTTGGTTGTTGAGAGGTGAGACGATCTTCTTGATCAATATAGGGTTTGGTACCCTTGTGCTTGAGGTTGATGATGATCTTGTTGGGTTGTATCTTTCATGATATGCCTTTGGGATGGTGCTGCCCGATACCCTCTCTTGGACTAGAGTTCTGGTTCAATATTATGAGGTTGTGTTGGGCGATACACCTTGGTCTTTGCCTTGTATGTTGGACGACAGGATGAGGCTAGCTTGGTTGGACGATAGACTTTCCTTTATTTCCCGTTTGAGTTGTACCCTTGGCCGTTATGTCTAGATGAGTATGGTTGTTGGTCGATACCTTTGTGAGTTGGACGATATGCCTTGTTGAGTGCCCTGCCCGATACACCTAGCTTGGGTAGTGGTTTGGTGCCCGATGTACCTTGAACGTCATGGATGCTCGACACACATGGATGCACGACACACATGGATGCACGACACACTTGTATGCACGACACATATGGTTGCATGATACACCTTGAGGTGGTAGCCCAACATCCTTGCTTTAGGCTTGGCCATTATATGGCTAGAGTGCTTGGGCAATATGAGGGAAGTTTCCCTGCCCGATACCACCTCTAGTGGGAGTACCCTGCCCATCACACTTCTTGTAAGGGTAGTGGGCACTTCTAGTGAGGGTCATGTTCCACCCGGAAACCCATCTGATAGTTCTTTATCATGCAATCACATTATTGTTGATAACAATTATGGTTTATGGTTTGTGAACAATTGACATGTTTGGTAATAGTAAGGTGGTTGATATAGTAGAAAGCACATATGTAAGCATGACATATCTAAAACTCTAATGACATGATATTACATGTGTTTATGATCATCTTGAATCATGTATATATAATGATGAGTAAATGATAAGTTTGGAAGTATATGAGTTGCTTCACATGATAATGTGCCCCATGTCTATGGTCACAGGGTTGAGGAATGAATGATAAAGCATATAATCATCAATGTTGCCCTATGCTTGATGGCATGCTCATTCTAGTAATTCCTTAATAGCTTCAGTTATCTCTATACTTGTGTATACTAACCTTGCAGTTGTTTCATGTGGATGCATAGCCAGGTAAAGGGATATGAGGTATGAATGTTTGAATGACACTACATTGATGGTCACTCTCGTTGATGAGATAACATGCATCACCTGTATAATGTGTTTAGGTCTGAGGACCTGAGTTTGGCTAAAGTGCCTAGTTGAAGTGTTATCCTCTGATGATGAGATCTGGGATTGTTATTGTAACAACCGACAATCAAATCGTTACTTATTAAGCGGAATTAAACATAAACAACAGATTGACAAAAATCACTAAAAATTTAAACCATTTTTTTTCAAAGAGATCCATTCCAAAGAAAACTCTTACTGAAAGGTCCAAAACCTTATATACACCATTATTCACATTGTACATATCTGGTACATCTCATCTCGAGAATAACATATAATAGTTGCTTTACCAAACTATATATGAGCAACATAAAACCTCGAGGCACGTAAGCCAAAATATCTTATTGATCATAAAACCAGTACGAACCAATTCCAAGGACCTGAGAGTATAGAGACGACACATAGGACTCATAACTATAAGACATGACAGACAGTACACTCAACCTGAGTTGTCACTGCTGCCTCAGCTGTTGTTCTTCCTCTACAGAAAGGTCTTCACCTCCTCGTACACGTCCACCTAAAAATTTGGGTCCCACAGGGGTGAGACAATTGTAATTGTCCCAGCGAGAGATATAACTCTCCGCCGACCATATTATTATCACTGGTTAATCATTTATAAACTGAGCTGAGGTTCTTATTATATTAACAGGAAGGATTAATCACTGTATGAACAGAATGAAGTAGTCTCCTTTCTTAAGGAGAACATTGCATCTACCCATGGTAGAATTAATAATTAACTACCTGCTTTGCAAGGAATGTAAAGAAACATAAATCACATCTATCCACTAAGGATGCATAAAAGAAATGTAACATCAGCCAAATGATTTCCGTATTTAAGCAAACATGCTAGGCGGCTGATTACATTTTACAATCACACTTAATCCCTGAGGAGATGAGGTATATCGCTCATCTCCAACTGACCATTGTGAAGTCGAAATTGGTACCATACAAGGTCAATGGCAGAGCCGGCTGCCAAGACCTCACCTGTCTCGACCAGTCCGAGACCACAGGCAGGACATCTCGTGTCACTGCTAAATAGGTTTCCAGAGTATACTGGCAACTTCGCTATGTAGAGCTACAACATCAACTGCACACTCTTCGGGAGAGAAAGATCTCATGTTTATCTAACATCCATCCTGACCTTCATCTTCGGGAGATTCGTGATACATCCATCCCGACACATATAATGAAGGATTGAGAGATCTCGTGTTTATCTCACGTCAATCCAACATTAGGGCGTACGGATATTTTCACCCATCACCCCGCATATTCAAAAATATGCGGTCTCCGGGTTATGCCGCGGAGCAACCCGTTTCACCATTCAGGGAGGGACCTGGCGCCGAATGGATCTATGGTCAGGGCACTACATGATAAAATTCCACTTGATTAATTAAGTGCATTAGCATATTCTTTTAGCATCAGTCAAGTTTTCACACAAGAATTATTATGACAAATGCTACAAAGAAAGGTATAATACATCTATCACGTACTTTTCAAATCATTAAAACATATGATACTTGGGATCTCAGTCCCTTATCATATTACTGGGAATTCATCACATAACATTGTTACCTCTGTAACTGGTAACCATTACCTCTAGGTCCTTAGACCAAGGTATTCATATCACTTGTTGTACGAGTATTCTCATGGCTCACAAGGCCATTCACATCTTGTCACCTCTCACTAGGCAACAACTTATTCACATGGCTCACAAGGCCATTCACATCTTGTCACCTCTCACTAGGTAACTACTTATTCACATGGCTTACAAGGCCATTCACATCTTGTCACCTCTTACTAGGAAACAACTTATTCACATGGCTCACAAGGCCATTCGCATCTTGTCACCTCATACTAGGCAACAACTTATTCACATAATACTTGTTATGTAAGTATTTAACATGCCTTACAAGGCTTATGCAATAAGAGAAATACAACCTTCCCATCATTAGGGTTAGGGTTTTACCTTTCTTATCGATTAGGGTTTCTCTTACATATCATTACCCTTCATTAGGGTTAGGGTTTTCCATTATTAACCATTTAGGTTTTTAAGATCATATTATCAATGATCAAACCCTAATTCATTGCTCCACACATCTAGGAGCAAACATTGATAATCTAAGTATTCAATCATACTTATTTATTCTCATCATTTATCATTAAATGAATCATCAACACAAAGTATGAGTTCATCTCTCATCCTTACCAGGGTATGATTACATCATACTTTATTAACTTGGCTTAATCCTTTCTCAAGGTATGTTAGCCCACACTTAGCAAAGTGCATTAAACTCATTACATTTCAATGTAACAATTGACATAACACACTTCATGTGTTACTCATCCAAGTATATTGGATTTAAGGTGCATCAAGGTACATCATCCTTGAAATGCTGGATGTGATATCTATCATGTCTTGATGTATCACTCCCCTCATTACTTTTAACTTACTTAAGTTCATCAACTTATCTTGTATTAGGGTATTTCCCATCCTAATACTTTATGCACTAACTCATCACATTTATCATGTAATGTATTGTTCATAAGTCACACATTTGAATTACCCAACCATCATCAATGATATTGACTCATCTCAGGTTAAGGTATTATTGATATAAGGTTGTCCATTATCAACCACTCTAGGTGCTTCTCCTATCAAGGTATTAGCCACACCATTACTTGGTGTTACACTCATCACTCCTAAGAGTGTCTTGCCCTCACCTTTATAAGGTGTATAAGGTTAAAGATGTGCTTATGTTCACCATATCGAGTTGTAGGTGTACAAGCACCACCATATCAGGTTGGAGGTATATGACCATCATCCATATCGGGCTAGAGGTGTTTGTATGTGTTACCCATGATACTTATGAGGTATCAATCCATCACCATGTCGGGCTAGTAGTACATTCAATCACCCTATCGGGCTAGTCACCATCTAGGGTTAGCCATGATGGTTTAGGGTTACCATATCGTCTAGGGTTGTGTATCGTGCAACCATGTCGTGTAACTATGTCATGCAACCATGTCATGCAAGGTCATGTAGGCCTCATGATACTAAGTACCAATGATTTATTATATGATCATATCGTGCAATAGCACTTGTTACTCTTCACTTATATCGGGTTACCCAAATTAGGGTTTCTTGTCAACTTACAAGTATACAATTGACCTTGTATCGTGAATGGAGTCTATAATAGACTTCCTATCATGCAAGAGGTTTATACTACACCCCCATATCATTCAATAAGGTTTACAAACCTATTCATATCATTTTAGTGAAATAGGTGCATCATCATATCGGGTTAGAGGTGCTTGCTTATGTGCATGCACCCGATATCACTTTTATAAGGTGATACCATAATCTTCAAGCTCTAGACCTTTGTTCTAACTGATATAATTCATGGAAACAGGTCTAAGAAACTAATTGAACTCATAATTTCATCAACTATTTCAGGAAATTTCAGAATTAAAAGTATTTCACTAATTATAGCAATTTAGGTGAAGAATAATAACATGGTTGAGTTCAAGTGATATAACCCGCCTTAAGAACCACTTCAAAGCTTCAAGCTCCAAAGATTCATGTTCCTAAGGGTGAATATGACTTTATAAAAGGTCCAAGGCTCGTTCACAACTCCTTCATATAAAAGGAATCACCATGGATAAGCAATTGGTGAAGAAGAAAAGAAAAGAAGATCAAAACCCTAAATTCATGCTTCAACCCAATGTTGAAGATGATCTTATCCTCACCTTAGGGTTAAGTTTTGAGTTCCTTGGCTCCTTGGCCGACAACCCACCACTCTTGGGCGATATGGACTTCCTCTTGGCCGACACAACCTTGCTTGTGGCCGATACCCCCTCACTTGTGGCCAAAATCACTTCAATTGGCCGATATCAACTTGCTATGGACAATATCAACATGGTATGGCCGATACACTTTTTATGGCCGATACCCAAGGCCTATGCACGATACCCTTGTGCCCTTGCATTATATGCCAACCCTATTTCCCGATATGGCACTCACTTGCACGATATGGCACTCAACTCTTCACCCTATTGGCCGATATCACCTTATATGGCCAATTTCACCTACTTGGCCGATATGCTTTTGCTATGGGCAATATCCAAGGGCCTATGCACGATACCCTTGCTTTCCTGCACGATACAAGAGCCCCATGCACGATACCACAAGGTAGGAGGGTGGTAAGGGTCGAAAAATTTCACTTAAGGGTGAAACTAGGGGTATATATATTTGTTGATCATGAAGAAAGGCAAAAATGAGGTGTCAACATTTTGAGCTAGTAGGTGCCACGTGTCATGCATGGGTGACACGTTTACATGCATGCATCAACATTTATATTGTCTTGAAAAATGGTTGAGGGTCATCTTGAGATGCAAATTCGTCCATTGCTTATCCATTTGGATAAGTCATCTAGGTTTAATCACTATTTTATGTCAAGCCGATACACTTTTTCTAAGGAAACTTGTTGGCCGTCATACCTCACCTCCTTGAGGTTCTTTGCACGATATGGACTTTTCCAAGAGTTCACAAAACGATATGGGACACCTCCTTGGGCTCCATGTCCAATAGGAACTCATATATAAGCTTTTCAACTTGATACAACTCAAGTTAAGCTTCCAAATTCAACCCTTTTTCTTGGTCATTTCATCACCAAGAGTATCATCACTCATAATTGATTCAAACATGGTGTATCATTCATTATCTATCCTCTAAATGATACATAGAGGAAATATAAACACTCTAGAGGTGTTAATTTGCATATCAACCCCACATTTTGGGTAAATTACAATTTGTAGCAAAATTGGTGCACAAGGTACCAGCATTGTTCAAACAAGTTCAAACTTGGAATTTAGGCTTTCCACAAGACACCACCTTGCATCATTCTCTCAATAATGATGCTACAACACAAGAGGCATGTTCAACACGTGACATTTTGCATTATAGCCCCTTAATTTGGGTAAATTGCACTTTGGTCCAAAACAAAGGAAAATTGCTCAAACAACATTCAATCGGGACCAAACTAGAAACATGAGTGTGTCACATGATAACAAAGCACCTTAGAGGATTATATTAAAGTTCTAATAAACTTAATTAGCCAAAACAAATAGGGTTAACTAATAACCCAGGTCAAGGTCGTTACAAGTTATAAACCCCTAACAAGGATTTCATCCCCAAAATCCCAGGTAAAGGAAGACAGATATTATTCATTCATCATACCATCAAGTCTCCACATAACATCTTAATGTCATGGAGATGACATAGAACTTTGATCAACACAAAGTTCTTCCACACAGGGTTATCATTGAATCTTTCACACAGGGCACATATTCCACTGTATTTTTCATTATTGACTGTAGAGTCAACTCTATGTCAGGTAATACTTTTCTTAGTTAGGGAAACATCATTCATACCTTATTTAACTCAGGTGTCATACCTTACTGATTTGTCACCTTTCTCAACTTACAACTTTATGTGACAAAATTCTGGGAAGTCTCCCATACTCCTCATTTAGCATTTTACTTTTAAAGGAAAGACCAGAGTCATGTCCTGTCGTCCACTTGTGACTACAAGTCTTGTCATATATCTGCTGTGTCATCTAATCTACTGACACAACATTAAACTTTCTTACTACTTGTACCAACTATCTCATTAGTTGTACATTCTCTTATAATAAGGGGAGGTTACTTATCAATTAAGAACTTATCTTAGAGGTATCTTTAGATGTTATGTATAAACTGCCTCAACAATCTGAATAGGGATATTCTAGGAAGTTATCTTTAGCTTGATCAACTTTTCCAAAACAATTCTACTATTGTTCCTTCAACTCATACATCTTTGTTGATGTCATGTTTATGCGGAGCATAAACCCCTAACATGTGATGTCCATACTATTTTATGTAACTAGACTGATTTCACAGTTGGCCATACCGGGTAACCAACATAAATCAGTTGATTAGGAGTTATGCTTTTACTTTTCCATATCACTTGATACTTCTTAGATACCAGAATTTCTTATCTTGGTATCCATCACATGTGTCAAAAACACATCACATCCTCATCTTTCTTTCATCTTGGGACATTACTTGTTACACATATCTTTATCTTGGAACCAAAGTTCAAGACAAACTGATACTTTTCTAAGTATCCATCAATTGAAAATTTTTAACTTATGCACATAAAGTGTCATAAGACCCACTTGATTGCCATGTCCCATAAGGGAAAGAACACAAAGGAACATATTCCTATTATCACCCCATCATCATCCAGGGTTGTTTATCAAAGAGAAGAGATTATCATCTCCTCTGATTATTGCATGAACTTTCAACTATTCATGAGTCATTTACTTGTGTTTCATCCTAGGTTCCTTGCCATCAGCATAGGAATTATAAGGATGATTACATGTCATTATTCCTTTCTTTGTTATTGTCTAAAATGTTCATGAGCATTTTGTGATTTTATCACATTTCCCATTTCCACATCATGGGAAAAGATCTTTACTATTCACACATGCTTTATTTGACAGGGATCATCTCCCTTGTTCTCATTCTCTTATCATGAGAATTATACTTTTCATTTCCTCATACATACAGATTGATCTGAGATTATCTCATATTTCCCCTTTATTGCACTTAGGATGTGATACAAATGTCCATACCATATTTCCAGTTTCATTATGCTCACTAGATTGTCTCAAAATGACTACTTGATCAGAGTAATCAGAAAGATAACAATCTAAGAGTTCCATACTCACCTTATCTCCAATAATTATATACCTGGCCAGGGTATACAAGTACTGAGATTAAGTAGTATGCACTTTGTTTACTATCATATTCCTTACTTTTGTATAACAACCAACACATGATTTAACATTCCTGGATTTTCTCCAGGCATCTCTTCTATACCTCATCCTTTTTCACACAGATAAGAGCAATTATAGAGCATTTAAAAGAATACTGAATAGATATAAATTCTAGTTCTCATCATTTCTTCCCTATGTCCCCATAGGGCAATCAATAGGGAAGTCCATAATAGTAATCCTTTTTAGGATTAGCAGGGAACATCAAAATAAAGCATATCAAAAATGAAAAGCTCTATATGACTATTACCCCTCGCGGTCACCCACCACTTTAGGTCGACTCAACACATAGAGTCTAGTTGTTTCATGTTGTTGCTTTTGCCTTTTCACATTATTGGGTTGTAACTTTCATAAGCCTTGCCGAGTCTACCTCGGTTGTTGAGTCATTTCCTCCTTTCTTTTTGAACAAAAGAGTTTAGTGTGCTCAACATATCCATAACTATAGCATGTCTTGTCCTCGTACCATGGTCTTATCGATCTTATTACCGATGTAGAGACTAAGCCATGGGTTCTTACAGGTGAAAAGTTAAGACCCTTGCCTTTACTTAGTGGCTAATGCCCTGGTACACTAGGCATTTATTGTACTGGTGGCAACAAAAACTTTGTCTTTTTAGAACAACTAGGCACATGTCTCTAGAATTGTAGAGACCTTTCCATATTTCTCAACTTATTACCCCATCTTGGGCATTACCATCACAGATATACTATCTGTCTATACTCATGGCAGAGTCTATTTTCTTGCCATATGCCAATCCTTCCCACATTTTCCACTGTTCCAACATGACTATGTCATTCAGGAACCTTTTCAAAGCCCAAAGTTTCTATATTGAGGACTGGTAACCTAGGTTGTAATGCTAGTATCCAGTCTACTATATGCATCACTATTATCCTAACTTGCCCAACAAAAGCATAAACATAGGATTCTCTATCTTGATCGGGTCATGATGGGAATTCTCAGGCACTCATTCTTCTCTTTCCTGATCCCTTGCACCCTCTCTTGGTGCAACAACATTTCTCTCAGCAACATGTTCCTCGTGTTCTCCAGTCATTTTTAAACTTCACCCTTTCTTCTGCATAAGAAGAAGTCACTATAGGGCATACTAGAGGACACTAACACAGACTCAACACCTTAGTCCTATGTCTCTGTAGACTCAGCGAACCTTAAGCTCTGATACCAAAACTGTAACGACCGATAATCAAATCGTTACTTATTAAGCGGAATTAAACATAAACAACAGATTAATAAAAATCACTAAAAATTTAAACCATTTTTTTTCAAAGAGATCCATTCCAAAGAAAACTCTTACTGAAAGGTCCAAAACCTTATATACACCATTATTCACATTGTACATATCCGGTACATCTCATCTCGAGAATAACATATAACAGTTGATTTACCAAACTATACATGAGCAACATAAAACCTCGAGGCACTTAAGCCAAAATCTCTTATTGATCATAAAACCAGTACGAACCAATTCCAAGGACCTGAGAGTACAGAGACGACACATAGGACTCATATCTATAAGACATGACAGACAGTACACTCAACCTGAGCTGTCGCTGCTGCCTCAGCTTTTGTTCTTCCTCTGTAGAAAGGTCTTCACCTCCTCGTACACGTCCACCTAAAAATTTGGGTCCCATAGGGGTGAGACAATTGTAATTGTCCCAGCGAGAGATATAACTCTCCGCTGACCATATTATTATCACAGTTAATCATTTATAAACTGAGTAGAGGTTCTTATTATATTAACATGTAGGATTAATCACTGTATGAACAAAATGAAGTAGTCTCCTTTCTTAAGGAGAACATTGCATCTACCCATGGTATAATTAATAATTAACTACCTGCTTTGCAAGGAATGTAAAGAAACATAAATCACATCTATCCACTAAGGATGCATAAAAGAAATGTAACATCAGCCAAATGATTTCCATATTTAAGCAAACATGCTAGGCGGCTGATTACATTTTACAATCACACTTAAGCCCTGAGGAGATGAGGTGTACCGCTCATCTCCAACCGACCATTGTGAAGTCGAAATCGGTACCATACAAGGTCAATGGCAGAGCCGACTGCCAAGACCTCACCCGTCTCGACCAGTCTGAGACCACAGGCAGGACATCTCGTGTCACTGCTAAATAGCTTTCCAGGGTATACTGGCAACTTTGCTATGTAGAGCTACAACATCAACTGCACTCTCTTCGGGAGAGAAAGATCTTGTGTTTATCTAACATCCATCCCGGCCTTCATCTTCGGGAGATTCGTGATACATCCATCCTGACACATATAATGAAGGATTGAGAGATCCCGTGTTTATCTCACGTAAATCCAACATTAGGGCGTACGGATATTTTCGCCCATCACCCCCGCATATTCAAAAATATGCGGTCTCTGGGTTATGCCGCGGAGCAACCCGTTTCACCATTCAGGGAGGGACCTGGTGCTGAATGGATCTATGGTCAGGGCACTACATGATAAAATTCCACTTGATTAATTAAGTGCATTAGCATAATCTTTTAGCATCAGTCAAGTTTTCACACAAGAATTATTATGGCAAATGCTACAAAGAAAGGTATAATACATCTATCACGTACTTTTCAAATCTTTAAAACATATGATACTTGGGATCTCAGTCCCTTATCATATTACTGGGAATTCATCACATAACATTGTTACCTCTATAACTGGTAACCATTACCTCTAGGTCCTTAGACCAAGGTATTCATTTCACTTGTTGTACGAGTATTCTCATGGCTCACAAGGCCATTCACATCTTGTCACCTCTCACTAGGCAACAACTTATTCACATGGCTCACAAGGCCATTCACATCTTGTCACCTCTTACTAGGTAACAACTTATTCACATAATACTTGTTATGTAAGTATTTAACATGCCTTACAAGGCTTATGCAATAAGAGAAATACAACCTTCCCATCATTAGGGTTAGGGTTTTACCTTTCTCATCGATTAGGGTTTCTCTTACATATCATTACCCTTCATTAGGGTTAGGGTTTTCCATTATTAACCATTTAGGTTTTTAAGATCATATTATCAATGATCAAACCCTAATTTATTGCTCCACACATCTAGGAGCAAACATTGATATCCTAAGTATTCAATCATACTTATTTATTCTCATCGTTTATCATTAAATGAATCATCAACACAAGGTATGAGTTCATCTCTCATCCTTACCAGGGTATGATTACATCATACTTTATTAACTTGGCTTAATCCTTTCTCAAGGTATGTTAGCCCACACTTAGAAAAGTGCATTAAACTCATTACATTTCAATGTAACAATTGACATAACACACTTCATGTGTTACTCATCCAAGTATATTGGATTTAAGCTGCATCAAGGTACATCATCCTTGAAATGCTGGATGTGATATATATCATGTCTTGATGTATCACTTCCCTCATTACTTTTAACTTACTTAAGTTCATCAACTTATCTTGTATTAGGGTATTTCCCATCCTAATACTTTATGCACTAACTCATCACATTTATCATGTAATGTATTGTTCATAAGTCACACATTTGAATTACCCAACCATCATCAATGATATGGACTCATCTCAGGTTAAGGTATTATTGATATAAGGTTGTCCATTATCAACCACTCTAGGTGCTTCTCCTATCAAGGTATTAGCCACACCATTACTTGGTGTTACACTCATCACTCCTAAGAGTGTCTTGCCCTCACCTTGATAAGGTGTATAAGGTTAAAGATGTGCTTATGTTCACCATATCGAGTTGTAGGTGTACAAGCACCACCATATCGGGTTGGAGGTATATGACCATCATCCATATCGGGCTAGAGGTGTTTGTATGTATTACCCATGATACTTATGAGGTATCAATCCATCACCATGTCGGGCTAGTAGTACATTCAATCACCCTATCGGGCTAGTCACCATCTAGGGTTAGCCATTACGGTTTAGGGTTACCATATCGTCTAGGGTTGTGTATCGTGCAACCATGTCGTGTAACTATGTCATGCAACCATGTCATGCAAGGTCATGTAGGCCTCATGATGCTAAGTACCAATGATGTATTGTATGATCATATCGTGCAATAGCACTTGTTACTCTTCACTTATATCCGGTTACCCAAATTAGGGTTTCTTGTCAACTTACAAGTATACAATTGACCTTGTATCGTGCATGGAGTCTATAATAGACTTCCTATCATGCAAGAGGTGTATACTACACCCCCATATCGTTCAATAAGGTTTACAAACCTATTCATATCATTTTAGTGAAATAGGTTCATCATCATATCGGGTTAGAGGTGCTTGCTTATGTGCATGCACCTGATATCACTATTATAAGGTGATACCATCATCTTCAAGCTCTAGACCTTTGTTCTAACTGATATAATTCATGGCAACAGGTATAAGCAACTAATTGAACTCATAATTTCATCAACTATTTCAGAAAATTTCAGAATTAAAAATATTTCACTAATTATAGCAATTTAGGTGAAGAATAATAACATGGTTGAGTTCAAGTTATATAACCCGCCTTAAGAACCACTTCAAAGCTTCAAGCTCCAAAGATCCATGTTCCTAAGGTTTAAGATGAATTTATCAAAGGTCCAAGGCTCGTTCACAACTCCTTCATATACAAGGAATCACCATGGATAAGCAATTGGTGAAGAAGAAAAGAAAAGAAGATCAAAACCCTAAATTCATGCTTCAACCCAATGTTGAAGATGATCTTATCCTCACCTTAGGGTTAAGTTTTGAGTTCCTTGGCTCCTTGGCCGACACCCCACCACTCTTGGGCGATATGGACTTCCTCTTGGCCGAAACAACCTTGCTTGTGGCCGATACCCCCTCACTTGTGGCCAAAATCACTTCAATTGGCCGATATCAACTTGCTATGGACAATATCAACATGGTATGGCCGATACACTTTTTATGGCCGATACCCAAGGCCTATGCACGATACCCTTGTGCCCTTGCATGATATGCCAACCCTCTTTCCCGATATGGCACTCACTTGCACGATATGGCACTCAACTCTTCACCCTATTGGCCGATATCACCTTATATGGCCAATTTCACCTACTTGGACGATATGTTTTTGCTATGGGCAATATCCAAGGGCCTATGCACGATACCCTTGCTTTCCTACACGATACTAGAGCCCCATGCACGATACCACAAGGTAGGAGGGTGGTAAGGGTCGAACAATTTCACTTAAGGGTGAAACTAGGGGTATATATACTTACTGATCATGAAGAAAGGCAAAAATGAGTTGTCAACATTTTGAGCTAGTAGGTGCCACGTGTCATGCATGGGTGACACGTTTAAATGCATGCATCAACATTTATCTTGTCTTGCAAAATGGTTGAGTATCATCTTGAGATGCAAATTCGTCCATTGCTTATCCATTTGGATAAGTCATCTAGGTTTAATCACTATTTTATGTCAACCCGATACACCTTTTCTAAGGAAACTTGTTGGTCGTCATACCTCACCTCCTTGAGGTTCTTTGCATTATATGGACTTTTCCAAGAGTTCACAAAACGATATGGGACACCTCTTTGGGCTCCATGGCCGATAGGCACTCATATATAAGCTTTTCAACTTGATACAACTCAAGTTAAGCTTCCAAATTCAACCCTTTTTCTTTGTCATTTCATCACCAAGAGTATCATCACTCATAATTGATTCAAACATGGTGTCTCATTCATTATCTATCCTCTAAATGATACATAGAGGAAATAGAAACACTCTAGAGGTGTTAATTTGCATATCAACCCCACATTTTGGGTAAATTACAATTTGTACCAAAATTGGTGCACAAGGTATCAGCATTGTTCAAACAAGTTCAAACTTGGAATTTAGGCTTTCCACAAGACACCACCTTGCATCATTCTCTCAATAATGATGCTACAACACAAGAGGCATGTTCAACACGTGACATTTTGCATTATAGCCCCTCAATTTGGGTAAATTACACTTTGGTCCAAAACAAAGGAAAATTGCTCAAACAACATTCAATCGGGACCAAACTAGAAACATGAGTGTGTCACATGATAACAAAGCACCTTAGAGGATTATATTAAAGTTCTAATCAACTTAATTAGCCAAAACAAATAGGGTTACCTAATAACCCAGGTCAGGGTCGTTACAGTTATCCCCAGTGATGGGAATGCCTTGTGAGGCAATGGTTTCTTGTGATGAGGGATTGAGATCCTGGGATATTGTGATGGTGGTAACAATAATGTAGCTTAATGTTATATATGTGATACCACTTGTTTTCCTCAAAAATCCACTTAAAATATACAAATGAATTACAGTGGAATATATTATGTAGTTGCCCTGGCCATAGATCCATCATCGTCAGTAGCTGGTGATGGTGAAATAGGTTCTCCTGTGGGTTAACCTGGAAGCGCATATTATTGAATATGTGTGGTTTCTCCTAGCCGAAAATGAGGAGGTTAGAGTGCAACTTCGGTTGTAGACTCAAGATTTGTATAAGAGCACGGTGAACAGGCCCATGGCTCAGTGTGATAGAGCATGAATGCGTTCATGGCTCAGGGAGCACGGTGAACTGTACCAAGGCGGGCTAGAGAAAGGGTAGCCTACGGGAGATGACCTTGTGACTGAGGCCACTTAAGCATGAGATTGCGGTCCTACTTTGGTTCTCGTGCACTGACCATGAGGTGGGTGGTTGTGGAGTCTGGCTCTTCCATTGACCTTGTATGGCACCGGCTTGGGTTTCACAATCAAAGGTTGGATTTGAGCGGTACGACTCACTTCCTCAGGGCATACTAACATGTAATCCAGCCGAATAGTATTCATTGCTTAAGGCAAAACATAGAACATTGGTTGAGGCCTTTCTTGTATAGTTGATCTTGTTATACATTGTAGTTACTTATACATTCCTTATATTATGTGGTAAGATCTTATAAATCTTATCTTGTCAATTATGTTCCATAAAGAAATACTTGGTTATATGCATTCCATACATCTTGGTAAGCTCGATGGTAATAACAATCTTGCTCTATAGATTTCTCTTATTCTATGTTTTATCAGTTATCTGTTGTTGTTGCTTTAATCTTTCTGAGGTTTTATGGTTTTGGCGGGGAGTTATGTTTCTCACTGAGACTGTGTGTCTCACCCCGTTGGTTTACAACTTTTTTAGGTGTTCATGCTAGACGTGGTGGTGGTCGCGGGGTTGCGGCCGAGCAGCAAGGCGAGCAGTAGAAGGCAAGAGATGGATATGCTGCTGTTTTGGTTGTTTTATAGAAGAGTCTTAGAGTCATCCCTGTACTCTTAGGTCCTCGGAGGCGTTTTGATGTAGTTTTACGATGTATAGATGATGAAGCTTTGTATATTCTGCTGCTGGCTGGATGTGGCCCGTTATGTATATATATACAGGTGATGAACTCATGTGATGACAAGAAAGCGGATATGTTAAGTTGTGAACACGTATCTAGACTTGTAGATGTTTATATAACCTTGTCTTCTTGCAGGATGAGGATCTGAATGTAATAGTTTCTTGGCTTATCTGCTTCCTGAAATCGGTTTTAATTACCCCCATGTTTTTGGTAAGAGGTGGTTTATGGTGTTTTCCGCACGTTTTCACGTAACACCTCATTGTCTGTGTGATAGAGGGATGTGTCGCCACACTATTCCTTGTTGCGGCCCACACAACATCAATCACTTAGTTGAAGTCACCAAAGATGTACTGCTAGCATCTTGTCCTAGGACTTGACTCCATTCAGAGACTAATCTCTTACTAACTTGCAGCTTATGACACTAAACAGGTTTTAGGGGAGAGAGACACAAATGCATGGAGCATCAAAGATAAATTTACATAGTGTCATCAATTCACCCGACAGCTTGTTATTACCACATTGAACCCAATTCGTGGGATCTCCACTCTTTTGGGTTGGGTTGCTACTGCCTATGAATAAGAAGGGGTTTCAATCACATCTCCAACCTAAATTTCTCAACTAATGCCATATTAAGACATATAGTCAAAGGATTGGCTTTATAAGAAAAAAGGTACCTACGTAGTCAAGCCTTGACCCCACAAGACACTAACTCCCTTACAGACTTAAGTCTGACTTGGATGTGTCAATGTTGTTTTAATTATACTTGTCAATCTTTATATCTTTTATAGTTGTATTGTTATTAATATGAAATGAAATTGCAGGAATCATAGTTATTTTCAATAGCTAACTTAGATTAAAATCTATGCAGCCATTCAACTTCCAATTCAATTTCATATATAAAACACCCAACTAAGCTTCAGAAGAAGACCAAGACAATCCATAAAACAACACATTTTCTTATTAGGAAAATATTTCACAAGACACCATTACTCCTAGAGTTCATGACAAACCGACATGTATTATTATATCATTCTACTACCAAAGGATATTTGTCATAATGAAGTCAAGGTAACACGTTCCCTTTACATACCTCAATACTCTATGAAGAGATTTCTAAATGGGTCTTAGCATGATCATTCGCGTATCTACTCAACTTGTACATAATAAACATAATGTATGTACTTGTGCGGTTCTTAAGATACATCAAACTTCCAATATCCAAAAAGGTATCGTAATTAATTCATTAGAACTCTAGTCACATTCTTATACAAGACATTTTGATGAGTTCATATAGAGTCTTAACATGGTTGCATGATGTGTACTCAAACTTCTCTAGTATCCTCTCAACATAATGAGACTCTAAGAGAGTTATACCATTAGTAAATCTCATGATTTTAGGCCTTAAAATCACATAAACGACTTTTATATATATTTCATCTAAAACTTGTTACATAAGAATGATAGTCTAATTTATACTTTTATATTCGAAACAAAACATCATCTATGTATAACAACATGAATCAACCATTGACGATTTTTACAGTAGATAAATTTATCAAAATTATTAAATGAAGCATTTCATTGATAGTACTCTATCAAACATCTCATATCATTGCTTAGGAGCTTGTTTCAATCCATGCAATAGCTTTCATAAATTTACACACTTTTATGCTCATTCCTACAATGCACAAATCTATCAGGTTATTCCACACATATATATATATATATATTCTCATGAATATTACCGTGTAAGAATATGGAATTCTCATTCATTTATTGAATATGAGATTATATGTGACAACCAATGTCTTTAGCATTCAGATTGTGTTCATGAAGGAAACATAGAATATGTATCAAAATACATTATTCCTTTGGAGTGTAAAATCCTTAGCAACTAGCCTAGCAAAGTACATTATTCATTATCCAGTCTGAATTTATTTTCATCTTAAGGATCCATTTACTAACAACTTTAGAACAACTAGAAGACAAATCTATAAATTCCCACAATTGATTTGAGAGAATTCATAATATTTCTTTGTTAACAAATTCTTTCAAAACTAAGCTTCTAGAGAATCCATAGCATGTTTTGAAAGGAACAAGATCATCTTTGATATTATAAGTGAGAAACTCACTTCTATCATCCTTGAAAATCTTAGTACGTTAACTTCTCCTTTGTTCAGCCATTTCATCAGAATCAATAAATTCAGAAATAGCAACTTCTAAGTTGCCCCCCACATTTCTCATCCTTTCTATGTACTCGATAAAAGACCATGGGTATAATGAATCTTTTATAAGATATAGATACACCCATTTTTCATGGGAAACACATTATCACATAATGTCGTACGTAATATCACAATTGTATAAACCTTATAGCCTAAGATTTTAGATTTTACAATCATAAATCTAAAGGCGTAACTTGTCTTTACATGACCCAATAAAATGGCATCAACTGTTTTTTTTTCTAATTTCTTTTCTTTTGTGTTCAGAGACATATACCTTAGTAAAAATGCCCCTACATTTGAAGATATTAGAGGAACAATTCTTTCTCAATCAATAACTCATTCAGGTTACTCTTAATATGTCTACGGAAAACTTTATTCAAAAAATGACAAGCCATAGTCAAAGTTTCTTCCACATATTTATGAGTAAACTTGAGGTCTGGAGAAAGTTATTATCCATTTAAATAAGGAATTAGATTTTACATTCTACAATCCCAATAAACCATGGTGTATACGGAGCAACAACCTTCATGAACTACACAGTGGAGTTGTTAAAATTTCAACAAATAAGTTCAAGATATGTTCTTCTCCCCATCAGACCTTAATCATTTAACTACCTTACTAGTTTGAGTTTTAGCTTCCATCTAAAATATTTTGAATTTTCTAATGTCTCAATTTTACTTTAAAGTAAAATGACATAACAATATCTACACAAATCATCCACATATATTATTAAATAGCAATTTCCAGTTCCTATAAGTAACTTCATTAAATTCACAGATGTTATGGTGAACTAAATCTAGAATTTTAGAATTCTTATTATAAAAAGAAATTCTTCTAGGCAATTTAGTTTACATATATAATTTACATCTTTTAGAATTAATGTCGGATTTCGGAACCAATTCATGATTCATCATTTATTTCATTGAGACAACAAAATATGTCTCAAACAATAATGTTATATATTAGATGAAACAAGATTCATGCATACTGAACTATATTCATTCAAATATAGCAATTTGAAATATGTTCAGCAAGAATCTTAAACTTGTTCTCCTTGTTACACAAATATCACTTGCTAAAGAACATAGTATCACGAAGGTATGTAATAATAACTTATTACATTTTACAGTCTATTACAAAACCATCTCATTTAATAATCGAGATTTCAGGTTTTAAAGTTACATATCTATCATTAAGGTTCAAGAAAATAATTATCTAATTATAATATCCTTAATTTCGGATGTGGCAACCTTCTATCCTTTGTATATAAAGGACATACTTTGTTATTAGCCATAGATATATGTACTATCTTTAATTTCTTATCTTTGGTCTTAGCACTAAAATTAACTGTCGGGTAAGAACTAACATGTAAGTTGATATTTTTATCTTTCAGGTGTACGTCTTGTTTATTAATCTCTAACATGAGACCGCTCATTGACATTCTCCTTTATATTTGAGATATATGTCAAACGACTTCTTAAAATATTAGGAATATCTCAACTATAGACATAACAATAAAATTTTCAAGTGTACATCTTGTTTATTAATGTCTAACATGAGACTACTCATTGACATTCTCCTTTATATTTGAGATATATGTCAAACAACTTCCCAAAAAATTAAGAATATCTCAACTATAGACATAACAAAAAAAATTTCAAGCATTTAATGCATGCATCCAAAATTTTATACACCAAGAATTAAAACATTAATTACTTGTTCAAGAATAGATTTACCTCTACTAAATAAAATGTTTAGAAATATTATAAACTTTGAAACGCAGCACTGTTTAGTACCCTTATTCTCAGTTTTATATTTTATTTCTACCATCCCTATACAATGTCATGGAAATAAGTAATACTTGCTAAGAGCATAAATTATACAATTTGTATTTTTAACACAAACAAAATTAACTCTTGGCATCTCGTATCAGCCCTTTTCCAACTAGAAATAATATTCGCATTGTTGATATTAGTTTTATTTAGTTCCGGTTGTTCCTATTCTTCATACCCATATATTATGCCAATTATATATTCAACATTGCTAATATACAACGTTCAAAACAATAAATTTCAGGCATATGTTTATTGTTAATTCTAACGCACGTACCATGATCTACATTGTTAATTAACGACAAAGAATGATTTCTTTAAAATTGTTAGTTAATTTAGGTGTAAACGTCGTTACATGCAACAACAAACAGTTGCAAAAAAAATTAACAATTGCATGTAGATCAAGATAAAATATATAAGAATAAAACATTGTAGGAGAACATAAATAAAAGAGTAAGAAACTCCTGACCGGATCGTCCAGTTGAGAAACAAGACATGTATATTTGCATATACGTATATACTTAAAGAAATCATTGTCTTACAATCCTTCAGATAAGCGATGTTCTTCCGGTCCATCCAGTCATTAAGAATGCAGCAAAGTCTATATCCTTGGCTCGTCTTGCTAACACTTGACGCCAAGTCGCTCCGCATGTCTGCTTGCGTTTAACGTCGCTCTTCCGGCACGTCAATTTGATGCCGAAATATTTGCACCACTAGTGCAGCCCAACGATCGCATGTACCACCACCCGGATAGATCGTGTCAAAGGAATAGAAGGACAACATTATTCGTCTCGTTTAGGAGAAAAATCTCCATGAGACAACTTTTGTGAATGCTTAGTTCGTTCCGAAGACAAGTCTCCACGAAGCAGCAATTCTGACAGGTGAAGGAAAAGAAGAGAAACACTCTGTCAAAGAGACACATCTCTCGTCTCTTGTAAACGGCGGCTGACGGCTGTGTGTTATGCGGAGAGAGGCTGAATTCATTGTATATTCAACTCTATTGACATGTTTCCCCTTTTATAACTCTTTCACGTCCCACGTCCTAATCCTAGACGGACACGATCACTCTTGTACACGAAACGTACATGTCTTTTCCGTTAAGGAAAGAAGACCATTAATTATATATAAATAATTAACTTCATCTCTTATTCACATAACGGAAAGTTGTTGAACCGTTTCAGATTTGTACACGAAACGTACATATCTTAATCGTTAAGGAAAGGAGACCATTAATTATATAAATAATTAACTTCGTCTCTTATTCACATAACGGAAAGATGCTAAAACGTTTCAGAAATATACAATTAATTAAATTAATCATTAATAATGTGATTATCCTTTTATACAAAAGGGGTAACTTACGTTCCTTTCCATTATGTAGTGGTTGCGCTACATTGGGCTTAACCCATGCTAAATAATAGTTGTAAAAGCTATATATCTATCAGATATGACATTGGGAAGGATCTGAACATTGATGTTGCCAACTTTGGAAAGTAGTTATCATTCCTTCATCCATTGTTTTTCTTTGTAGTAATCTTCTTCTTCCTTGGACTATATGTGGTCTGAAATTAATCAAAACAAATATCAACACATTTCTTTTCTTTGCATGCTATCTTACTCACTGCAATTTTTGTTAACTCTTTTTTTTTTCTTTACCTAGATAAGGTAACGCAAGACCATGTTTCTGGTCTTTAATCTAGTATTCTCAGATCCAAATAATGTACGAGAAATATACGTAGTCTGGAAAGGAAAATACGTTTACGTCATAAAACTAGCGCTTTATATACGTCCATTGAAATTTTGGGGTACGTCCGAGATCATGCATAAACGTAGGGTACCGATATGCAAAGAACTCATTTTATATAGTTAAACTGAGGAAAGCTGACTCGCAGGACACAAGTTTAAGGAGGCAGCACCGGCGATGATGATCAAGAGATGAGAATGACTCGTGGGTGATAGCTAATCAAGCATGTAATTAATAAGTTAATAATGAGTACGTGGAGGGAGGGTTCATTAGGACCCTTTTGTCTGTTTTGTTCGATCAACACTGCAAGTTGTGAATGTTGAGAAAAAACGCGCTCATCTCCTCTGGCTTGAGGGCAATTTGGGCACCTCAGACAGCAGGCCGCAGGCGTCGTCTGATCTCACCAGCAAGCGAAGCGTGCGTCCACGAAAGAAACGACAACGAAACCGCGTGCCACCCGCTGTCCTGCGCATTGCCGTTTCCTCCCATTGTGCTTGTTTTGTCTTCTTTCTTTCTTTCTCTTACAATGGGATGCATCGATTTAGACCATGTTTTATAGAAACTTAAATTGGTTTCGACTTGTTTCATTTATTTATACTTCTGAGTGAGTATTCTATTTTTTTATCACCCAGTTTCCGATACATTTATTAATGTGCTGATAACACACTTTAGACGGCACGCTTCTAAATTAAGCAATCTGGGATAATGTATACGCGAACACGTAGGACCGGCGTCTTATTATACCGATATGATCCAATAATGCTATACACGCTATTAAAAAAATACTTGACATTTCAGTAATAAGTCCTCCGGGTAGACAAAGACTGTGCGACGTGTTAGATGGATTGTCACTTTGTATTTTGGGGTGTGAAGACAAGCGATGAGGTGAATCTAAGCGTTATTCATACGATGCCGAGCTACGATGCAACTCGTGGATACAAGAGAAAATTAAGAACGAAAAATGCGAAGCTTGATATCTCTTAAAAGAACTTATGTGTAAGAGAAGATTAAGCAAAACAAAATTTAACCCATTCTAGAAAATTCGTGAACCAATTTATCATAATTGACTTGTAAAGTTTGGGAACTCAAATCCCTTTTGAGGTTTGTCATAATTGATTTAATGGAATCAAAGCTCCATAGATACGTAAAGAAGGGACAATTTTGTGAGTTCCATACTAAGATATGTGAAAAACAAGTTTCAAGCTAAGTAACTAACAACATATCTCGTGATGTGTTACTTTATAACTTGTCGTTCTTAATCAATTAAAGACATTTATTACCATATTTTGTGAGGGAAGAATCATATTGATCAATAACAAGTAAGCAGTCACATAAAAGTCATCGGAGCTCATATATGACAAGCTAAACTAGAGATCCTTGAAAAGTGAGTACTGCTAACATGAATACCCACCTTAGATTGCTCAAGCTCTACCGAAAAAAGGCACTGCCACACACACCCAGCTCAAAGTCAAATAGGGGTGAGTAATCAATGCATATTGAAAAATTTGTCATTTACTTTCAACATATGGGATGTGAAGAACAACAAAGATACTTTTATGTGATTTAACAACAAACTAGTGTCATTTTTCACGGTATGTGTATTTTTAATATAGAAAATTAGATGAAAGTATGCTATAATTATGATTCAGTTATATATATATATATAGTTATATATATCTATATATATATATATATATAAATATAATGGAACAAGAAACACAAAGAAAATTGGAGCTAACATAACAGAAAAGTTATTTTATGTTGTAAAAACTCAATTTTCTTTATGTCTATGTAGAAGAGGAAAAAAGATCAGGTGTTTCTAACCATACATGTAGGACACTACCACCTGCTATTAGAACATGCATCACTATTCATGGTTTTCTAAGCTTGGAATGATGAAGTTGTTCTCGAAGCATTTGTCCTTTAACCGTGAAGATGATACATCTGTCTTGGTGGTGTTATCCATTCTGACATCGAGGCTGACATGATTTGATCCTCTCAGGGTGACTTGAGATATCGAGAGCCACCTCATTGCTTGCCTGATCCATGTGAAGCCATTGTTTGTAATGTTGCTATTATTATTTCTAGTTTGTTTCTATGTTCTTGTTCTAGTGGGATGTACTAAGATGAACCAATTGCCATGCTTCAAACTTTTCTTTATTTTGCGGTTCTAATTGACAACTTGGTACTCTCTAGATTTTTATGCATATATAAAGACAAATAGAGTGTGATTTTCCATTTTATTTGACTCTATGTAGTCATCCTTATTTGTTAAATGGCTTCAATTGATTTGGTGTAAGTCACAAGCTAGCTATGTAGAATTCATTTTCTAAAAACTCTAATTCTCGATACTTCAATTATGGATTGTCCGCATGTATGTATAGTCACTCCATTACATCAACCACAAGGGCGTCGCATACAAGATCGTTCTGGAAACGTCTTCTTATTCAAATTAGGAAAGATGCCCGGAGTTTAAGGAAAAGATGCATTTGATAGTGGAAATTGCATCAACGGAAAAGTGAACCCTAGTTTTTCTTAGACCAAATCATTTGACAGCGGCGGCGTTACTTTGGTGTCGTATTTTAGCAGAACTCTTTGTTAAACCTACCCAAACCCCTTTTTTACTTATGGCGTACAGAACGAGTCTTCAACTTGGGAGCTGGAGTGGTCTACAGCCAGACGATACAAATGCTACCTCCCCCTCATTCTCTCTCTTGTGATCCTTTTCCGTTGTTCGCTACGGAACCAGGCACCGCTGCAGTGCAGCTGGCTGTAAACCACTCTATTTTACTCTCCAGTCTCGTCTCGGGTCCTTGTTCAAAACCCAATTTCCAAAATCCCCGATCATTATTGCGGGCACGCTCCGCTCCACGGCACGCCACCGCCACCGCCACCGCCAGGACACGAGAAAAGCTACATACACCTCCAGCTGGACCTCTCTTTTCCGCCTTCTTCATTCCATCTCCTCTCCTCTGCTCTCTTCTTCCCCCACCGTCACGACATCCGCTCTGCTCGGCAATCTGTCTGTCCTCGAGCACTGGCACCGCTAGGCGGAGCAGGATCCACTCCGACTGATTCGTCCTGATAGGACCTACAGACGCTAGAGCTAGAGGTATTGTACATTTGACTTCGTCGTTTCCGCTGGTCTGCTCCTCCGTCTTTCCCATCACCGATCGCATCCTCCTTTCTCTGGTATCGTTAACTCACAAAGACCCAATCTTTCGAGCTTTCATTACGGTCAACCGCCTTCTCTGCTCTTCAGTATCTCCCCTAACCTTTTCCAAATCTGCAGCCGATCAAAGCTTTCTCAACAAGAAAACCGCAATCTTTCTCTCCGTGATCAACCATCTACACGCGCATTTTCTCTTCCCTGTTCTCTAATCCTTCTCCTCCTCCTTTCTCACACAGCAGGCGCGGCCTCGGGAGCGACGATGACGGACAGGGTCCACCCAGGCGCGACACCCGCCGATCTCGCCGCATCGGAGCCACTGAACCCACCACCCCCACCACCACCAGGCTACGTCATCCAGATCCCCAAGGACCAAATCTACCGCGTCCCGCCACCAGAGAACGCCTACAAGCTCAAGAAATACCAGTCAGCCGCACGCCGCAAGCGCAGCAGGGGATGCTGTTGCTGCCTCTTCTACATCCTATCCTTCCTCCTCATCCTCGCCCTCCTCCTCGGCGCCGCCGCACTGGCCATGTACCTCGTCTACCGCCCAAAACTCCCGTCCTACTCCGTCGACTCACTCACCATCACAGGCCTCGACATCCGCAACGCCACCAGTACCACCAAGGCAGCAGCGACCCCGGCCTTCTCCCCGGAGTTCGACGCCATCGTCAGGGCGTCCAACCCCAACGGCAAGATCTCCATCGACTACCGCAGCGGGAGCAAGCTGAGGGTGCTCTACTCGGGAGTCGATCTGGCAAAGGGGTCATGGCCGGCGTTCGTCCAAGGGACGAGGAACACGACGGCCGTACCCGTTGCGATGCGCGGGGATGGGATCCGGCTGTCGGGCGTGATGCTGGGTGAGCTCGCCGCCGCGCAGAGCAAAAGGGCTGTACCGCTTTGGATGGCCGTTGAGGTTCCGGTTAGGGTGAGGTTCGGGAAGGCGACGACGTGGACTGTCACGGTTAAGGCCCGATGCGATGTCACCGTCGACGAGCTGACGGCTAAGGCGAGAGTGACCGCCGGAGCGTGTGGGGCCGTGAAAGTGAAGGTCTTCTGAGGATTGAAATAAAAAAAAAAAGGAAAAACGGGGCCAGGACGACGATGGTACCAGTATCTAACGGCTATAATTGGAGTTCTGCCTTTTTTTTTCTTCTTTATTTTGATACAAAACAAACAAAAAAATTGAACAAAATGAATGGTTTATTCGTCCGACGACCTTGTCGTGCTTGCCGGTTCGTTTCTCCTTTTTGGCTGTAGATTTTTCTCTCTCCTCCCTCCCTACACTTTTTATGTCTTTTTCGTGCACATTTTGCCTAAAAACCCATCTATATCATCTTCTTACCTACTCCCCCATCATTTTCTGAAACCCAGAGACAATATTGTAACCAAAGAGACATCAATGTTCCTTTGCATGTGTTGTGTGGATTTTTACGATGACAGACACATATGTTTATATGAATGGTTATTAACTAAGGAAAATCATCCCAGAATATATAATTACTGGGAGAGAGACTGGTCATTAAAGTTAGTTGGGGTTTAATGAATGAATGAATGAATGTGTGTGTGTATAAACAAATTCTTGCTGATGCCGATGCTTGCAAAATGTCTTGCCAATTGACGTGTTCTTGTGCCACACGATTTTACACATGGAAAGCAACTTCCTCGATGAGAATTGGTCGGTTTGGGTATCTGAGCATACATACTGAACCAGTCAGTCAACGAAGCGGGCAGTAGGTAATAATGCATTTTACCTAGTCAAAGTCGCCTTTCCTTCAACATCTACATAATTCACCGGAGAGGAAATCCCAGTTTGGGAGGCCCAAGGCCAACTCACTACTACAGTCTGCAGGGCGAAACTGAGTTCTAAAAAATATATGGTTGGCGATGAGTGGGTTGCATGCCAGTATTACTTGTAGGCTTGTAGCACAGAAAAAAAAATGTTGATATAAGCGATTACCAGACAATTGCAATAAGTATTAATGTGTGAATTTCAGGCAAGTTAACAGAACTAAACAAATCACATGAGCAATATTAAATGAGTTAGAAACTCTAATCTGGTCGTCCGATGGGTCGTAACTTCCTAAACCAGGGATCCGGTATTGAACATAAGTAGATATCACCTCAGATGTTAAGTGTAATTGCTAGGGTTATCCACGAATATAAAGTTAAGACTGATGAAAGCTCAAAGAGGGCTTATTTGTATTGTAGCACACCATAGGAGTCTCACACTCACCTAAATAACTTTTAAGATAATCGGAGTAACATGTTCTTATATGTGAGACAGTGACTTGTGGGAGTGTATATTTTTCTTCTAATTGTACAAAAGACAGAAATTGCTTCTATGTACTACTTGTACATATTTTGGGTTTAACTCATGTTAGTTTTTACATATGCTAAAGTTGACAACCTCCCAAAAAGTTTAAAATTTCAAAGTCCATGTGATTACCATTCATACATCCATATCATGCTTTTAACGATAGTGTCTTTCAAGTTGAACTATGCCTAAATTATCCAATGTCACTCCTACAAAAATTATGTGAATGTTCGTCTTGAACCTAAACCTTAGGAGTAAAAGTGTGTTAATAACAATACAACAAAGACTGTGATAAAAAAATATTGATGCATCTTGAACAAAAATATATCGATACATCAAATGTCATGTCTTCACAACAATTATCATGATTGACTTACGAGAACAATCCAACCATCATGTTGCAGCCACACAACATCATACACCTAGATGGAGTCTTTAAAGACGTACCGTCGGCTTCTTGATTCACTGGATATCTAATTTGCATGACATTAATTTATACGATCTTAAATACAATTCATTGAATTATCATGTTGCCGCCACACGACATCACACATTAATTTACATCGCCAACTTGTTATCTTCACATTGAACCTACTCATTTAGATTGGGGTGCTACTTATAGCGAATTGTTAAGATATTTTAGTCACATCCCAAACCTATATTTCTCAACTAAAGCCAACTTAAAAGCTTTAGTCAAAGTATCAGCTATATTGTCTTTGGTATCAATGTAGTCTACAAACACAACTATATTAGATATGGATTTTTTTATAAACTTGAGTTAGATTTATATGTATCTAGATAACCTTTTATTATTCTTGACACTCTTTATCGTAACAATAGTTGTTGTTCTATCACAATGAATCACATTTTCAGAAGCAACTTCTTTACGATAGGTAACCTAGACATTAATCGATGTATCCATCCCGTCTCAAATTTAGTTTCATCTAGAGAACCCAACTCATCCTCAAGGTAAATTGAAACAATATGGTGTGCTTCTTAGACCTCTACACATCAATATCTCCTCTTAGTAGGAACATATATCATGATATGCCTCAAGCAAGTTCTAGGATCCCAAAAAACCACTATATGTTCATGATGCCCAAAATTGTCTTGACTGGAGAGGCAATCCATGCCAAATTGGAAAATTCTTTCATGATCCTCGAGAGAGGTATTGGGTCACAGTACCACGCTTCATTCCAAGTTGTGTGCTTGGCATATGAGGGTTTTCAATACCTAACACAATATATAGATAGTTTTCTTTGTACTTTTCATAGCTTGGATCTCCTTCTTTCTTTCCAATAGGGTCTTGGAACCTTAGTCAGTTTTTATTTTTATTTCTTGCATTATTTAGTTCTCTTATATATCTCTAGCCATTTTTTCTTTACTTAACTAAGTAAGGTCAAGATTTAAGATAGACTAACAACCATGTCATGTGATCGACTCACTTACTACATTGATCATATACACCTGTAGGTTTGATTGGTATTTGTTAATAAAATAATATTAATATAGTAGAATTTGGTGTCCAGACTGAAGTTCCCTTTGTCACATATTCACAATTCACATACTTGATGGCACCCTACACATTGTCAGACACTTGATTCTGACATTATCAAAGAGTCATCTAGGTAATGTAACATGCATACAAATTTCACATTTATTCTTATCAACAACATAATCTCTATATCCATCACGTGTTTCATTAAATCAACATTCATTGCCCGAAATGGGCATGTCAAACATATGATAAATAATATCAAACAAAATATAACTCATGTTCACTATTCACAACAAACATAGAATATGTTCAACATGAACCTTAAGAAAATATTACATATTATATAAAATCCCTTGTGAAAAGATAAAGCGTCACAAAGACGTGTAATGACTACTTACACTTAGAATAAAAAATTAAGCACTATCATACTAAACTAAATGCTATAAAGTATATTGTGTCAAATGGTTGGAATATGTCTGATTGTATGCAATGTCATAACCTTTTTGAGGGAAATTCTAAGTCTACATGTCCTTCTCCTTTGACTTGTATAGAGATTTAATATTTCAAAGTCATATTCCTTCTCAACGAGACATGGTAATATGTAAAAGTAGGGACTTGTCAATAGATACGTTCATGTTACTCCTAATGTCTATAAATCATGTAGTGATTCAAAATTATAAATAACTCGTGTTTAACATATATGTACCTAACATCAAGGTTCAAGTAAATATTCATCATGTTGACTACCACCTCACAATTGTAGTTGAATCCTATTTCTTATCATTGTTCATAGAAAAATATTTGTTCCAGTGACTAAAATGTTATCAACATGAACATGGTTTATTTTTAAGTTTCTTTTAGATCTTAGTCTTAGGTTCATGTGAATTATTTTGCTTCTTATTGTAAGAACCCTGAACATTTGTTTAAAGTATTGAACATGCTTAATTACCATAATTCAATTCTTAGAATTATAATTCAACCTTGTGATATTATTTGGAATCATAAGACAAGCTTAAGTTTCAAGTTTGGTCCAAATTGAACAATGTTTATGCAAGTTATGTAATTTTATATACATTTTGGACTTTTCTACAATTTACCCAATTTGGAGGTTTTTCTTGCAATTTATCACTTTCATTATGTTCTTTGGATGTTATCTCATCATTCTTGAGCTTGTTGAGCAATGGTTCTCCTAGTTGAACCTTGGTTTGGAGGTGTTTTCCCCAAGGGTATTTTAGAGTTTACCCCTTTATGGATGAGCTACCTTTAGGAGCTATCAACAAATGAATTATTTAATTGGCTTGGAAATTCGACAAAGGAGAGCTAAGAAGGTCTCTATGGATGGCGGAGGAGATTATTGTGTGTCTGCTTGTATATCCTTAATAGTTAAAGGCCATGGATGCATGGAGAGCTTTTTAGACACCTCATGCTTCCTCTCTCCCTTATCCCACAGCTTTATATATCTATTTTTGAGCTCCAAATGAAAGTTTTGCTTTCCACCACTTCTCTCCTACTAAGAACCTTGTTCCCTATCTATTTATCTATGTAGGACCTGTCCAAGGTAGAAAAAGAAGGCGAATTTCTTGGTGGAAGCTCCTAGGGTTTTGTTTTTCTCTCTTTTAGGATTTAAAAAGCTTCCTTCTAGTGATCTTGACCTAAAAGAGTAAGAATCACCTTCTTTCCTCCATTTATTTCTTTTTTATCATTCCTCCTACCTTTCTCTAGGTTGGAACCTTACTGTTCCATGGTAGAAATTGCTCTAAATCTCTAAAATCCTACCTTTCTTGGTCCTTATGCTTAGGGTTTGCTCATTTGAAGAAGCCAGGTGCTAGATGGACGAGTTCACAGCTTATGTTTGGATTTTCTACCCTACCTGCTCATGTTTTCTTTTATTTGGGATTTTGTCTTCTAATTAGAGGTAAGTTTTATAACTTGTTCCACGTTTATTGCTTACCATAAGCTGGCTAGCTCATGGTCTTGCTTTTAAAATGATGATCCATGCACTAAAAAGCTATGCTTGACTTGGATTTTGATTTTTATAATGTTCCCTATTCTGATTTCAGTTTTACATGAACATGTGATCATGTGTACGTTATTCCTAAGGTATAATATGACTTGGATCAGGTTGATTTGACAATTGATGGGGCTAAACACCTATCAACCAATGGTCAATTTTAGGGTTTAAAGCTGATTTCTTCTATAAACACATGACTCAATGGTGGTACCATTGCAACAACCAATGGTGTTGTCTTCATTACAACTGATGGTGGTGACGAAGGATGTCAACTAACATTCATCCCTTAGGTCAGGTGTTGGCCTAATTAGAATCTTAGTGATTAACAACTAAGTACCCTAATTATGTTATCAATCAATGGTGATATTAGTTTGATATTCAATGGTGATTAATGAATATAGTGTTGATCTAACAACCTATGGTGACTTAATAGTCACTACCAATGGTGGATCAGGTCTCCACAACTTTTGGTGAGTTAAGCATGTAGTTGTAGCATCAATTAAGCCTTAAACCAATGGTTTCTTGGGTCATTTGATGCAATGGTCGGACCTATACTCCAATTGATGGTTTTAATATATGAACTTGACCTAATGGTTAAGATCTAATGTTTCTTCATCTAATAAATTGGAATGATGCCTAAATGTAATATTTTGGTCCTAATAAAATTATTTAAATGGTTTCCTTTATGAGATCAACTTAAGAAGCTCATTTACTAACGGCTTGTTTTAAATAAACAATCACTAGTGGGTTTTACCATACTCTCAATGGAACTTTTTATGTTGTTAATCAAGGGATATCTAGGGTTATATGGTGAAACTTTATAGAGAACAATATGAATTCATAGGTGGTTTGTTCATGATGTTTACTTATGTAAATGACCAATGGCTTTACCTTTTTAACATTTAATGGTTAGAAGTTGATGCCTCAATATTCCCATTGTTTTGGGTGAAGCGTGTAGTGTAATGTTATGATTCAGATGATGAGAATTTGATGGTTCAATGCCTTAACTTGTAGTATTACCCTTGCCCTCATATGATTATGATTTATAATCACCATAATGAATTAATTAGTAACCCTAATGAGGTATAGCTTGTTATACCTAGCTTTAATATAACTAAATGATGGTAATTGGGTATGAATAGTCCTTGAATGACTAATACAATCATGGAGTACTCTCTTATTGTTGTTGAAACCCAAGTATGCTTTAACCCAATGGTTACACCTTGATTTATGTGTGGGTTCATACTTGAGAATAGTATGGAATGTGATGGTGATGCTTCACTTTATGCATCAATGATCCAATGGGGATGTCGTGAGTTAGGGTTTGGGCATGAGTGATGATTAGTAACATTAATATAATTTATTTTGTTGAACCTAACTCTAATACAAATAGATAAAGATGATTATTCATGTTTAACCTTCTTATATGATGGCATGATGGTGAAATAACCTCCTTAATATGATCATAACCTTAATGTGTTAATTGGTGGTTATCATAGCCACATGATTGATACTTTCTTATGTTAAACATATGCATTATGAATATGATAAGGGTTAGTCATATCTAGATTCCTTGCATGTTCATGTAATAAAGGAATATTGTTAATGTTAATATAACCCTTCTATGATTTTTTATGAATATCTCCTAGCTCATTAATGCAATATCATGCTAATCTGGTGTATTATATGTAAGTGATGTTGTTGAGCCTTGCTATAAGGCATGGAATGATAATGATGATCTTGTAGGGAATAGTATGATGGTCTTAATGACCTTTGGGCATGGTTGAGCCTTGAATGAGGTGTAATCCTCTTATGTTGATAAGGGTTGATACCCTGTGATATTGTGAAAAGGATTTATATCTTGTGATAGTATGATGACTAGTGTAGTCTCATGAATGGCAAGTGAATAGTACCATGTGATGATAAGATGAGAAATTATGTTTTACACATTTTATAACTTTTGAAGTTGTGATACTTATATGATTGCTAGATGTGAATTAGGGTTTGTATGTCCGCTTGTTTGATGCAGCCTTAATTCATCCAATTGGTATAACTAATCAAGTGGAACTCTAATCATGTAGTGCCATGTGCCATAGATCCATCTGAGTGTCAGAACTTTCCAGATGGTGAAATGAGTATTCCTAAGGGAAACTCAGAGAGCATACTAATGAGTATGTGGGGTTATTGTCATCCTGAATTCAAGTGTTAAGGGAGGATGACTGCGGTCATACCTAGCCCTCAGTTTGAGAACGGTTGTGGTCGTGTCTTGGTGATTATATATGTGACGAGATTGGAGGACAACTACGGTTGTACCTCAGAGGGTAGGGTATGCATATCCACATCCTTTCACTAGTTCCATGACCTATACCAAGGACGGACTAGGCTGTAGCATCTTGACCTTATGTGTCACTATGGCAGACCCGTACTGACCGGGGGCAGAGAAGATATTAGGAGTCTGATTCTTCCTAGATCTTATATGGCACTAATTGCGACCAAGCAGTGGTCAATTGGAACTTGAGTGGTATCCTCAAATTCCTCAGAGTTTAACAAAAGATGTAATATAGTCGTGTAGCATATTTGTTTAGGGTTATACACGACGTTTCACATTGGATGATCACCTTGTTTGTTATCTTTACATAAAGATGATGTTTAGTGCAATTAAGAGATAGTAGATATAGTTAGGTTGTGGATATGCTTAATATTGTAGATGCGTACATATAGTAGCTATGCTTATGTTGATAACTATACTGCTACTGCTGATTATAATCATGATGCTAGCTATCTCATGTTGTTAGTTATGTTTAGCATGCTTGCCATGCCTTTGTAACTAGAGATGCATATACTGCTAATCATGCTTATCCAGATAGTTGTGTTTATGTTATTAGCTCTTTTTATGATGTTGATATGTTCAACCTATTAGACATGATGATATTTTTAGCTATGCATATGATACTAGACTTATTCATGATGTTAGAGATGCTCATGCTGCTAGACTCCTTATATTGTTAATAGGGATATGAGAATAGTCTGGATAATGAAGATAGTTATTATCTGCTCCTTTATGTATTTTGTTAATCATCAATGTTGTTGAGCTTATTTGTTATATATGATTAAACTTCTTAAACCGTCTCATTACCTAAAAATGTTGGAATCAATAAACATTGTTGGAGGTTATATCTCTTATTGGGACATGGGTCTCACCCTTGTGGTTCGCCACATCTTTTTTTAGGTAATTGAAAGTGACAAAAACAAACATGTGGCAGCAAAGAGGAGAGATAGTAATGAATCTTTGAGAAAGTTGATTAGATGTCTAGTGTGTCCTAAAGTCATCCCTGTACTCTTAGGTCTGGGCAAGAAAAAATTGTATATGGTGTTTCAAGCGAATCAAACTTTTACTAGCATATTAATGCTTATTTGTGTGGCATATAGAAATTTTGTTCTCCTGTGTATATATGTTGTGGCTAAGACAATTGAATAATTTGTATCAAATTCTTGGCATAGTATGGATATAAGAAAGATGTTGGGCTCTTACGTAAATATTTCTAAGCGGGTGCTGACATTGAAATTGGTTTTAATTTACCCATATTTTTGGGTATGTGTCAAAAAATATGAATAGGATATCAAGGAAAAGAAAACATGTAAAAAAGGTTAATTATCATCATAAGATGAAGATTTCAAAAGTATGAGGCTATTTTTAAATAGATGTATGCCAAAAATAGAATATAATAAAAGGATTTCATGCATGATAATTATGACTACCTTAACTAAGTAGGGTTGAGGCACCTACCAGGCCTCAACCTATAGGTGAGGGGAGAATTAATACATTCCTAATCACATACACATATTTTTATGGGGGAGAATAAGACAATCCCCATGGCAAATAAATACATGCCCTATCTATGGGTGGTTGTACATAAGTACCACTACTATATCTAAATAGTCCATAAAATCAACATGCTAGAAAAGAAATCATGGCAAGTAAAAGCATCATATCAATTAGAACATGGTAATGGGGCACAAGACCCAAACAAAGAGAAACAATATTGATTTAGAGGCATATATAACAAAGGATTCAAGAATAGAAGATTTAGGGTTCATTTAAGCCTCATTAGGGAAATATAGGGTTTGGTCACAATTATCCCAACATAGGGTGTAAGGAATGCACATACCTCTATTACTGATATCAATAACTAACTTTCACCACTTTAATTGATTCCAAGTTCCACTTTGCCTATTTTCAATGTATTAACATGTATTAGAGTACATAATGCATGTTAATGTATAAAAACCCTACTTTTAGAACTTTTTAGAAAAACTCAGATTACATTTTAAAAACATCACCAATTAACTTATTAGGTTCTCCTGATCAAGAAAACATATATTTATGTTAATTTTGGAGTTATGATGATTAAAATGTAATTTTTATGGATTTATGCATTAAATTCACTTTTTAAAAATCACCCTTTGTGAAACCTTGAAATCAGACCTTGAAAATAATTTTATTATATATATATATATATATATATATATTAATTTTTTTATTCCAAAACATATTTATTTTTCAAATTTGGATAAACGCATTAAAAGATATGAATTTTTCAATTTGAACCAATTAGGAAATGACAAGTCAGAAATCCTTCTGATAGAGAGGAAGAGAGAAAGAGAGAGATAGAGAGAGAAAACACCAATTGACCCAAGATTAGGGTTGGAGTTGCATAGGTAACCAAAATAGATCTTCTAGATAAGGTAAAACATCAAGAAACTAAAAGTCTATAAGAACATGGTAAATAGAGATGGAAATCATCGATTTTAAACATACAAGCACAAGTTTTAAGCATGTAGTGTAAGGCCCCAAAACTTGCTTAATAAGTTAAATAAGCTTAATTATCATAATTGAATTCTTACAACCCTAATATAACCTTGTTATATGATTTGAAATCATAATACAAGCTTAAGTTTCAAATTTGGTCCAATTTGGACATTGTTCGAGCAAGTTATGCAATTTTATTCACATTTTGGACTTTTCTACATTTATCCAATTGAGAGGTTTTCATTGCAATTTATCACTTTTATTATGTTCCTTGGATATTATATCATCATTCTTGAGCTTGTTGATCCATGGGGAACCTATTTAATCCTTGGTTTGAAGGTGTTTTCTCCAATGGTATTTTAGGGTTTACCCCTTCATGGATGAGCTACCTTTATAGCTATCAACTAATGAGTTATTTGTTTTTCTTGGAAATTCAAGAAACGAGGGATAAGCATGTCTCTATGGATGGTGGTGGAGCTTCTTGTGTGTGGGGAGCTTCTTGTGTGTGTGCTTATATATTCTTAATAGTTTAAGGCCATGGACACTTGGAAAGATACTAGAACTTCAACTTTTTCTTTTTCTTTATCTTATAGTTTCATATACTTATCCCTAAGAACCAAAATGAGTCATTTTATCTCAACCACTTCCATCCTTCTATGAACCTCATTCTCCCACTGTGCTGCTGCAAATTTCCTATCCAAGGAAGAAGAAATAGGGGATCATCTTAGAAAAAGAATCTAGGGTTGCAATTGATTTCCTTTTAGGGTTTGAAAAGCTTCCTTCTAGTTATCTTGACCTAAAAGAGTAAGAATCCCCTTCTTTACTCCATTTATTTCTTTTTTATCCTTCCTCCTACCTTTCTCCAGGTTGGAACCTTATTGTTCCATGGTAGAAATTTCTCTAAAACCCTAAAACCCTACCTTTCTTTCTCCTTGTGCTTAGGGTTTGCTCATTTGATGAAGAAAGATGCTAGATGGACGAGTTCACAGCTTATGCTTGGATTTCCTACCCAACTTTCTCATGTTTGCTTCTATTTGGGAGTTTATCTTCTAATTAGAGGAAAGTTTTATAACTTTCCCCACATTTATTGCTTACCATAAGCTTGCTGCCCATGCTCTTGTTTTTAATTGATGATCCATGCACTAAAAAGCTATGCTTGACTTGGATTTTGATTTTTATAATGTTCCCTATTCTGATTTTAGTTCTAGATAAATCTGTGATTATGTGTACGTTTTTCCTAAGGTATAATATGACTTGGATCAGGTTGGTTTGACAACCTATGGTGCTAAGCACCTATCAACCAATGGTCAAATTTAGGGTTTTAACCTGATTTCTTCTATAAACCCATGACCCGATGATGGTACCATTGCGACAACCCTATGGTGTTTTCTTCATGACAATTTATGGTGGTAACCAAGGGTGTCAACTGACGTTCACCCCTTAGGTCATGTTTGTGCCTAATTAGAAGCCTAGTGATTAACAACTAAGTACCCTAATGATGCTATCAATCAATGATGATATTAGTTTGATATTTGATGTTGATTAATGAATATAGTGTTGTTCTAACAACCTATGGTGACTTAATGGTCACTGATGATGGTGGATCAGGTCTCCAAAACCTATTTTGAGTTAATCATATAGTTGTAGCATCAATTAAGCCTTAAACCAATGCTTTCTTGGGTCACTTGATGCAATGATCGTACCTATATTGTAATTGATGGTTTTAACATATGAACTTGACCCAAAGGTTAAGATCTAATGTTTATTCCTCCAATAAAATGGAATGATGGATAATGTAATATTGTGTTCCTAATAATGTGATTTAGATGGTTTCCTTTATATGATCAACTTAAGGATCTTACTTGTTGACAATGGATGGCTTGTTTTAAATGAACAATATATTGTGGGTTTTACCCTACTCTCAACAGAACCCTTATTGTTGTTAACCAAAGGATTTCTAGGGTTAAATGGTGTTTATATATCACAACTCAATAAAATCATAGATGATTAATTCATGGTGTTTACTTATGTAAAAAAAATCAATGGTTTTATCTTTTAAACATCCAATGGTTCTGGGTGACATTGTGGTATTGTGATATTGGTTGAATGATGATGGAACAAATGGAGGGTTACCATTAATAAGGTAGTATTAGTTATTCACTCGTATGAATAGAAGGGATAATAACCATATTGTGTTGATATGTAACCCTAATGAGGTATAGCTTGTTATACCTCGCTTTAATATAACTAAATGACGGTAATTGGGTATGAATAGTCCTTGAATGAGTAATACAATCATGGAGCACTCTCTTATTGTTGTTGAAACATTAGTATGCTATAACCTGATGGTTACACCTTGATTTATGTGTGGGTTCATACTTGAGAATATAAGGGAATGTGATGGTGATGCTTCACCTTATGCATCCAAGATCTAATGGGGATGCCATGAGTTAGGGTTTGGGTATGAGTGTTGATTAGTAACATTAATATAATTTATCTTGTTGAACCTAATTCTAATGCAAATAGATAAAGATGAGTATTCATGTTTAACCTTCTTATATGATGGCATTATGGTGAAATAACCATCTTAATATGATCATAAGCTTAATGTGTTAATTGATGGTTAACATAGCGACATGGTTGATACTTTCTTATACTAAACATGTGCATTATGAATATTATGATGGTTAATCATATCTAGATTCCTTGCATGTTAATGTAATAAAGGAATGTTCTTAATATTATTATAACCCTACTATGATTGTTTATGAATATCTCCTAGCTCATTAATGCAATATTGTGCTGATCGGGTGTATTATATGTAAGTGATGTTGTTGAGCCTTGTTATAAGGCATGGAAAGATAATGATGATCTTATAGGCAATAATATGATGGTCTTAGTGACCTTTGGGCAAGGTTGAGCCCTGAATGAGGTGTAATCCTCTTGTGTTGATAAGGGTTGATACTGTCACATCCCAATTTTCATGATTAACTTAAACTGAGTATGAGCTTTTTTTCCTAAATAAGAATAATTGAGGGGTTCTAATGCAAAATATCTATAATGGTTGTCTTTATAAAAATATAGGATGATGAAACTCAAGATAAGACCCAAATTCATATTTCATTTTTATGTATCTCAATTAACTCATATTAATTCCTTTCATTTTCTCTTCCCTACAAATGACCATAAATCATAGAGAAAGGTTATAAGGTGACAAATGTGACTAGTTAATAGTAATCTTGCATTTATGACTCAAGAATTCAATAATAGGATGCTTTTCAAATTATATTACTTTTTAAATGAATTTTAAATAAGATATGGGAGTTATGGACTATAATATATACAAAAACGAAATCTAGCTTCACAAGAATATTCTAGAGCTTCTAATTGGCCTATGGTTCAAATTTGAACTCATTTGACCCTTGTTTGACCATCCAAATCGAATTTAAAAGACTTATATATAGGTTTGAATATGATTTCTTTTAATACAAGCAATTAGACATAAAGTCTGTGATTTAATGCATGTAACGCGTTACTCTTCCATTTAATTTTTGTGCACACCTTTCTCACCGTCAGATCTTAATCTAACGAGCCCTCGATCATCCCCTTGCTCCGGCTATTACGCTGGTTTGCGAATGGTTAACTGAGATTCCTTTCTCAGTCCTGATCTCCCTTGCCACTGCACCAAATTGCACAGTTTTTCTTCCATCTTTCTCGTCTCTCTCTCCCGTTTCTAATGAGCCATTACTCACTTTCTGTCTCCCCCGTTTAACGAAACGCCCAATAGTGCAGGCACCTCCCTCGTCATTCCACTTTTACAGAGACAACCTTGGGCACCCCCATGCCTATATAACTACTCCAATAACACCGCCGCCCCCGACAGATCATTCCTCCACCCTCAATTGAACTCCCAGGATCCCGAGCCTCCCCGACCTACTCGAGATATCTCTCCGGCGATCCAGGCCTCGCCCCGACACCTCCGACCACCGCTATTCAATTGCGGTCGCGGTGAGCATCCTCGGCACCCCGGTTTCATTTCCGCGCTTTCATTTTGTCACGATAACCCACTGATCGACGGGTCCTGTAAACGACCTCTGACTTTCACCTCAGGTTCTGTGCTCCGGCGAGGTAGTGGTCATCTGACCTTGCTCTTCACACGCAATGTTTCCTTCGGTTCCGACTTGGGTTCATGAGTACTCCTGCATCATTTTTTTTATTCACCATCGTTTTTCAGCTTTTGGATGTAGGAGCCACCCTCGGCCATGGCGCGATGTGCTCCTGAAGCTCAAGATCACCCCTGGACCCGAGCTTTAGCTCAATGGTTTTGGCTTGACATAGGGAAGCCATAGAGAACCGCAGTTCTCCAAGAATAATGGTCTTCTGCTTACAAGATCTGGGTCTGATCTTCCATCCTTCCTGCTCGAGCCATGGCTCACGAGGGAAGAAACCAGGATAAGCAATGACCTCAGTGCCCCCCTGTCCTTGGTTTACTTGACAATTTTCACCACGAGGGTATTTCAGGGTTTTCGCCTATCTACTCTTAGTTGATCGCGAGCCTCATAGGCGCTCCTTGTTGCTGAGTTGGCCAAGCCTGGTAGGTCCAACTCAGACCTGGCCCACTGTCTTGGGTCGAGTTTTATCCATATGGCTTTTTCCTAAATTCCCATTGGCCAGAATTTCGAAAATTCATAGTAATTCAACCGTTTTTCAGAAATTTATAAATAAATAGTTGTTGAATTTGGTTTTTCGAGCAGAATATGATTTTAAGGTTTCCAGACCATGTTTTGATCTCTTGTTCTGATGTTTTGTTGGAAACGATATTTTGGACTCATGAAACCCTAATCATGCATTAAGGTGATTAATGAGACCTTGGTCCACCCGGATTTTATTAATATAATGATGATTGATCCATAAGACTGATCCACATGCACCCTAGCCCTAAATCACCTAAGATCAATACTATGTATTGATTAATTATATCTAATGATTATGAATAGGTTGTAGAGCTAAGTCAAGGGAAGGTTTGACCTAGATCTGATTCAAGGATCATCCTTGCTCCAAGGTAAACAGGCCATGCTGCTGAGCACAAATATTTATGACTGCTTGCATGTTAAATATAAAATAGACATTATTGTTTCAAGTTTAATGTTATAATCATGTTCAATATATCATTGCTTGTTGATTGCCACATGCTATGTCTTATGTTATAATGCTCACCATGATTATTGTTATCATTTAAGAATCATGAAAATCATGTTAATAATCAAGTGGGAGAAATCCCATCATGTTTAAAATATCATGTTAGTGGGGAGAAATCCCTTCATGTTATGATTAGAGAATCATGATTTATGTTAACGTCAACATCATGCTAATGGTCAAGTAATCGGAATTGAAATAGTCTTGTTATGCTCCCGATCATGGACCTCAAAAGGGTCATTAAGGGCTTTCCTAGCATCAAGGGCTTTCCTAGCAATCATGTGCTCCTAAGGGGGCATCACAGAGGGATGCATAAAATTTCTTTTCAATTCTTTATGTTAATAATGATGATTCAAGAATGCTTAAAGTTAATTCATGTCAATTTCCTTACATGTCAAGTATATTTACCTTGTTGATTTTATAAAGTGCCAGTACCATTTACTGATGTGTTGTTTTTCCCTTTGCATGGCTGGGGATGTGATTTCCCCAGGATTTGGAGCAAGTAAGGACTCAAGAAGAGCAAGCCAAGACTAGAAGACATCCAAGAGCTATCTGGTGGGGTGCCATCCATTCTAGGCGATCCAATCATATAGAGTTGCTTATTGTTATGCTTAGTTTCCCATGTTGAGGGACGAATAGAATTCTAGACTTGTTGTTTGTAGATTCCTATTCATATAATAATGTATGAATCTCAATGGTGGATTATTTGTTTACTTGCAATGATTACTTTTTTTTTGTGACAACCCTCCCTAAAATGTCAAGTATCCCACATTATGGATAATGTTGGGGATTAGGCTGTGCTTCCGCTGGTTATGTATGAAACCCTAGGGAGGGGTGTTACATTAATGGTATCAGAGCAAATGAATGGATGACCACCAAAGCTACAATTTGATTCATATGTTCTAACCCTAGATTTATGTGACCCTTTTTCCAGATGGCCCCTAAGAGAGCAGACAAGGGAAAGGGTAACGATGATGGTGCTAGCTCTGCTAGTGGGGAAAGTGGACCACGAGAGAACAATAAGCCAACCATAGAAGATCTTGTCCAAGAACTCACCAATGTGCTAGCACAAGGCCAACACCAGCCTAGGCATCATGAGCCCACTCTACTAGACTTCCTAAAGATATGGCCCGACTCTTTCTTGGGTGAAGGAGAAATTGATGTAGTCACCAAAGCTGAGGACTGCATGAGAGGCATGGAGCATTGCTTTCAAGACATGGACTTCCCTCAACACTCTAGGGTTCGTTTTGCAACCCACATGCTCAAGGGGCAGCCCGCACATGGTGTGAAAACCTCCTCAACTCAAGGGCAGGTGATGCACCTCCATTCACATGGGAAGGGTTCGTTGAAGCCTTCCAGGGGCATTATGTATCTGAAGCAATGATTGAGAAGAAGGAGCTAGAGTTTGCCAATCTGGCTCAAGTGGGTGACATGACTGTTACCTAATACGCCATGAAGTTCAGGGTCCTCCAAAAGTATGGCCATGATCATGATGAAACACGTAGAACAAAGAAATTCATCCGAGGACTCAAGCCCGACTTGAGTTTTGCCTTGTCAGGAAGAGGTCATAGGACCCTCCAAGCAGCCCTAGATGCATCCCTAGAGCTTGAAGATCACCCTGGACGGTCCTACAAGAAAGAAGTCCCCCAAAAGAACAACCAATATCAGCCTCCCAACAACCCTAAGAGAAAGGTACCTGAACCTACAGTTAAAGCTGAGAAGCCCCAATGTCTGACGTGCAAGAAAAATCATGCAGGCCCATGCAGGTATGGTACGGGTGCATGTTACTATTGTGGAGAAATCAGACACCTCAAGTCAAACTGCCCTAAGCTCACAAAGAAGGACCAGGACCAGAACAAGGGCCACCCTCCACCTACTAAAAGACACGCTAGAATCTTCACTATGGAAGTAGAGAAGGAAAATGAAAAGTGATGTAATAATTAGCTTACGTTCATTTGAACCTTTTTATGAAATAAATTTGCTTTCCATGAAAATTTCATTGATGTGTCAATTATATGAAGAAGTAACAAGAATCCTAAGGTGGGTAGTACCCTAGGAAATTTCGAGGACAAAATTTGTTTCAAGGTGGGTAGAATTGTCACATCCCAATTTTCATGGTTAACTTAAACTGAGTATGAGCTTTTTTTCCTAAATAAGAATAATTGAGGGGTTCTAATGCAAAATATCTATAATGGTTGTCTTTATACAAATATAGGATGAGGAAACTCAAGATAAGACCCAAATTCATATTTCATTTTTATGTATCTCAATTAACTCATATTAATTCCTTTCATTTTCTCTTCCCTACAAATGACCATAAATCATAGAGAAAGGTTATAAGGTGACAAATGTGACTAGTTAATAGTAATCTTGCATTTATGACTCAAGAATTCAATAATAGGATGCTTTTCAAATTATATTACTTTTTAAATGAATTTTAAATAAGATATGAGAGTTATGGACTATAATATATACAAAAACGAAATCTAGCTTCACAAGAATATTCTAGAGCTTCTAATTGGCCTATGGTTCAAATTTGAACTCATTTGACCCTTGTTTGACCATCCAAATCGAATTTAAAAGACTTATATATAGGTTTGAATATGATTTCTTTTAATATAAGCAATTAGACATAAAGTCTGTGATTTAATGCATGTAACGCGTTACTCTTCCATTTAATTTTTGGGCACACCTTTCTCATCGTCAGATCTTAATCTAACGAGCCCTCGATCATCCCCTTCCTCCGGCTATTACGCTGGTTTGCGAATGGTTAACTGAGATTCCTTTCTCAGTCCTGATCTCCCTTGCCACTGCACCAAATTGCACGGTTTTTCCTCCATCTTTCTCGTCTCTCTCTCCCGTTTCTAATGAGCCATTACTCACTTTCTGTCTCCCCCGTTTAACGAAACACCCAATAGTGTAGGCACCTCCCTCGTCATTCCAGTTTTTTAGAGACAACCTTGGGCACCCCCATTCCTATATAACTACTCCAATAACACCGCCGCCCCCGACAGATCATTCCTCCACCCTCAATTGAACTCCCTGGATCCCGAGCCTCCCCGACCTACTCGAGATATCTCTCCGGCGATCCCGGCCTCGCCCCGACACCTCCGACCACTACTGTTCAATTGCGGTCGCGGTGAGCATCCTCGGCACCCCGGTTTCATTTCCGCGCTTTCAGTTTGTCGCGATAACCCACTAATCGACGGGTCCTGTAAACGACCTCTGACTTTCACCTCAGGTTCTGTGCTCCGGCAAGGTAGTGGTCATCTGACCTTGCTCTTCACACGCAATGTTTCCTTCGGTTCTGACTTGGGTTCATGAGTACTCCTGCATCGTTTTTTTTTATTCGCCATCATTTTTCAGCTTTTGGATGTAGGAGCCACCCTCGGCCATGGCGGGAAGTGCTCCTGAAGCTCAAGATCACCCCTGGACCCGAGCTTTAGCTCAATGGTTTCGGCTTGACATAGGGAAGCCATAGAGAATCGTAGTTCTCCAAGAATAATGGTCTTCCGCTTACAAGACCTGGGTCTGATCTTCCATCCTTCCTGCTCGAGCCATGGCTCATGAGGGGAGAAACCAGGATAAGCAATGACCTCAGTGCCCCTGTCCTTGGTTTACTTGACAATTTTGACCGCGAGGGTATTTCAGGGTTTTCGCCTATCTACTCTTAGTTGATAGCGAGCCTCAGAGGCGCTCCTTGTTACTGAGTTGGCCAAGCCTGGTTGGTCCAACTCAGACCTGGCCCACTTTCTTGGGTCGAGTTTTATCCATATGGCTTTTTCCTAAATTCCCATTGGCCAGAATTTCGAAAATTCATAGTAATTCAACCGTTTGTCGGAAATTTATAAATAAATAGTTGTTGAATTTGGTTTTTCGAGCAGAATATGATTTTAAGGTTTCCAGACCATGTTTTGATCTCTTGTTCTGATGTTTTGTTGGAAATGATATTTTGGACTCATGAAACCCTAATCATGCATTAAGGTGATTAATGAGACCTTGGTCCACCCGGATTTTATTAATATAATGATGATTGATCCATAAGACTGATCCACATGCACCCTATCCCTAAATCACCTAAGATCAATACTATGTATTGATTAATTATATCTAATGATTATGAACAGGTTGTAGAGCTAAGTCAAGGGAAGGTTTGACCTAGATCTGATTCAAGGATCATCCTTTCTCCAAGGTAAACGGGCCATGCTACTGAGCACAAATATTTATGATTTCTTGCATGTTAAATATAAAATAGACATTATTCTTTCAAGTTTAATGTTATAATCATGTTCAATATATCATTGCTTGTTGATTGCCACATGCTATGTCTTATGTTATAATTCTCACCATGATTATTGTTATCATTTAAGAATCATGAAAATCATGTTAATAATCAAGTGGGAGAAATCCCATCATGTTCAAAATATCATGTTAGTGGGGAGAAATCCCTTCATGTTATGATTAGAGAATCATGATTTATGTTAATGTCAACATCATGCTAATGGTCAAGTAATCGGAATTGAAATAGTCTTGTTATGCTCCCGATCATGGACCTCAAAAGGGTCATTAAGGGCGTTCCTAGCATCAAGGGCTTTCCTAGCAATCATGTGCTCCTAAGGGGGCGTCACAGAGGGATGCATAAAATTTCTTTTCAATTCTTTATGTTAATAATGATGATTCAAGAATGCTTAAAGTTAATTCATGTCAATTTCCTTACATGTCAAGTATTGATTTTATAAAGTGCCAGTACCATTTACCGACGTGTTGTTTTTCCCTTTGCATGGCTGGGGATGTGATGTCCCCAGGATTTGGAGCAAGTAAGGACTCAAGAAGAGCAAGCCAAGACTAGAAGACATCCAAGAGCTATCTAGTGGGGTGCCATCCATTCTAGGCGATCCAATCATATAGAGTTGCTTATTGTTATGCTTAGTTTCCCATGTTGAGGGACGAATAGAATTCTAGACTTGTTGTTTGTAGATTCCTATTCATATAATAATGTATGAATCTCAATGGTGAATTATTTGTTTACTTGCAATGATTACTTTTTTTGTGACAACCCTCCCTAAAATGCCAAGTACCCCACATTATGGATAATGTTGGGGATTAGGCTATGCTTCCGCTGGTTATGTATGAAACCCTAGGGAGGGGTGTTACAGATACCCTATGATATTGTGAAAAGGATTTATATCCTATGATAGTATGATGGTCTTAAGGACCTTTGGGCATGGTTGAGCCCTGAGTGAGGTGTAATCCTATTGTGTTGATAAGGGTTGATACCATGTGATATTGTGAAAAGTATTTATATCTTGTGATAGTACGATGACTAGTGTGGTCTTATGAATGGAAAGTGAATAGTACCATGTGATGATGAGATGAGAAATTATGTTTCACACATTTTATATCTTTTGAAGTTGTGATATTTATATTCTTTTTAGAAGTGAATTAGGGTTTGTTTGTATACTTGTTTGATGCAGCCTTAATTCACCCTATTGGCATAACTAATCAAGTGAAACTCTAATCATGTAGTGCCATGTGCCATAGATCCATCTGAGTGTCAGAACTTGCCAGATGGTGAAATGAGTATTCCTAAGGGAAACTCGGAGAGCATACTTATGAGTATGTGGGGTTCTTGTCATCCTGAATTCAAGTGTTAAGGGAGGATGACTGCGGTCATACCTAGCCCTCAGTTTGAGAACGGTTGTGGTCATGTCTCGGTAATTATATATGTGACGAGATTGGAGGACAACTACGGTTGTACCTCAGATGGTAGGGTATGCGTACCCACCTCCTTTCACTAGTTCCATGACCTATACCAAGGATGGACTAGGTTGTAGCATCTCTACCTTATGTGTCACTATGGCGGACCCGTACTGACTGAGGGTAGAGAAGATCTTAGGAGTCTGATTCTTCCTAGATCTTATATGGCACTAATTGCAACCAAGTGGTGGTTAGTTGGAACTTGAGTGGTATCCTCAAATTCCTCAAAGTTTAATAAAAGATGTAATACAGCCGAGTAGCATATTTGTTTAGGGTTATACACGACGTTTTACATTTAATGATAACCCTTGTTTGTTATCTTTACATAAAGATGATGCTTAGTACAATGAAGAGATAGTAGATATAGTTAGGTTGTGGATATGCTTAATATTGTAGATGCGTACATATAGTAGCTATACTTATGTTGATAACTATACTGATATTGTTGATTATAATCATGATGCTAGCTATCTCATGCTGTTAGTTATGTTTAGCATGCTTACCATGCCTTTGTAACTAGAGATGCATATACTGCTAATCATGATTATCCAGATAGTTGTGTTTATGTTATTAGCTCTTCTTATGATGTTGATATGTTCAACCTATTAGACATGATGATATTGTTAGCTATGCATATGATACTAGACTTATTCATGATGTTAGAGATGCTCATGCTGCTAGACTCCTTATACTGTTAATAGGTATATGAGAATGGTCTAGATAATGAAGATATTTATTATCTACTCCTTTATGTATTTTGTTAATCATCAATGTTGTTGAGCTTATTTGTTATATATGATTAAACTTCTTAAACTGTCTCATTACCTAAAATATTGGAATCAATAAACGTTGTTGGAGGTTATATCTCTTGCTGGGACATGGGTCTCACCCTTGTGGTTTGCCACATCTTTTTTTAGGTAATCAAAAGTGACGAAAACAAACATGTGGCAGCAAAGAGGAGAGATAGTAATGAATCTTTGAGAAAGTTGATTAGATGTCTAGTGTGTCCTAAAGTCGTCCCTGTACGCTTAGGTTTGGGCAAGAAAAATTTGTATATGGTGTTTCAAGCGAATCGAACTTTTGTTAGCATATTAATACTTGTTTGTGTGGCATATACAAATATTGTTCTCCTGTGTATATATGTTGTGGCTAAGATGATTGAATAATTTGTATCAAATTCTTGGCATAGTATGGATATAAGAAAGATGTTGGGCTCTTATGTAAATATTTCAGAGCGGGTGCTAACATTGAAATCGGTTTTAATTTACCCATATTTTTTGGTATGTGATTAATTAGTGATCAATTATGTTTTATTTTTTGAGTAATCTTGTTTAGTGTAACGGGTTTTTACAGGTTGGTATCAGATCTTTAGGTTCACTAATTCTATAGGGACACTAGGACTTAGGACTAGGATGATGTCAAAGTTAGGAATATGACACAAAAACATGGCGCATATTACCTAATCTCAATACTTGGGTGCCCTAGCCAGGTATTCAATTATTGAAGAAACGGTAAGAGTATGGAACTCTGAAATTGTTATCTTTTTTATTACCCTGATCAAGTAGGCATTTTGAAATAATCTAAAGAGCATAATAAAGTAGAAATCATGGTGCAGATAACTCAATATTACCTCAAGAGAATATGAGGATCACATCATTATCTATCAAAACTTGAATTATTGGTAGCTATAAGAGAAAGATATAACACCATGAAATCTAAATCCAAATACAAATAAGCAAAAGAGGGGTCCTTGAAGATGAAATTCAAGAAGATAATAAAGTAAAAGATAGATAAGTTTGTTCTTATAAAGTGATTCAAGGTATGAAATATAAGATGGAGAGAATCCCTATTATAAGTATAAAATGAGAAGATAATGGGAACAATGACAAAGGAATAAGGTGGAACCTAAGTTAATCTCAAACCAACCTATGTATGTAAGAAAATTTTAATGTAAAATCATCATGGCATGTGAAAGAAACTAAAATCAGCATGGCATGTGAAAGAAATTAAGGGAGGTGATCCTTGTTTAATGAAGAAAATTTGGAATATGATGATTTACCTTTGAATAAGTGGTTGAAAAACATAATAAAACAAGAGAACATATCCAAGTGTGATAAATAGTCATCAAGGAAGGAGTAATAAGATATATAAATCATGATGATTTCTATGCTAATGGCAAGGAACCCGAAATGAAAAATGTAAAATGATACATAAGAAGTAGTAACTTGCATAATAAAGATATAATTGGTGACCTTTTTGCTAGTGAACCTTAAACAATGTTGTTGTGATGTGGGAAGTGTGTTTCCTTTGTGTCTTTCCTTTTTAGAGAAAAAAATTTAAGTGGATCATTTCCACTTGATATGTGTGGATTTGTTGTAAACATGAGGTTGGATAGCTTGTTATAGCATCTTGGACTATGGTTCCAAGATCACAATCTGTGATGAGTATGCTTCTGAGCCTTCCAATAATTAGGAAGACTCCTATTATATGTCTTAATATTTGATTATGTTGGTAAAAGTAGATGAGATAAGGATGTGAGTTCCTTATAGCACATGAGGTGGATACCAAGGTAATGAATCATAGTATCCAAGATGTATCAACAGTATGGGAAGTATGTGAAGGTTGGAGATGTTTATTAAATGAACATTCTAAGTATTCCTCTCCCTTAGAGAGAGAGAGAGAGTTGATGATGACTCTCTAAATGTTGTTTGGAAGGAAAAACAAAAGTGATTCTATAATATTGTGTATGGTCTAGTGATTGTGTATGGTCTAGTGATAGTTGGGCAAGACCACTATCAAGGATAGATGGTTTGTTGATCACCAAACATGTATTATTGTGTTCCTTTAAGATAAACCTAGGATCAGAATATCAACGGATAAGAGTTAGAGTGGATGACACAAGTTACATGACCATGATGAGTTTAGGATTATGTCCTTCAGACTAACCAATGTTCTGATAGAATTTATGAATAGGAGAACCATAGTGTTCAGGTCATGTCTTACAAGTTGTAGCAAGCTTTGGATGATGAAATCTCAATTTCATAGATGGTCATTAACATGGTTAACATCTTTGTTAAACCTTAAGAATGTTGAAGAAACTGTACTTATGTGTGACAATTCTAGCAAGAGTGAGTTGGAGGTTGACTAGAGTATCCTCTTGGAGTTATGATACCTCTGTTAAGTATGTTATGTGAATCCTAATAAAACAAAGACAATGTCATTGCTCCACCCCTAACAAGGTCAATCGGGAAGTTAAATTTGTTAATGGTTACATACAAGTGTATGATTCTTCAACCAAACAGACGATGATTCCACCATTAAGATGATTGGATAATCCTCTAAAAACATATGCCTCATAGTTTTTTAAAATTAGGGGATTCCTACCTGGTTGATTGAGTTATTAATTACAAAAACCGTTAAAGGAGCATAGAGATGAAACCTTGTAAAGTTACATATGATAAGAGATACATAATGTTCTATGCTTGATAAGAGCCAAACAGACGATGAGTCCACCATTAAGATGATTGGATAATCCTCTAAAAACATATGCCTCATAGTTATATTTGTTAACGGTTACATACAAGTGTATGATGCTTCAACCAAATAGACGATAAGTCCACCATTAAGATGATTGGATAATCCTCTAAAAACATATGCCTCATAGTTCTTTAAAATTAGGGGATTCCTACCTGGTTGATTGAGTTATTAATTACAACAACCATTAAAGGAGCATAGAGATGAAACCTTGTAAAGTTACATATGATAAGAGATACATAATGTTCTATGCTTGATAAGTGCCAACGAGTATGACTTTTGAGTAATGTGTCGATACAATAGATATAATTTCAGGATGATCGCTAGAATTTAAAGTTGAAAGTTACTACTAGATTTGTACATGTGGCGCAACAAGTTCTATGTTCCATATTTGCAAATGTATTCTTATGTGGGGTTTTTTGTGCTGACCCAAGATAAGATATGTATGAATCAAAAGAGAAGAACATGACCTCTATAAGAGTTCTGTGACATTAACCATGTAAAGATAATAGGATGAGGTGCCAAGAAAGTACCCATCTTTGTTTACCTTGGATTTCGGGGGCGAAATCCCTGTTAGGTGTTTATAACTGTAAGACCCCTGAACATAGGGTTTCTTTCTTGCTCACTTCTCTCACTATATAAACTAGTGGCATTTTCCATCTTCTCCTTCCCTTGTCATATTTCTTAGGGTCAATTTGGAAAAAGGACATATACCTAGGGTTAGAACATGTGACTCATATTTTTCTAGTGTCCATATACTTATTTTCTCTAATACCACAATGTAATTCCCTTCCATGTATTCATGTGATAGTGGAAGCAATCCCCATGTTTTCCATAACATGGGATAGTTGGGGTTTGAAGGGATGTCACAAACATTATAAAAATTGCAAATAAAGTAAAAAACTACTGAGCATTAAATATAAAGTGATCCATAGTTGTTCATAGGGTAAAAACCACAACTACTTTCTTAAGTTTCAAAACTAAATAAAACAATTACGGCTAAGAGTAAACTATGGAATAAATGAAATCATGCTTAATTGGATTATCTAGATAGATGACACCCCACCTAGAAAATCTTTAAATCTTCAATATTTAAATATTTCTTTTTAAATCCTCACTTGATCAAAAATATAGGGACATCATTTCCCATCCATGCAAAGGGAAAGAACGTCTTGAGTAAATGGTAGTGGCTCATTAGAAACAAGAAAAGTATTTATACTTTACATAAATAAAACTTGACGTCATATTTTACATAAGAATTCTTGAAACTTATCATAACATAAAGGACATAACTAGGATATATGCATTCTTTATATAATTGTACACTTAACGGCACAAAATGTTAGGAAATGCCATGATTGATAAGAAATCACTTAACAACCTCTCGAGGTCCATAATGGTGAGAAGCATCTACAACTCAATCAATTCCATTTCTTTACATGAAAAATAATCTTCATTTTAATATTAACATGGTTACAATCTTGACTCTGGACATAATAGGATTTCTCCTCTTAGAACACAATGTGATTTCTCACTCTTAAATCATAGTAGGATTTCTCCCTCTTGAATGTAAATATGAACTCTTAATAATTTGTCTTTTTATTACATGATCATAAATCATAGCCTTAGTAAAGTGATCTCACAAATTTCTAACATATAGCAAATTACATGATCATAAATCATAGCCTTAGTAAAGTGATCTCACAAATTTCTAACATATAGCAAATTACATGAAATGAATATAAGGAGGCATCATTTAAAGCATCTTTGGACTTTCATGAAATGTACTTATTTCCCTAACATATAAGTAACATGTAAACAATATAAATATAAGTACAAAGCACCATGGCCCATTTCACTAGAGCAATACACCTAGGCAATGTTCCCTTGTCCTGATTAGGCTCTAACCACATGTAACATTGGTTAACCAGATGATTTATACATTAGTTCATTTCATTAAACCATAAAATATGATTATTAATTGAGGGGTTTAGATTTGAAAACTACAATCTGAAGCCTCAAAAATCAACTTTCTTGTGAAAAATCATTCCAATGAGTAATTTATGTCATTATTTCGAGTTTGTATGCTATTTCTGTGAATTTTGCAAGTATAAAAAGCAACGTTGAGAAAAAAATAGGTGTGGTATTCACTTAAACAACTATGTAAATGATTCAAATAAGAGTAGAAAATATAGAGAAGACCATGGCACATTTTACATCCATTTAAATATGTGGGGGCAAAAACATCCTTTGAGCCAATTAAAACCCGTTTGGTTGGTGAAACAAGGACGTGTATTAAAAAAACTCAAAATGCCCATGTGTATTTGATAACTCAATTAAAAAGGGAAGGATAGTTGATGGATTTCTTTCCCTGGCATCTTCCCCTCCATTTCTCATGCGAGCAATGCGACTAGAGCTCAAGCTCTGACCACAATAAATAATTCATGAAGTTAGATCTTCAAGTGAGGTCTCCATCCAAGCATGAATTCAGTGACCCTTTAGAGAGATTCTCTAAGGTACTGAATCTCTAGTTCTAGGTCGTCCTCTTGGCCCAAGGTAACTAAAAGGTATTCAATGATCTTGGTCAGAATCGAGCTCAAAAATACCACAAAAAGAACTGCGGAAATCAAAGACAATAAGAGACAAAGTTAAGTGATGAAGGGACATCATTTTCTTGAGAACTCCTCAGAGAACGATGAAATTAAGGGAAATAGTTGAAATATAAAACCATTTAAATAATGTAAAACCACTTCCATTGAAGTTCAAAAGACATTCCTAGTTACAAGGTGAAGTTAGAGCCATCATTTCCATGGTGTGATCCATTGGAACGCCATGGTAGTGAGCAATAATGAAGGTTAGAGAGTGAGCTTGAGTGTGGAGCATTTGGGGAAGAATCATGGTGCACCAACGATGAGAAATGGATGAGGGGGTGTTGTGGGTGCTTACTAGTGTATCAATTGCATAGAATGTTGTGGCATAGACTGGAGTGGAGGTCGTTGAAGAAGTAGATCAGTTGGTGGTGATGACTTTGAGGGCTCGCAATTCAGTTAGGGGTGAAGGAGAAGAATGTGCCATCTGTTGTTGGATTATGTCCCATTAATAGGAGTGGGTTTCATCCTTGTAGCCTCTACTCAACCATGGTGGCAAGAGGGGTCTAAACCCTAATGGGTGTTTTTCTATTTGACCACAAGGGAGATTGAATGGTAACTCATTCAGAATAGCAAATTGATTCAAACTCAATGAAGAAGAAATCTTGAGAAAATGTGAAGAAATGAGAAAGAGAAATTGTAGAAGGAGATCAAGGAAAATAATTCATCTCACATGAGAAATGTGGGGAAGACGACACAGTTGTCCATTGGGTCAAGTACAGGTTAGTTGTGGTTGTTGGATCGGTGTGAGACAAAAGCAAAACCGAACTAAGAGACACTTTCCAACGGTATATTACTTGACACATCTTAAATCGACGCATTAATATTGTGATAACCATCACCACACTAAGCGAGATTACTCAAAAAAATGTCGAATTATCACTAAAACAATATTACCACAAAATAGGGTAAATTAAAACCAATTGCAATTTAATATCTCAAGTAGAAGGATTTACTAAACCAGCTCAACTCAGGCTATCTCTAATTCATATATATATATATATATATATATATATATATATATATATATATATATATATATATATATATATATATATACATACACACACACTAAAGGATGTTACATCTCATGTTCGAAGGCTATCAAGCCATTATTTTATAACACTTATAAATTGTCTATACATATATGCCATTTATATACACACATGGCATAAAGCCAAAATCTACGTATCAATATAAAAAACACAAAATCTCCCCAAATACCTAAGAGTACAAGGACGACACATAGGACATCTACTACAAAGCTCTAGCAGCATATCCAACCTCTAAGAAATATTATTCCTCTTACTGCTCAGCACCTATACCACGACCTCTACCTCCTCATCCATGACCACCTAAAAAGTTGTGAAACCAATAGGGTGAGATCACATCTTAGTGGGAGACAAATTCTTATTATAAGCAGAGTAATTACGTAAAGCAGTAAATATTGGTTAAGAAGTTCAAGTGCTTGCAATTGAATAGTAGAATATCATATGCTTTTAAAAGGAATATGAAGAACATGTATGACTTTATAACCTAAATATTAAAAGAATAGGGTATGGGGTCATCCAATGTGATTTGTATTTGACCCTAAGCAATTATACAACATGACTTTATTAATACTTTTATTATTATTGTCCTGAGGATTTGAGGCATACCACTCAAATCCAACTGACCACTATTAAGTCGAAATCAGTACCATACAAGATCAATGGAAGAGCCAGACTCCAAGATCATCACCAACACTACTTGGTCAGTTCAAGTCTACCATGCAGTGACATAACATTCAAACTGCTAATGACAAAAACTTATAGTCATAGCTATAGTCCTATAAAGACAACAACTCATAGTCAAGTTATGATGTTGTAAAACAACTAGCCTGCCTTGGTACATGGCACAACACTAGAGAATTGGCTCATGCATGGTCATTCTATAACAAAGTATCACATCACTATTTAAAAAATTTAAGGAAACAAAGAAATAATTTGATTACACCCCGCATATTCAATAATATGTGCTCTGAGTTTCCCGTAGGAGTTAATCATTTCACCATCCAGCTAAATATCGATGTTGAAGATGGATCTATGGTACAGGGCAACTAAATGATTAGGATTTCACTTGATTAGATATTCCAATTGGGTATATTTTAATTCATCAATCAAGTATCAATGTGATAACCCTAAATAGATTCTACAAAATTAAGAGTAAGGTACAACTTCAGCAGATATAAAATGTACAAGGTGAGAACTTATCTCATCACCATAAGACACTTGTATCACAATTTTAACAAGGTCATCAATATCACATTACTTATGGGGTATCAACCCCTCACTTCCATCTCTAGGGGATTTCACCTCTTAAACTGTACTCAAGGCACTCAACAATTCACTAGGTTCACATCACATGAAACATGTGCAATTAATATCATAAGATATCTCATCAATTGATGTATTCTTATAATAACCACCATATATTGCACAAGGTTCACCATAGCATTCTCATAGCTATGTATATTCATCTCACCTGCAAAGTTATGGATACATAAATAGGAGAGAGAAAACTCTATTATACAACAAGAATCTTCAAGTAAATCAATCGCATACATCACATGAACAATGGCTTAGGGTTACGGTTTCAATTACATTCAATCAGGGTTTCATAACAACACTCATCCTCTAAACCCTAATGCTATCACTTCCCACTTTGTTGGAGAGTTCTAGAGCCAAGAACTATAGTTAACGATCAACCATTCACATTTCATCATCTCATGTAGATCATTATACTATGTATTAACTATCTATACATGTATGAATATAAGTGCATCAATCCATCACTATAAAGTGTAGCGACCTAGACACACACCATGTGTCAAAACCGCAACACTTGGTGTTTTGACCCTAGATCATGATGATGTATTGACATCAATCATTCTAGGTGTATTATCCTCATAAGACATGAGTATCTCAAACTCCAAACCAAAGTGTTTTGACCTCCACACTTCAAGGTACTTCAACCTTAACCATTCATGTTGTCAACCCTAATATGAGTAGTGTTTTGACCTCAACCACGTGCGTGTATTGGTAGTGACACTCTACATGATCCTAACCACTCTAATTGCAAGTTTTTTGACCTTTCTATACAAAGGTATCAGTTGCAACACTTCATGGATTTGCTACCTTCAAACCCTTAGTATTTCAACCCTTTTTGCATGCATGGTCATTACCACACCCCATCCTAGGTGTTGCTACCTCATGCAACATAATGTTGTGACCTACATGGAATCTAGCCCTCTACCAATAGGTCGTAACACCTAGGCTTCAAATAGGGAACACTAATCATCATCCAAGATCAAAAGGACCTATTCAAGGGTGTTTTTCTAACCCTAAATCATGATTATACAAGATCACCATTGAAGTTATGATTAAGAGAAGAAAAAAATGATATTTCTAAACATCTAGACAAGTTTAAAACTCCTTGTTATACGAGTATGAACATACCAAATAGATCTATCATGGTTCTACAAATCAAAGAAAAAAGATCATCATTTATTTCTCAAATAGAGTACACATATTTTAGGGTTTACAAGAAGTATACATCATCTTAAAGATACAATATAGCTCAAACATAACTATCATCACTTTCTTCATTAAAAGAACATATTTTTAAGATCTGAAATAACAATATATGAACAGTATGTAATTAGGTTTATATTGCACATAAAAGAGGAGGAAGGAGTTATATAACCCGTCTGTAGTTGATGATCCAAGCCTCCTTGATCTTAAGCTACAAAATAGAAAAGGAAGCCCCAACTATATCCAAACCTATGTCCACCAGATCTCCTTTAAAAGAGAGGAACGCCATGGTTAAAGAAGAGTCTAGGGAAAAGAAAACATGAACCCTAACTTCAAACCAAGGTAGAAGATGAAGAAACCCTAGGTTAAAGCACAATTTTGGCCCAAGAGAAAACACCATGAACCATGCACATCTCTCATGGTCAAGATGGAGGAAGAAGAAGATGATGAAGAAGGAAAGGGAAACCAGATCCAAGGTTTGAATCACTTACTAAATGAAGAGATTCTGTAAGAAACCACCACCAAGAAGATGATCTAGCACCAAATCCACCACATGCAAGATGGATCAGAAACCCTAGCTTCAAAATATGCCCCTTCCTCTTGAAGCTCCAAAGTCAGTTCATGTTCAAGGGAGGAATAAGAGGAAGTTGAAAAGTCTCTCACATATGAAGGAGAAAGGGATGTATACCCCAAGGGAGATGGAGAGAAAGCAATTTGTGATGAGTCGCCACTCTAGATCACCCAAGGACACATGTCCTTCAACCAAAATATATTATCCTCTCTCACATGTAAAAATACAAAATTTTCATATTTATCTAGAAAGGTAGTGACCTCCATGGTCGCTACCATCTCAGCAATTGGGCCAGAAAATGCTATTGCATTATAAGGTCGTAATTGAATAGATCACCAAGTTCAAATTGACGTAGCATAAAACCTATTAGACCAAAAGTTCCATGAAGAGAAACAAAATTCCACAAATTTCTTGGTTGTAACACTTCATCCTTTCTTGGTTTCGACCCAAAACCCTAATCCATCATGCATGCCAATGTGCATGGTCGATGCAATATAGAACAAGAGGTGTTTTGACATTGTGTTTGTCTAGGTCATAACCACATGACCTTAGATCATGTGTTGCGGTTGCTACCCTCACCGAAGAGTGGGGTAGTGGTCGCAATACCCAAACCTTAGTTTAGATATCACTTACACATGGTAACCGAGGAAACCCTAGAACACTATGATGTGTTCCATCGCCAAACATCAAACAAACAAGGCACCCCATTTCACCATATTCTCTCTCATGGTGCCAAGGTACAAGAAGTACTCTCTTCATGTGTCATTTTTCATGTTAACCCTCAATTATGGGTAAATTGCAAACTAGTCCAAAACGAATACTTATATAGCAAAGGTGGTTCAAATCTTAATCAAATAGGACCAAATCAAAACCATAGACCCGTCACATGATATTAAAGCATTCCACACGATTAAAAAAAGGTTTAAGCATCTTATTACACAAAGAAATTACAATTAAGCATAAAGTTAGGTCAAGGATCTTACAACTATAAACCCCTAATAGGGATTTTTCCCCCGAAATCCTATGCGAAAAGAGACGGATATTTCTTTCACGTCTTTTCCTCAAGATCCCACGTGTCTTCTTCTATGCCACAATGATGCCACAAAACTTGTACTACCATAGTGTCCTTCTTTTTCAACTTCTTGATCCTTCCATCCAGGATCAGAACAGGACCTTCCACATAAGAGATGTCATTGTCTATCTCCACCTCAACTAGTTGAAGAGTTAACTTTGTATCAAGATGGAACTTTCTCAACATAGAGATATGAAACACTAGATGTAACTTATATAACTCAGGTAGTAACTCTAACTTATAGGCCACCTTCCCAACATGTGCAACTATAGTATAAGGTCCCATGTATCTGGGAAACAACTTACCCTTTTTCAAAAACCTTAGAACCCCCTTCCAAGGAGAGACTTTGAGGTACACTATGTCTCCCTCCTAAAATTCTAAAGGTCGATGGCGATTATCAGTGTAAGACTTCTATCTATCTTGAGCTGGCTTTAGTTTTTGTTGAATGACTTTGATCTTATTTGTTGTCTATAGTACTAGCTCAGGACCTAAAAGTTGATATTCACTGGTATCATACCAACACAAAGGGGATCTACAATGTCTCCTATACAATGCTTCATATGGTGCCATGTCAATGCTCCTTTGATAGCTATTATTATGGGCAAACTATCAGGCTAAGGTTTATATCCCAACTACCCAAAAACTGTAAGACACATGCTCTCAATAGATCCTCCAATGTCTGATCGTCCTCTCAGACTGTCCATTTGTCTATGGATGGAACACAGTGCTAAACTTCAATTGCGTACCCATTTCCATGTGCAAATGTTCCCAAAAATGACTAGTGAACTGTGGACCTTTGTCTGATACAATAGTAGCTAGAATACCATGTAGATGTACTATTTCATCGAAATACACATGTGCAAGCTTATCGACTGTATATGATGTCTTTACTGGAAAGAAGTGTGATGACTTAGTCAATATGCCCATTATTACCCAGATGGAATCATGACCCTTGGTTTTTCTTGGAAGTCCAACCACAAAGTCCATTGTGATATGATCCTATTTCCATTGAGGTATAGGCATCGATTGCAAAGTCCCTACATGTTTCAAATGTTCGGCTTTAACCTGCTGACATACTGCAAACTTAGACACAAACGCACCTACATCATTCTTTAATCTTGGCCACCAATACATATCTTTCATATTTTGATACATCTTGGTGATACATGGATGCATAGCATACATAGAAAAATGAGCTTCTTCTAGAACTAAAGTCCTCAGATTATTTACATCTGGCACAACTGATCTACCATGACAACACACTATCCCATCCTCAGATTCATGGAAGCCATCACGTTTCTCACTACACAACTCTACCATGATCTGTTGTACTATAGTATCATTCTTTTGCACATATTCAATTTCCTGACTCAATGCCAGCTTTACTTATAACTATGCCAAAAAACCTGCTAACATAGACACCTCTAACTGTACATTCATATGTCTTAGAGAGACCAGCATATCTCTCTTATGGCATGCCAAAGCACTCAATTGTTCTTTATCAGTAGATTAATGATGATGATAATTTTCTACTTAAGGCATCTGCCACACATTCTCCTTCCCTGGATGATAATCTATAGTAAAATCATAGTCCTTTATCAACTCCATCCAGCATCGTTGTTTCATGTTCAATTCATGTTTTGAAAGGATGAATTACAAGTTCTTGTGGTCGGTGAAGATCTGACACTTGTCACCATACATGTGGTGTCTCCATATCTTCAAAGCATGGACCATCACCGCTAATTCCAGATCATGTGTCTGATAATTCTCCTCGTATTTCTTAAGCTATCACGAACCAAAAGAAATCATGTTCTTATCCTGCATCAGCACACAACCTAGGCCATTCTTAGAAGCATCACTGGAAACAATATAACCCTTTCTCTATTCTAGTAGTACTAACACTAGTGCACTAGTCAACTTTTTTTTCAAAAATTTAAGGAAACAAAGAAATAATTCAATTGCACCCCACATATTCAATAATATGTTCTCTGAGTTTCCCATAGGAGTTTCTCGTTTCACCATCCAACTAGATACTGACGCTGAAGATGGGTCTATGGTATACGGCAACTACATGATTAGGATTTCACTTGATTAGATATTCCAATCTTTTAATGCATCAATCAAGTTACAACATGATAACCCTAAACAGCTTTTACAAAATTAAGAGTAAGGGACAACTGCAGAAGATATAAAATGTACAAGGTGAGAACTTGTCTCATCACCATAAGACACTTGTATCACAGTTATTACAAGGTCATCAACATCACATTACTTATGGGGTATCAAACCCTCACTTCCATCTCTGTAGAATTTCACCTCTTAAACTGTACTCAAGGCACTCAACAATGCACTAGGTTCACATCACATGAAACATGTGCAATTAATATCATAATATATCTGATCAATTGATGTATGCTTATAATCACCACCATGTATTGCGCAAGGTTCACCATATCATTCTCATATCTTTGCATATTCATCTCACCTACAAAGTTAGGGATAGATAAACATGAGAGAGAAAACTCTATTATAGAACAAGAATCTTCAAGTAAAGCAATTACATACATCACATGAACAATGGGTTAGGGTTAGGGTTTCAATTACATTCAATTAGGGTTTCATAACACCACTCATACCCTAAACCCTAATGTCATCACTCCCCACTTTGTTGGAGAGCTCTAGAGCCAAGCACTATAGTTAACGATCAACCATTCATGTCACATCATCTCGTGTAGATCATTACACTATGTATTAACCATCTATACATGTATGAATATAAGTGAATCGACCCATCACCATAAATTAAGTGTAGCGATCTAGACACACACCATGTTTCATGACCGTAACACTTGGTGTTTTGTGAAACATGGTGTTTCGACCCTAGGTCATGATGATGTATCGACCTCAATAATTCTAGGTTATTATCCTCATAAGACATGAGTGTCTTGACCTCTAAACCAAAGTGTTTTGACCTCCTTCAAACTAAAGTGTTTCAACCTCTACACTTCAAGGTACTTCAACCTTAACTATTCATGGTTTCAACCCTAATATGAGTAGTGTTTCAACCTCAACCACATGTGTAACGACCCCGTCTCCCGGTAACCCCCAATTAAGGGAGACCCGAAGGATAGAGCCGTTATTCCATTAACAGGATCAAAGGTTCGACAAATAATCCATAACAATTAATAAACTTTACCAACTAAACTCAAAACTGGTATAAAATAAAACTTTGTTTACCTTTTTAAAAGATGAGATTTCTAAACTTCTATCCATGAATATGCTACTCTAACTAATCCTCCTGTGCATGTTAATTCTCATTTAATTCCACATATGCCACTTTACTGTTTGTTCTTTTCATTTGTACCTAAAACACCGACAAACAAAACGTCGGTCAGTATATCGAAATATACTGGTATGTGGGGACAACCAAAAGTTTGCACATATGGATAACAATTTAAATATCACAATCAAATTATTTAACAAGCCAATTTACACTTTTCAGTATGACATTCTCCACCGCTTTTGCCCTAACCCTGGCATACCCACCTTAGGGTGCCCTTTGCCAATGACTTAAGGCCACCTTCTCAATCCCGAGCTTGGTGCCTGGGGGTCACCACTCATGGTGCCCACTAGTCATGCAATATCATAGGCCACCTTCTTGGTGCCTGGGGTCACCACTCAAGGTGTCCATTGGTCTACCCATCTGGGCCTGACCTTTGGCATCATCCATCAGGGTGGCATGTAGGTGCGAGAATCCATACTTCTATTATTAATGTGATAATCATAGTGACTTTATAATTTGCAAATATGAACATTCAAACTGATAATTTGCAGTCAATGCGATCAATCATCCGGCAACCATGCGGGAAACTAATGTGATTATTCATAAGCGTAACCACATACCTTTCAGGCAGACTCAGATGCAGGAATATTCCAAACAAGTAAGTAATCCAGAATCAAGCAAGTACACAATTCAATCCTGAAATATTCATTCAATATTTTCTATCATTGATCATGGCACACAAAACTAATAGACCTACTCGTGCCTTAGGGTTACTAGCCTTTTTAGGGTTTTGACTATAATTAGGGTTTCACTTCCTTTTTATTACTTTTATCTTACTTTTATCAAATATCCATCAAACCCTAATTATCTTGTCTTATTTTCCATTAAGGTCCTTAAGATTAAGTTTGGACCACGAAAACCCCAATTATTTATCTATTCACCACAAAAGATGTTAAGGTTATCCTTTAACAATATTTAATCTTATTTTCAGACTAATAACACCATTATCTATCAGTTAAGTCCATCAAGCATCTTTTCATTAAAGCTACTATTTTAATCCTTTTAATCCATGGCAAACTCATTATAACCATTTATCACCAATTCATAGCCTATTATGATCTAAGTCGCATATGAATTCATTTTGTCATAATTTTACCCTTTTAATCCTGGGAAAACCCTAATTACTAACTTTAGGGTATATATTCAGAATTAAGGACTTTTATAATCTAATAGCTTAGATTCAACATGTTTCAACTCCACTCATCAGATTGATCAATTAAAGCCTTTAATAATCTCATTCACTAAAATTAGGGTTTCAAGGCCCATTAATGCTTATTTATGCTCATGCACTCTCAATTAAGCTACTAACGTGCAAAACTCATCCTTTTTATTCCTAATGTTTCTTTTTATCATTAATAGGCTAATATCAACTTTAATCAACTATTAAACCCTACTAATCACTTTAATAATATCAAAATAGGGTTCTTTATTCACAAAGATGATATCTTCCATTACTTTTCGAATTGCATAGGGAAACAGGCTTTAATTATATTTTATTTAGATTCCCCTCGATTTTCTGATCAAGTTTCATGTATAACATGTTCTAAACGGAGCTACCAGTTAGGAGTTATGGTTTTTGCATTAATTTACTTACTTGAACCAATCAAACGCTGCCACGTAGGCGCCTCCCATGCAACATGCTCGCTGGATTTGGAAACATGACGAAAAGTCACAATTGCCCTCCACTTATCCGACCGGTCCAGCACAACGCGAAGGGTATATCCGTCCAGTCGACCTTAGGTCGTCTTCTTCCCAGGAAACCCTGCACTGCCGCCGACCTGCAGATTTGCGCGGGCTGCCCCTCCCTCCTGGGACCACGTTTCTTGCCGGTGACTTCTCCTTTGCCTCCACCGCGATCTGGCACACATGCGGCACCTCCTGGTCTCGGCCAAGACGGCCGTTTCGTCGCTCTTCAGGCCAAGCATCGCCGGCCAACACAGCAGCCTAGACGCTGCTGCAGCACAGGTTCTAGGGCTCGACCCTGTTGGTTAAGTGTCTCCTCGGAACCCTGGTACACCAGGCATTCATGGAAACCCCGCGTTGGTTCCTCCAGCTTCGTGCCCAAGTTGTTTTCCATGGTTAGGGTTTAAGGACAAAAACGAGGAAGAAGAGAAGAGGAGGATACGTGGAATCCTTATGAACTCGACCCTGGGCTCTACCCCTCTATATAGGGGTGAGAAACAAAGCCCTAGGTCAGTTATCACGAGATCTAAGCCTCCCCTCAACTAGGAAAGTATATTTCTTCATGAATAAACAATCTTCTCTCTCTTGCTTATAATTCCTTTGATCTTCCCTTTTCTTGTGATAATAGGATTTCGAAAATCCTTTCCTTTATCTTCTTATCACTTGACTCTTAATTATTTATCACAAAATCATGTATTTCTTTTAATAGAAAAATACTCCCTTTTATCCATATTACAAAATTCATCAATAATAGACCACATTATGCTATTATTTGTAATCTTGGTATTTTCTCTTTCTTTCCTCTTCATTGAGACTCCTTGGATCCCAAAACTCTATTATTTCGAAATTCCTCTCTAAGGAATACTCACTATCTTTAAATGCATTAATATGCATTGATTCCCATTATCAAGTTCAGAAATATTTCTTTTTAAAGATTTCTTTTGTTTTTCCTTTATTTTTCCCCATTAGTATTCCTTTTTCCATTAGGAATCATTGGGATACGAAATCCCACTAAGGATTTCCCATTTATTCCTCTTTTCACATATTTTCCATATTTCATCAATATTTTCAATTTCTTTGTTAACAAGAAAATACTTAATTGATATTTTCTTTTCTTATTGCCTTTTCTTTGCAACATTGGACTCCTTGGAACCCAAGTGGAACGAAATCCTCCTTGGATTTGCTTTCTAAAGGTTTCCATACCTTTCTCATCTCAAATTCTCAGTTATTCATTAATTAATTGAATATCCTTGTTATTGGGCCCAATAGCCAATAAAGCCCGCAAATAAATCAACAAGGCTATTTTAAATGAAAATCATGCTTCCCTTCATTATTTGTTAATTTATCTTTAACATGAGAAATTACATTTCTCAGCAAATGAACCCGAAATTTGGGGTTGTAACATCCTTCCCCTCTTATAAGAATTTTGTCCTCAAAATTCTATCAAGTAAGCAAACCAACAGGATAATCCATTCTTATGTCCATCAGGGCTACCATGTGACTTCACCCTATCCATGGTGCTTTCCAAGAACCTTCATCATCTCATATTCTTCCATCTGAGTTCTTTCTTACCTTGGTATATGGTACCCTCATAGGTGACTCAGGACATTTCAGCTTCTCAAAAGCTAAATAGGTTCAGGGCTCAACACATGGCTTGGGTACCTCACATAGTGCTCTAGATCGGACTCATGGAACACATCACACATCATGTTATCCTGAGGGGTAAGGCTAAACACAACCATCTCCACCAATCCATCTCAAATGGATCCCTATATCGAGGATTCAGCTCTCTCAGCTGTAGCTTAGAGGGGTCGGATTTTCACATTATATTCCTCCACAGTGAACTGCATGTCAGTCTGCTTTGCATCAGCTCGTGACTCATGTCACCACTGGGCTCTCTCTCAGCCATTGCACGATCAAAGCGACTTCATCTGCACACACCTGTGGTTCTTTTCTGACCTTCGTGAGGCTTCCTTCACCAACATCATCATAATGAAGTGGTGACCGACACAACCTCCTCATAGAACTTCTTGCATCCCGATAAGGCTATGGTGGTTAACGTCACATCTTTAGAACTACCTCATGGTATCACCCTGAACAAGCACACTTGCTCTCATCAGACCTTCTAGTCTGGATCATACTAACCATTAGTATGGGGCGATAAACGGTACAAATACTGAGCTCTTCATGTATCTATTTCCGCCTCATGGAAGTGAACCCTTGGGTCACATCAAAAACTTTTGAATTCGCATCATGGTGTAATTGAACCATCTCTTTTCATATGTAGTTCAACCAGATCTGTCCCTTGACAGAATTCTTCCTTTCTCATGTCATCTAGGTAAGGCAATCTACCATAACCCATATTGTATCTTAACCTTCTTGGTCTAGGAGAGACTCACAACATCCATAATGATGAACTCTCATTCCTTCTCGGAAACTCATTATACTTTATATCCATGCACTGGGTTAATGGTGTTCGTCCTTCACCTCCTGGTTCACATGGCCACATGCTACATGCAACTTGGTCCTAAGCATCCAGAATGCTACCATCACTTACTATCTTTGTAGTACCAAGGTATATCATGTCCTCTTGTATCATTATGATTCCTCAAGATTGATACCTCGGAAACCCTAAACCACTCTCAAAAGGGTTTTATTACCTTCCTATCCAAAGAAGTGTATCTGAGGTTCTATCACCATCATTTCACTACACCAAGGACTAAACTGGCCAACCAATCAACCATTAACTTATTCATTACATCTGAGTGTTAGCCAAAACACATCTTCTCTCCAAACACAAGGTTAGCCGAACAATCTTGACTCCTTCTAGCTTCCAGCTAAACTAGGTAGCCATATCTCAACCAGAGCATTCATTCCTTATCCTTGGGTGTTAGTTAATGTCGAAGACATACTCCTCCATGCCTTACACTTATCATCTCATCTCAAACTCTATGGTTGTCTTCATCAAAGAACTCTGAGCTCCTCCTCATGGTGATCAAACTCAACCTTGTGATTCCTTGTAACACTTTCAAAAATCCACTTAGTTCAAGATAAAACATCCTCACAAGATGATATCCTTAAAACTCTTAGTGTTTGTAAACCATCCATGCTTTATTCTCTCCGCAAAGGTATGTTATCAATTCCATACCTTGTAACGACGTTCCAACTTACATCATATTTATCCTTGGTGTAAGGCTTGCGTACTGTCCTATCTCTCACTCCCATAACAAGAAGAAATAAGCATTTGGCGGCCGTCCGAATACAGAGTTCTTCCTATTCCAAGAGTAGGGATGGTACAGCCCACCTCGCCAGTACACCTTCAAATCTCAGTTGAAACGTGCAACTCATGTCTCTATATCACAATCATCATTATATAAAGGTTACTTCCATGGAAAAATGGCCTCGAACCTACTTGAGTTTACACACAATCCTTGGTCATATCCTCTATGTCTATAGGGTACCGGCACTTTTGGGGTCATCCCTCTTCCCATATGCACCAGAGAGTGCCCTACTCATTTGCCCTTCGGGTCACATGAGTTCATGAAGGTGATCAATCTCCCAACTCGTGGTCCTTAGACAATGATAGATGTTACCTCCCGACCCTATGGTCATGTGCAACTAGGGAATTAGGAAACTCCTACTTCCATCGGTCTTATCCCTACCTGACCCTAGGATAGACTTAGGATTATATCATAGTACATGTTCAACTTAGAACCTTACCCAATCTTTCATCATCTCTCATGGCATTCATGGGCTGGCTTTCATCCTTTCATAAGGGTGATGGCGACCTGTCCACCTTGGTCGAGCCCCATACTGGTTACCTCCACGGTAATACATTCACATGCACATAGAGATGGTTATCTATGGGTCTATAGGTTCATTCTCATGCCACGTACTCTTCACTTAGCTTCTCAAGATCCTACAAAACCTCCTTATGTTACCTCAAAACCAACCAACCTGGTAAACTTCCTACCAAAGGGTCGCTCTCCCAGGATGGGAGGAAACTATACCTTTATAACAAGGGTCGCAAGCATTCTTAGGGTTTACCTCCATATGAGCATACTTTACCCAACAACTACTAAGGCACAAACGTACCTACCAAAACCATGCTAGGTCGCACTTGTTCACATCCTCAACATTACATCAACTCAGTTGTGAGAGGTTCATCAACCATACCCTTTACGTAAGGGATTTCCTTTACCATGAGGAGTAACATGCTCGAAACTATAGAGACTCAAGTCTCAACATGAGCATTGGGTACATTGCTTCCCCTCTTATACCTAGGAACCCTAGGTTCGCCTCTGGGTGTCCACTACATGATCATTCTCTTAACCAGGAATCCAGCATGTCCAAGATATGTCATGTACTCCCATGATCTTTCTACTCAAGCAACACTTCAGAGTTGATTCCTCTTCCCGGACAACTACTAGGTATAAAGCCTCACAACTGGTGCCTTAACCTCCTCAGGGTCTAAAGCACTCTCTATCTCATCTAGTAGGTAATCACTTATACCATAGGTACCAGAAGCATCATCCTCTCTCTAGGGTTTGGTTACTCTCAAGCTAACCAAGACATCATCAACCTCCGAGGATCATGCATGAGGCAACCATTATCATCCACTTAGGTCGCATCATTCTCGACTCCCACTGTTCCTCAAGTTTCGGGGTTTTAGGCTTCCAACTTCCTTGGCCGAGGTCTGCTCCCTCTAGAGCTAATCCTACAACCACCCTCTCTATAGGAGGTCCTGTCTTTATGAAGGATCAAGCTCATAAGCATGCCCCTACCTGAGTGAAGCCTATACTCGAACTTATGTTTACTCAAGGTTATCCATAACCCCCTTATGTTTATCACATAAGCCATCCATCATGATCCCTTGACAAGGGTTTCATTAACTGTCAACACTATGACGCACTCTGGGTGCAAGTTATCCTACTTGCAACAGCCCTATAGGTTCTTCTCTACCCTCATCCATGAAGGAGTTACCCTTCGCTCAAACATGCACGACCCTCTCCAGGGTTGGGTCATCAAAGGTACTAGGTTATCCAGCCTCTCATGGCTCGTATGACGATCTGAAGGCATGTCCAACCAAACACTCGGTCGAACTCATCATGTCATCTCTATCTTTAACCTTCACTTAGGGTTAGGGTTACCATCATCCTCAAAGGATGTGCCAGGTATCTACTTTTAATGGAGGTCTCTACCTCCAATACTAACTCTCTCTACTCATCCTCCTGCCAAGGAGGTCTATCCTCAAGCCTCTCCTGAGGGCAATGACAACTCGTGTCATACGACCTAAGCATGTATCTATTCCTTTTACGCTTACTCTATTAAGCTTATGTTCGTGACATCTTATTTACATGCTTTTTATTAATTTGGTGGAGGATTCCTTAATCCTTATCAACCTTACCCATACCTCAAGAGGGTGAGGAGAAGAGAGGAAACCCTAATCCTTAAGATCCTTAACAGAATTTGAGTGGAGAAGGGATGAAAGAGATGAGAGAGTCCTAAAGGTATCTTATTTCGATTCATACCCTAAGACTTTGGCCAGGCAGTCACACGGATCCGGGAGTCCTCGTATTCCGACTAGCGGTACGGAGGAAAATATTGCCAGCCCCCGGTCGTGATCCTTTTCTAGACACCTCTGTCTTTCGGATAATCCTCTAATAACTCCCTTGGGTTCTACAGAATTTGTAAAATTTAATAATTATTAAAGATTAATTGAGGAACCTATGCTCTGATACCAATTGTAACGACCCCGTCTCCCGGTAACCCCCAATTAAGGGAGACCCGAAGGATAGAGCCGTTATTCCATTAACAGGATCAAAGGTTCGACAAATAATCCATAACAATTAATAAACTTTACCAACTAAACTCAAAACTGGTATAAAATAAAACTTTGTTTACCTTTTTAAAAGATGGGATTTCTAAACTTCTATCCATGAAGATGCTACTCTAACTAATCCTCCTGTGCACGTTAATTCTCATTTAATTCCACATATGCCACTTTACTGTTTGTTCTTTTCATTTGTACCTAAAACACCGACAAACAAAACGTCGGTCAGTATATCGAAATATACTGGTATGTGGGGACAACCAAAAGTTTGCACATATGGATAACAATTTAAATATCACAATCAAATTATTTAACAAGCCAATTTACACTTTTCAGTATGACATTCTCCACCGCTTTTGCCCTAACCCTGGCATACCCACCTTAGGGTGCCCTTTGCCAATGACTTAAGGCCACCTTCTCAATCCCGAGCTTGGTGCCTGGGGGTCACCACTCATGGTGCCCACTAGTCATGCAATATCATAGGCCACCTTCTTGGTGCCTGGGGTCACCACTCAAGGTGTCCATTGGTCTACCCATCTGGGCCTGACCTTTGGCATCATCCATCAGGGTGGCATGTAGGTGCGAGAATCCATACTTCTATTATTAATGTGATAATCATAGTGACTTTATAATTTGCAAATATGAACATCCAAACTGATAATTTGCAGTCAATGCGATCAATCATCCGGCAACCATGCGGGAAACTAATGCAATTATTCATAAGCGTAACCACATACCTGTCAGGCAGACTCAGATGTAGGAATATTCCAAACAAGCAAGTAATCCAGAATCAAGCAAGTACACAATTCAATCCTGAAATATTCATTCAATATTTTCTATCATTGATCATGGCACACAAAACTAATAGACCTACTCGTGCCTTAGGGTTACTAGCCTTTTTAGGGTTTTGACTATAATTAGGGTTTCACTTCCTTTTTATTACTTTTATCTTACTTTTATCAAATATCCATCAAACCCTAATTATCTTGTCTTATTTTCCATTAAGGTCCTTAAGATTAAGTTTGGACCACGAAAACCCCAATTATTTATCTATTCACCACAAAAGATGTTAAGGTTATCCTTTAACAATATTTAATCTTATTTTCAGACTAATAACACCATTATCTATCAGTTAAGTCCATCAAGCATCTTTTCATTAAAGCTACTATTTTAATCCTTTTAATCCATGGCAAACTCATTATAACCATTTATCACCAATTCATAGCCTATTATGATCTAAGTCGCATATGAATTCATTTTGTCATAATTTTACCCTTTTAATCCTGGGAAAACCCTAATTACTAACTTTAGGGTATATATTCAGAATTAAGGACTTTTATAATCTAATAGCTTAGATTCAACATGTTTCAACTCCACTCATCAGATTGATCAATTAAAGACTTTAATAATCTCATTCACTAAAATTAGGGTTTCAAGGCCCATTAATGCTTATTTATGCTCATGCACTCTCAATTAAGCTACTAACGTGCAAAACTCATCCTTTTTATTCCTAATGTTTCTTTTTATCATTAACAGGCTAATATCAACTTTAATCAACTATTAAACCCTACTAATCACTTTAATAATATCAAAATAGGGTTCTTTATTCACAAAGATGATATCTTCCATTACTTTTCGAATTGCATAGGGAAACAGGCTTTAATTATATTTTATTTAGATTCCCCTCGATTTTCTGATCAAGTTTCATGTATAACATGTTCTAAACGGAGCTACCAGTTAGGAGTTATGGTTTTTGCATTAATTTACTTACTTGAACCAATCAAACGCTGCCACGTAGGCGCCTCCCATGCAACATGCTCGCTGGATTTGGAAACATGATGAAAAGTCACAATTGCCCTCCACTTATCCGACCGGTCCAGCACAACGCGAAGGGTATATCCGTCCAGTCGACCTTAGGTCGTCTTCTTCCCAGGAAACCCTGCACTGCCGCCGACCTGCAGATTTGTGCGGGCTGCCCCTCCCTCCTGGGAACACGTTTCTTGCCGGTGACTTCTCCTTTGCCTCCGCCGCGATCTGGCACACATGCGGCACCTCCTGTTCTCGGCCAAGACGGCCGTTTCGTCGCTCTTCAGGCCAAGCATCGCCGGCCAACACATCAGCCTAGACGATGCTGCAGCACAGGTTCTAGGGCTCGACCCTGTTGGTTAAGTGTCTCCTCGGAACCCTGGTACACCAGGCGTTCATGGAAACCCCACGTTGGTTCCTCCAGCTTCGTGCCCAAGTTGTTTTCCATGGTTAGGGTTTAAGGACAAAAACGAGGAAGAAGAGAAGAGGAGGATACGTGGAATCCTTATGAACTCGACCCTGGGCTCTACCCCTCTATATAGGGGTGAGAAACGAAGCCCTAGGTCGGTTATCACGAGATCTAAGCCTCCCCTCAACTAGGAAAATATATTTCTTCATGAATAAACAATCTTCTCTCTCTTGCTTATAATTCCTTTGATCTTCCCTTTTCTTGTGATAATAGGATTTAAAAAATCCTTTCCTTTATCTTCTTATCACTTGACTCTTAATTATTTATCACAAAATCATGTATTTCTTTTAATAAAAAAATACTCCCTTTTATCCATATTACAAAATTCATCAATAATAGACCACATTATGCTATTATTTGTAATCTTGGTATTTTCTCTTTCTTTCCTCTTCATTGAGACTCCTTGGATCCCAAAACTCTATTATTTCAAAATTCCTCTCTAAGGAATACTCGTTATCTTTAAATGCATTAATATGCATTGATTCCCATTATCAAGTTGAGAAATATTTCTTTTTAAAGATTTCTTTTGTTTTTCCTTTATTTTTCCCCATTAGTATTCCTTTTTCCATTAGGAATCATTGAGATACGAAATCCCACTAAGGATTTCCCATTTATTCCTCTTTTCACATATTTTCCATATTTCATCAATATTTTCAATTTCTTTGTTAACAAGAAAATACTTAATTGATATTTTCTTTTCTTATTGCCTTTTCTTTGCAACATTGGACTCCTTGGAACCCAAGTGGCACGAAATCCTCCTTGGATTTGCTTTCTAAAGGTTTCCATACCTTTCTCATCTCAAATTCTCAGCTATTCATTAATTAATTGAATATCCTTGTTATTGGGCCCAATAGCCAATAAAGCCCGCAAATAAATCAACAAGGCTATTTTAAACGAAAACCATGCATCCCTTCATTATTTGTTAATTTATCTTTAACATGAGAAATTACATTTCTCAGCAAATGAACCTGAAATTTGGGGTTGTAACAACATGGGTATATTAGCCGTAACACTCTACATGATCCTAACCACTCTTATCACAAGTGTTTTGACCATTCTATATAAAGGAATCAGTCATAACGCTTTATGTATTCTCTACCTTGAAAACCCTAAGTGTTTCTACCCTTTTTGCATGCATGGTCATCACCACACCCCGTCCTAGGTGTTGTGACCTCATGCAACATAATGTTGCAACCTACATGGCATCCAGCCCACTACCAACATGTCGTAACACCTGGGCAGCAAATAGGGAACACTAACTGTCATCCAAGATCAAAAGGACCTATTCAAAGGTGTTTTTCAAACCCTAAATCATGATTATACATGATCACCATTGAAGATATGATTAAGAGAAGAAAAATGAGATTTCTAAAAATCTAGACAAGTTCAAAACTCCATGTTGTATGAGTATGAACATACCAAACAAATCTAACATGGTTCTATGAATCAAAGAACAAAGATCATCATCTATTTCTCAAATCGAGTACAAGGATTTTAGGGTTTACAAGAAGTATACATCATCTTTGAGATACAATATAGATCAAACATAACTATCATCACATTCTTCACTAAAAGAATATATTTTTAAGATCTGAAACAACAACATATGAACAACATGTAATCAGGTTTAGATTGCACATAATAGAGGATGAAGGAGTTATATAACCCGCCTATTGTTGATGATCCAAGCCTCCTTGATCTTAAGCTCCAAAGAAGAAAAGGAAGCCCCAACTAGATCCAAACCTTTGTCCACTAGATCTCCTTTAAAAGAGAGGAACACCATGGTTAAAGAAGAGTCCAGGGAAAAGAAAACCCAAACCCTAACTTCAAACCAAGGTAGAAGTTGAAGAAACCCTAGGTTAAAGCATGATTTTGGCCCAATAGAAGAAGAAATCTCCAAGAGAAATCACCATGGACCATGCACATCCCTCATGGTTGAGATCGAGGAAGAAGAAGATGGAGAATGAAGGGGAAACCCAATCTAAGGTTTTGAATCACTTACCAAAAGAATAGATTCTCCAAGAAACCACCACCAAGAAGATGGTCTAGCACTAAATCCACCACATGCAAGATGGATCAGGCACCCTAGCTTCAAGATCTGCTCCTTCTTGCTCCTGAAGCTCCAAAGTCGGTTCACATTCAAGGGAAGAAGAAGAGGAATTCGAAAATTCTCTCACATATGAAGGAGAAAGGAATATATACCCCAAGGGAGAGAGAGAGAGAAAGAAATTTTGTGATGTGTCACCATTCTAGATCGCCCTAGGAAAAATGTCCTTCAACCGAAAGATATTATCCTCTCCCACATGCAAAAATACAAAAATATCATATTTATCCAGAAAGTGTAGCAACCATGGTCTCATCTTTGTCGTAACACTTCCTCATTTCATGATTTTGACCCAAAACCCTAATCCATCATGCATGCCCATATGCATGGTCGATACACTAAAGGGCAAGAGGTGTTTTGACCTCAAGGTTGTTTAGGTAAAAACCACATGACCTTAGATCATGTATTGCGATCACTACCCTCACCCAAGAGTGGGGTAGCGGTCGCAACACCCAAACCTTAGTTTAGTCATCACTTACACATGGTAACCCAAGAAACCCTAGAACACTATGATGTATTCTATCACCAAACATCAAGCAAACAAGGCGCCCCATGTCACCATATTCTCTCTCATGGTGCCAAGGTACAAGGAGTACTCTTTTCATGTGCCATTTTGCATGTTAACCCTCAATTATGGGTAAATTGCAAACTAGTCCAAAATAAGTACTTATATATCAAAGGCGGCTCAAATCTTAATTAAATTGGACCAAATCAAAACCATATACATGTCACATGATATTAAAGCATTCCACAAGATTAAATTAAGGTTTAAGAATCTTATTACACATAGAAAATACAATTAAGCACAAGGCTAGGTTAGGGATCTTACAACTACATTTTTTATTAAAATCGACTCAACATTATATAAAATCTTTCCAATTTTGTTTGAGGGGTCAAATGAAGTCATAATGACTTCAAACTTTGACCATAAGTTTATTTGAGGTTCTAGAACATTCTTAGATAGCTAGTTTTGGTTTTTGACTAACTATTACACACACACACACATATATATAGGCCATTCATTCACTAATCGTGCAAGTAACTAAGGTTAGTTACCCGTGCATCTGTTTTGTACTAGAAAGGCACATACTTGTAACATTGTAACGAGATAACAAAAATTGTAATACTAGAACTCATGTTGTAATACCATGTAAACTGCGTCAGACATGTCATTTTTACTATATTTAGAGGGATAACAAAAATTTCACGATGTATTAACAAAAAGAGTCTTTATATTACAATTTTGGTTGTCTCATTACAATTAGGTACCTTCCTATTAAAAAATAAATGCACGGGTAACAAAAGTTAGTTACCGAGCTGTGTGTGTGTGTGTGTTGAAGTGATTTTCCATTTATAACTAATTGGGTTCACATTTTTGGTCTAACATATTTATCTAATTAATGAGTGTTCTCATTATGTTTATATGAGTTGTGTAGAGGACAGAAAAGAGTAAAAGTTAATTCATCTTGTTGTATTTTGAGATATGGGGAATCTATTTATGCACAAAGGGGAGAGAGAAAATTTTGTTTCTTTATCTTTTATATCATATTCCAAATGAAGGGTTATTGTTTGGGTTATTTACATTAGGTTAAAAAGTTAAGTTTTAATTGTGAAAACTCCATTGGGAATCTTATATTAATTAGCTGAACTTTGCGGTGTTACACCGCACCTCAATTGGAGCTTGTTCCACGACATTGTTTGTTTTGTACGTCAACACGAAGGCGTGGGAAAACTACAGTTGTGCTCACTTCTGGTCCTCTAGACTTGTTTGGTTAGCTAGAATACCATTGTAATTTCACTACAGCTGGAATCAAACTCCATATAACATGCCTTGACAAGATCAATGTAACGACAGTCTTAAGATTTGCTGGTATATATGAAGCTTCGATCCAACAAACAATGCCTTGACAAGATCAATGTAACGACAGTCTTAACATTTGCTGGTATATATGAAGCTTCGATCCAACAAAAAATGCAGAACTACGTGAAGTAGAATCCAAACAAAACAAACAATGATAAAAAAACTTATCTGAATAACTCGTCCGCTTGGGCTTCCTTTAGAAAAAATAATGCCCTAATGATAGGGCCAGCAAAGAGGAGCAGGATTCGCTCAGATGCAAGAATTATCGTGATTTGATATGGTTAAATCATGTATTTCATCATACCATTGCTGCATGTATTTAAACAACCAACACAAATCAATTTTATTCTCTCACACATTTTTGACTGCTAATCATATTCGGCCGCATATCCTCCATCAGTGTACTTGAATCTGGCTTGTATACGACCAGGTATAGGTGTCACATATGCTCTAGGTACGTAACTTGTCAAACAATGAATTGGATCGAGTAGATCACGTATAAGAGCATTGGACTTAATGTATTTCAAATAGAAAAGTCTGAGCATTTAGTTAATCATTGCAATTCATATATGGGTTTAGGATTTAAGTTTTACACAGACATTCCGTTGGATAAGAAACACATTTAGTGCATGTTTAGTTAGGTTTAGTCAATGGCGAAGTGTGAATTTACAATGTATTTTACATAACAAACTCAATATTTGCAGCCCAACTATGCCCCACCAAATTAGCCCTTAGTCAAATATATATTTCCAATTAGACCAAAAATATAATTTTCAACTTTGTATATAAACAGATGCTAAGTATCAACCCTGAGACTCCGTCTGGCCGGGGCCCAACACATACACACCTCTTTTCTTTATGAACACAAGTTCGCTAGGCTTTACATATACAAGGGTTGACCTCAACCAATGGTGGAAAATGTGGGCTAAAATTGCCTTCTAACACAATAGACGCATCAACAACTACGAAACAACCGCAACTAAATGATCCAGATGTAACCGATACACTCAACCAAACAAATCGTTATAAGAGTATTGAGTGATTGATCTTGAAATTTGTCAAAACTACCTTCTAAACAGTACAAATATCATTATCTTATTTTTTAGATTTGAGTTCACCTAAATACTAGAAATCGTGATAAGAAATCCAATTTTGAAATATGAGTTCACCTAAATACTAGAATAAGGCTAATTGAGTACGATGTTTTAGTATTCTGCACGGATGTATTAGAATGGTGATGCAGTGCCGGATGTAGAGCTTGGGAGCAGGGACTGGAGGAAGTCAGGTAAGAAACTATGAAAATTAAATGGAGGAAATTTTCAGTGTAACAATTGAAAAGGTGCATTTGCCAATTGGTTCAACTGAAAAGTCTGATCCGCTTGTTAGTCGCAGATTGGATATCAACTACAGCAAAGGCTTATAACAACAACTACAATTCTTTCTTGTGTATGATAAAATTGACCTCTTTTCCACACAAAACAAATTATAAAGAAAACAATCGAAAGGGTAAGGGGTTGCACATGGTCATTCGACCAGGCAGTGGCGGATCCAGAAATCTACCACAGGGGGGGCTGGATTAGTATGAGTAGTGACAAATATTGACTACAGATATAGATGGGAAAATAATATTTATTTAGAAAAAATTAAAGATTTTTTTAATCTAACGGAATGTCTCAATGTCTCTAAAATGAAAAATAATCTATTTGTACATAAATGACATGATATAATTCACCATATCAAAGTAATGAACACATTATTTAACCATGTCTTTCAGATTCAATGACTAGATAATCAACAATATAATCATAATTCACGGTCACATGATCAGTGCAATGTGCATAAAATTGATAGCACATAAGAAAAATACCAGTTATATTAAAAATGAGAACATACTCACCTTATAAGTGGAGAACCAGCATCAAAATATAATATGACACTGTTTAATGGATGGCGTCAGGATGAAAGACCCAAAAAAATTGTACCAGTCAAATATTATACTATAAATGATATAAGTATAATGTATTAGGTAATATCAATTTATTTTAAGATCTTAACACAATGATCTGTATTAAGGAAACATGAGAAAGAAAGAAAGGAAATATTTAATCTAGTTGTATAAATAGTATATAATGGCGAAAATTGATGAATCAAAACTGAAGAGAATGAAGAGGAAAGATCCAAAAAATCTCTTAATTTTTTATTTAAAGGTTGAAGAAGAGAGAACACTTATATATTTTTATGGACTTTCATTTCACATGGCATCTTTAATTTTCTTTCTCCGTTTGATTAAAATTATATCTATAAGATGGCTTTTTCTACCTTTTCTTCTCCTTCTTATCCCACATTTTACATGTATTTTCACTACTCTTCTTTTACCTTATGTCAATTCAATTATTTTCTTTTGTTTTATAGATAGAAATATTATCATTATTCCCCTAGTTTTTATATATTTGTAATTATTATTATATATATTAAATTGATAATATCTAAATATTATGTAATTAAACGTTTATGAAATACCATGTAAAAATAAATATTATTTGGATCTATTTCTATATAGTAATATGGATATTTTCTTAATTTGAGAATGATTTACTAATAAAAGTTTAATAGAAAAATATATAATTGAAGGTGATTAGTTGTGCATGTATGGTTATCACTTTTTTTTCAATGATGTATAGTTATAATTGAGTGAACTTACTCAAGTTATAACTAATAATGTTTACCAATTAATGAGTCAATTATATTACACTAGATTCCAATAAATACATCAGCTTGATGCATGTTATATTTTTATAAATTTAATATTATATAATTAATTTCCATATTTAAGGGTAGATGGTCCCGGTCTTTATAGTGCCTTGCTTTCAAGTATGGTAGGGAATACAACTTTTATAAGTCTTAACACAATTAATATGAAATTATTAAATAAATTTTAATAAGAGAGAAATCAAAGATATAATTTATTAAGCTGATAATTGATGGCATCTATATTAGGACTGTAAATTTTATGATTTGTGAGGGGATAAGACACATGATCTATAATATATTAAATTTAACCCCTAAGAAATTCATAAAAAGAAAGATGATATGATTGATTAAAATCATAAGATTAAAAGTTACATTTTGTGTGATATAATATAGTATTTTTACAAAATACAAATTTGCACATGGTATCATAGTAATAACAAAAATATTTTTTTGAGGGGGGCTTCAGCCTGGGTAGCCCCCCTCTGGTTCCGCCCCTGCGACCAGGGTCGTTGATGTATTTGTCACGCCAATGACACGCACAGTTCTTTTTTAGATTTTCTTTATTCAATGGAACGGGCCGTCATTATCGCATCAGTTGGCTTGCGGCTTAATGGCAAGATACCAAATACGGCGCCTTCATACGTATGGTGGGTCACTTGCAGCTTATATGACAATTACCAGCAATTTTGTTGTGTTCAAAGGGTTTATTCCACAGAAATATTAACAGTAACAAATGGAGCAGCTTTTCACTGCTATAGCTATTGCATCACTGAAAACGAGTTTCGTCAGGTTTGCTTCTCAATATGCGCTCCCTTTCTTACTAAACCTGGTCGCAGTGCATGACCAATGAACGCTAGCAAAGCGGGAGGAACTGGTAACTTTACTGCGTTGGGGATTTAAAAAGGGATGTCTTACAGATAAATTGCTCCCGATGTTGATGCCTAGTTTAACACACGGAAGCGTTTTGAAGAATGGTTTGCTTTTAGAATCTGAGTATACAGATCGAACTAGTGGACGAAGTTGCAAGAGGTGGAGATCAGATAGGAAACTAGTGGGTTGACCAAGTCAGCCATGTCATGGAAGTAGAATAATCGCCTGAGAACAGAGCTGGATTCGAGTAGGTGCAGTTTGTGAAGCCCGGGTAAACATTGTCTGCAGGGCATAACATAGCTGCTGTTTCAAAGCCAGAGGTGTGTTAGCATAGCATCTGAGGTGGTCGCATGCTAGTGTTACTCGTAGCACAGGGGAAAGGAAAAGGAAATAGCAAATATTAAAGAAGAAGAAGCTTCATGTGAAAGTTCCACACGTTGTCCTCCTTTCATCCTTCATCTCCCCCACGCGTTGGAAGGGGTCGTGCTGCTGGGTTTGGGTTCAACTGCCTAAATTAAACTTTGCTGCCTCACTTCACCAATCAAGTTAGTCTTAAATCAGTACAGATTTATCGGATCTACTTTATGTTGTCTACTTCCCGGGTGCAAACTCGTACCAACCAAAGAAGAAGAGGAACTATTCCGGATTTAGTTTGAAAGTTAAACTCACATATTTACAGTGAAATCAGCCAATTTAACTGTGGATTGATGTAGTTTATGAAGACACAATTGTGATGAAGTACCTGTTGTAATGCCGGATAGATGGAGAGAGTGGTAAAGTTACTACCATTAGGGCTAGTTTGGTTGTTAGCAGTTGCAAGCCATTACGTGAATTTTAAAACAGGAAATGTAAAATGTGTTTTGGAACTAAACATCAATTGTTTGGTTGGATGATGCTACAACTGAATCTTTTTATTTGTTTACGTTTGGTTGTAAATAGTTGAACGCAGTAATTACATATGGAGAAAGTAACAGTCTCGAAAAGCCGTTGCCAGCAGATGATATTACGGTGATAGCCAGCCAGAGAGAAGTGGTGAGGCTGAGTAGGCAGGGAGGACGGAGGACCGGGATGGAAACAAGGAACCTGCAGCAGCTATGGGAATGAACCGCGCCGGAAAAGTGTGTGGTTCATTTTCCAGATTTTAGTGTGTAACCGGTGATGGCCAGGTAGTTCATTTCCACGGCACGAGTTGGACTTCCATCCAACCAAACACATGAAGTTAGAAAACGCGATGAGTTGCAACTGCAATACTTGCAATGCAGCCCAACCAAATTAGCCCTTAGTTGATCAGGGAGGAGGCTATTAAATGGGGTAACTTTTCATTTTAAAGATCATAACCCAACATTCAGATTGTCTCCCTTGATGGACGGGGGTTAACACAAGGACACCAGTCACACCAGGGTCATTGAGCAATTCATGTTTTGTTGACGACAAAAAAAATCATCCTTCTGCCAATAAAACTATTTCACTCCACGAACGGGTCATCATACTACAGCAGCCCTCCACTACAAGGATATGATGCAAGAAACCAAACATGGCGCTTTCATGCGTAATAATGGATCACAGCATGATGGCAAACCAGCGAGCTCGTTCCGTTTTCGCTTCCGTTGCGTAATGACAAATTGACAATAGGACAAATCGTCAACGGTGGGGAAAAGTCGAACATACACATTAATACGGAGCCCACGCCTCCAATTATCCAAGGACAACTTCAAGTGTTATCCTTGCAGAGGGAATTAACAACCAGAGCGGGAGTCAAAAAAGTGGCAACAGAATCAATTGAAAGCATAATCTGAGGACAAACCCTCTTGTGTTTGATCCTTGCAAAGGGGGATGAATCATAAATTTCTTTAAATTATCAGAAAACAACTAGAACTAATACTGAAATTGCTCATTAACTGTTTAAATAAGTCATTCAACTACACTCAACTAGACAGGCATCAATTGTAGAGCCCTCCCGCTAAGCTACGGACAACATCAACGAAATTACTCAAAAGGGCATAGCTGTCATATGCTTTGCACTTTCTGCAACCGAAACCCTTTAACTGGCGGTGCATTGAGTGGGGATTTGTAGTAAAATCATAACTAAGATCCGAATAACATCTTGCTCCAGATCTTCCGTGTGTGACATACACTTCTAAACCTGCTTAACATTGGGTGTTGAGAACTAAACCTACACCCTTGAGTTTGGAGCTATCCTTGGCGTGTACGATCTGTGACCCATTTTGCTGCACTGATTCGGAATTGGTTTTGAGATGAATACACACATCTTCCTAATGGTATCAGTGTCCATACCAAAAGTATGAGAAAAAAAGTCTGACAAAAAAAATGCAAACACTCAAAAAGGAGGCGGAATGTAAGAGGAATGTCAAGAATGAACCCAAACAGCTGAAATTTTTTAGTGTCCCCCTTGGACTCATAATGTGTGTAGTTTCCTTTCCTCACTTATTGTCAATTTGTCCTGAGTTGAATATTCACAATTCTAGAATATCGGTCCCAGGGTTATATTTTTAATCATGTGCAAGCATACGTTACAGGCAGGTCGCAGGTTAGTCCGCTCAGCAAGGGCAGACGATATAATCTCAAAGACTCAATAATCTAGTAACAATTCTGACATTAATACTTAGAAGCGTCATCGTCTAATGAAGCAATTCATCTTTACTGATGTGCCCTAATGCAAAAATACCGTTCTGGATGATGACAACGCATATGTACAGATGATATCGCCCTACAAAATCATCTAATAGGAGGTAGATGTGATGTCTTATATCTTGATTAGAAGACAATCACAACTTAAAACAAAAGATCTCTTTCAAGCCCCATCGAAGCATTGCCAGTCGCCAAATTAGATTCCAGTCACAATAATCAGGAGGATCACAGTTGTAACAGTCAGAATACAGGCCTGACTGTCAAATTTCATTATAATAATTATTATATCTTGATTAGAAGACAATCACAACTTAAAAGAAAAGATCTCTTTCAAGCCCCATCGAAGCATTGTCAGTCGCCAAATTAGATTCCAGACACAATAATCAGGAGGATCACAGTTGTAACAGTCAGAATACAGGCCAGACTGTCAATTTCATTATAATAATTACAATGTTAATACTGTGTTCCGAGATAACACATAGAATCATGATAAAAAGTCTCACATACAAATATAAAATCAGCTATTGCACAACGTTGATACAATAAGAATTGGGTCACCGCCAATGATAAAAGCTTGAGGAACCCGCATCTGAATGAGAAGCCTGCAAGACATCCCGTTCTTTCTTTGGTGATTACGTTATTTCTTCTTTACTAAAACCTAACCATTGTCCTTTTGCGCTTTGATCTTTTCCATAGCCTCCTCAAATGACTTCTGTAAAACACAATCCAAACTCACTAGTTACTTCTTTGATGACCAAACGCAAGCACCGAAAGATGGTCAATCCACAATGGAGTATCATCTTACATAAGTCCTAAACTATTTAAAGATCAGCTGGTATAGGAGTTAGATCACCAATTTAACCAGACAAACAACAAATCATAATAATTATAAATAACATGGTGGCATCTAAACCAGGTTGCAACCTTGAGAGTTTTATTGGTTCAGCTAAAATCAAATTGTTTTGCATTTTTCTTTCCAATTCCCTCTTTTCCCTTTGTCGTAGTATTGCACTAATGTGCGAAAGTGAAACTTATCATGCTTCTCATTCCAAAAGGACAAATACAGGGATGGGATAGAAGAGATGTTGAAATATATCACATTCAATAGGATTGATTTAAAAAGTGTTTGGTGAAAAAGTACAAATTAGTTGGTATAAGCTTTTAAAAAATTTGAATATGTAAATGATTAGCAATTTTTTCATTGCTCCCTATGCCTTGTATAACTTTTTGGTATAAGCTATATAACGGCAGAATAACTTTCCCTGTTATGCCTTGATATATCCTGAAAGTAGGTTTTGGGTAAACTAGCATATTCCTTGCCATAGATCACATAATTGACATTTGACACCAAGTTGGACAAGTGTTTGGGTGGAAGAGTAGCAATGTATTAGTATAAGTTTGACCAGAGTTTGAAGTTATGACTCATTAGCAGTTTGTTTACACTTTTCCTATTCCTCCCTGTTGCTTAACTTCACATGGTACAAATTTCCGGTATAAATCTGTAACGAAGGAATATTTTTTCAGTGATACATGGGTGGAAAGACAAAGAAAGATCATTTGAGAAATGACTTTATCATAAACAAATTGAGGGTGACGAGTACTAAGGACAAGTTATGTTAAAACCATCTGAGATGGTATGGACATGTGAAATGTAGACCGACTAATGCACCTATTCAAAACAATGCTACTGAGACTAGCACAACTAAAAGACGAAGTGATCCAAAAATTAACTTGGGAAGAGATTATAAAGAAAGATTTTGCATATTTACATCCTGATAAGAATATATAATACAGTTGATTGGAAAAGAAGGATCTATATAAACGACCCCGACAGGGTTGGATTGAGACTTAGATAATGACGATGATGATGATGATTAAACCTAGAAATATTCTTTAAGGTGCTATTTGGGTGCAGAAGTTAAAATGAGTACAAGTTAAACCATGAGGCCACGTTTGGTTCATGGGCAAGGATCTTGGTAGGATGCATCGGAGGATGGGATTGTGTGGTATTCGTGGCGGACTGAATTTTGACATGCCATTTCACGTTTGGAAACAACAAGGAATGGATTAATGGCTGGAAAGAAAATGGTGGAAGTTTAATCGGAGAAGGTATTTGATGTAAAAAAGGTGGGGCTTATAGGCTCCAAGAGCGGCTGGAGGTAAAAACGTGAGCTCCAGATGGATCAAGGTGGAGGGTCCAAACGGAGGAGGATCAGAGTGAAGAATAACCAACAGCAAAAAAGATGGGCAAGGTGAGGAGGGTTGCCGCAAAGAAGGAAGTGGGTAGATGAAGACCCGGTGAATTAAAGGAGAGGAGAGAAGGGGGGCGCATAATGGAGGACGGGTGTGAGGAAGGTGGAGGCTTGACAAAGCAACAACAAAGGTGGACGGAAGGAGAAGGAAGCGGTTAGTGTGTGTGTTACGCGAGGATCGTCTGGATGTGAGAATGCGCAATAGGCAGCTTATACCTCCATAGTACCAGGGCTCCTGAGATTTGGGTAAGTCCCATTCCATTCCACTGGGACTCTGTTCGGGCACGTAATGATATCCCAGATCTGTTTTGACGCTAACAAACATGGGTTGTGATTATTTAGAAGTATTTTCAACCTATCCCAAACAGTGTACCGTGTACCAAACGCACCCTGATAGAACATCATAAAAGATACCAAGCTGAAAACCTTATAGATTTAAGTTGGATATTTTATGAAGATATCCCAAAATCTTATCTGTGGTCAAATCAGATGTATGAGAGAATAGCTTTTCCAATAATCCCACAATGTCAAATCCAGTCAAATATATACCACCATATTCCTGCTCTGTTACCCAAACAGATTTTTAACTTTATACCAGGATGTTACACAAATGTGACAAAGTAACTTACACCAACATTTGTCCCCTGAGAAATTATAATTATGTTGTCTTAATAAATAACAAGCTGGTTGTATACTCTATAAGGCCATGACTAGAGGAATAATGATATGATGATAGTAACGAGGATGAGAACATTGATCAGTACACTAAGCAATTATCCTCATTTATCTTTGAGGCATACTTATGCAGTTTTGCTTGAGCCCATAGTTTAAAATGTCGATTCCGACACTGTTTCTGATGGTCCAGAAACAGAAATTTCGACCAAAATTTCGATATTTTTGCTTATTTTGACGCAAGATTTTGACACAAATTTCAACAATTTCGATGACCAAATAATGGAATAAGATCATAAAGTTTTACCAAGACGATCTAAATACACAAATAAACCTAATTATGCAATAATACCATATGTTGGTATAGGGTGGGGGGCTCTACATTTGTGAGTGAAAATGTACAATAATTGTTTCGACCAGTATGCAATGTATACATGCATATACCAAGATGATCTAAATACATAAATTAACCTAATTATGCAATAATATCATATGTTGGTATAGGGTGGGGGGCTCTACATTTGTGAGTGAAAATGTACAATAATTGTTTCGATCAGTATGCAATGTATACATGCATATATTGTAAGGACCCATTCCTGAATTTCATAAATCCTAGTTAAAATCATTCTTAGGATCATCAAAAATTGATTACATTTTCTCTTCATTAGCTTAAATACTGATTGAAACCCTACCTTTGACTATTATTTGTAACTTGATAGTATTATGCCTTTATCCAAAGAGGTTTTGGGGGAGTCTAAAGGTAGTGGACCTCCACAGAAGGAGACTTGGTGGTGGAATGATGAAGTACAAAAGGCTATTAAACTGAAAAGGGAGATCTATAGGAGCTTGCCCAAATCTGGAGATGATGCAACGTTCCAAAGATACAAGCAAGCAAAGAAAGAAGCTAAAAAGGTGATTCGGGAGGCAAGGTCTAGATACTTTGATGATATGTACAAGAAGCTGGACACTAGAGAAGGGGGAAAAGTATATATTATATATAAAATGGCTCGTATAAGAGAAAGGAAAGGAAGAGACTTGAGTCAAGTAAAATGCATAAAGAATGAAGATGGTAGAGTATTGGTGAAGGACGATGATATCAAAAACCAGTGGAGAAATTACTTCCATAAACTTTTCAATGGAGATACTGCATATAATGTTAGCGACTCGTGTGACATGAATACAAGAGATATCATTTACACACGACGAGTTTCACCATTTGAGGTCAAGAATGCTTTGAAAAAAATGAAAATGAGAAAGGCATGCGGACCAGACAATATTCCCATTGATGTATGGAAGAGTATGGGGGATGAGGGAGTTACATGGTTAACAAATTTCTTTAACAAGATCATGAAGACCAAGAAGATGTCGGATGAGTGGAGAAATAGTATTATAGTCCCAATCTACAAGAACAAAGGTGACGTTCAGAGTTGTACAAACTATAGAGGTATCAAGCTTATGAGTCACACGATGAAGCTTTGGGAGAGGATTATTGAGCAGAGGTTAAGATCTATAACGCAGGTATCAAACAACCAATTTGGTTTCATGCCTGGAAGATCAACAACAGATGCTATTTTTCTGATAAGGAGGCTTATGGAGAAGTATAGACAAAGCAAAAGAGATCTTCATATGGTGTTTATCGATCTAGAGAAGGCTTATGATCGAGTACCCAGAGAAGTGTTATGGATGGTTTTGAAGAAAAAGGGTGTGCCTATCCAATACATTGACTTGATCAAAGACATGTATGATAGCTCTACTGCAAGTGTCAAGACTCCTGGAGGAGAGACACCAACTTTTCCTATTACAATTGGGGTACACCAAGGATCCACACTCAGCCCATATCTATTCGTTCTGGTTATGGATGAGTTAACAAAGAATGTTCAGGATGATATTCCTTGGTGTATGTTATTTGCTGATGATATTGTTTTGATTGACGAAACAAAAGATGGATTGAATGATAAAGTTGAATGTTGGAGAAAGGCATTGGAATCAAATGGATTGATGATTAGCAGGAGCAAAACTGAGTATATGCATTGCAATTTCAGCCAATCTCGCAGTGTGAATGATGGAGCCAAGTTGGACGGAGTAGATATACCAAAATGTGACAAATTTCGTTACTTAGGTTCTATTATTCAAATAGACGGGGATGTCCAAAATCACTGCAGGATGGTTGAAATGGAGGAGTGCAACTGGAGTTTTATGCGATCAGAAGATCCCTCTCAGGTTAAAAAGTAAGTTTTATAGAACAGCTATACGACCAGCCATGCTCTATGGGAGTGAATGTTGGGCGGTGAAGAAACAAGGTCTCAACAAGATGAACGTGGCTGAAATGCGTATGCTGAGATGGATGTGTGGGAAGACAAGAAAAGATCGTTTGATAAATGACTATATCAGGAATAAAGTGGGGGTGGCGAGCATTGAGGACAAGTTGCGTGAGGGTCGACTCAGATGGTACGGACATGTGCAACGCAGACCTACTAGTGCGCCTATACGAAGCAATGCTATTGGGCCAAACACTATAAATAGAAGAAGAGGAAGGCCTAAATTAACATGGGATGAGCTTATAAAGAGAGATTTTGAATCTCTACATCTCAATCAGAATATGGCCCACGATAGAGCTAAATGGAAACGAAGGATCCATGTAGCCGACCCCAACATAGTTGGGATTGAGGCTTAGATGATGATGATGATGATGATAGTATTATGCCTTTAGAGCATAGGTTGGAAACCCAAGACGCATGATCTTATGAGTAGGACGTGATACAAATTCAGTGTTAAATAAAGTAGTGTAGAAAAAATTATATTTTATTTGTAACTTGGATTATCTTGAAATTTTTGGCATAATGCAGCAAAATCACAAAGTATGATTCCAATATTTTAGAATTTTTGAAATTCTCTGGACCTTCTAGTTGGCCGAGTGTCATAAGAAAAACTCGGTCAAACCTATTATATAAATTAGAATATATCAGTCTAGTGTTTGATTTTTAGTATTTAGTAGTACAACCAAATCAGCTGAAATTTTTACCGAGTCTTGTAGACACTCTTCCAAACAATATATTAGTTTTAGGAATTTTTGGAGCATTTTTGTCTGACTGGCCGTAACTGTCGCGGAAAACTTTTCGACCGACCTTGTTTTCTGTAAAATAAAAAATGATTGAAAAATATTTATAACTATTATGCCAAACACCTTAATGAGTATGTATGATACTATTGACAATGTAGTGGCACCCGAGTGGTAAAGTTGATGTTGTATGACCAAGAGGTCACAAGTTCGAAACCCCCTGGCAACGGGATGGATGAATTGCCACTTTAAAAAAAAAAGTAAATATGATACTATTACGATCAAGCACCTCCCATTTTCGTCCTACATTTCAGAGTCTCAAATTTCATAAGAGAGGAGATTCTAGGGTTTGAAGATCTTGGGAGTTGGAATATTAGAATTTGGGGTTTTCTCTACCAAAGGTTGGTAAATTCATGATACATGATCAATCTTTGCTAGGGTTTCTTTTCCTTTCTTCCCTCTAATGTATGGAATTCATCAACCTTTTAATTTGGATCAAAAGATCCCAAATCCAACTCTTTTCTCATTCTTTTTCTTCCTTTCTTCTTCTTCTAGGTTCTTGAGCAAATAGGAGCAAGAAAATATTGATGTCCTTGAAGCTTGAATTATTTTCAACCTTATCACTAGTTGGGCTATGAATTTCAGGTGCTTCACATCTCAGGTGAATGGTGTTGGTTCATTTGAAAACTCTCATTGAACAATAACATTAATTCTACTCATGAAATTCCAATAGGCGGAAATTGGGTAACTTCAACAACTTACAAGACTGTTTTGTTTAGTTGATCTTGAATATGATTCTCGTCCTAATCCTTGCAATTGAATCAAGTACATGATAGATTTTGTTGATTGTGAGTAATATGAATGTCTTAAAATCAGATTACACATTCTTGCTATCTATATATTGCAAATGTTGCAGATTGATCAAACATAGGGGTATTATGTATAGTTTTGCGAATTCTTGAGATGTTATTGGATAGCTAGCATTTATGTGATAAAATTATTGTGTAGGGTGATTGTAATCTGAATTAGGATATTACTGTATCTCTGAAACTCTAATACACATATTCTAGGGTGAGAATGTGAAATCAGCATCATCATCATCATCATCTAAGCCTCAGTCCCAACTATGTTGGGGTCGGCTATATGGATCCTTCATTTCCATTCAGCTCTATCATGGATCATATTCTGGTCGAGAATGTGAAATCAGCATGTCACATAATTGCCTTTTATTTCCCGCAAAGTGAGCAAATACACTTAATACTCATTATAACCTGACTCATCTAGATAGGAATCTTGAACACTGTGAATTTCTCTAGAGGTCTGTATCGGGGAAATCAAACGGTATTTCTTCTAATAGTCCTTGGATTATGAAAAGGAATGCCAGAGTGTGATTCTAGAACTTGAAGGCTAGACCACTGGAATTTAGGAAAGATTTCAAGATGAGATGTTAACCTAAATTCTCTGTTGGTCAGGTAAATGAAATGGATTGTATGTGAAATACTATAATGAGAATTGTGATCATGATGTGAAAGGGAAGGGAGAAATAGGGATTATTAGTATATATATATTCCTGGCTTTATTTTACTTTTATTATTGTGTTATGGGCCTTTCTTTATTAGCCTATTAGTCTTTTTCCTTATTCTAGAATATTTTTGTTTCTAGATTATTCTTACTCTCTCCTATATAAGAGAGTCTCCTGTAATTGTTTCACTCATCTAATGCAAACCATCTTTTGTATTTTAGATGGAATCAGAGCCACCCGATCCTCCTTAATCCCCAACCCTAACCTATGCCCCTATAAACCCTAGCCGCCTTTCATTTCTTCCCCTCCATCTTCCTCCCTCACGTTGCCACCTTCCCCTACTTCTCCCACCGACGCAACCCCCCCTCTTGCTTTTCCCACCGCCACACCCGCTCCTTCTCCCTCCCACCGCCGCCACCTGCCACCACCCCCTGCTCCCTGCCCACTCCCCGCCACAACCACCCGTCGCCCACCGCCCCCTGTCGTTGCCACCTACACCCCCCCACGCCGACCCCCCCCCGCCCTCTCCTCCCCCCCACGCAGCCATTTGTTGATGTCCTCTCTCTCGCCATCCTTTCCTCCGCCTACCCACCACCACCACTCGTTTCTTTTTTGGCTCGCATTTGTGCCTCTTCGGTAACTTTTCAGTCATAACACGTTGAAGGCGAACCGGATCTTGCCCTTTCTCTGCCTACGCCTCATGGTGGAATATGGTTTTCCTCCATGTTGGCGCAGGTTTTCTATATCTAATGTTGCCCCGACGTGGGTTTCTGGGATCTGATGCATCAGATCTTCTTTTGCTATCTTCTTCCCATGTACGGGTGTTTTTAGATTTGCCCCTGTGTTGGGTTTCTACTACTTTTGTCTGCTATGTGCCTACTGCTGCTATGTGCCTACTGCTCTGTCTGCTAAGTGCTATGTGATTCCTGCTCCGGCCTGCCACTACTGTCTGTTGTGTCGTCCTGCATTCTGTGACCTCCCACGGCGTCCTCAGATCCGCTTCGCAATCTCCGCTTGACGACTACCAAATTGGACGACTCCAACTATCACATTTGGGCAGCCTCCTTTGAAGTGTATGTCAAAGCTCGGGGGCACTATTCCCATCTCTCTACTACAGGTCCGGCAGAACCAACTGCTAATGCTGATGACAAAACTAAACAGGCGTATAACCTGTGGTCCAAGGACGACTCTGGGGTTATGACCTGGATGGTCAACATTACTGAACCCAAAATCAGCCAATCCCTTCTACGCCTACGCACGGCTAAGGATATGTGGGATCAACTCTCCCACGTCTATTCTCATCAACAGAATCCCAAGAAGGTGTTTGATATTTTCAAACACCTAGCCAAGAAGGAGTATTCTACCTCAGATGCTATTGAAGATTACTACTATCAATGTTGTGCCCTCTGGGATGATTTTGAGGTTTATCATCCACTATCCTCCGATATTAAGGAAGCACAAAAACAACGGAATGAACTACAACTCGTTCAATTCCTTACTGGCAGGTGTAGTTGATAAGATTCTCTCCAGTGATCTGTTGTCCACCTTACGCGATGTTCTGAAACGCGTGCAGCGCTTGCCTTCTATATCTCAGGAGACTCCTGAACTTTCTCACAATTCTGCTCTTGTTGTTCGATCTGGTGATTCTTTCCATGGACGTGGACGTGGTCGCGGTGCTGGTCGTGGTCGAGGCCGCTCAACTCCAGGTGTTGGTCGTGGTTCGTACTCCTCGGGCGCTGACTCCTCTACTGAACCACGCCTCTGCAACTTTTGCAAGCGCAACAATCATACTGAAGACCGCTGCTAGATCAAGCACGGCAAACCTACTTGGGCAAATCAGGTTTCTTCATACCAGCCTGACACCTCTTGCCTCTACGTCTGCCCCGCCATATGTTGATTGGATCAGATATGAAGTTGAGAAGTTACTCTAAGCTCGCCTGGCCTCTTCTGTTGAGACTTCCACTACTAGCAGTTCTGCTCTCCTAACACAATCTGCTCCTCTAGCACAGTCTGGCAAACATAAATGGGTTATTGACTCGGGTGCCACTTCTCATATTATTGGCAATCGGTCTTCATTTTCTACCTTGAATAAAACTGCTGCCATTCCACCTGTCACCTTAGTTGATGGTTCTCAAACATCTGTTTCCAGAATAGGGAATATCTATACGGTTGGTCGTCCTATTTTGAACTCGGCACTTTTTGTTCCGAAATTCCCTATCAACTTGTTATCTGTGAGTAGAACTGTTAAGAGCCTACAATGCTCAATTACCTTTAACCCAGATGGTGTTATTTTTCAAGATCTGCGCACGAGGATGAGAATTGGTTCGGGCCATGAGGGACCAGATGGGCTCTACTATTTGGATGCACCGAAGACGAAGACTTACCCGACTACTTCTGTGACCGGCATTCAGTGGCACTACCGCTTGGGCCACCCTTCAATGGCAAAATTGAAGCATTTATTACCTGACATTTCTGAGTCAGTTTTTCATTGTGAAACATGCCAGTTAGGGAAACAAACTCGGTCTACTTTTACTAAGAAAAACTGTATTAGCTCAAAAGCATCATTTGATATTGTGCATGTTGATATTTGGGGCTCGTGCTCTGTTGCTAGTATTTCTGGATTTCGATACTTTATGAGTTTTATTGACAATTTTTCTAGAACCACCGGGTTGTTTTTGTTAAAAGATAGATCTCATATTCTTGACACTATTACAACTTTCTTTGTTGAGATACATACCCAGTTTGGTAAACCCATTAAAATATTTCGAACTGATAATGCACTTGAATTCATGCAAAGGTTAGTCAATCTATTTTGCAACAAAATGGGTACTATTCACCAAACTTGTCGTGCATATACACCCCAACAGAATGGCATTGTTGAACGCAAGAATCGACACCTTCTTGAGGTTGTGCGTACTCTTCTCTTTCACTATCATGTTCCTCATGTTTTCTGGCCAGAAGTTGTTTCCATTGTCGCATGCCATCTTCTGTTCTTGACAATCAAGTGCCTTTTCAGATTCTATACCTTGATGCTCCTTTGTTCACCGTACCTCCTCGTATTTTCGGGAGTACGTGGTTTGTGAAAAAATTGCGTCCCGACCTTACTAAATTGGACCCTCGTGCTACCAAGTGTATTTTCCTTGGGTACTCTCGAACACAAAAAGGGTACCGCTGCTTTGACCCGGTTACTAAGAAATGGATGGTGACGGCTGATGATGTCTTTTTTGAACATATGCCGTTCTACTCTTCTGCTGGATCTGCCATGACGTCTGACTTATTGATAGAAACACCTTTACCTCTGCCTGTAGATAATGCTAGATAGCACTGTTGCACCTGCTCCTCCTTTAAAAGTCTACCAAAGAAGACCAAAGGCACCAAATCCCTCTATGGCCCAACCAAGTCTTCCAACCTCGTCAGCAGATCAGCCAACACCTCAGGTATTTTCTGACTTAGGCATTCCTGTCAGTTTACGCAAAGGCACTCGCTCTTGCACGCAACATCCTAACGGGAATTTTTGCACTACTGTTAATCTGGGAAATACTTTTGCAAATTTCACTTCTGCTTTATGTGTTGTTACTATTCCTAAGAATGCTGCTCAGGCTCTCCAGCATCCAGCATGGCGTCAAGCCATGAAAATTGATATGTAGGCCCTCACTGATAGACATACTTGGGATTTAGTTGATGCACCCCCTAGTTGTTCACCAATTGGTTGCAGGTGGATTTTCACAGTCAAATATCAACCAGATGGTACCATTGAACGACTCAAAGCTCGCCTGCTAGCCAAGGGGTACACTCAGACATATGAAGTTGATTACTTCGAGACTTTCTCTCCTGTGGCTTGGTTAAATTATGTTCGTATCCTTATTTCTGTGGCTGTAAATTCTGATTGGCCTTTATTTCAACTAGATGTCAAAAATGCATTTCTGTATGAAGTTCTGCATGAGGAGGTTTACATGGTGCAGCCTCCCGATTTTGAGAATCAGGGGGAGTCTTTCAAAGTTTGTCGCCTTCGCAAAGCAATTTATGGCCTTAAGCAAAGTCCTCGAGCCTGGTTTAACAAGCTCAGCTCTATTCTTTAGAAATTTGACTTCCATCGCTCTCAGTCTGATCACTCAGTGTTTGTTAAGAAAACCTCTGGTCTTATAGTTCTCATTGTCTATGTTGATGACATTATCTAATCTGAAAGCGACTATGCAGGCATTCAGGCTACTAAGACATACTTGGAAGAGCACTTTATTACCAAAGATTTAGGCAAACTAAGGTATTTTCTGGGAATTGAAGTCTCTCATTCATCCTCTGGTCTTTGTTTGTCTTGGCGCAAGTATGTTTTGGATCTCCTATCAGAGATAGGAATGCTTGCGGCTAAGCCTGCTAATACACCTTTGGATCCCAACACTAACTGGGATGACGACACTTCTCCTCCATATCCCGATCATCATCAGTATCGCAAAATGGTTGGAAAACTCATCTACCTTATTGTCACTAGGGTTGATATCACTTCGGTTGTTGGTCTTGTAAGTTGATATTTGGATAAGCCCCGTCAATGCCATTGAAATATTGTCTGCCATATTCTGAAGTATTTGAAAAGTTCTCCTGGCAAAGGTTTGTTGTATAAGAAACATGACCACTGTAAGCTTATTGGGTACCCTGATTCTGATTATGCTGGAAGCAAGATAGATCGGAGATCTACCTCTGGATATCGCACTTTAGTAGGTGGTTACTTGGTAACTTGGCAAAGCAAGAAGCAAACCGTAGTTGTTCGCTCAAGTGCTGAAGCAGAGTATCGAGCCATGGCTCACACCACCTGTGAACTTTTATGGGTACGCAGTCTTCTGCGAGATTTTGGTATTTCTGTTGCTCCATCCATTCTAATGCACTGTGACAACAAGGTTGCTATCTTCATTGCCAGCAACCCCACCTTCCACGAACGCACCAAACACATTGAAGTTGATTGCCATTTCGTTCGTGAGGTTGTCTTATCTGATCAGATTTCTACACCTTATACACCAACTGTGGATCAAGTTGCACATATTTTCACCAAAATTCTTCCGAAGACTAGATTCACTACACTGATGGCCAAGCTGGGCATGATTGACATCTACGCTCCAGCTTGAGGGGGGGAGTATTAGTATATATATATATATTCCTGGCTTTATTTTACTTTTACTATTGTGTTATGGGCATTTGTTTATTAGCCCATTAGTCTTTTTCCTTATTCTAGAATATTCCTATTTCTAGATTATTCTTACTCTCTGCTATATAAGAGTCTCCTATAATTGTTTCACTCATCTAATGCAAACCATCTTTTGTATTTTAGAGGGATAGCTTTTACTAGTATCTCATACACGATGCCCTAGCTTTGACATTTATGTCACTAAACGTATCTCATGTACTTGAGACGAGGTATGTACGGTAGAGAGGCTTTATGCTCTTACCAATGTTCTAAAATGTGTTGTGCGCTATGTGTTCACTCAGGGTACCGCATAGAGTATAAGAGGAATGTTGGAGCATAAGCGGTGCATATGCGTTTTTGGATTTTTTTTTAAATCTATATTTTATACAATATATTTATCATAAAAAACAGAATCATAATCATAAATTTTATACTATTAGTTGCGCAACCTAACAGCCAAAATGTACCACCAGATCATTACATCATGGAAGAAGAAACACATATTTTCCAATCATCAAGAAAAAAATCAATCAAAAAAACCCTACGTTTATATAATGTACTAGAATAAGCAAGTAATACAACACACTAACACATGCAATTCATAGTAGAACAATTATTGAATGAACACAATAGGAATATCCACAGTAACACAACACATGGTAGTTCAAAGTAAAAATAGAAAAAGAACATCAAAAACAGAATAAAAACACCAAAATAATATGAAGAAGTCAAGTCAGTAATAAATAGAGAAGAAAATGTTGTAGGAAATAGAAATTACTCCCTAGGCGGCACACAAATTTGATACTTTGTAATCGAAAATATCATATCCAATTAATATCTGCAATAGATTCCCCTTTTATACAAAACAAAATAAGAATTGTTGCAAGTGCAACAGGTTCTAATCTTAGAGCAAAAGAGAAGAAAAAAAGAGCAAAGGAAAGAACAAATGAAACATTGATAATTTGAGGGAAAATGTAATGATATATTGTGCACCACTCATTCAAAATAGAATTATTGCTGAGGTAGCAAAATTTCAATAGCTGATCTAAAACCAACCATATAGAAGTTGGCATTCCATTTGGTTGATTTTATTTGAGGTTTTGTTTATATTTTTTTAGTTGAGTCAGCAAATGAAATGTGGGGCCTAAGCGGACGCATATGCAGACCGCAAGCCGCATATTCGATCCATGCCCAAAAATGGCACTGCATAGTTATATGCGGAGCGGCTGAGGACTGCATACGCATATGCGGCCACATGAACCACTTTTCATAACACTGGCTCTCACCTAGCCAGTGTTTGGCAATTCTAAGGAAAACCAGAGTACGTTGCTTATCAATGTTTTAAAAAGCGGGAAGCGGGAGGCGTGTGGACAGCACCTTGTGGCCGCTTGAGCGCCCGGGAGGCGTGTGGACAGCACCTTGTGGCCGCTTGAGCGCCAGGCGGGCGCTCAAGCGTTCACTTTTTGAAAAAGCGGATGCTTATTTTCCTATGTAATTTTGTATAAAATTACACATTTTCATATATAAATTATCATTATGTAGGAACTTTTATACATATCCGAACTTATAGTATGTAGTATATAACTAGTACATACACATACTAGTACTAGAGAACTAGTACATACATGTAACAGATTGCAGTACGTCAATAGTAGATGCACATCATATAGTATATAGATACATACAGATCATATAGTATATAACTATTACATACATATACTAGTACACAGCAAAGAACTAGTACATACATACAAACACACATGTAGTACATCAATAGTACATAGTAGAGTACTAGTACATGCATACAAACCGTTTATATACTGCCTGAGTGTTTGAGTGTTTTAATGTAATATTGAGGGGAAGAAAAATTTGTATGGGCTTGGTTTATCTTTTTTTGTTTTGTTTCTGTGTTTGACTCTCTATTTGCAAGCTGATTTGGGATTCTCCCAACTTCAACTTGAGGGGGAGTGTTAGAGAGTCCGTTTATTTATGTTGTTGTGTTTTATATTATGGGCCGAAGTACGTCTTGGCCCATTAGGGTTGTCTTATGTCCTGTACGCTTCCATGTTCTCCTATTTATAGGAGCATGGTTTCTCTTATCTAATACAACGATTAGTCGTCCTTTCTTATTTGACATGGTATCAGAGCAGTGATCCATAAACCCTAGTCCTAGAGGAGAACAAAAGAAATCATTACACCTGCGGGCGGCCGCCGCCTTCTTGGCCTGGCTTGGCTGCCCGTCAAGCATTGCCCTCATCGACTCCTCCAAGTGTCGACCGTGCACAACGCTCCTCATCTTTGCGTGCCTGGAGAGTCAACGCTCTCCGAAGTCAAATAGAGGGATCCCCAGCTGCTCACGCCTAACCCCCGCCCTTGCGCACAACAGGCCAGCCGAAGCCTGCTCAAGACCACCCTCCTGCAACCTGATTTCGTACCCCGCAACCCGATCCCGTACCCCCCAATCCTTATACCCTGCCGCTATCACACCTGATTCCCTTCCATAACCATTGTCGCTTCACATGATACTCCGTCTGGGAGGAGGCGTGATGTTGCTACTCCTGATCCTCCCCGGACTAGAGGGCCTCTGCAAGGGCCTTGTCGCCGTGCTCCAGAAGTGCGCTGAAGCTGTTGTTGTCGGTGGTCCTCATCAATATGTACTGGATCGCCATCCTCTTCGCAGCCGCCGGCCATCATGCTCTACTGGCTCCTGTCCTCCGTCACCTGCCTCACCCTCTGCCTCCAGCAGTTGACTCAGTAACGAAGATACAACAAGTGACTCTCGATGCCCTTTCCGCAGGCACTCTCAATGCCCCTTCGCAACTCGCAAGGCTTCCAATGCGACAACTTGATTTGAAGGAGTTGTGCATATCTAATTATTGGTCCCGACCCTAAGCAATCTTTCCAAACAATGTCAACATGATTTTCTATTCATAACCTGCTACAAGAGGCGACCGCTTGAGGACAACTGGCACCACAATCCATGCCTAAGAGTGACAACTGCAAGCTTCATCTGTTACTCTGCCAAAATTGGCACAAAATTGCAGGGACGCACACATTAAGTTAGATGTTTTGACTTATTTTTCTTCTTCAATCTGTCTGGTCTATTAAATGGCTTCAAAGAAGATTTATACTTTGATTTCTCTTCAAAAATTTTGATAGACCTTTTTTTTCGGGGGCGATGCCCTCGAGCCCCCGCGAGGGCGACCTCCCCTCAACCCCCACCCGCTGAGGGGCAACGGGACCCCCTAATTGGGGGGCGCGCCCCCCCAAACCCCCCGGCAGTTCTGTGACTTATTTTTCTGAGGAGTTTCTTTACCATTGTCCACCCCAACCACTCTTGTTTCCTTCTGTGGTTGGTGTGAGGGGGAGAAATAGAGGAAGAGATGAGATGGAGTGATGAAGAAAGAGAAGAAGATATATATATGTTGCTATCTATATGGATTTTCATGCTGCTGCTATGTGGTGCTTTCTGCTGCTATCTATATGGATATTCATGCCACTTCTATTGTTGTTTTATAGATCTTCTTGCTGCTGCTATTTGGTGCTTTTGCTGCTATTATTGCTTATTCATCATCTACCTCGACTGCTGCTATGAAGTTACATATTCAGACGTCTTTCTTACTACTTGTGCTATGATTAGCACATTTTGTTTGTTGCTTTGTGCTTTTGCACTTTCTGCTGTCCGTGCTTTATTTGCACGTTGACTTTCTACTGTGGACCAGCACTCTCTGGACCTTGACGTCTGCTATTGTGATGGATATTGTGTAAAGAGGGAAGATAATGAAGACATTTGTTGCTGACTTTACATGGAGCTTCGTCTACTGGAGTTATTTATTTGCTTGCTATTCTGCTTACCGATCTTCTATCTGCCTACGTCGTCGACTCTCTGCTGCTGTGCGCCAGCACTCTCTGGCATGTCCGTGTTTTGTCACGTCGACTTTCTGCTACTGTGATCCAGCACTTTCTGGGCTCTGCTACTATGATCCAGCACTCTCTGACTACTACGACAACGACTTTGATGAAGACCTTGGTGCCTATTAGCTATTCCATCTTTTGCTCCAGATGATTGTGATGCTGCTTATTTCTGCTCCAGATGATCGAGAAGCTTCTGCGACCTACCTGCTTGCTTGGAGTATCTACTTGAGGGGGAGTGTCTGAGTGTTTGAATGTTTTAATGTAATATTGAGGGGAAGAAAAATTTGTATGGGCTTGGTTTATCTTTTTTTGTTTTGTTTCTGTGTTTGACTCTCTATTTGCAAGATGATTTGGGATTCTCCCAACTTCAGCTTGAGGGGGAGTGTTAGAGAGTCAGTTTATTTATGTTGTTAAGTGTTTTATATTATGGGCCCAAGTACGTCTTGGCCCATTAGGGTTGTCTTATGTCTTGTACGCTTCCCTATTCTCCTATTTATAGGAGCAGGGTTTCTCTTATCTAATACAACGATTAGCCGTCTTTTCTTATTGGACATATAAAATTGATTAGGTATAAAGGTTTATAATTAGTACAAATGCATGTACCTTAATTTACAAACAATATACCTACTAATATAGGTGCAGTGTAAAGAACATGTTACAGGAGTATGAGGTAAATACAATGAATAAATGAAGCAGGGATTACTTTCCCATAAGTTTTCTTAACCCCCTACTGGGCCAACAAAAAGTTTGGACTTATTTTGGGTCTAGCATGCGCTTTTCAATTAAGCAGGCCAAAGTGGGCACCTAAACAAGGTCTTCAAGCATGCGGTTAAGTGGCTCAAGCGGGCATTAAGCGGCCGCTTTTTGTTGTCCTGCTCAGTTGGCGCATAAGGCCATTTTCAAGTAGCAGAGGGTCGGAACAGTTCAAGCAAGCCGCTCCAAATGCTTTTTAAAACATTGTTGCTTATCTTACGATTTCTGGTTAACCTAAAGATGTGGATAGTGAATTGTTGACACGAGAACCTGGCGTGGCAGCTTTTACTTGATCCGGTACAGTCCAAGTAATTTCAGGGCAAACATAATAATAAATCTTGACAAGTTGAGATATAAGATTTGATTATCTATCTCCAATTACATGTTACTTCTATTTGTCATTTCATGTTCATTCTACGTAGTATATATCTGCCACACATGCATGATATTTGTAATTGTTTGATGTAATCTGAAAAACACATGATTCTGATCAATTAAAAAATGAACAGTCCAATGCCAGTTTTGTCTTGAACTTGTTCCACTCACTCAGTGTGTTGTAAGTGGTGGTTTAAAATTTTACAGGTACTGATTCAGCTCAGTCCACCCAAAAGTTACTCTCTGTAGTGATCTTTTCTTCAACCATATGAAGTGGAGAATTCTCTTGTTGTAGGTTAATGTATAGGTTGTCCTTGTACTAGGGAGTTTTGGGAGGGTGTGTATGCATGCAGTTATGTACTTATTCTTAATCTAGATTGCTTGTGTAAATGTAGCAGTATAAATTTCTATTTGATGTTGTACTAGAGGTTTATTTTGAACGATACTTACCTCTAGGATTTGCTTATATATGATATGATGAAAATGATTACAATTTTAGTTGTCTGTGACAAATCTAGAAATGGAAAAAGTTATTTGCGTTGTTTTGTAATCAAATGTTGTGATTCCAGGATTAACTGCTAATGTATGGATTCGTGTCGGTAGTATGGATAACTCTGTGGGGTCTCAGAGGTGGGGTCACACATATTCTTATGCAATAACATGTTACATCTTATATTTTGGATTCATTTAATTGAGGGTCTCCCACATTTTTTAAGGATTTTTAAGATATTTTTTCTTTTTTTTAATGTAATAGCAAATCAAAAATTTCAGCAATTTGGCATGTCCATATCGATGTTTGGTATCGGTCGAAATTGTATCGCAATTTTGACCGAAATTTTGATCCACGCTTGAGCCTAGTAAATCAATGTCAAGAGAAAGGCTCAAGGATTGGTTACCCTCAGTAATCTCGAGTCATAGCATTATTGTTGTATCCCACATGACCTATGCTCAATAATCAAGGTGGAGTGGAGGTAAGAACAATTTTGTTTCTAATGCTTCCTTTCTCTTGTTGAACAAAATAACTACAATTTTTTTGATAAGTCATTTGAATTTATAAATCTAACTAGAGTTGACAAATACTTTTGCATTCTACCTCTAGTATCTATTGCACTTGGGAAACTGTCCACAAGCACAGGTAGGCCGCTCGGATATGGAATGCAATTAGAGAATGAAGTAAGTTAATTAGCAGCGAGTATGATGATGTAGGATGACAATAGCCTTTGGCATAGTCATTAAGTAACAAATATCATGTTTTATTAGTTTTCATGTGTTTTCAGTGTTCTTGATATTTTTCCAATTTGATTTTGTAAAGCACGTGATTTAGCCCCACATTGGCTACCTTTCTAATTAGTCAGTATTAAACGCCTATATATAGGCTCTGAAAGCCTACTTAGAAGGCAGACTTGATGATTGAAATCTTTTCAAAAATGCAATTATATTTTCTTTGATTAGTTTTATCCAATCAATTTAGATTTTAGTCCTCAAGTTCCTTGTTATTTAGTATCCGAGCCTAACCCTAAATCATTAGGGTTAGGTCTTGTTATGGTTCTAAAGGTGGTGCAAGGATCCCATGTCATCTTCTTTGAAGCAACTTCTTCCACCTGAAGCTCTTCCTAGTCTATCCGGTAGAGCGTAGGGTGTGGTTGAGGGCATGCTTGTGCACCTAACCTTCATCTGCAACCCTCCAAGCAAAGAACTAGTCGTTATTTGCAGTTTGCCTTGCGTTGTCGACTCTCCTGAATCTTTGCCACCTAGCGTCGCAGCACACAGTGAAACTTCACAGGAGCACCCAACAACAACACTTGCCTACCCTCCACCTACGCCGACATACACTGACACCCAACGACAACCAGCCACTACACTTACTATCCTTACACTCCTTTCTCCATTCCTCAATGTCCTCGTCTCGCCGTCAAGACCCTGCAACACCTCCAACCTCCTTGATCCCGCAGCACCTCTTGCCGCAACCGCAATGGAGACTGCTACCAAAAAACACCTAGACAAACCCCTTACCCACTAGAACAAAGCCCACTACCGTCAGCAATTGGAGGATCGACAAGGCCTGCCATTATCAGGGCCAACCTGGACCTACAAACTACTGCTCCACCATCCTCTTTGTCCTACACCCTTCATTGTCTTCATTCAGTCCAACCGCTTTCTTGAGCACCCATATCCAAGGCTAAAAGCCTTGAAGGGCCGTCTGCGGCAGCCACAGTCAAGTGGTATACGGCCCATCCACAGGACTACCCCTCTCTCAAGATGCAACAAGTACCTATACATATGCATTATTCTGAAAAGGATGTTGCCCCCCAATACCAACACTATAATCCTTTTACGTTTTAGACTTCTTGCTTCCACTACAAGTTGCAATATGAATATTCAAGAATTTACCTCCATGATTACATCCAATGTCCACCATGTTATGGATCATTGCATGTTGTTGAAGTACGAGCGCATCCATGTCTTCGTCAACATCTTCGGAGTTGTATATGGACAAAAACATATATAATACCATGGGGGGGGGGGGCTACATCCCCACACACACCCTCCCTAGGCAACATGGCTAGAGCTCCCCTATGAGGTCCCCCTCCGGGGGGGCATGAGTTCCGCTCCCTGGAGGGGGGCCATTTTGGCATAAGTTTCCCGGGTTAATCACGTCTGGCTATTAATACCAAGCTTCAGATGCACGATTGCACGTGGCTTCAGTTACAACTCTAGAGCCTGATATTTTGCAACCTTACTCAGATTACATCTCTCTAGCTGAGGAACTTTCTTTGCAATAATTGATATGGAGTAATACCTACATAGTACATCAAGGATGTCTACAAAAATGTGTGAGTATGCCACCAAGATTGAAGTTTCTGATCACTATGAAATACATGCAAAAGTTCTTTCTACACCAACTGACAAAGATGGGCATGCAATGACAATTCATAGGAATATGGTTGTGGTCAACTTCAGTCACATAATAGAATTGTTGATAATGAATTCCCTTTGATCAGCTCAAATTCTCAATTACTTGTTGGCAAGACTGATACTACTATGATCACTTATAGTACAAAAGTTCTACCAATTAATGTATATGAGGCTTGTATGTATGCTTGTATGATTGCTTGTCAAGTTAGTTACTTGTTGAGATATTGTCCTATCAATACTACTTTCATGTTTGATGATTATACCATGTTGAGAAACCTTGAACATATATTAGAGAAATCCTTTACATAGAGTTGTATACCTATCTAAATTCTCAAACATAATCTTAACGATAATCACTTACACACTTGCTTTATTGAGAAGCAACTATGGGCTACACCTCAAGATAAGATACCTAGTTTCAGATTCAATGTCCTTGTTCACAAAGTTGTCTACGTGTACATGAGTTATCTTCAGTGCAACACAATGGTAGACCCAACCCTTTGGGTTGCGTATCTAAGGACTTTTTCTAGATGTTTTGGGATTTTAAAATAAGTAGGGTGTATGAAACTTAAGACTATCTTGACCTTGTTCTTCCCAGGCCTCCTCCACAACCTCCAGACGAAATCTATATAGCTTTCTCCTCATCCACAACCTCAAAATATCATTGAGGCAACTTTATAGACAAACATAGTGTTCTTTGTTGATCTCTTGCGTCATTACCTTGTTCATCGGTGTGATGCTATGTAACTCATTGACAACAAGCTTTAGAGACTTTCTCTACTTATTTGAAAACCATATTATTGTGTCGACTCATTAGAGACGAGTCTTTTAAAGCAGGGGAGAAATGATGTAGGACGATTGTAGGCTTTGGCATAGTCTTTTGAGTAAGAAATATCATGTTTTATTAGTTTCTATGTGGTTTAGGTGTTAATTGATAGTTATCCAGTTTGGTTTTGTAAAGCATGTGGCTTGGTCCCACAATAGCTACCTTTCTATTTAGTCAATACTAAACGCCTATATATAGGCTTTTTAAGCCTCTAAGGCAGACTTGATGATTGAAATCTTTGAATGCAATTATATTTCTTTTGATTAGTTTTCTCCCATTAGATTAGGCTTTAGCCATTAGGTTCCCCATTAGTCGACTATCCACATTGTTATCATCTATCAATGTAGGTAATGTATCCACCATCATTGCTTATATGAGATGCAGTGGCATCTGTGTGTTTCTTACTAGCTCCCGCATTTCTCATATGTCCAGCTCTGAATGTTCTGCAATCCACTGACGACCCTTTTGCTTTTTGTGCTCTTGGTTTTCCTATTATACTTTGTCTCCTCTTGTGTATTATTTACTTGTAATTTAACATTAAATCAATTCGTATGAAAGTACTCCGCATCATAATGACAATAGTGACTTCTAGGTAGCATGCAATGCAACTATATTATAGAGCAATTCTTGTTGTTAGACAATCACATTTACTATATGTTATCATCTTGCTTGTTTCACTCATTACCCCCTCCCTGGCCCCTTATTGTCTTCTAGATACTAATAAGAGTTAGCTAATCCTCTCAAAACTGGAAATGACCCTACACACTGATGCGGGTGAAGGTATGAAATATGAAGCAAAAAAACCTTACCTTACCCATATCCAACCCATTAGGCAACTGTTTACCTACTTCATTCATGCCATGGTAACATTAACCAGTAAGTTAGTGAAAAAAAAAAATTGCTTTCTAGCATTCTATCTGAAAAAATGTCGGTCAAAAAACTCACATGAATATTCACAATTTTCATGGTTATTTGTGATTTTTCATATAACATGTTTGTAAATTACTTTTATTAGGTTTAGTGAGCCTCTCACAGCTCATCCTAACCCATCCCAGCATCTTGCATCCCCCTCTCCCACACTATGATTTAAGTTTACCCCTTTCACTTTCAAGACACGATCGTTTCCCCCCTCTTTGATTAGGTGAATTTGGGCCATCCCATGTTACATGTATATTTGTATAAACGGCAGAGTTATTCTCAAATTCTCCTCATATAATTGAACAAATTTTGAGAGTTCTTTTAAATTTTGACTTTACAAGAAGCCAAAAAATGGGGTGTCTCAAATGTGTCGTTGTGGTTCTCTCCGTGGCTCTTTACAACCCGATTACATGGCAGTGATGGCACCTGTTAGAGTATATGACTATTTTAGATATTTATGTATATGAACTCTTAAGTCTATTTGGCATGTTAGTGTCTAAACTCTTATTCGATTTGGATTTTCTTGTGTCTTTTACTTTCCACTTCTACTATATATAGGAGACAGGTCTACCATCTAGCAACAACAACGCTATACAGGGATTTTCCAATTATCTCATTTTTAACAGCACTATCTAAATTTCGTCATGACATCTGATGCGAGCTACTGGAAGCACAACTGCGGGCAATATTGACGATCAGTGCACCAAGGATTGTCCCACAACAACAACTACAACAAGGTTGAGTCCCTACAAGATTCAATGCTACCACACATGAGAAAGTAAGTATCCGTTCTCTCTTTGCTCTACTTTGGCTCATTATTTGTGCAATATGGTGCCATTACCCCCATAACAACAACTTTACCTCGGCGTAAATGCTCTTCCAGCTCCAATATGTAAGAGAAGGGATGAAATTAGTGAGAGACAAGAAGAGGAGGAAGGTTGATTGGGTCAAGGTGTGGATGCAACTATGATTCAACGACCATTGGTCGAGCTACTCGATATAAGTGACATCTGGAGGAAAGAGTTAAATAAGATTTTCAGATAAGATGAACAAATCATCACTCCAGGAGTTATAGTTGGAACACTTTATCATTCGGTCGTGATAGTAATTACATGACGATTATGCTACATGTTGGTACTACATAAAGGTCATGTCATTTTTAGGTCATATCCATCATCATCTTGTAAGACACAATCTTAATCATGTTGAGCCACCCTTCTTTCCCATTCAACTCTATTTTGGGTCATTATCTCATTGAAATGTAATGACTCCATGTCTTTCCTTGTAAACTCCTTTGTAGTTAATTTAGATCAACCTCTTCCTCTTTTAACTTTTCCTAACTCTAACCTTACTCTGAACTGGTGTATGAGCCAAGTCTTGCTTGCACATGTCCAAACGATCTGAGGCAATATTCTCCTGTTTGTCCTCAATATTAGCCACTCCCACTTTATTCTTGGTTATTTATAAAAACTGCTCCTCGATTTTTGATACATGCACCTTAGCATTCTCATTTCTGTCATGTTCATCTTTTCAACACCAAGTTTAGCCCGACATTTTCTGCTATATAACATGGTTGGCAATATATATGTTCTATGAAAGTTTATCTTTCAATCTGTATGGAATCTGTGGTCGTATACCATTGTGGTTGTATCTCTTTTAGATATTAGCAATTCACATGTAAAAAATTATACACAGATTTGGCCTTTGAAGGAACATAGAAAGTCAAAATGGGATATCTCATAATTGTTATATCTTCTTCCAGTCACATTAAAGTCAAAATGCAATAACAAAAATGTCATACCCCAGGATTCTTCATTTTCCAGATTGTCTCTCCAGTCCTTTCAATTATGACGGTGCCACCTAACAACGCACTGAAAATAGCAAACAATATATTGCATGAATTTTATTGTGGCAAACAAATTCAGAAGAAAAAAAATACTATCCAGATGCTAGTTAATCATTCAAATTATGTGAAAATGATTTGAAGAAAATCCCATACTATCCTTTATGTGTAAGGACGAGAAGCCTAAGATGCAGTATATTTTACATAGCAGATAAAAACATATATACTCAAGCTCTTATCAGACTTAAATTATTTATAACAGTTTCAATGAGCATAACGAACTGACAACAGTTGCATTAAAAGATTTGTCAAGGAATTCAATTTATAAATTAGAATGAATCTTGAGATATCCAATTGAGACTTTTTTGGTCGTAAATCAGACAGACTAGATTGTTTGAAGGATGATTACGTACCAATTATCCTTGTATATATTATAGGTGATATTAGCTTAGATACCAAAACAAGAAAATGGATTTCCCCATGGACAAGCCCCACATTATACTAGTATGTTTTTTGGTGTCTCATTCAAAGTAATCTAACTCTTGGTAGAACTCTTGAATCGTCATCGACTGTTTATATTTGCCAAATGATGCAGGGAAATAGAACAAGAACAGACTTTCAAGAAATCATTGCCTGCTCATTTGCAGGAGATTTCTTTTTGAGCTACTTAATGCCCCCCAAAAAACGCATAGTTACAATAAATGCAGAATCTCATACACAATACAATGTACCAGCCCTTTCCACCCACATTAGAGAGTAGCTGCTACTTCCAAGATAGCCTTTGAATAAATTTGGCCAGGTTTCTAAGAGGTTTAGGCAGAGCCAATACAATTTAATGTTTCAGCGGTAATCATACTAATGACCTCTTGACAGTCAGCGAATAACATTGTATCCTGTAGTCAAGATGGCATTAGCTATATTAAAAATCTTCACTACGGGGTTATGTCTGCCATTATCAAAAAAAAAAAAGGAACCCTGACCCTTCCAGCTCTACACACCTCTATAGCCCATCAAAAGCAAACCCTCATGTAAAGCTCTTCCTACAAATTACTTATGATGATTTGTGGTACATGCAGTAGAACGTTATCCCATGAACTACATGGATGATAAGCTGTCCAGCTTGAATCAAGTCCAGCTTTCGAGCATGTTGCTTATAAAGATTAAGCCCAGCAGATCATTTTGACTCATTTATTTTTTCAATGAATATTCGTTCATAATAAATTGTACGAATTTCCATGTTCTGTGTTTAGTTTAGTTTATATCCGATACAATACCAGAATCGAGAACCGGGCTGGAAAGTATTGTTCGGTCCCAGGGTGAATTCAACTCAAGCTTACTAGACTCCCAAACCAGAATTTCGGCTTGTTTTAATGTCCATACCTAACACATAAGATAACCATACAAGAATCCTGTCAAGACCCCTGGATGTTACGACTTACAAGGCTGAGAATCTGTTATCAGGAATACCCCAAACCTGCTGTGTATCACATGAGATCCAAATAGATGACTTGATAAAAAAATCTTTTGGCCTGTCTCTAGCTTAGGAAATATGTGACATGAAACAGAAAAGAATGCAAAAGTGTTCCAACTCCAAACCTAGTTGATTTAAGTTAGGGTGTTACATAGAATAGAAAGACAGTTTGCTTCCTTCCTAACTTGTTGAACAGCTCACCTTCTCTCTTATTCAAATAAAGAAAATTAGACTGGACCACTTAGTTACAAAAGGAAAGGCACACAAGAATCTTCCATCTCTCTTCCCATTCCGAAAATTCATCTCTTTTCAACAAATTCATCTCTTTTCCCTTTCCGAAAATCAAAAGGAGGGATTCTTCCTTCTTTTGGAGGAAGCTCAAGTTACATTTACGAATTACATAACTACAACCTCTCGGCGTTATGCCATAGAAAGATGTACAGCTGCTATCCTACTTATAGCTAAATTTTGCCTTAATGGTGTACTTTATTTCATGAGAATGTTTGCTTCTATAATTTCAGTCATTATTAATCACTCCTTCCATTCAAACCATGAACCTCAGAAATTGAAAGAATTGACAGTTTGGAAGTCATCACGATCTTTCAATCTAAATTCAATTGAACCCATTCCTGGCTTTGTGGGACCGTTTATTCATCAAAACATGTAATGGTTTACACTCTCCAATGACATAGCTAGAGAAAAAATTATGTTTCATATAATTTCTAGACTCATAAATACATCTAATGGTATTGCAACCAGACATTGAAAAAGCACAAACCAAAGAATTCACAAAACGTAAGAAGAAATAAAACTCAAAGTTGATCTTGGTGCACACTGTTGTCAAACTCTCGTATATCACACTACATGATTTGACAGCAGTTTCCATATTATAAATTCATTACATCGAAGTTGAGCATCATTTTTCTCTAAAAACCTGCAAAAGGCCTTATGTAGACAAAATATTTCTAACGTCAAAGAAGAATGATCATCTCGTTTTTCTACACTTATCTCAAATGCTTTCCTTATTAGAAAAAAAAACCTCTGAGATTATGTCCTGACTCCATTGCAGACGCTTCTTAGATATTTTGAAACGGGGCCTTAGACTATGCCATAGAAGTGATGCAGGACGTGTATGACTACGCCATACATATGTATGGAGTTAATATATTTAATACAAAGTAGGATTACGAGTCATCATTATAATTCCAGTAAAGGGTAGGATTGGTTTATGCAATTTTTGCTTCTTTGTTTCCAAGCACAGGATTCTCTTATTGAGTCTATTCGCCTTGTGCAGTATTTCTGACCCAGTTAGGGATGTGGATCCATCTGTACTCAGGATTAGTCATGTATTTTTTCCCTACTTTATAGGGGTTAGTACCTTCACTGAGGGCAGCCTACTTGGCAGGAGTCCCTAGAAAATTTCGAAAAATGCCTGCATTCTAATCACAACCTAATAAATTGCTTCATAGATAACTAAAACAAGAGTGACATCCTAAAACCCAACAAAAACTCACCCAGCGAGAAGAAGATTGAGAGCAAATCTGCGGCTTGTGAGGTACCGGAACACTGCCTCCCACTCGACGCCCATCCCACCCTGTGCCGCGCCCGAGCCAGCGCCACCATACCCACCCCGGTAGTACCCACTGCCTCCACCTCCACCGCCCCTATTGCCATAGTGGGTCCCGCCGTGCCCCCCGCCGAAAGGATAGCGCGCCCCACCTCCGCGGTCGTAGTCGGCGCGGCGTACTTCGTCGCCGAGGACCTCGTAGGCCTCAAAGGCCCGGCGGAATCTCAGCGCGGCGTTATCTCGGATAGCCGAGGACGACTGCTGGTGGCGGTCCGGATGGAATTCCAGCGCGCAACGCCTGAAGGCGGCCTTAATCTCATCCTTGGTCGCGTCTCGCCCCAGCCCCAACGTCCGGTAGTAGTCGCCCATCGTATCTTATCGGTCGGCTAGGTGGCGGCCGCGGTGGACGGCCGGAGCATGATCGGTCGGGAAAAACATTCCATCAAGGAGAGTAGGCGAGAAGAGAAATTAAGGGGCTGCTCGTCGTCAGCGTGGTTTGCTTGTGGTTCAGCCACGTATGACGGTTATGTGCCATGAGGCTTGAGCCGCTTCAGGGTTCTCCCCTTTTCGGCTTTTTCCCATCCCAGAAATTGGAACGGAGAAAGAGCCTCTGCATTGTCACTGCTTCTAACGTTCTCCCGCCATGACTTGCACTATTAACCGACGTGGGTAGGGCTGTAAATGGGTACGGGAAGAATAGGAGATCCACAAATCTGGACCTTTAAAAAATCTGTCACGGATCTAATTTTTTATACCCGCATATCCTTAGATCTGTATACTATTGGACCCGCATATAAGCGGGTCCAATAATAGGTATGCTTAGACCCAGACCCGCTAGACATGTGTACTCGTTATACATAAGTAACTATTTAAATAATATATTTTATATATCATACTTTACTAGTCTAACTAATATAATTCTTGATATTATATCCTACTCTAACGACAATAAGGTTGAGACTTATCGTATAATTAAGAATTAGTTATTCTAGTTACAATAATGAACATCGGTAAACTTAAAATCAAAATATCTACTAGTTTACTACAAATATGTAAACTATTAGCCCAATTAATGTTAGTGTATAAAATATAAAATTATCTAATATAATTATTATTAATATACTATATAATAACAATATCATGTTGTATTAAAATATATAGAACATTGTCATTTTTCTTACATAAATAATATGATGTTTATAGAACTGCTTACCCGAATACCCGCTATTATTGCGGGTACGGATATGGTGCGGGTCTAGGTTTTTGTATTATGCGGGTCTAGAACCGAAACCGAACCCGCTAAATTAGATAGGTATGGGTATGGGTATGGGTATGGTCAGACCCGTATCGTACCCGCACCGTTTACACCCCTACACATGTGAAACCTCTATGGTGAAATGTTGTGCTCTATTTAGATTTTTCTCTTTTTTTTTGCAGACTTATATTCAAAATATCAAGATAATCTCTTTGAAATGATGGTCTCACGTTCTCACTACATAGTGTTTTTTGAGGTCGTTCTCATCATGGAGTTGGTTCTGTTTTATTCAAAGGAAAATAATTATCATGTTGTGATATCAAACTCTTAGGGCCGTTCGGTGATGTTGTGAATGCTTGGGATTACAAAAATAGCCCAAATGGCACAGTCTATTACATATATAGATCCGCTAACGTGTGTGCTTGGAAAGTAGTGGAGTGGCAAGTCGAGGTCAAACCATGAAGACGGTCATAGACTTTAGCTATATGGTTCTCCATGTTCCTAGACTTGTCAAACTGGGTCAAAATCCGCGGGCACCCACGGGTCAACCCGTTTAAGTTGGGTTTGGGTGATGAAATTTGCCACCCATTGCAAATTACCCAAACCCATACCCACCCACTTATTTAGCAGGTTTCACGGGTGGCCCATGGGCACCCGCGGGTGACCCGCATAATTCAATCACTTATATAAAAATAAATATAATGATACACTAGTACTTAGAATAAATAAAATGATCTATAGTTATCTACTACTAACCATTAACAGTTAAGGAGTTCCAATCCAAACTCAAACTAGTCCAACAAGATTTGATATGAGAGACAGATTGGGGAAATAAATTCAACATCTACTACATTATCTAATTGTTCTATCAAACTTACTCTAGTTTATTGAACATAATCATACATTAGAGGATGTAAATTGTACATTAGAGAATTTTATCTAAAATATGTGTGTTTTAATGGTTGTAAAAATATAACATATTTTGTTTGAAGTGACAACTTCTGTAGTTGGTTGTTCTTATGTTATATTTCACATAAAAATACTAGCAAATGGTCTTCTTTTTACCGTTACAGTAGTAATTTATAAAATATTTGTTTATTGGACACATATTATTTGGGCACTCGCGGGTGACCCGCAACCCGCTGGGTCGGGTTTGGATTTGTGTTTCTTCGACCCGTTTAGAATTGTATCTTTTTGACCCACACCCGCAAGACCCAAACCCGTAATGACCCAACCCAAACCCAACCCACCCACCCGTTTGATAGGTCTACATGTTCCTAGGGTTTTGATTGGTTTGGTTTATTGCACTAAATATGTCATGCAATTAAGGAAATTCTGGATTGAAACTAAGTTAAGGCTATCAATTCAGACTAACTAACTAATTAGCAAGGCAATTGACATCTAAACAATTAACATCAACTAACTAATTTCAAGTTGCAATTATCAACCATGGTTAAGCAATTAACTAGCTAAGCATGGCAAGAACTAAGATTGAGTGACTATCTAAGAAATAAACGCAAGCAACCAGAATTAGAACTAAGTTAATCTAGGACAAATGATTTTCCAATTCACTAGCAATTATACTAATAAAGATGAGAAGCAAGAACAAGCAATCACACATTTATCCAAGTGAGATTGGTAGTGGGCTATTCAGGGTATACGGGGTGTTCAATCATGCAATTTGGGTATATTTATTAACATATATTTTAGTTAGTTCAACTAATGTTAATTGAGACCCTACCCTACTTGTTGGGCATGGGTGGTATAAGTGATGTTTTGGAAATAGTCCCTAAATCACTACTTATTCAACCGTACGAGGCTCAATTGACAAGAATAAAGATGAGTCTAATTTTGACTAATCCATATTCTAGGTTACCAAATGTGGCTCTCCTCCCTCACCTAGTGGTAAGGGGTAATATAGGGTGTGGGAAGGTATTTTCACCCCTTCTCACCTACTCCAACCTCTAGGAATGCTCTTTGTCAGTCAAGAGGGGAGATCACAGTGAGATACTTACAACTCTCACATAGGGTTAGTGGAATAGCAAGGTACTAGGGAAAAAGGGGGAACTCAGCAAGTTCCTAGAAGGCATTTTGGTGTATTTACCCCTTTTCCTTATGTTCTCCCTTTTCTCTACACCTTAGGTGGTATATAATATCACACATGAGAGAGAGAGAGGAATGGAGAGCAAGTAAGAATATAGCACCAATCGACTAAATGTAATCTTACACATGAACATATCCAATATACATGGTATCACAGTCCCAAATGTTACCTCAAAAATAGTCAAAAGGTTTAGCTACTCATAGCCAAGAAATTAACAAAAGAAGAGAATAAGAGATAAGAAATAGTGTAACATAATGAATCTTAGATGTAATCTCCATGTAAACTTTTTTCCCAAGTTTCCCTCTCATTTCTATCCTCTATGTCATTTATGTTTAATTAGTGGAATTTATAGTGGTTTAGTAAACATTTATTCACTAATTGTACCAAGGGTTTGTGCACAAATACCTCAATAAAAGCTTAATTACCATAATTAAGTACTCTAAACCTTATTATAACTTTTTTCTATGATTTAAAAACATAAAATGAGCCGAAGTTTCAAATTTGGTTTGATTCGGATGTTGTTTGTGCAAGTTATGCAATTTTAGGTACATTTTGAACTTTTATGCAATTTACCCAATTGGGAGGTTTTCTTTGCAAATTATCACCTGAATTTTAATCCTTAGATATTCCCTTACCATTCACGAGATTTTGAACCATGGGGCACCTAGTTATACCTTGGTTTGAAGGTGTTACTTTCCAAGGGCATTATAGGGATTACCCTCTTTATAAATGTGCTTATCTTTAAAAACTATCAACCAATGGGGTTATTTCTTTCTTTGAAGGATGGTGGGAATGGCCTAGAAGGCTCTAGGGGATCTTAGGATCGACTTTTGATATGCAAGAAGAGTCCATGAGTTGTCCTCTTGCATGGCCATGAAGCCTTAACCTAAGGACACATGGAAAGTCACATAGACTTCTCATGCTTGCCCCCTTCTTTATAAAGCCATGCCTACCCCTTCCCACCTCCCAATCTAAGAAGAAATACTCTCTGTCTCTTTCCCACAGATTATAGCATCATCCCTTCTATGTTTGTCCATGAAGTTGCTATCCCAAGGTAAAAGAAAGTGCCTACCTTGGTGAAGAAGGCTCCTAGGGTTCTAAATTTCTCTATTTAGGATTTCTTAAGCTCCTCCTTGGTGATTCTGACCAAAATAGTAAGAATCCTCCTTTCCTTTCCTGTTTTCATGCTTCTAGTATTCCTTCCACATTCTTCCAGGTCGTAACCATGACCTTCCATGGTAAAACTCCACCTAGAACCCTAAAACATCTCATCTCCGTGCTCTTTTGCTAGGGTTTGCACCTCTAAAGTGGAGAAAGTGATCTTTGCTCAAGAAAGGAGCTTGGCTTGGAGAAACTAGACCTTATAATCCCAGGATTCTTTCTATTTGGACCTTCTTACCTTCCTAGAGGCAAGTTTTGTTAACCCCCTTCTCATATATTGCTTAGTACATGCTTAAAACTCATGTTTCTATGTTGAAAATCGATGATTTCCATCTCTTTTTGCCATGTTCTTCTAGGGTTTTGGTTTCTTGTTGTTTTACCTTCTCTAGAAGATCTAGTTTGTTTACCTATGCAACTTCAAACCTGATCTTGGGTCAAATGGTGTTTTCTCCCTCTCCCTTTTTCTTCAATTATCTCGATCGGTTTAATGATGTGGCAATTTTCTATTGGTCAGTATTGAAAATTTCATATCTTCTAAACCGCTTATCCAAATTTGACAAATAAATATTTTTTGGAATTGGAAAATTAATATATATATAATAAAAATATTTTCAAGGTCCGATTTCATGGTTTGACGAAGGGTGATTTTTGTAAAACGAATTTAATGCATAAAATCCATAAAAAGTACATCTTAATCATCATAACTCCAAAATTAACATAAAAATATGTTATCTTGATCAAGAGAACTTAATAAGTTTATTGGTGATGTTTTAAGAGTCTAAATCTGAGTTTTTATAAAAAAAGGTCTAAAATTAGGGTTTCTATACATTAATGTGCACTATGTAGTCTAATACATGTTAATACATTGAAAATAGGCAAAGTGGAACTTGGACTCAATTAAAGTGGTGAAAGTTAGTAATTGATATCAGTAAGAGAGATATGTGCATTCCTTACACCCTATGTTGGGATAATTGCAGCCAAACCCTATATTTCCCTAATGAGGCTTAAATGAACCCTAAATATTCTATTCTTGAATCATAATGTTGTTCATGCCTCAAATTAGATTATAATTTCTTCTTGTTTGGGTATTATACCCCACTGCCATGCTTATTGAATATTATGACTACTATTTCCATGACTACTTTTATAGCATGTGGATTTATGTTCTATTTAATTTAAAGTAGTGGTACTTATGTACAACCACCCACAGAAGGCATGTAAATAATTACCCCGGGGAATGTCTTATTCTCCTCATAATATTGTAGGTGACTGGGAATGTCTTATTCTCCCCTCACCTAAGGTTAGAGGTCCGGTAGATGCCTCAAACCTACTTAGTTAGGTAGGCATAATTATCTTACATGCAAATCCTTTTTGATATAATTGTTAATGGCAAGTTTCTTATGAATATAGCCTCATACTCTTGTTATCTTCATCATATGATGAACCCTAGCCTGTTTTTATTTGTTGTACTTATCTTGATATCCTAGATTAGTTTTGTGACACATACCTTGTTTTCTTTCTCCTTTTGTTGGTTGCTTTCCCAACCACACCCAGGTGCTGGTGTTGAGCAAGGAGAAGGACAAGTTTGAAGGAATTCATCTCAGGAGTAGATCTCAAGATATCTGAAAGGATGTCTAGGTTTCTATAGCTAGATCCTTTTCTCTTATCTTTTTCTTTTGATAACAATCATGTAATGAACAATGAAATCCATGTAATAGGCTTAGTACTTTTATTTCCGCTACTATTGACATTTTGTAATGTAAGTGGTGCATGCTTATTTACTTAGAATATTATACATGCATCCCTCAGTATCTTTTGTCTTTCTAAAAAGATGCATGTTTTGTACTTCCTTTAGATTTTAGTAAGGAGGTGATCTCGCCTCTTTATAGCATGGTATCAGAGACTTTAGGCAACTATTAGGATATGAAGTTGAAGCAAAGGTGTCTAGAATGGATCAGGGTTTCGGGGGCTGGCAATATTTTCCTCCGCACCACTAGCTTGGTTTACGAGGACTCCCATGCCCATATGATACCAGCCTGGCCTGAGATGATACAAATTGCCCAAAATAGTATGCTTTTAGGCAATAGCATTCTAGATATTCTTTTCTCGTCTATGCTTCTATTCTTTTTCATCTATGATTCAAATACTCCTGGGAACTTAATATGTTAACCCTACCTTTCAGGATAGGTGACTTGTTCGACAGTAGGAACAAGGGAAAGGAGTCAAACCCTAATGACTCCAATGTGGGAAACACTCATGTGACTCTTGTCGGCCATAGTATGGTCAATTCTGCTACTCCGGGCACCCCCTCCTTCACACTGGAGTAAAAGTGGGCAATGCTACGCCAGGTGCTCTCCACCATGATGGGGTAACTCCACACAGTGGCTGCCAATGCCAACAATCCGAGGGAGATCACCCTCACTGACTTCGTAAAGATGCAACCACCCTACTTCAAGGGTGAAAGTGAACACAACATGGTGGATAAAGCCGATGACTGGGTGTTGGCTTTGGATCGGACCTTCGAGGGTATGGCGTGCCCTCCTCACCAGAAAGTTCGATTTGCGACGTATGTGCTGGACAGACCGGCACATGTCTGGTGGAATGGTGTCGCCCGCACTCGAGACACCTCTACCATGGAGTGGTACCAATTCCTAAAGCTCTTCAGGGAGAAGTACATCTGTCCTGCCTTCTTAAGGAAGAAGGAAGCCGAGTTCTATAGCCTCAGGCAAGGAAGCATGAGTGTATAAGTCCCCTAAACTTTCTTAATGAGTTGAACAAGCTTAATTACCATAATTTAATGCTTATAACACTAATATAACCTTGTCATATGCTTTGAAATCATAAGAGAAGCTTAAGTTTCAAATTTGGTGCAATTTGGACACTGTTTGAGAAAGTTATGCAATTTTATGCACATTTTGGAATTTTCTGCAATTTACCCAATTGAGAAGGTAGTGGATTCCGTGCTTGAAACGTTGCAAAAAGAATCACACAAATCAGACAATCGAGGTGAGAGTTATGGTGTTTTCAAGACTCTAGGACCTAAGATGCAATTTATACATTAATTGGCTATAACTTCTTTTCCCTTTTCCTTTTCTTCCTTATCCCTTCTTTCACCCGATAGAATAGAGTAAGGCGGCACCCAGCGCCCGATCTACAGCAATGGGGGGGGGGGGAATGGTGTGGGCGATCTTTTCTTGAGCCCTAGCTCCGACCAGCAACGTCACCTTATTCCACCCTTCTCCTTCCTCTGCCCTTCTTCTTCCCCTTCCCTTGCCCTAACTGCGGCCGACCAGCAGCTAGGGCACCGGCGCCGGCCAGCCACAGCTGCTACTGTGTGCTCAACAAGGAGCTCACCAGGAGCCCGATTGGTGTGAGAAACACCTCGAATCAACTGCCTTGAGTTTGGCCAAGAGGCCTAAGCAGTAATTCGTAGCCCTAGCTACGTTCCTAGCTCATTTCCTCCATCTGTACGTGAGGTAGAGCTACTGCTTGAATTGCCAGGAGCAGCTGGGCACGATCCATCACTCCAAAACTCCGCCCTGACTTTAGCTTGAGGTCCAGATCAAGAATCCATAGACAACTAGTCATGAGCTGCGCTGAATCAATAGAGCTTCTTCAACCTGTTCGTGTGAAACAGTTGTTGTGTGCAGTAGGTCTGAAAATTGGGGTTATTCCGAGGTTGAAGACAACCCCCTGGACACAATTCCAGTCAAATCCGGATGTTTCGAACCCCAGTGAGTAGAATCTCACTCCCCAAAGCACGATTTAACTCGATGAAACGGACGATTTCAGTTCGATCCGTGTTTGACGCAGTTAAAAGCATATACCCGGGTGTCGGACAGTGCTGGCACTGTTCGATTTCTAAATTGCACATTTTAATTATTAACGCTTGTCCGATGCTAATTAGTTGAGTGATATGTGCGATGTGAATTAGTGAAATTACATGATTGATCGAACCTAATTTACTCTATTAAATGTTAAAATCAGTAGTGCACAACCAACAAAATGTTCCATGGTAGAATTTTCTCTAAAGCTTATAAACCCTACCTTTCTTGCTCCTTATGTTTAGGATTTCCTCATTTGATGAAGAAAGGTGCTAGATGGACGAATTCATAGCTTATTCTTGGATTTTCTACCCTACCTGCTCGAGATTTCTTCGGCGTGGGGTTTCATCTTCTTATTAGAGGCAAGTTTTATAATTTGCTCCATGTTTATTGCTTACCATAAGCTTTCTAGATCATGTTCTTGCTTGAAAATGATGATCCATATGCACTAAAAAGATATGCTTGACTTGGATTTCAATTTTTATAATGTTCCCTATTCTGATTTTAGTTATATATGAACTTGTGATCATGTGTATGTTATTCCTAAGGTATAATATGACTTAGACCAGGTTGTTTTGACAACCTATGGTGCTAAGTACCTATCAAACAATGGTCAGTTTTAGGATTTAAAGCTGATTTCTTCTATAAACCATGACCTGATGATGGTACCATTGCAACAACCCTATGGTGTTGTCTTCATAACAACTCATGGTCGTGATCAAAGTATTCAGATGATGGTGACAACCTATGGTCACCCCTTAGGTCAGGTTTTGGATCAATTAGAAGTATAATGATCAATCATTAAGTACACTACTGATGATATCAATCAATGATGACATCAACTTAATATGTGATGTTTATTAATGAATATATTGTTGATCTAACAACCTATAGTGATTTAATGATCAGTAATGATGGTGGATCAGGTCTCTACAATCTATAGTGAGTTAATCATATAGTTTTAGCATCAATTAAGCCTTAGACCAATGGTTTCTTGGGTCACTTGATGAAATGGTCAGACCTATACTGTATTTGATGGTTTTAACATGTGAAATTGACCCAATGGTCGAGATCTAATGTTTATTCCTCCATTAAGGTGGAATGATGGCTAATGTAATATGTTGGTCCTAATAATATGATATAGATGGTTTCCTTTATATGATCAACTTAAGGAGCTAAATTGTTGACAATGGATGGCTTGTTTTAATTGAATAGTCGATTGTGGGTTTTACCCTACTCTCAATGGAACTTTTTATGTTGTTAATCAAGGGATGTCTAGGGTTAGATGGTGACTCTTTCTAGAGCACAAATTAAGGACTTCATAGGTGGTTTATCCAAGGTGTTTACTTATGTAAACAACCAATAGTCTTACCTTTTAAGCATCCAATGGTTCTGGGTGACATTGTGGTATGGCGATATGGGTTGAATGATGATGGATCAAATGGAGGGTTACCCTTAATAAGTTAGTCTTACCTATTCACTCGTATGAATAGAAGGGATGATAACCATATTGTGTTGATATGTAACCCTAATTAGGTATAGCTTGTTATACCTAGCTTTAATATAACTAAATGATGGTAATTGGGTATGAATAGTCCTTGAATGACTAATACAACCATGGAGTACTCTATTATTGTTGAAACCCTAGTATGCTATAACTTGATGGTTACACCTTGATTTATGTGTGGGTTCATACTTGAGAAAAGTAAGGAATGTGATAGTGATGCTTCACCTTATGCATCCATGATCCAATGGGGATGTCGTGAGTTAGGATTTGGGTATAAGTGCTGATTAGTAACATTAATATGATTTATCTTTTTGAACCTAACTCTAATGCAAATAGATAAAGATGAGTATTTATGTTTAACATTCTTATATGATGGAATGATGGTGGAATAACCTCCTTAATATGATCATAACCTTAATATATTAATTATTGGTTATCATAGCCACATGGGTGATACTTTCTTATGCTAAACATGTGCATTATGAATATGATGAGTGTTAATCATATCTATATTCCTTACATGTTGATGTAATAAAGGAATGTTCTTAATGTTAATATAACCCTGCTATGATTGATTATGAATATCTCCTAGCCCATTAATGCAATATTGTGTTGATCCAGTGTGTTATATGTAAGTAATGCTATTGAGCCTTGTTATAAGGCATGCAAAGATAATGATGAATTTGCAGGGAATAATATGATGGTCTTAATAACCTTTGGGCATGGTTCAACCCTAAATGAGGTGTAATCCTCTTGTGTTGATAAGGGTTAATACCCTGTGATATTGTGAAAAGGATTTATATCCTATGATAATATGATGGTCTTAATGACCTTTGGGCATGGTCGAGCCCTAAATGAGTATGTTGATAAGGGTTGATACCCTGTGATATTGTGAAAAAGATTATTATCTTGTGATAGCATGATGACTGGTGTAGTCTCATGAATGGAAAGTGAATATTACCATGTGATGATGAGATGAGAAATTATGTTTCATACGTTTTATGTCTTTTCAAGTTTTGATATTTATATGCTTGCTAGAAGTGAATTAGGGTTTGTATGTCCACTTGTTTGATGCAGCCTTAATTCACCCAATTGGCATAACTAATCAAGTGCAACTCTAATCATGTAGTGCCCTGTGGCGTAGAGCCATCTTCAGTGTCAGAACTTGCTGGATGGTGAAATGAGTATTCCTAAGGGAAACTTAGAGTGCATACTGTTGAGTATGTGGGGGTGGTAGGTTGTGGATATATCCTTGTCATCCACAATGCAGATTGTGGAGGTTGCCTATGGTCATGCCTCATACATCTGATGTGATTGAGAACTGCTGCGGTCGTGTCTCGGTGATTATAACATGATGTGATTAGAGGACAACTGTGGTTGTACCTCAGTGATTGGGTTTGAATACCCTGGTTTCTAGTGCCATGACCTGTACCAAGGTCGGACTAGTGGTTATCAGCTTGACTATATGTCACTGTGGTGGCAGCTTTGATTGATATGTCACTGCCTTTTTACTCGTACTGACCGAGGGGAAGAGATCTTAGGATATCGGCACTCCTAGATCTTGTACGGAACCGAATAGCCCTTCACAGTGGTCAGTTGGACTTTGAATGGTACGATTCAAATTCCCCAAGGCATAATAAAAGTTGTAATACAGCCGTGTAGCATATTTGTTTAGGGTTATACATGACGTTTCACATTGGATGATAACCCTTGTTTGTTATCTTTACATAAAGATGAGGCTTAATGCAATTAAGAGATAGTAAATATACTTATGTTGTGGATATGCTTAGATTGTAGATGCATACATATGGTATCCATGCTTATGTTGATAACTATACTGCTACTGCTGATTATAATCATGATGCTAGATATCTCATGTTGTTAGTTATGTTTAGCATGCTATCCGTGCCTTTGTAACTAGAGATGCATATACTGATAATCGTACTTATCCAGATAGTTGTGCTTATGTATTTTGTTAATCATCAATATTGCTGATCTTATTTTTTAGATCTGATTAAACTGCTTAACTATTTAATTACTTAAAAATGTTATAATCAATAAACGTTGTTGGAGGTTATATATCTTGTTGGGACATGTGCCTCACCCTTATGGCTCACCACCTTTTTTTTAGGTAATTTAAAGTGATGAAAACAAACATGTGGCAGCAAAGAGGAGCTATAGTAATGAATCTTTGAGAAATTTGATTATATGTCTAGTGTGTCCTAGAGTCATCCATGTACTCTCAGGTCTGGGCAGGAAAAGTTTGTATATGGTGTTTCAAATGAATCGGGATTTTGTTAGCATGTTAATGCTTGTTTGTGTGATATATATGAATATTGTTCTTCTATGTATATATGTTGCGGCTAAGGAAATAGAACATTTGTATCAAATTCTTAGCCTAGAATGGATAAAAGAAAGACATTGGGGTCTTATGAAAATGTTTCTGAGAAGGTGCTGACATTGAAATCGGTTTTAATTTACCCATATATTTGGGTATGTGATTATTTAGTGATTGATTGTGTTTTATGTTTTGAGAAATCTCGTTAGTGAAATGTATCCTCATAGAGTGTGGTGACTACATCCAATGGTTCCTACTTCTGGAACACTATGCCATCGACCTTGGAGCCGAGAGATGGGCAACGTTGTTCTTGGAGGGCCTGAACTACCAAGTGGGCCAAAGTCTTGTTCCACATCTTCCACTCACCTTCCAGCATATGGTGGATAAGGCTCTGGCCATCGAGTCCTACCCAAGATTCCAATCCTATGGACATAGTAATGGATACAACAATAACAAGAGGAAGAACTCTACCCAGAATGAGAATCGCGGACGTGATCGGTGCAATAGGTGCTCTCACCACCATCCTCTAGGGATATGTCCTACCAACAATGCACCTTCTCGTAGAGACAATTGGCCTCCTCTGACCTGCACGAGTGTAGCCAAGTTGGGCATATCCGACCACTCTGCCCCCATTTCCAGCAAGAACAGAATAATGCCCAGCAGTCGTAATAGCCAAGGTAGAATCTGCCTCTACAGAATAATAACAACAACAACCAGAACCCGAGGCGGCCGCCAGTGGAGAGGAGGAATGGGAGAGTGTTTGCTCTCAATGTTGAGGAAGCAAGTGAAGATAATGAAGTTATTGAAGGTACCTTGCATCTTAATATGCATCCTATAAAGGCACTGTTTGATTCTGGCTCATCCAATACCTTCATATCATGTCAGTTTGCTTCTATGTTAGAAATAGAATCTGAGTATATGGATCATATATTAGATGTAAAAACCCATAGTGGTAAGACCTGCTCTTTGTATCTCCAAACTCTAACCATGGACCTCTATATATCTGGTATAATGTTTCCCTCATATTTCATCTTGCTCGATATGACCGCCTTTGATGTCATCCTGGGAATGGATTGGTTGAAGAGGTACAAAGCTATTTTATTTTGTGAAGAATCAAAGGTTAGTTTATCACATCCTGTTGAGGGAAGATTGTGTGTCAAGGGTAGGAAGCGAGAAGATCGACAATTTGTTATCTCTGCCATCAAAGCTAAAAAGCTAGTCTCACAAGGGTGTAGAGATTTCTTAGCCTCTATAATCCTCGAGACCACACCTCCTTCTCTTGACTACATAGATGTGGTGAAGGACTTCCCAGACGTCTTTCCCGAGGAGTTACCTAGTTTGCCACCAACTCAGGAGGTGGAGTTCTCCATCGAGCTTGTACCCAGAACTTCACCAATATCGAAGTCGCCTTACCGCTTGGCCCCTATCGAGCTTGCCGAACTAAAGAAGTAGCTAGAAGAGCTTCTCAACATGGGCTTCATCCGCCCCAATGTTTCACCATGGGGAGCCCATGTCCTGTTCGTGAAGAAGAAGGATGGTTCGATGCAGATGTGTATGGATTATCACATGCTTAACCAAGTGACAGTGAAGAATCGTTATCCTTTGCCTCACATCAATGACTTGTTCGACCAGCTAAAGTCAGCCACTGTTGTAAGGACCCTGACCTCTGTTTTGGGCTTACCCTGTTTACTTTGCCTAAACCCTGTGTTTAGATGCTTGCTAATCACCTGAAATTGTAATTAGGGTTTGTTTTGTGCTTTGTTGAGAGATGGAGGTGAAACTTGCAAATTACCCAAGTTCTAGGGTTGGTGTGCAAGTTTGTCACCTTGAGAGATGTCTTTCTCTCTCCTTGCATCATCTAGGGTTGAGAGGATGGGTTGGACTCTTTTCTTGAAGTATCGTTGGGCTTTGTTGAGCCTTGTTTGAGTTGTGTTGAGCCTTGTTGGAGCTTGTATCGGGTTGGACCCTGGTGTATCGACTGGGAGTGCTTGCTTGTATTGGGCAAGCTGTGTATCGGCCAGGGTTGTATCGGCCAAGTGGTGTATCGGCCATGGCACCATGTTGGGCGATACATACCCCTCTTGACCTATCCTCATTTGTGTCACTTTCTTTGGACAAGTGGATGTTACTTTGCTAAGTGGGTGGCAACTCATGGGTGTGTGTTTTTGGGGTGCTAGCACGTGGCATAACCCTTGGACAAGTGTGCTAGGGGCGGGTGCCACCTTGCCTTGCTCTTCCCCTTCACCCCTTAGTATATAAACGACCCCCCTTGCTTGCTAGGTCTCTTTGGTTCCTTTAGTTGCTTCCTTTCCTTTGGTGGCCGAGCTAGGAGAAGAAAGGAGCAAGTGGTGGCTGATATAGCTGGTGTCTTGGGCGACACACCTTGCTAGTTTGTCCCTTTCCTTCTCTTGTGATAAGTATCTCTCCCTTTCCTTGGCACCTTCTTCTTCTTCTTCTCCCTTCTCTTCGGCCATGGTGGTTATAAGTTGTTATTCTTTGTGTTGGCTGAAGGTGGTGCCTTGGAGCTTGGAGCTTGGTGTTGGGAGCTTGGAGCTTTAGAGCTTGAGGCGGGTTACATAACTCCTAACCCTACTATACTACTTCTTTATCATGTTGCTTTGCTATATGTTTCGTCCATGTCATCTTCTAGCTATGTTTCTTGCTTTAATGGTTATAAGGTTTCTTAGATGTACCCTAGCCCTTGTTGAGATGGTTTCCTTGGGTTGGCTGAACCATTGAATGTGGAGTTCTTTGGGAAAAACCCCTCTCTCACTTAGTTGTTGAGAGGTGAGCCTAGGGTCTCCTAATTCAATGGTGAGTGGAGTTTTGGGTTGGATGGCCGATATGGTGATGGACCTCCTTGTTGCCCGATGGGTGATGGAAGTTGTGCAAAACCCCTCTCTCACTTAGTTTTTGAGAGGTGAGCCAACTCTCTTGATCTTCTAGGGCTTCTTGGTGATAGTACTGAGGTTGAAGATGATCAATCTGTCATGGCTTTGAACCCTTGCACGATACCCTAAGTTGTGTTCTGCCCGATATCCCTCTTCTAGGGTTGAGCTTGGGCGATATGCTAGGTGAACACCCTATTGACCTCTTGACCGATATGGACCTTCACCCAAGATGTAGTTGGGCGATATGTCCTTGGCCAATAAGGTGTTACCTGATATGGAGTCTTGGTTGATGTAACCCTGGATGGGCGATATAGAGTTTGATCGATATGAACATCCTAACCCTAGCTTGGGCGATAGGGCTACCATGGGCGATATGAGAGCTCCTTGGGCGCCATGGTGGGCTGCCCATGGTATTGTTTGATGGATGGCAGAGGTGTTCCTTGGGCGATATTGTTTTGATGGTTGCCCGATATGGAAACCCTAACCCTAGCGGGCGTTATGGGGTCTTGGTCGATACAGGTGTAGTGCTGCCTGATACCCTCTAATACATGGCTGCCTAATACCCTCTTGTGTATGGTTGCACGATATGCTGGTTAACCCATATGTGGCTTGGGGCCCTAGGGTTTGGTGGTGACCGATATCATTTGGGTGAGGGATGATGCCCTACCCGATATCCTTTTAGGTGAGGGTAGGCAACACCTTTGGTGAGGGATGCACCTAACCCGATAACCCTAAGTTTGTGAACTTGTTGTCTTGAGCCCACATATTCAGTTCTGATGATGATATGTGATAGTTGGGTTGTACCCAGTAACGTGGTAGCTACCTAAGGTTGATACGATGACAAGATCATGTTGTGTTCATGATGTTATGAGATATAGGGCATGATGGGTGCTCACGGTTTGGTAACAATAATATAAGCAGTTTGACATACCATCCATAGCCTTATGCTTCATGTGTTTATAATAATGGATGTTGTTCCAATCCTATGCACCTTAACTCCTAATGACATGATACTCATAATATGTTCTCTAAAGATCTATATTTGTTGATCAAGTTATCTCTTCAGATATGCATTCTAACCATGCAGGTATTATCAAATGAATTCATAGCCAGGTAAGAGCTATGAGGTGTATGTGTTTTGTATAACACTAAATAATGATGTTCCTTGTTGATGAGATAACATGTACCACCAATATGATGAGAAAGGTCTAGTGACTTGATAAAGGCTGAGTGCCTGATTGAGGTGTTATCCTTTGATGATGAGATAAGGGATTGATATCCCATGATGATGTATGATGATGAAGCCTTGAGGGGCAGTGGCATTATGTGATGAGGGATTGAGATCCCATGGCAATATGATAATGAAAGTAATTGTGTGACACAATGTTGTTTATGTTGTATAACCTGGTTGCCTCAATAATTCACTTAAAATATACTAATTAATTACAGATGAACATTTCATGTAGTTTTCCCTGGCCATAGATCCATCATCGTCAGTAGCTGGTGATGGTGAAATAGGTTTATCCTACATGATTACCTGGAGCGCATATTGTTGAATATGTGGGGTTTCTCCTAACCAAAAATAGGAGGATTAGAGTGCAACTGCGGTTGTAGACTCGGTATGGTTAGAGCATGGTGAACAGGCCCATGGCTCAGTGTGATGGACCATGAATGCGTTCATGGCTCAAGAGCGTGGTGAATAGGCCCATGGATCAAGATATGCTAGCGCTGAGACCTGTACCAAGGCGGGCTAGAGAAAAGGGTATCTAGTGGAACTGGCCCTGTGGCTGAGGCCACTTAAGCAAGAGACTGCAATCCTACTTTAGATATTGTGCGTTGACCACGAGGAGGTGAGGTCATGGAGTCCGACTCTTCCATTGACCTTGTATGGCACCAGTTTTGGGCTTCGCAGCCGAAGGTTGGATTTGAGCGGTATGGCTCACTTCCTCAGGGCATAATAAATTGTAATCCAGCCGTATAGTATATGTTTCTTAGGGCAAAACACGGAATATTGGTTGATGCCTTACTTGTATAGTTGCCCTAGTTATATCTTGTAGTTAATTATACGTTCTTCATATCTTATGATAAGTTCTTATAAAACTTGTCTTGTCAATCATGTTACATAAGAAATATCTGGTGATATGCCTCCCAGATATCTTGGTAAGTTTGTTAATAAAGTTAGATCTGTTCAGTATGCTGCATATATGAGCTTCTTGTATCAGTTATCTACTTTATCTATTCTAGCTTTCCTAAAGTTTTATAGTTTGGTGGGGAGTTATGTTTCTCGCTAGGACTGTGTATCTCACCCCTCTGGTTTTAAACCTTTTTAGGTGATCGTGCTAGATGTGGTGGTGGTTGTGAGGTTGCAGCTGAGCAGCAAGAAGAATAGTAGGAGGCAAGAGATGGATATGTTGCTATTTTTGTAGTTTTGTAGTAGAGTCCTAGAGTCATCCCTGTACTCTCAGGTCCTTCGAGGTATTTTGATGACGTTTCATGATGTATAGCTGATGTAGCTTGTTTATCCTGTAGTTGGCTTGATATGGCCTGTTCTGTATATAAACAGGTGGTAAACTCTTGGTGCCTATGGGACAGTTAGGTCCTATGAACTATAGACATATATCAAGGTTTATGTATATTTATATAACATGTTTCCATGCAGGATAAGGATCTGGATGTAATAGTTTTTTTATTATTTGCTTTCCACAATCGGTTTTAATTAACCCATGTTTTTGGTAATATGTGGTCTATGGAGGTTTCACACGTTTTTGCGTGGCATTTCGTTGTTTGTATGATAGCGGGATGTCACAATAAGTTTGGTATCAGAGCTCTAGGTTTGTTGAGTCTACAGGGATCTAGGACTAGGCTTGTGTCTATTCTTGTGAGTTTTCTAGATTTTCTTACAATAACATTCTGCCCCCAACAGAAGATAAAGCTAGAAGATGTCTAGAAATCATGAAGAACATGCTGCCGAGAGCAGTGTCGCTGTATCAGTTGATGGAGCGAGTATGCAGGCACATGGAAGATCAGGTGCCTGAGGTCCCTTAGCTTGACCCGACCATTCTCGAAAACCCTACCTATCAACATCTTATGGGGCAGTTAATGGCTACAATGAATCTCATGGTGGAAAGATTGCCAGTGCCTCCACCAAGAGAACAAGCTCCCCATGGTGAATCTTCGGGTATTGGGAAGACCTTTGAGCAGCTTTGCCGAGTCAGAGCTTTGGATTATGCTGGAACGACAGATCCAACATATGCAGATATGTGGCTGACAGGTCTTGAGAAGGCCTTCCAGATCATCGACATCCCTGAAGCAGATAAAGTCAAGCACGTTGTCTACCTTTTGAAAGGTAGTACTGGCCACTGGTGGGCCATCGATGAGGAGAAATGGCCCAGTGAGGTGATCAGTTGGGACGTCTTCCAATGGGAGTTCGTGAGTCGATACTTCCCAAAGACCTATCTGGACAAAAAGATCAGTCAGTTTGAGCATCTGCGCCAAGGATCTATGAGCATCACCGAGTATGAAGCCAAATTTATGGACCTACTGAGGTTTTGTCCTCACATGGCAGTGACAGATGATGAGAGAATGAGATGGTTTGAGAAAGGTCTGAGTGATGAGCTGACGACACTTACTGCTGCTTTAGAAAATCGGGAGCGGTTTGCCACGTTTGTGGAGTTTGTCTGAAGGATTGAACGGCCAGTCAAGGAGAAGAGAGAGACCATGTCTAAGAAAAAGACTGCTCAGTTCCAGAGGCAGAGGTTTGATGGCTTCAAGAAGCCGAGGTTTTTTGCACCTTCTGCGATGCAGAGCTCCAGCGTGTCATCACAGTGGTCTTTGAATAAAGGAAGAGGGCATGGGTTTTTGCCATCTAGAGCCCACAGTACAGCTTCAGTAGTAGTGACAAGGCCATCTAGGCCGCAGATAGAAGACAAGTCATGCTATCACTATGGATAGACAGGGCATTTGAAGTCAAATTACCTAAGAAGAGATGTCGAAGTGATGCAGCAGCCGAGGCAGAATCAACAAGGATCAAATAGACAGCAATCTAGTGGTAACAGAGGGCGAGGGCACGGTCAAGCATCGCAAGCATGATCATCTGCTCAAGGAAGTAGAGGACGTGGACGACAGCAAGCAACGGCTCGATTGTATGCTATGAGTTAGCTAGAAGCGATAGTCAACCCATGAGTGGTGGTAGGTCAGATGGAGTTATTTCATTCTAATTTGTCTTCTTCTTACTCTATATCTCTTATGGTTGACTCGGGTGCTACACACTATTTTATCGCACGTAGTATGCTTGATAGTTGTCTTTTACCTGTTAGTTGTAAGAAAGATAGATTGTTGTTAGAAACCCCTTTTGACGGTTCCTCGATGCTTCGAGAGGTGTGTCCATCTTGTGTTCTATCCTTTTCGGGACACAACATAAAAGTGGATCTCATACCACTTGATACACATGGATTTGATGTAATCCTTGGGATGGATACCTTAGAGAGGTATAAGGTTGTGTTGGACTGTGGTTCCAAGCAACTGGTGTTTGTTGACGGTGGGGAGAAGGGGATCTTCCAAGGAGATAGGAAGATTCTTCTAATGTGTTTGGTCTCAGCTATGGTGGCAGAGAAGTTGTTGTGGCAAGGATGTAAGGTGTTCTTAGCTCATGTTATGGATACCAAAGCGGAAGGTTCTAGCCTTGAGGATGTGCATGTTGTTAGAGAGTTCGCGGATGTGTTTCCAGATGAGTTTTCCAGTGTTCCCCCACCTTGAGAGATTGACTTCACGATCAATCTAGTGCCAGGGACACAACCAGTTGCTCAGACACCATACAGGATGGCTCCAGCCGAGATGGCAGAGCTGAAGAAGTAGTTACATGAGTTGTTGGATAAAGGTTTCATCAGACCAAGCACATCACCATGGGGTGCTCCAGTCTTATTCGTCAAGAAGAATGATGGATCGATGCGTTTGTGCATAGATTATCGATAGTTGAACAAAGTTACGATCAAGAACAAGTATCCTTTATCGAGGATAGACGATATGTTTGATCAGTTGCGTAGTTCTACAGTGTTCTCAAAGATCAATCTACGGTCTGGATATCATCAGCTGAGAATCAAGGAGGATGACATACCAAAGTCAGCTTTTAGGATGAGGTATGGTCACTTTGAGTTTTTGGTTATGCCGTTTGGGCTAACCAATGCGCCTGCTGCTTTCATAGATCTGATGAATAAGGTGTTTTGACCGTTTTTAGATCAGTTTGTTGTGGTTTTTATAGATGACATCTTAATATATAGTCGAGATAGTCAAGAGCATGAACAACATCTTCGACAAGCGCTGACTCTCCTTCGCCAACACCAGTTGTATGCCAAGTTTAGTAAGTGCAAATTCTGGTTGAAAGAAGTGACGTTCTTGGGTCATGTGATATCTACAGAAGGAGTCAGAGTGGACCCCTAGAAGGTGGAGTCAGTTGTGGAATGGGAGCAACCAAAGACGCCGATTAAAGTTCGTAGTTTTTTGGGTTTAGCAGGATACTACCGGAGGTTTATAAGAAACTTCTGTGTGGTCGTGTTGCCGTTGACAAAGTTGACCAAGAAGGATGTACCTTTTGTTTGGGATGATCGTTGTCAGCAAGATTTCTAAAGTTTGAAAGAGAAGTTGACTAGTGCTCCAGTGTTGGTGCTGCCAGAGCCTGGGAAAGGCTATGTTGTTTTCTGTGATGCTTCCAAGAAAGGCTTAGGTTGTGTGCTGATGCAGGAAAATTATGTGGTTTCTTTTTCTTTGCGATAGCTTAAGAAATATGAGGAGAGTTATCCGACACATGATTTGGAACTGGAAGCAGTGGTCCATGCATTAAAGATTTGGAGACACTATATTTATGGGGAGGTGTGTCATATCTTTACAGATCATAAGAACCTAAAGTATATCTTCTCGTAGGGTGAGCTGAACATGTGACATCGTCACTGGATGGAGCTGATCAATGATTATGATTGCACCATTGAGTATCATCCTGGTATGGCAAACATGGTAGCTGATGCGCTTAGCATGAAGTCTTCTTCTCTTCCTATGAAGAAGGCATAGTTGAATTCTTTGATATGCCATAAGCCGGATATGTTTGTCTCTTTGCGACAGATGAATGTATAGTTGGAAGTCTTCTTGTTGGTAGGGCTGTTGGCACATATGCAAGTGAAGCCTACTTTGAGGCAACAGATCAGAGAAGCACAGCAGGCAGATGCTACAGTTCAGTTGATTAGGACAGAGTTTGGCAACAAGAAGCGTGATGGATTCCATGAGTCCGAGGATGGACTAGTTTGTTATCATAATAGGATGGTGGTCCCCGATGTTGATGATCTGAGGAAGTTATTGCTCGAGGAAGTACACACGTCAATGTATGCTATGCATCCAGGTGTCACCAAGATGTATCATAATATGAAGGGCTTGTATCGGTGGCCTGGCTTGAAGAGAGATGTATCTGAGTTTGTGGCTAGGTGTGTGATATGTCAACAGGTAAAGGCTAAGCATCAGAAGCCAGTAGGTACGTTGCAACCCATTCCGATACCGTAGTGGAAATGGGATCATATAACCATGGATTTCATAGTTAGTCTGCCGAGGACAACTAGGAATCATGATTCCATTTGGGTAATAGTAGACAGGTTGACGAAGTCTGCTCATTTCATACCTGTGAAGACAACATATACAGCAGAAAATCTTGCTCAGGTGTATGTGGATGAGATAGTGCATTTGCACGGTGTGCCCGCAATGATAATTTCCGACAGAGGCCCCCAGTTCATGAGTCATTTCTGGGAACAGTTGCACAAAGCATTGGGAACACAGTTGAGGTTCAGTACCGCTTTCCACCCATAGACAGATGGACAGTCTGAAAGGACTATTCAGACTTTGGAAGATATTCTCTGAGCTTGTGTCTTGCAGTTCCTAGGCAGTTGGGACGTGCATCTCAGTCTGATAGAGTTCGCCTACAACAATAGTTACCAAAAGAGTATCGACATGGCACCGTATGAGGCTTTATATGGTAGGAAGTGTAGATCTCCTCTATGTTGGTATGAGTTTGGCGAGTATCAGCTTTTGGGTCCTGAGTTAGTGCAACAGACAACAGAGAAGATCAGGGTGATACAACAACAGTTGAAAGCGTCACAGGACTACTACATGCTTAACCAAGTGACGGTGAAGAACCGTTATCCTTTGCCTCACATCGACGACTTGTTCGACCAGCTAAAGTCAGCCATTGTGTTCTCCGAGATGGATCTGTGAAGTGGCTACTACCAGATGCCCGTGAAGGATAATGATGTACCGAAGACGGCGTTCATAACTCGCTATGGGCATTACGAATTCATGGTCATGCCTTTCGGCTTTAAAATGCCCCTACTGCCTTCATGGACTTGATGAACCGAGTGTTTTGCCCATACCTTGACAAGTTCTTGGTGGTGTTTATCGATGATGTTTTGGTTTATTCTGAGACATTAGAACAACATCGCGAGCATCTACAGATTGTACTCAACATACTATGAGAAAATCAACTCTATGCAAAATTCTCAAAGTGTGAGTTCTGGATAAAGGAAGTGATGTTTCTGGGTCATGTGATTTCTGCCGGACATATATCTGTTGATCCTACAAAGGTAGAAGTTGTGACCAAGTGGAAAGCTCCAAAGAATCCCTCAGAGATCCGTAGTTTCTTTGGCTTAGCAGGTTACTATCGAAGGTTTATCAAGAACTTCTCTGAGTTGGCCATGCCTTTAACCAAGCTGATGTGAAAGGAGGTCAAGTTCTCTTGGACACCAGAATGTGAGAACAGTTTTCAGAAGCTGAAGAAGAGCTTGACTTTTGCTCCCGTGCTTGCTTTGCCTGTTGAGGGCATACCCTATGTCATCTACACCAACACATCCAAACAAGGCTTAGGGTGTGTTTTAATGCAAGACAGAAAGGTGATCGCCTATGCTTCTCGACAGTTGAAACCTAATGAAGCTAATTGGCCTACACATGATTTGGAGTTTGCTGCCATAGTTCATGCTTTGAAGATCTGGTGACACTATCTCTATGGTGAAAAGTTTGAAGTCTTTTCTGATCACAAGAGTCTGAGATATCTGTTGACTCAGAAGGATCTAAACTTGCGACAATGTAGGTGGATGGAATATCTTAAAGATTATGACTTCACCATTACCTATCATCCTGGTAAAGAAAATGTCATAGATGATGCTTTAAATCGCAAGAAGGATGTTGTTTGTGCTACTCTGAGATGTTCAGTATGGGAAAACCTTGAACATGTGGCTAGATGGAGACCTCAACCTGTTGAATTAGTGGATGAAGACAAGTTGTGTGTTCATATGGCCAGCTTGATTGTTACACCAACCTGGATCTCAGAAGTTGTGGCTGCATAGTTGGAGAGTTCTGAGCTTGAGGAGATGAAAGCTTTAACTGAGAAACTGCAATCTGAATTCTCTGTCAGAGTGGATGGTGTTGTCCACTTCAAACAAAGGTTGTGGATTCCCAATGTTGGTGATCTGAGACAGAAGGTTCTGAGTGAAGCTCATGGGTCCAAGTACACTATTCATCCTGGCACAACAAAGAAGTATAAGGACTTATAGCGAAGCTTATGGTGGAAGAACATGAAGAATGATATAAATATGTTCGTGGCGAAGTGCTTGACATTTCAGCAAGTCAAGATCGAACATCAACGACATGGTGGTCTTCTTCACCCTCTTGAAATTCTAGAATGGAAGTGGGAGAAGATCACAATAGATTTCGTTACTGGTTTCCCCAAGTCCAAGAAAGGTTATGATGTTGTTTGGGTGGTTATTGACCGGCTTACAAAATCTGCTCATTTCTTGCCTTTTAAAACCAATTACAAAGTTGCGGATATGGCTCAGTTGTACGTTGAGTGGATTGTACGCCTGCATGGAGTACCCGAGGTAATAGTTTCTGATCGTGACCCAAAGTTTACTTCTCATTTATGGGGTCAGATTCAGGGGGAGATAGGTACTTACTTGCGTTTTAGTACTACTTACCACCCGCAGACTGATGGTCAATCTGAGAGAATAGTTCAGATTCTGGAGGACTTGCTTCATGCTTGTGTGATGGATTGGGATGGTGCATGGGATCGATATCTGCCATTAGTTGAGTTTGCTTACAACAATAGCTACCAAGATAGTATTGGTATGCCACATTTTGAAGCTCTCTATGGTAGACCATGTTGTTCACCTTTGCATTGGGATGATGTCAGTGAACGTTCTCTAGTGAAGATCGATGAAATGCAAATGATGAAAGAAAAGGTGCAGTTGATAAAGAAACACATGAAATCTACTCAAGACCGACATAAGATGTATGCTGACAAGAAGAGGTCCGATGTTAACTTCCTAGTGGGTGACAATGCAATTCTGAAGATCAAGCCTATCCGTTCTATTGCTAGATCTGAACTTAAAGGCAAGTTTAGTCCCTGCTATGTTGGACCATTTGAAATCATAGATAAGGTTGGAGATTGTGCATACAGCTTAGCCTTACCTCCTTCCTATGATAAGATTCATAATGTGTTCCATGTCTCTGTGCTGAAGAAGTATGTGAAGGACTCTTCTCATGTGCTTATTGTTGAGCCTTTGGAGATACACGAGAATCTAACCTATGAAGAGCAACATGTGAAGATTCTTGACTCCCGAGTAAAGCAGCTGAAGAACAAAGAGATTGAGCTGGTAAAAGTTTTGTGGAAATATCATGGTCTGGAAGAAACCACTTGGGAGTTGAGAGATGAAATGTTACGTACTCACCCTTATCTTTTTGCTTGAGATTTTGAGGATGAAATCCTTTTAAAGGGGTGGAGTGTTGTAACATAATGAATATTAGATGTAATCTCCATGTAAACCTTTTTCCCAAGTTTCCCTCTCATTTCTATCATTTATGTTATTTATGTTTAAGTAGTGGAATTTATAGTGGTTTAGTGAACATTTATTCACTAATTGTACCAATATAAGGGTTTATGCACAAATACCTAAGTAAAAGATTAATTACCATAATTAAGCACTCTAAACCTTAATCTAACTTTTTGATATGATTTGCAAACATAAAATGAGCCTAAGTTTCAAATTTGGTTTGATTTGGATGTTGTTTGTGCAAGTTATGCAAGTTTAGGTACATTCTGGACTTTTATGCAATTTACCTAATTGGGAGGTTTTCTTTGCAAATTATCACATGAATTTTAATCCTTATGTATTCCCAGACCATTCACGAGATTTTGAACCATGGGGCACCTAGTTGCACCTTGGTTTGAAGGTGTTACTTTCCAAGGGCATTATAGGGATTACCCTCTTTATTAATGTGATTATCTTTAAAAGCTATCAACCAATGGGGTTATTTCTTTCTTTGAAGGACGGTGGGAATGGACTAGAAGGCTCTATGGGATCTTAGGACCGACTTTTGATATGCAAGAAGAGTCCATGAGTTGTCCTCTTGCATGGCCATGAAGCCTTAGCCTAAGGACACATGGAAAGTCACATAGACTTCTCATGCTTGCCCCCTTCTTTATAAAGCCATGCCTACCCCTTCCCACCTCCCAATCTAAGAAGAAATACTCTCCATCTCTTTCCCACAGATTATAGCATCATCCCTTCTATGTTTTTCCATGAAGTTGCTATCCCAAGGTAAAAGAAAGTGCCTACCTTGGTGAAGAAGGCTCCTAGGGTTCCAAATTTCTCTATTTAGGATTTCTTAAGCTCCTCCTTGGTGATTTTAACCAAAATAGTAAGAATCCTCCTTTCCTTTCCTATTTTCATGATTCTAGTATTCCTCCCACCTTCTTCCAGGTTGTAACCATGACCTTCTATGGTAAAGCTCCACCTAGAACCCTAAAAGATCTCATCTCCATGCTCTTTTGCTAGGGTTTGCACCTCTAAAGTGGAGAAAGTTATCTTTGTTCAAGAAAGGAGCTTAGCTTGGAGAAACTAGACCTTCTAATCCTATGATTCTTTCAGTTTGGACCTTCTTACCTTCCTATAGGCAAGTTTTGTTAACCCCCTTCTCATATATTGCTTAGTACATGCTTAAAACTCACGCTTCTATGTTGAAAATCGATGATTTCCATCTCTTTTTACCATGTTCTTCTAGGGTTTTGGTTTCTTGCTGTTTTACCTTCTCTATAAGCTCTAGTTTGGTTACCTATGAAACTTTAAACCTGATATTGGGTCAAATGGTGTTTTCTCCCTCTCCCTTTTTCTTCAATTATCTCGATCGGTTTAATGATGTGGCAATTTCCTATTGGTCAGTATTGAAAAATTCATATCTTCTAAACCGCTTATCCAAATTTGACAAATAAATATGTTTTGGAATTGTAAAATTAATCTCTATATAATAAAAATATTTTCAAGGTATGATTTCATGGTTTGACGAAGTGTGATTTTTTTTTAAATAGCTCAATATCATTAAAAGAAAGCCATACGCCATCTACAAGATAGACATCTTTCATCAAGTAACCAAGCAGCAACTCCTTTTGCTAAAAGACATAGCACAAGGCTCAGATTGGGATGTGATAGGTACGCTTCTGCACCGTCCACCTCTTGTAGTGGCTGTCTAAAACAACTATCTGGGATGGAATTCATCAATCTACAAGAGCCTAAGAGTACATCTGGAGAGGAGTTTGCAAAGCCGCTGATAGAGAATACCATCCTGAAGACAATGAAAGGTCACCAGACAAAGAGATCGACCACAAAGCAACAACACAAACCTAACAACACAACAACCCACAAAACAGGATGAGAAACACAACTACCAGTGACGAGCATAAAGGTTGCACCAACCAGGAGACCCAGGAAGGAGGCCAAACCCCAACGATGCAGATACAGAGGAAGGATGGCTCATGCGGATACAAAGGCGGGCAGTAGAGGGTGCTGGGAACTCCACCACCACTCCCGACCACCACTGCGAATAGGGGGCAGAAGACCCACATGAAGCCCAAACCCAGCTTACTCATCCTTTGCCTGGAGCACCAAGGGGCGCCCGAGCTCACCGTCCGCCCAAGAAGGAACCGAAGGCACGACACGGCCAACAAATGACCACCACATAAAAACAACTAGGAAACTCCTACAGGCGGAGACTAAAAAGCCAAAGACACCTGCCACTAACAAAACAACCTAACAGAACTGAACTAACTAGAAGAACAACACAAGAAAACTAAAAAACAACGACCCACCGCCCAGCCCCACACCTGCCAAAGACCATCATCTCCTCCTCGTCGTCCCCAACCAACGCCGCCTCCATCACTGCCGAGGTCGAAAGGCTCTAGATCAGGATCCCAGGCAACTAGCAAAGCAATAATAGGAAAAGGAAAGGACAAGAAAAAAGCCGCCACACGAGATGAACACCAGGATGGACCAGCCGTTGTCAGATCACTAGCGAGATCGCCCAGGTTGATGCCTAAGCCACATTCACACAGAAACTCGTGCCAAGCCCAACAACCGGTCGCTCAGATCGAAGCCTCAAGCCAGGATCCCAACGACGCAACACTCCGTGAAGGCAGAAACACCTGGCGACCACTCGAGCGCAGCGAGGCCCGGGGGGAGAAAGGCGGCACTCACCGGCGGCTCGACCCCCTCCCCCAAGCCAAAGGGTCGGAGATGAGAGAACCCTAACAAATGATCGCCAGAGCCGCTAGCGGTAAATAGCCCCCCTTCTAAATAAATTAACTTGGTATGATTTTTGTAAAACAAATTTAATGCATAAAATCCATAAAAATTATATCTTAATCATCATAACTCCAAAATTAACATAAAATATGTTTTCTTGATCAGGAGAACTTAATAAGTTTATTGGTAATGTTTTAAGAGTCTAAATCTGAGTTTTTCTAAAAAAGGTCTAAAATTAGGGTTTCTATACATTAAGGTGCACTATGTAGTCTAATACACGTTAATGCATTGAAAATAGGCAAAGTGGAACTTGGAATCAATTAAAGTGGTGAAAGTTAGTAATTGATATCAGTAAGAGAGATATGTGCATTCCTTACACCCTATGTTGGGATAATTGCAGCCAAACCCTATATTTCCCTAATGAGGCTTAAATGAACCCTAAATATTCTATTCTTGAATCCTAATGTTGTTCATGCCTCAAATTAGATTATAATTTCTTCTTGTTTGGGTCTTATACCCCACTGCCATGTTTGTTGAATATTATGACTACTCTTGCCATTACTGTTTTTCTAGCATGTGAATTTATGTTCTATTTAATTTAAAGTAGCAGTACTTATGTACAACCACCCATAGAGGGCATGTAAATAATCGCCCTAGGGAATGTCTTATTCTCCCCATAATATTGTAGGAGACTGGGAATGTCTTATTCTCCCCTCACCTAAGGTTAGAGGTCCGGTAGGTGCCTCAACCCTACTTAGTTAGGTAGGCATAATTATCTTACATGCAAATCCTTTTTGATATAATTGTTAATGGAAAGTTTCTTTTGAATATAGCCTCATACTCTTGTTATCTTAATCATATGATGAACCCTAGCTTATTTTTATTTGTTGTACTTATCTTGATATCCTATATTAGTTTTGTGACCCATACCTTGTTTTTTTTCCTTTTGCTCAGTGCTTTCCCAACCACCCAGGTGCTGGTGCTGAGCAAGGAGAAGGACAAGTTTGAAGGAATTCATCTCAGGAGTAGATCTCAAGCTATCTAAAAGGATGTCTAGGTTGCTATAGCTAGATTCTTTCTCTTATCTTTTTCTTTTAAGAACAATCATGTAATGAACAATGAAAGCCATGTAATAGGCTTAGTACTTTTATTTCTGTTGTTATTGACATTTTGTAATGTAACTGGTGCATGCTTATTTACTTGGAATATTATACATGCATCCCTCAATATATTTTGTCTTTCTAAAAAGATGGATGTTTTATTCTTCCTTTAGATTTTAGTAAGGAGGTGATCTCGCCTCTTTATAGCATGGTATTACAGCCTTTAGGCAACGGTTAGGACATGAAGTTGAAGCAAAGGTGTCTAGAATGGATCAGGGTTTTGGGGGTTGGCAATACTTTCCTCCGCACCACTAGCTTGGTTTACGAGGACTCCAGTGCCCATATGATACCGACCTAGCCTGAGCTGATATGAATTGCCCAAAATAGTATGCTTTTAGGCAATATCATTCTAGATATTCTTTTCTCATCTATGCTTCTATTCTTTTTCATCTATGATTCAAATACTCCTGGGAACTTAATATGTTAACCCTACCTTTTAAGATAGATGACTTGTTCGACAACAAGAACAAGGGAAAGGAGTCAAACCCTAATGACTCCAATGTGGGAAACACTCATGTGACTCCTGTCGGACATAGTATGGTCAATCCTTCTACTTTGGGCACCCCCTCCTTCACACTGGAGAAAGAGCTGGCAATGCTGCGCCAAGTGCTCTACACCATGATGGGGAAGCTCCACATAGTGGCTGCCAATGCCAACAAGCCGAGGGAGTTCACCCTCACTGACTTCATAAAGATGCAGCCACCCTACTTCAAGGGTGAAAGTGAACACAACATGGTGGATAAAGCCGATGATTAGGTGTTGGCTTTGGATCAGACCTTCGAGGGTATGATGTACCCTCCTCACCAGAAAGTTTGATTTGCGATGTATGTGTTGGACGAACCGGAACGTGTCTGGTGGAATGGTGTCGCCCGCACTCAAGACACCTCTACCATGGAGTGAGACCAGTTCCTAAAGCTCTTCAGGGAGAAGTACATCTGTCCTGTCTGCTTAAGGATGAAGGAAGTTGAGTTCTATAGCCTCAGGTAGGGAAGCATGAGTGTGGCCGACTACATCCAATGATTCCTACTTCTGGAAAGCTATGCCACCGACCTTGGAGCCGAGAGAAGGGCAACGTTGTTCTTGGAGGGCCTGAACTACCAAGTGGGCCGAAGTCTTGTTCCACAACTTCCACTCACCTTCCAGTAGATGGTGGATAAGGCCCTGGCCATTGAGTCCTACCCAGGATTCCAATCCTATGGATATAGTAATGGCTACAACAACAACAAGAGGAAGAACTCTACCCAGAATAAGAATCGCGGATGTAATCGGTGCAATAGGTGCTCTCACCACCGTCCTCCAGGGAGATGTCCTGCCAACAATGCACCTACTCATAGAGACAACCGACCTCCTCCGACCTGCTACGAGTGTGGCCAAATTGGGCATATCCGACCACTCTGCCCCCATTTCTAGCAAGGACAGAATAATGCCCAGCAGCCGCAGCAGCCAAGGCAGAATCTGCCTCTGTGGAATAATAACAACAACAACCAGAACCTGAGGTGACCGCCAGTGTAGAGTAGGAATGGGAGAGTGTTTTCTCTCAATGCTGAGGAAGCAGGTGAAGATAATGAAGTTATTGAAGGTACATTGCATCTTAATATGCCTCCTATAAAGGCATTGTTTAATTCTAGCTCATCCAATACCTTCATATCATGTCGGCTTGCTTCTATGTTAGAAATAGAATCTGAGTATATGGATCATATATTAGATGTAAAAAACCCTAGTGGTAAGATCTGCTCTTCGTATCTCCAAACTCCGACCATGGACCTCTGTATATTTGGTATAATGTTTCCCTCAGATTTCATCTTGCTCGACATGACCGCCTTTGATGTCATCCTGGGAATGGATTGGTTGAAGCGGTACAAAGCTGTTTTGTTTTGTGAAGAATCAAAGGTTAGTTTATCACATCATGTTGAGGGAAGATTGGGTGTCAAGGGTAGGAAGCGAGAAGATCAATAATTTGTTATCTCTACCATCAAAGCTGAAAAGCTAGTCTCGCAAGGGTGTAGAGCTTTCTTAGCCTCTATAGTCCTTGAGACTACACCTCCTTCTCTCGACTACATAGATGTGGTGAAGGACTTCCCAGACATCTTTCCCGAGGAGTTACCTGGTTTACCACCAACTCGGGAGGTGGAGTTATCCATCGCGCTTGTACTCAGAACTTCACCAATGTCAAAGCTGCCTTACCGCTTGGCCCATGCCGAGCTTGCCGAACTGAAGAAGTAGTTAGAAGAGCTTCTCAACATGGGCTTCATCTGCCCCAGTGTTTCACCCTGGGGAGCCCTTGTCCTATTTGTGAAGAAGAAGGATGGTTCGATGTGGATGTGTATGGACTACCACATGCTTAACCAAGTGACGGTGAAGAACCGTTATCCTTTACCTCGCATCGATGACTTGTTCGACTAGCTAAAGTCAGCCACTGTGTTCTCCAAGATGGATCTATGAAGTGGCTACTACTAGATGCGTGTGAAGGATAATGATGTACCAAAGATGGTGTTCAAAACTTGCTATGGGCATTACAATATCATGGTCATGCCTTTCGGCTTAACAAATGCCCTTGCTACCTTCATGGACTTGATGAAATGAGTGTTCTGCCCATACCTTGACAAGTTCATGGTGGTGTTTATCGATGACGTTTTTATTTATTCTGAGGTGTTAGAACAACATCACGAGCATCTGCAGATTGTACTCAACACACTACGAGAAAATCAACTCTATGCAAAATTCTCAAAGTGTGAGTTTTGGATAAAGGAAGTGATGTTTCTGGGTCATGTGATTTCTGTCAGACATATAGATGTTGATCCTGCAAAGGTAGAAGCTGTGACTAAGTGGAAAGCTCCAAAGAATCCCTCAGAGATCCATAGCTTCCTTGGCTTAGCAGGTTACTATTGAAGGTTTATCAAGAACTTCTCTGAGTTGGCCTTGCCTTTAACCAAGATGACGCGAAAGGAGGTCAAGTTCTCTTGGATACCAGAATGTGAGAACACTTTTCAGAAGCTGAAGAAGAGCTTGACTTCTGCTCCCATGCTTGCTTTGCCTGTTGAGGGAATACCCTATGTCATCTACACCGACGCATCCAGACAAGGCTTATGGTGTGTTTTGATGCAAGACAGAAAGGTGATCACCCATGCTTCTCGACAGTTGAAACCTAATGAAGCTAATTGACCTACACATGATTTGGAGCTTGCTGCCATAGTTCATGCTTTGAAGATCTGGCGACACAATCTCTATGGTGAAAAGTTTGAAGTCTTTTCTGATCACAAGAGTCTGAGATATCTGTTGACTCAGAAGGATCTGAACTTGCGATAACGTAGGTGGATGGAATATTTTAAAGAGTACGACTTCACCATTACCTATCATCCTGGTAAAGAGAATGTTGTAGCTGATGCTTTAAGTCACAAGAAGGATGCTATTTGTGCTGCTCTGAGATGTTCAGTATGGGAAAACCTTGAACATGTGGATAGCTGGAGACCTCTGCCTATTGAATCAGTGGATGAAGACAAGTTGTGTGTTCATATGGCCAGCTTGACCGTTACACCAACCTGGATCTCAAAAGTCATGGCTGCACAGTTGGAGAGTTCTGAGCTTGAGGAGATGAAAGCTTTAACTGAGAAACCTCAATCTGACTTTTTTGTCAGAGTGGATGGTATTGTCTGCTTTAAACAAAGGTTGTGGATTCCTAATGTTGGTGATTAGAGACAGAAGGTTATGAGTGAAGCTCATGGGTCCAAGTACACTATTCATCCTGGCACAACAAAGATGTATAAGGACTTATAGCAAAGATTCTGGTAGAAGAACATGAAGAATGATATATATATGTTCGTGACGAAGTGCTTGACATGTCAGCAAGTCAAGATCGAACATCAACGACCTGGTGGTCTTCTTCACCCTCTTGAAATTCCAGAATGGAAGTGGGAGAAGATCACAATGGACTTCATTACTAGTTTCCCCAAGTCCAAGAAAGGTTATGATGTTGTTTGGGTGGTTATTGACCGGCTTACAAAATCGGCTCATTTCTTGCCTTTTAAAACCAATTACAAAGTTGTGGATATGGCTCAGTTGTAAGTTGAGTGGACCTGAGGTATTAGTTTCTTATCGTGACCCAAAGTTTACTTCTTGTTTATGGGGTCAGATTCAGGAGGAGATGGGTACTGAATTGCGTTTCAGTATTGCTTACCACCCGCAAACTGATGGTTAATCTGAGAGAATAGTTTGGATTCTAGAGGACTTGCTTCATGCTTGTGTGATGGATTGGGGTGGTGCATGGGATCGATATCTGCCATTAGCTGAGTTTGCTTACAACAATAGCTACCAAGCTAGTATTGGTATGCCACCTTTTGAAGCTCTCTATGGTAGACCACATCGTTCACCTTTGCATTGTGATGATGTCGGTGAACGTTCTCTAGTGAAGACCGATGACATGCAAATGATGACAGAAAAGGTGCAGTTGATAAAGAAATGCATGAAAGCTACTCAAGACCGACAGAAGATGTATGCTGACAAGAAGAGGTCTGATGTTAACCTCCTAGTGGGTGACTATGCATTTTTGAAGATCAAGCCTATAAGTTATATTGCTAGATCTAAAGTTAAAGGCAAGTTGAGTCCCCGCTATGTTGGACCATTTGAAATATTAGATAAGGTTGGAGATTGTGCATACCGCTTCGCCTTACCTCCTTCCTATGATAAGATACATAATGTTTTCCATGTCTTTGTGCTGAAGAAGTATGTGAAGGACTCTTCTCATGTGCTTACTATTCAGCCTTTGGAGATACATCAGAATCTGACCTATGAAGAGCTACCTGTGAAGATTCTTGACTCCCGAGTAAAGTAGCTGAAGAACAAAGAGATTGAGTTGGTAAAAGTTTTGTGGAAATATCATGGTTTGGAAGAAACCACATGGGAGTTGAGAGATGAAATGTTACATACTCACCCTTCTCTTTTTGCTTGAGATTTTGAGGATGAAATCCTTTTAAAGGGGTGGAGTGCTGTAACATAATGAATCTTAGATGTAATATCTATGTAAATCTTTTTCCCAAGTTTCTCTCTCATTTCTATCCTTTGTCATTTATGTTTAATTAGTGGAATTTATAGTGGTTTAGTGAACATTTATTCACTAATTGTACCAATATAGGGGTTTATGCACAAATAACTCAGTAAAAGCTTAATTAGCATAATTAAGTGCTCTAAACCTTAATATAACTTTTTGATATGATTTGAAAACATAAAATGATCCTAAGTTTCAAATTTGGTTCGATTTGGATGTTGTTTGTGCAAGTTATGAAATTTTAGGTACATTCTAGACTTTTATGCAATTTACCCAATTGGGAGATTTTCTTTGTAAATTATCGCCTGAATTTTAATCCTTATATATTACCTTACCATTCAAGAGATTTTGAACTATGGGGCACCTGGTTGCACCTTGGTTTGAAGGTGTTACTTTCCAAGGGCATTATAGGGATTACCCTCTTTATAAATGTGCTTATCTTTAAAAGCTATCAACCAATGGGGTTATTTCTTTCTTTGAAGGACGGTGGGAATGGCCTAGAAGGCTCTAGGGGCTCTTAGGATCGACTTTTGATATGAAAGAAGAGTCCATGAGCTTTCCTCTTGCATGGCCATGAAGCCTTAGCCTAAGGACACATGAAAAGTCACATAGACACCTCATGCTTGCCCCCTTCTCTATAAAGCCATACCTACCCCTTCCCACCTCCCAATCCAAGAAGAAATCCTCTCCTTCTCTTTCCTACAGATTATAACATCATCCCTTCTATGTTTCTCCACGAAGTTTCTATCCCAAGGTAAAAGAAAGAGCCTACCTTGGTGAAGAAGGCTCCTAGGGTTCCAAATTTCTCTATTTAGGATTTCTTAAGCTCCTCCTTGGTGATTTTGACCAAAACAGTAAGAATCCTCCTTTCCTTTCCTATTTTCATGATTCTAGTATTCCTCCCACATTCTTACAGGTCGTAACCATGACCTTCAATGGTAAAACTCCACCTAGAACCCTAAAACATCTCATCTCCATGCTCTTTTGCTAGGGTTTGCACCTCTAAAGTGGAGAAAGTGATCTTTGCTCAAGAAAGGAGCTTGGCTTGGAGAAACTAGACCTTCTAATCCCGGGATTCTTTCTATTTGGACCTTATTACCTTCCTAGAGGAAAGTTTTGTTAACCCCCTTCTCATATATTACTTAGTACATGCTTAAAACTCATGCTTCTATGTTGAAAATCGATGATTTCCATCTCTTTTTACCATGTTCTTCTAGGGTTTTGGTTTCTTGCTATTTTACCTTCTCTAGAAGCTCTAGTTTGGTTACCTATGCAACTTAAAACCTGATATTGGGTCAAATTGTGTTTTCTCCCTCTCCCTTTTTCTTCAATTATCTCGATCGGTTTAATGATGTGGCAATTTCCTATTGGTGAGTATTGAAAAATTCATATCTTCTAAACCGCTTATCCAAATTTGACAAATAAATATGTTTTGGAATTGGAAAATTAATCTATATATAATAAAAACATTTTCAAGGTCTTTTTTCATGGTTTTACGAAGGGTAATTTTTGTAAAACGAATTTAATGCATAAAATCCATAAAAATTATATCTTAATCATCATAACTCCAAAATTAACATAAAAATATGTTTTCTTGATCAGGGAACTTAATAAGTTTATTGGTGATGTTTTAAGAGTCTAAATCTGAGTTTTTTTTAAAAAAAAGGTCTAAAATTAGGGTTTCTATACATTAATGTGCACTATGTAGTCTAATACAAGTTAATACATTGAAAATAGGCAAAGTGGAACTTGGACTCAATTAAAGTGGTGAAAGTTAGTAATTGATATCAGTAAGAGAGGTATGTGCATTCCTTACACCCTATGTTGGGATAATTGCAGCCAAACCCTATATTTCCCTAATGAGGCTTAAATGAACCCTAAATATTCTATTCTTGAATCCTAATGTTGTTCATGCCTCAAATTAGATTATAATTTCTTCTAGTTTGGGTCTTATACCCCACTACCATGCTTATTGAATATTATGACTACTCTTGCCTTGACTATTTTTCTAGCATGTGGATTTATGTTCTATTTAATTTAAAGTAGCGGTACTTATGTACAACCACCCACAGAGGGCATGTAAATAATCGCCCTGGGGAATGTCTTATTCTCCCCATAATATTGTAGGTGACTGGGAATGTCTTATTCTCCCCTCATCTAAGGTTAGAGGTCTGGTAGGTGCCTCAACCATACTTAGTTAGGTAGGCATAATTATATTACATGCAAATCCTTTTTGATATAATTGTTAATGACAAGTTTCTTTTGAATATCACTACGAAAAATATGGTCTTTAACTACAAAAAAAATTGTAGCGAAAACCCTAAAATTTGTAGCTAAAAGCTTTGGCTACAGTTATCCTTACATTTAGAATATGAAGCTAATTATTTAGGCTACATTTTTCAAAGTTGTAGTTAGTTATTCCTCTGGCTACAAATTCATATGTAACCCTAATTGTAGGTAAAAAATATCCTTACACATAAAAATGTAGTTTCCATTGTAGCTAAATATATGACTACAATTCAATTTGTAGCTATGATATGTAGGGAGAGATGACATTGGTTACAATTTATATATATAGTTCATGTATAGTAAAAATTAGCACTTACTACACATGTAATTATAGCCAGTGTGTAGTGAAAAACACCATGTACTACACATACATATGTAGCAAGAGAAATTATGTATCCAGTCATTCGCTTGCCAATATAGAGGGGTTTTCAAAAAGAAAAAAAGATGAATGTTAATCAAGATCGAGATATGCTTACAATGTCAACAGTGATACTTTTATTTATATTTGAACAATGAGTACACATGGGGAGGACATTAACCTAGCCCCTATTTTACAATATGCATGGAAAAAAGATACATATTTACAATATCTTCTTCTGACTGCCTCTATCCATTGTAGACTCTATATGCCACATGATCATGTGCATATTCTTATGTCTCGGTTTTTCTTTTGTAAATTTTGAAAATATGTATAGGTACATCAGCTAACTGCCTAAATAAGTGAGATTGTCCCTTGAACTTCTCTTTGTACCTATCTTCATGTTTTCTTTTCTCCAACTCAATTTCCACCATAGAGATGAGCATCTTCTCCATTTCAACTTCTATGGAGTAGGGCGATGAAGGCATGTTTGAAAAGTTGCAATGCCTGTAAAACACAAGAGCCTCAATTAGAAACTTGAAGAGCTGAGATGCATGTTTGAAGAACATATGAGGAAGGCATGTCTAAATTATAAGTTTATGTATGCAGCTGCTTACTTACATGTATGTTTGTACATGTAGTTAAACTCCAGGACTGAATTTTAACAAGTAACAATAAATGGTGAAGGCTAGTGAATATATGTTTACCTAATGCCTTTGAATGTCCCTGAGATATGCTTTGCGAAGCCGAGGTGGAGCTCCACCAGAAGACCAAAGTGGGTATATATTATGCCTATAGACGGAGGAGATGCTTAACTGCAATACCTATTGGGAAAAGAACATCCTCCAATTAGAAAGGTCACAAACATCAGGGATGGGTTGCTCCAAAACACAGCAGTACCATATGCCATGAATACTATGAGGTTTGACATGTAGCATCTGACATACCCACTGCATAGGCCCAAGATCACGAGCCTTTTAATGAAAATTCTCTTTGTCATCTGTCAGAACCACCAATGGTAGCAACAAAATTAGCCACCACCAAATTTTTTGACAAAACTAATTGGAATTTTCACAATAAATGGAAAAGCTATACAAATATATATACAACCCATTTATAATTTCTTACAACCATAAAGTGCCTTATCAGCATAAAGCAACTACTTTTGTGAATGGTGCATATAGAGATACAACTGGTACCGTTCCTGAGTTTAGCTTGAAAGAAACAATGGAGAGATCAGATACAGAAAATTGGTTAATATTCAAGCCCAAGTTTGGCAAGTCAAACAATGGACCTCATGTATAATACACCATCGATCCACTAGATCAGGAGGTTTTTACCACTGAAAAAACAAAAGAAACAAATGTAGGCCATAGCAATGAACAAGAAGTTATGGAACCATGATTGTAGAATTGCAATCACAAACTATTGGAAGAAGTATCTATCCATTACCTGAAGAGGCATCGTGTAAGAGTGCCCATAAACTTAGCCAGGAAACTTAAATAGCAAAAAAGAAGAGGCAAACTTCTGTTCCAAGAAAAAGAGCATAAAGAAATGCTTAGTACACAGTCGAGATCCATCTCAAAATAATCAGCAGATATTAGACTAGGAATCCATGATCTGAAACATCAAAGTTCACTAAAATATGGTCTCAATCCCAACAACAACCCCCTTCATTCATGAAGAGCATAGAAAAGAATAATGCACTCTCTTCAATGAAGAGACTGTGCAATCAACCATTGCTACGTTGAAGAGGACCTAAAAAGCAATGAATAGGCAGTGTTTCAGCAATGATAATGTAAAAACTCTAGCCAACAAAGCTGAATGTGGGTGCCACATCCTACTGGAGGATGTTGATAAAGCTTACACTGATGTTGTGAGTTTGAACAAAAGATTAGTCAGTCTTGGAGCCTTATTGAGAGATCATAATGATGTCATTATGTTGATAGATGCAATGAAATTAAAAGACAGCTAGGAGGTATTCATAATGATGTCTTATACAACCCTCAATCACTCGTTCAATAGAACTGCAAATTTATGGATAACAAAAAATGGTACCACGAATTTAACTTGGACCTCTGATCAAAGTGAGTGAAGTGACCATTATGGTCAATCGTGGATGCCTGATTTTGATTTCTCTTGGTAGTGGTATTGGATTCTTCAACTATTAAGTATGGTCCTTTTATGCTAAAACTTCATTTCCTTTATTGAATATGTAACTAAACTTCAATCTGTAAACAACATCAGTAATTATTGAGTCAAAAGCACAACTCCAACACAAACTAGATTCACAAACATCGGAAAGCTGAAGAACTGAAATTCTTGTACTATTTGATATCATCTCTACCAAATCGTATCCAACCATTTTCTACCATAGAAAGATCTGACTACCATAGAAATACTCCTCAAATTTGTGGACAATATCCCAAATGCTAGAGCCATTTACATATTGAAGAGGCTGATTTCGGCAATCATTGCACAATGCTAGCTGTAGAGGGAAAACAATGTTTAGAGATATAGAACGAAAGTTGTAATAGATTATTAGATGCTCTAAGCAATTCCCGATATGTATGGGAATATATGCTCACTGTCATCATGTAAATTGGACTCAAAAATTCTTACAGAGTCAAGACATGCCTCTTGGCAAATTAATTTAAACATGCAAATATTAGAAAAGGTCAGATTGTGTTCAATAACAACAATAAACTCGAGACAACTATGACAGCATTGCCATATATGACACATGAAATTGACTATCAAAGTAGTAATAAGACAATATCAAATGTATAAGTTGAATATGAATTTGACAGCTAACTACAGCCAGTTAGCAGTAACTAGATGAAAGACTCTCAATGCATTGGTAGTTTTCAGTTTTCCAACAAAACAAAATCATTAAGCTAAGCTATTGAATTAGATATTTAGCTAGCAGAAAAAATAACTAGAAATAGTTCACTCAAATTGGGATTAGACACAGAACATAATGACTTTGATGGTTCCTATAACAATGCTTCTGATAATCATTCATAACAATATTGAGTAGTGGATACTTACATATTGGTAGCTTTGGAGTTGGCACAAGTAATTTCATCTCAAGGTATGTCAAAGGGATCACCATTCCCTCAGTTGGGTGGAGCATTCTTGCAGTCAGTCAAAAAGGACTGCAACACAACAACTGCAATGTTCATATAGAAACAACAATAACAAGCATTATCAGTCAAGAAATGGATTGGTGGATTTATGATAAAACAAATGGCAGACAGAAAGAGGAAAGAGAACCAAAGCAACTGGACCAAATCATGCAATGAATGTTTAGAATCAAGTAAACATGTATAGTTTTCTAAGCAAGAATTGTGGTGGCATCTTGAAACTACTGTAATCTCACATTGTGCCCTTTTTGGATCAACAAAATCAAAGGTGTTTTATCTCAAAATGTAGCTTGCTGAGTTAGCATGCTACTGAGAGACCATGTTGGCATACAGGTCAACAGATGAAAGTTCTTTTTTGGATTTGATCCCATAAGGTTGGGGCTTGCACTCATCTCTATCTTAATTCAATATTCTGAATTTAGCAGACTGTTCTTGTGGTCTTTCAAAACTTGCCCTGATGAAGCCTTGTTAAATAATACAGAGCGTTTGTTCAATAGAAGGCCATCTGATTTCCAGTTTTCCACAAGGCAATAATATACTAAACCAAACCTACTGAGTAGTTCAATCGTGCAAGACCCTGTGATAAAACCATAATATGGGGAGGAAAAATTCTAAATAAGTATCTGGTTCACTGACTTAGATCATAGTAAGAACTTGTAATATAAAGCAATAAGGTTGATCATTCTCGAAGTAATTACATGTACAACTTCATAATGAAATGTCATGCTAGTTTTCTTAACAAAACATGCAATAAAACAACCAAAAAATCCCAAGCATGTGAACATCACTGAGGCAGATTTGATAATCAGCAAGCTACATATATGTAAACACCATACTCATTTTTAGAGCTAAAACAAGATAATAGCAATTATAAAAAAAGTACCCAACCAAGATCATACATAGAAAACAATGGTATAAGATGTATATAAAGAAAAACAAAAAGTATTTATTACAATATGTAAGAATGGTATTAATTCCATATAGTTCGACCTGAAGAAAAAGTTGTAACCCTTACTATAATCTCCAAGTGTCATCCATTGTAAACCTAATACAAAACATATCTTTCTTCTCTCCTCTAAGGTTCCATACTCTATTCTTCTTTATGGGCACCCTATGCTTCCCTTTCTTGCTTTCGACGGGTAGTGAATTCTCCTAGGATCACTTCAACAATCCTTGCACTTTAATTATTCAGTAATCTGTAAGGCAGTAAGAAAAACAAAATAATTGCACTTTAATTTATTCAATTTATAATCTATGTATTAAGTCTGTAGATAATTTTCATGCATTCAACTCCATAATTTTCATATGGATATGATCCTATTATATCTCTCTATTTATCAAAATTGTAAAAAGACTGTATGATGACCAATAAAACTCAAAACAATCCAGTGAGAGTATCGATAGATATATGGATGATTCTTTTCCATGATTAATTCTGGAGATGAGAATATAAGAAAGAATCATGGGCGATTGACAACTCTTCAAACAATCACTTAGATAAATAGAGTGCTCGAACATTAATTATATCGATTCATTTCACGAATATCTCTAGAGTAGTAAAGGACAAGGAATAAGAACACTCCAGGTCATCAGAGAATATCAAAAAGTCAGTTGCATCCAGCAAAACCATCAACATGCCATCTTGGTCACAAGGAAAATAAATCTTAGACCAGTCTATATGAGAGAAAATTGTTGAGTGACCTCACTTACAACACTAGTAATTTCTGGAATGGGAACCTACTGGAACAAGTTGTGAATAATGAGGATCTGAAGGAAATTCTAAAATTATACCAATCCAAGAAACAGAAGGAAGAAGCTAGGAAGGAACTTGATGTGTTTTTGGGAGATGATAGCACTTCCTTTGTTACATGGTTGTGGGATCACCTTACTTCAAACTTAGACGTATATGCGCAACATAGATAATCATCTACAAGTGATGGAATTAAGGATTCAGGGAAACACATGTCTCAGACAGAGGGCACAATTGCAAACTCTCCAGATTCTGATTATGAACAGGACACTAATGGCACATACAGAAGTAGGCATAACAGGGAGTGGAAAGGTTTGGTTAAGGATGAGGCTAAACCTCTGCTTTTCCGAAGTGTTCTTGTCGATAAAGTCAACTCCACTGAGAAACTGCCTCATCAACGTAATGCGCAACAACTGCTCTTACCAAGGCCTCAGATTCTAAGAAAGAGAAGCCGGCATGATGAAGAACCAATCAAAATGAGAGTAGCTCCACATTCAATGCTCAGTGCCTCTTGCCGACTCCTTCAATTTGCTGTAAGAGATGCGGTGCAGACTTCTCAGAATGCATCTTCAAGGCCTGAACCTTCTTCAAATCATCTGTGCTCTGTTGTGTCAGCTTCTAGGCCAGATTTATCCATGGAGGAGCAACCTCCCAGGGAAAGATCTGGTTCTATTTTACCTGGTGGCATGGCTACTGCAGTGAAAGCTGCAGCAGAAGCGGCTGAAGATGCAGTTAAGGTTAGAAGCTCAGGAAATGTTTTTGACAGGTTAGTTTCTGGTAGTAGAAGATCTCAGATTTCAGGACGGTCTTTGGATTTTGAAGATCAAATGCTAGAAGATGTAGATTATGAAGATTTTACCCGTGACTCCAAATATATGGATTATGAACATATGAACGAGTATAGAGGGGAGTTAGAAAGTGAGTTGCAAGTGGCAGGACATGATGTTGCCATGGTATCTGATTTTGATTCGAAAAGTGATGACATGGAGGATTTTGGCACTTCATGTTGTGATGTAGCTGTATCTCAAGTAGCCTCTTCTGCTCACAAGGCTAATGATCCATTGACTTTCCAGTATAGTGTTGCCAAGGATATAAATGAAGCAGCAAGAATATCAAAGGCGAAAGTTCAAGATCCACCTTTAGTTGCCACTTCAAATGCTTCTAGGAAGACAGTGAATATTTCTGTTAATGTAAATACATGGAAGCCTGAAAATTTCAATGAATCGAGGGAGGTAATGCCTGAGCAGCCTTCGGCACCAACTAGGAGTGGAGAGGTTGCAGGTAGACTCCCTGTCCAATTCAAAGACACCGAACCTGCTCCTTCTGGAAACAAGAAAGATGTGTTCTAGCAACCAGATATTTTAAAGGATGCTCAGAAGCCCCTCCCATCTTTACCGGGATTGTATTCCAGTAGCCAACCTTCTGATGATGCAGATTCCATAATCATTTTTGTGAGAAACGTCCACTTTGCTGCCATGAAAGACACACTTTCCCGCCATTTCAATAAATTTGGAGAAGTTTTAAAAGTTATTATTGTGACTGATGCAACTACAGGGCAGCCGAAAGGATTTGCATACGTAGAGTTCTTAAGGAAAGAATCTGCTGAGCTGGTGCTGTCATTAAATGGGACATCATTTATGTCAAGAATTTTGAAGGTTGTGAAGATTAACACTAGTCATCATGATACACCTGCTATTATGTCATGGCCCAGAGTTGCCGGGGTCGCCTCTTTTGCTTCTAGACTTGGGAGGGTTTCGTACCCTAGAGGATTAATGGTAAATTCTTTCCGAGCACGGCTACCGCTCAAGGCTGGAGCAAGATGTATGCAGTGGAAGCGTGGCACTGCTACTACATCCAATCTAAGTCCAAAGTGTTTGCCAAGTTCTGGGCCCCCATGAAACATTGTGTCTCCCTCTGGTAGAAACCTTACATACGTTCGGCCAGAGTCTAAAACCAACAGTAATGCAACCAACCCATAAATCCTTGATGAGTACGAGATGAGCTCCATTTGAGCTGTATGTAGACATGTCTCTGCTATCTGCAGTAGAAAAGAGTAACTGATGAATGTGGTACAAGGAGCACTTGCATATATCGGGGACATGTTATATATCTACTTGTGACATCCTTCCAGGTGGTTCTTTTAAAAAAATATCGGCCTCTCACTGCTAAGGTAAATTTTATGAATAGGTGAGGAAGAGGATGTCATTCATGTCTGAACGGAGGAATGCAATGTACTTTCTGGTTCAGACATATCTTAGTATTTTACAAACGCTTTTGTAACTTTCTTTTCCCTCTTTAGAAGGGGATGCAATGTAGATTCTGATTTCTATTCTTAACTAAGGTTTTTTAAAATTATAGCTGATTAATTATATGAAAAAAAAAGAATAGGATGATGAACTTTATTGGTTACTTACATCTAAAGGATGCTACTCTATGAAGTCAGTCTATTGGGTGGAGGTCTCAGGCCATAGTACCAATAGGCGTGCTGCTAATATTCCTATGAATGCTCAACTCTGAGAAAATATGTGGAAGTTAGAACTACCCACTCCCCCCCTAAGATCAGAAATTTTCACTGGTGTTGCTTTTCAGGTCAGAAAGTGGCTGAATTGTCATGGAGGAGTTGATTATCATGTGACTTGCATAAGTGGTACCACCTTTGATAGACAACATGGAAGCTCAAGATATCACATTTGCATAGATATAGAAGGCACTAAGTGCTTGAGACATAAGAGGAACATAGGAATTTTAGCTACTGAAGTAGCACTAACTGAGAGACTTTTGGAGAGGAGGAATCTCAACTCATTAGATGCATGGGGAATTCTATTCTTCAGTGAAGAAAATTAGAAAAGAGAAAAGATCATTTTCTTTGTTTGCATGACATGAATTTCTATTCTAACACACTTTCCACTGAATCAATAAGCATGGTGTATATTGAAATTGAATGTGTCAAGGATGCATGAGGACTGAGGGAAAGTAAACAACCTCCATCAAGGTGATACTTGGAAGCTTCATCCTTACATATAGAGAACAAAAAAAGGCAGGGAAAACTTTAACGACCTTCTTCAGAATAGCTTTATCACACTGAAAACAGAACCCCAAAAACATCAACAGCCTTCTCCAGAAAACCAAGAAGCTTAAAGCATGAATATCTGATTGTGCAACAAGGAAGATGCAGTAATTTCAGAGCAATAAAGATAGTAACATCATGTGTAAAACCAAGTACTTCCAAAATTAGGTAGCTAGGAACCACTAGCTTGCAAAATCTATATCAGCAGATCAGTAGATAACAACAAGAGGGTCTTCATAATGGACATCTTCTAGATTTTACCCTGATCAAGGCTAAACAAAAATGACACACACACACAAAGGTTGATCACTTTGAATCCTCAAACAACAAGTAACCATGTAATTTGTCTTCAGGATCCAAAATTAAGATGCAGCAACCAAAATTAGAATCCAAACTAGACCACTATCCCATATCTGTAGATACATAATAGTGATAGGAAGATCATACTAGAGCATGATTATATAATTTCTAGTAGTTCATGCACTCATATTTGTTAGTACTGTTGCATCAACCATCCCCGTTCTTCACTCTCCACAGTTGCTGGTCAACAAATATCATTTTGACTTCAAAATTAATTGAGCTAGGTGAGAATTAAATGTTCTTGATTCATGCAAAGCCGTTCTATGTTATATCCATCCTATTGTATAAACCCAAACCACCATCCACTTTAACGAATTCCAAAGAATGTGGTCTAGCCATAGAATAAATATTTATATAAAAATTATTATAAACATGAATGAGGATGAGTGGATGGTAGTAATTTATGAAAGGTACACTTCAGACCACAATAATTACCCTTCAGACCACAATAATTATAGTATGGGAGAATAAACAGAATAGGATAAAAGGAAATACCTGACTTTCTAGTCACTAGACGCATTTCGACTTGTTAAATCAAGGGAAGAGGGGAAAGTCTGCTCCCTTTTCTTTTTTGGTTCTACAACTCATTTCTTAATAACTTCATGAGAGACACTATGTAAAAGACGACCTAGTGATACAAATTAGCTAGGTCAAGAGAAAGAAAGAAAGAAATAAAGGTAACTATACAATTAGGAAAAATAAAAGAAAATGTATGACAATGTTTGGTAACCAAAACATTTCAAATATCCAGTAAACATCTCTCTCAAAATCCAGCAGCAAATAAAGTCTGCCACCAACTGTTGTGATGAACGTGACACTTATTTGTCCCTAGTAATTTATCTTCCTATTGGAAGCCACGTATATTACTATTATTTTTTTAAGTATACATATACATATTCAGTTTACAAGTGCAATCATGGTTGTTAAGTCAATCGTGTTGATTTATCTTGTACCAAGGGGATCAAAACAATCAGATTCAGAATTGATTTCCTAAATACCTAACAGCTACATCGATTATATCAGAAGAAATGGTTCCTAAAGACATGGAGAATGGCAGCTCAGTGGCGTAAAAACGCAGTTAACTAAAGTGGTATACATGCTTATTCCTGACATTTCTGAGATACGAGTCCTGATGAAAAATGATGAGGATGGACACAATTTTTATTAAGTCGGCATGGAGGTTATAAAGATTGAGATACTAGGCAATTGACTTAAATGGTGTACATGCTTAATCACACTCACGTGAGGCATCCTCATAGTTTTTTTTTACTCATATTGTTTGTGGAAACTATATAATTATCATTCCAAGTAAACTCATCATTAGCAACCTATATGATAATGTGTACTGATGCTGGGTTGCTCATGATTAGACAGGGTATTATAGCATACACAGAAGTACATAATACTTTACAAATCAATATGTGAATTCAGGCAATACAATTGTACTAAGGTTTGAATCCCACATATTAAACAAAAAGTAACTAAGTTAAACTAATAAATCTGCTAGTCTTGGTAGTTATATTCGTCAGTCCAAGGCCTTTGATCTAGCATTTAATATCTGGGTATGTTCAGGCTCTTGAACATAGTTCTTCTGTCATCAAGTAGCCAGAATAAGTCAAGATGAACTCAAACAAGGCTTGACATTTGACAGTATGAGAAGTAAAATGATCCAACGCAGTTCAATCACTTTGAGAAAACAAGATAAACATCAAAAATATCACTTAGAAGTCAAACAGAACGTACTTTATGAGGAAACAATATACCATAGGTGTATTGAATATATTCAATAATTATATAGATCATACTGATTTAAAAGATATTAATTGCTAGAGAAACACATGAATCCATAAAATTAGCATGACAAATTGATGAGCTTATTAAGGATGAGCATTCTGTAGTCTGTAGAGACGACTGGAACAATTGGTCTATGACAGACTGACAAGTCAAAGAACGCATTGACAAAAGATCTAAGGATTCTGTTGTTGCAAACAAAGATAAGTCATTATAACCTTATTGGATCCTGTCTTTGTACGTTCACAAAATCTGATAATGAAGTTTCAGTTCAAAATACTATTACAGCTGCGGACAAAAAAAATGAACACGGTGAGAGTGGCATGATTGATGATGATAAGTTGCTGACATAGGTAAAGAAGTATACTCATGAGTGATGACTTGATGATGCTTCTCATGTGAATTCTACTGATGAAAGACCAGTTCCTTTCTCAATTCCCCTTTGAAACAAGAAGCCTAATGTATTAACACTTCATTGTAACCAAGTGTCAAGCTGCTGAGATCAGAAAAACTAATGAGAATACAAAAGGTTTAACCCATCATTCAAATATCCTGGTCACCGTGTTGAATCCAACAAATATCCTGTAGCGAGGTATCATTGAGGTCAGAAAAATTAGCTAAATAAGGGATGGGAATTTTACTTGCTGTTGTGAGTGAGAGAAGAGGAGGAACAAATTGGTGAGCTTTGATCCCTATCCTTGAGCAGTTGTGCTTTAACATACCCCTCTCCTCATTTCTGTTCCCAGTAGGTCGTCCTTCCATCTCCTCTTCGGCGGCCTGGAGGTGATACATTAACAAAAGGAGGAGGTAGGAGATGCAGGGTACAGAGAAGACGATGAGATTGCAATCGAATTGGGGGATGGGGTTATGAGGATCAGGGACTGGGGATATGATGAGAGGAGTGGAAGAGAGCCTGTCTGTGGGTGGGTTTTTTGTGGGGGGTAGGAGTGCTAGCGGAGTGGACGAGGGCTTGGAGGAGTAGAAGAACGATGGAGAATCATGCGTGAATCGGGGAAGGAGACAGATGTGCCAATAGGGACCGGAGTAGGTGCGCGGAAAAGTTAAATTTTCATACTATTTGATTATTTCAGATGGGGGGAGTCCGGAAGAGCAATTGTAACTACATTTATTTTGTTTACAATTTTATATTTGTAAATGAAACTGGTTTTAACTATAAATATGATATTTGTAGCTAGACTAATTGTAGCCAAATCTAATATTTTTTGTAGTGTATAGCCTCATACTCTTGTTATCTTCATCATATGATGAACCCTAGCCTGTTTTTGTTTATTGTACTTATCTTGATATCCTAGATTAGTTTTGTGACACATACCTTGTTTTCTTTCCCCTTTTGCTGGGTGCTTTCCCAACCACCCAGGTGCTGGTGCTGAGCAAGGAGAAGGACAAGTTTGAAGGAATTCATCTCAGGAGTAGATCTCAAGCTATCTGAAAGGATGTCTAGGTTTCTATAGCTAGATCCTTTTTTTTATTTTTTTTCTTTTGAGAACAATCATGTAATGAACAATGAAAGCCATGTAACAGGCTTAGTATTTTTATTTTCATTGCTATTGATATTTTGTAATGTAACTGGTGCATGCTTATTTACTTGGAATATTATACATGCATCCCTCAGTATCTTTTGTCTTTTATAAAAAAGGGATGTTTTGTACTTCCTTTAGATTTTAGTAAGGAGGTGATCTCGCCTCTTTATAGCATGGTATCAGAGCCTTTAGGCAACTATTAGGACATGAAGTTGAAGCAAAGGTGTCTAGAATGAATCATGGTTTTGGGGGTTGGCAATATTTTCCTCCGCACCACTAGCTTGGTTTACGAGGACTCCCGTGCCCATATGATATCGGCCTGGCCTGAGATGATACAAATTTCTCAAAATAGTATGCTTTTAGGCAATAGCATTCTAGATATTCTTTTCTCATCTATGCTTCTATTCTTTTTCATCTATGAATCAAAAACTCCTGAGAACTTAATATGTTAACCCTACCTTTCAGGATAAGTGACTTGTTTGACAATAGGAACAAGGGAAAAGGAGTCAAACTCTAATGACTCCAATGTGGGAAACACTCCTGTGACTCCTGTCGGCCGTAGTATGGTCAATCATGCTACTCCGGGCACCCCCTCCTTCACACCGGAGCAAGAGCTGGTGATGTTATGCCAGGTGCTCTCCACCATGATGGGGCGGCTCCACACAGTGGCTGCCAATGCCAACAAGCTGAGGGAGTTCACCCTCACTAACTTCATAAAGATGCAGCTACCCTACTTCAAGGGTGAAAGTGAACACAACATGGTGGATAAAGCTGATGACTGGGTGTTGGCTTTGGATCAGACCTTCTAGGGTATGGCATGCCCTCCTCACCAAAAAGTTCGATTTGTGATGTATGTGCTGGATGGACTGACACGTGTCTGGTGGAATGGTGTCGCCCGCACTCGAGACACCTCTTCCATGGAGTGGGACCAGTTCCTAAAGCTCTTTAGGGAGAAGTACATCTCTCCTGCCTTCTTGAGGAAGAAGGAAGCCAAATTCTATAGGCTCAGATAGGGAACCATGAGTGTGGCCGACTACATCCAACGGTTCCTACTTCTGGAATGCTATGCCACCGACCTTGGAGCTGAGAGAAGGGCAACGTTGTTCTTGGAGGGCCTGAACTACCAAGTGGGCCGAAGTCTTGTTCCACAACTTCCACTCACCTTCCAGCAGATGGTGGATAAGGCCCTCGCTATCGAGTCCTACCTAGGGTTCCAATCCTATGGACACAGTAATGGCTACAACAACAACAAGAGGAAGAACTCTACCCAGAATGAGAATCGCGAACGTGATCGGTGCAATAGGTGCTCTCGCCACCATCCTCCAGGGAGATGTCCTACCAACAATGCACCTACTCGTAGAGACAACCGGCCTCCTCCGACCTGCCACGAGTGTGGTCAAGTTGGGCATATCCGACCACTCTGCCCCCGTTTCTAGCAAGGACAAAATAATGCCCAGTAGCTGTAGCAGCCAAGGCAGAATTTGCCTCTGCAGAATAACAACAACAACAACAACCAGAACCCGAGGCGACTGCCAGTGGAGAGGAGGAATGGGAGAGTGTTTGCTCTCAACGCTGAGGAAGCATGTGAAGATAATGAAGTTATTGAAGGTACCTTACATCTTAATATGCATCCTATAAAGGCACTGTTTGATTTTGTCTCATCTAATACCTTCATATCATGTCAGCTTGCTTGTATGTTAGAAATAGAATCTGAGTATATGGATCATATATTAGATGTAAAAACCCCTAGTGGTAAGATCTTCTCTTTGTATCTCCAAACTCTGACCATGGACCTCTGTATATTTGGTATAATGTTTCCCTCAGATTTCATCTTGCTCGACATGACCGCCTTTGATGTCATCCTGGGAATGGATTGGTTGAAGAGGTATAAAGCTATTTTGTTTTATGAAGAATCAAAGGTTAGTTTATCACATCCTGTTGAGGAAAGATTGTGTGTCAAGGGTAGGAAGCGAGAAGATCGACAATTTGTTATCTCTGCCATCAAAGCTGAAAAGCTAGTCTCGCAAGGGTGTAGAGCTTTCTTAGCCTCTATAGTCCTTGAGACTACACCTCCTTCTCTCGAATACATAGATGTGGTGAAGGACTTCCCAGACATCTTTCCCGAGGAGTTACCTGGTTTACCACCAACTCGGGAGGTGGAGTTATCCATCGAGCTTGTACTCAGAACTTCACCAATGTCAAAGCTGCCTTACCGCTTGGCCCATGCCGAGCTTGCCGAACTGAAGAAGTAGCTAGAAGAGCTTCTCAACATGGGCTTCATCTGCCCCAGTGTTTCACCCTGGGGATCCCTTGTCCTATTTGTGAAGAAGAAGGATGGTTCGATGTGGATGTGTATGGACTACCACATGCTTAACCAAGTGACGGTGAAGAACCGTTATCCTTTACCTCGCATCGATGACTTGTTCGACTAGCTAAAGTCAGCCACTGTGTTCTCCAAGATGGATCTATGAAGTGGCTACTACTAGATGCGTGTGAAGGATAATGATGTACCAAAGATGGCGTTCAAAACTTGCTATGGGCATTACAATATCATGGTCATGCCTTTCGGCTTAACAAATGCCCTTGCTACCTTCATGGACTTGATGAAACGAGTGTTCCGCCCATACCTTGACAAGTTCATGGTGGTGTTTATTGATGACGTTTTTATTTATTCTGAGGTGTTAGAACAACATCACGAGCATCTGCAGATTGTACTCAACACACTACGAGAAAATCAACTCTATGCAAAATTCTCAAAGTGTGAGTTTTGGATCAAGGAAGTGATGTTTCTGGGTCATGTGATTTCTGTCAGACATATAGATGTTGATCCTGCAAAGGTAGAAGCTGTGACTAAGTGGAAAGCTCCAAAGAATCCCTCAGAGATCCATAGCTTCCTTGGCTTAGCAGGTTACTATTGAAGGTTTATCAAGAACTTCTCTGAGTTGGCCTTGCCTTTAACCAAGCTGACGCGAAAGGAGGTCAAGTTCTCTTGGATACCAGAATGTGAGAACACTTTTTAGAAGCTGAAGAAGAGCTTGACTTCTGCTCCCATGCTTGCTTTGCCTGTTGAGGGAATACCCTATGTCATCTACACCAACGCATCCAGACAAGGCTTATGGTGTGTTTTGATGCAAGACAGAAAGGTGATCACCCATGCTTCTCGACAGTTGAAACCTAATGAAGCTAATTGACCTACACATGATTTGGAGCTTGCTGCCATAGTTCATGCTTTGAAGATCTGGCGACACAATCTCTATGGTGAAAAGTTTGAAGTCTTTTCTGATCACAAGAGTCTGAGATATCTGTTGACTCAGAAGGATCTGAACTTGTGATAACGTAGGTGGATGGAATATTTTAAAGAGTACGACTTCACCATTACCTATCATCCTGGTAAAGAGAATGTTGTAGCTGATGCTTTAAGTCACAAGAAGGATGCTATTTGTGCTGCTCTGAGATGTTCAGTATGGGAAAACCTTGAACATGTGGATAGCTGGAGACCTCTGCCTATTGAATCAGTGGATGAAGACAAGTTGTGTGTTCATATGGCCAGCTTGACCGTTACACCAACCTGGATCTCAAAAGTCATGGCTGCACAGTTGGAGAGTTCTGAGCTTGAGGAGATGAAAGCTTTAACTGAGAAACTACAATCTGACTTCTCTGTCGGAGTGGATGGTGTTGTCCACTTCAAACAAAGGTTGTGGATTCCTAATGTTGGTGATTTGAGACAGAAGGTTCTGAGTGAAGCTCATGGGTCCAAGTACACTATTCATAGTGGCACAACAAAGATGTATAAGGACTTACACTGAAGCTTCTGGTGGAAGAACACGAAGAATGATATAGATCTATTTGTGGCGAAGTGCTTGACATGTCAGCAAGTCAAGATCGAACATCAACGACCTGGTGATCTTCTTCACCCTCTTGAAATTCCAGAATGGAAGTGGGAGAAGATCACAATGGACTTCGTTACTGGTTTCCCCAAGTCCAAGAAAGGTTATGATGATGTTTGGATGGTTATTGATCGGCTTATAAAATCTGCTCATTTCTTGCCTTTCAAAACCAATTACAAAGTTGCGGATATGGCTCAGTTGTACGTTGAGTGGATCGTACGCCTGCATGGAGTACCAGAGGTAATAGTTTCTTATCGTGACCCAAAGTTGACTTCTCATTTATGGGGTCAGATTTAGGAGGAGATGGGTACTGACTTGCGTTTCAGTACTACTTACCACCTGCAGACTGATGGTCAATCTGAGAGAACAGTTCAGATTCCGTAGGACTTGCTTCGTGCTTATGTAATGGATTGGGGTGGTGCATGGGATCGGTACCTGCCATTAGCTGAGTTTGCTTACAATAATAGCTACCAAGCTAGTATTGGTATGCCACCTTTTGAAGCTCTCTAATTAAGAATGGTCATAAATGCTAAGGTTAAGAAAAACAGTTTAAAGCATTAATCCTCCTGACCCATGTCACTTCAGAACAAACCCCCCACCAATCGAGCACAATCCTTATAAAGTAAGATAAAAGAGTGTCCAGGCAAGATTAAGCAAATTTACTACAACCTATCCATACTCATGAGGGTTTGAATCATAATTATACAACATAAAAGCATTGTCACATAGGTGATTCACGCGGGTGATTTGCAATGAGCCATCATCATGTATTCATGTAGACCAATCGGGAACAGCGTGCTTCCCACTTATTCAGGTCCTAAGAAGCAATAAAAAGAAAACTCTATTGACTTATGAGGATCCCAATGTGTGCCACGTTGGTCCATGTGACAAGAAACGTTCCCTACAGTCCAAACTGGTTGGCCCAGAGCAGTGAGACGAACTCCTCATACTGTGCTCGAACCAACCCTGCTAATGGGATGATTTCATAGGTCTCCTAGGGGTTCCTAGTGACTCTCTAATGAGCCTTAGGGTGGCACTACCAGGCACGACATACTCGTGTTCATGAGCACAGTCATACATTAGATGGGCACCATCCTCAACTCTCCTAAAAGAGAAAATAACGCCCATTTATTCACACTTGGGCTTTTATTCTATGCATTCTAATTTGTAGGTTTGGATGGAACTATTTTGATAGTTTTGGGATTTTGTGGGCGACCAAGCCTCTTTTGTAAAAAAAATTTCATCTTTTTGTCTCAATCTAGGGTGAGAGGGTGCGTAGTCTATTAAGGAAAACACTTCAACGTGATTATAGCTCAAAGCTCATCATTATCTGCTTGATACATGTGTGAAAAGTAGTAATTATGATTCAAGGATCCTTAGAATAGAGGCAAGTTTGTGAAATTGCATCTAGGAGTCTTTGATCATGCTCTAGCTCTTTCCAATGGTCCTATATATCTTGGATTTGTCATTCACAACATACATCGAGGGAATAAAGCTTTAATCTATGAAAAAGGCGCATAACCTTAGATTCATTACAAAACTTAAGGAAAGAGTCAATGAGCAAGTCAAGCAAAAGATCAAGAAGTTTAAGATGAAAATTGTGCAGTTAGGCATATATTTAAGAATTTAGCTCTAAGATTTGCATTGCATAGTCTTAATTGCAAAGATAAAAATTACAAAACAAAGTCTTACAAAAGCTGAAAATTTGTGCTAAAGGCAAGGAACATAGAAGATAAACATGTATGCATGAAATGAAAGAACTAAAATGGAAAGGCGGAAGATAGAAGGTGGTACACCCTGCCACCACCCCAAGCTTAAAATTTTGCTCATCCTCGAGCAAATATCAAACTCTAGATGGTGTGTAAAGTAGCTGCTACTGATAGTCACTATTTATATACTGGTTCTGATCATCGATGTCGCCTGGTGGATTCTTATAGTCTTTGTGCATCCCCTACTGAAATTGGAATGACTTTCCAAAGTCCTCGGGCGGCTGGTAGAATGGCTGGAAGGGTTGCTAGAATGGCTGTTGAAAGTCAGAGGAGGTGGTGGAGGGAAGACTGTGTCGAACCTCTGTATGAGGTACTGCACATCCTGCTTCAGCATATCAAACCGTCTATTAGAGTCAGCCCTAAAATTAGTCATAAACTCATAAAGGTGCCCCAAGTTGATATTTGGGACATATTGCTCTTGTTGATGAGACTTCTGGTAATCTATTGAAGGCATCTCTATGTAGGGCCCTCCCTGATATGGGATGTCGAGGAAGGTTTCCCATGTCCATTGTTCATCCTCCTAAGTCTCTGGTACTGGTGGGGCTGAAGAAGATGCTCCTATAATTCTACCTACCTGACGAACGTTGCCCTGAGCATCCAGATGAGAGACATCCATGACAATTTTCTGGCATGCAAACCCTACATTTGCAGGCAGTAGTACCCTATACTTGTTGTGACCAAAGATATAAAGGTAGCATGTGTTGCACTCTTTGATCACTGCTGAGTGAATTAAGTTATCCAAGTCCAACTTGGACCACTCAGCCTTGTCCTACATAAGTGCCATTTGTTCATCTCTAATATCAAGATGGCACGTCATGGAAGTGATAATTCCTACCATTGGCATGAAGTGGACTTGCTTCTTGAATGAGTTGTGAATGTGGTGGATGGTGAAATTCCCCACATTCACTTTTCTTCCTATTGTTGCACACCACAAGATGTAGAGGTCCAATGAACTGACTGCCCCTTGACTATCCTGTTTCTCCAAGACACAATTCACGATCACCCAATGTAGATAATAAAGTGTCGGGTTGTGGATGTGTGAAGCTTTGGCAGCTCTAGCTACATATCTATCCTCCCCGGTAAGCATCTTCCATTCCTGAGGAGGGTCAAAATTGTTGTCCCCTATCTCCAACTGTCCCCTAGACATCTCGGCGTAGTCCTCAGTAGAGCATGAAAACTAGCTATTGAGGTGATCCTTAGTGACATGGCGACTCTAGTTCAACAGGCAAAAATGCATGATATTGTGTTGGTGGTCCTTAGGAGTCTCGAGCGTAGCATAGAACTCATAGGTGAGTCTATGATAAGCATCACACTGCATGTAAGCAAGGACGTCTAGTCCAACACCAGTAAGATATCTATCGATCTGTGCTTGTATCCAAGGCTTGATGAGTGCGGTGGGGTTGGCATATCGTGGGCCCACAAGTCTGCGATTGTCTTTGTTTAGGGCATCAAACTGCTGCTTCTGCTTCTTATTTCTAAGCAGGGGGAGGGGGAATGGAGTTCTGGTTAACATCCTCAGGAGTAGGGTGGTGTCTGTTCCCCTGAGTTGAATCATGTAATGAAGTTGACTGGCATAAAGAAGCCGACCATTCCGTTGACTCTCAGTGTTGATCCCCTCCTGATGAAGCTCTGTGCACCGCTACTACCAACGGGCCCTCCTGATGGCATGTCAAAGTATGAAGCTCGGTGACACGACGTGCTCTGGACCATCTATCACTTGAGACTTCCTCCAATGAATTGCCGATGTAAGTGTCCATCGGTGTGGCAGACATCTGTCGGTAGTCTGAGTCAGACTTGTGCAAACCGAACCCAGCTGATGCTAAGTGCATCATTTCATCTTCATACATTGGGTTCATTATTTGCATCACTCTAGGTGGATAGTGAGATTCCTTCTCCTTTATTACGAGACACTATTTGTTTGAACTTGCGAAATCCGCTGCACATCACGTCCATTGCTTTCCTATGGTGGTGGTGTCATTTTGTTCCTGCTGGGCACGGTCGTGCAGATGAGTGCCTGGTCATACGGAGGTGGAGGTCAGGGAGTCGGTGGTTGTGCTCGTCTACGGCCTAGCATGGTCGGACTGAGAGGGTAGTGTCGGCGGAAGGGAGAATGGTGGAGAGATGTGACTCTTAGGTAAAAAGGACAATGAGTCCTGTCACCGCCGACACTGGGCACGGTCGTACTGGAAAGGAGGGGGGAAGCGTCTTGCGGGGCTGTAGGGGATAGCTGCAGATTATTGCTGTCTGTGGCCTAATACTGTGGCGACAGGAGTAAAAGGTGTCAGCATGCTGCTATTTTGGCCTGTTGACAGGCAGAGGGGAAAGGCGGTGTGGCAGGTGGGGTTCTACAGCGGACTTTGGTGATGGTGTGACACTAGGTAGTATAGCTGCAGAGAAGGTGGTATCGGGGAGCGTTCTGTCCCTGCCAACAACTGGTATGACCGTGCATAGTTATGGCATGGTCGGGCCGCTAAGGAGGAGAAGGAGTATTATGGTGGCACTGAGACAGTCAACGGGAGGTGGAGGCATGATGCTGTTGTGCCGTGGAGCGGAGGCGACCTTCTGCTGCCTTGGTAGCGGTGGTTGTTGTTGTGGCTGGGTGCTATTGCAGCGGTGGTGGCTATTTTGGTCAAGCAAGGTGGCTTCATCCGATCTGTTGGCCGGTGGAGGAAACAAGGAAAAGAGGGGAAATAGGCGGGGGCGACGTTAGGGCTTCACTAGGGGAGGAGAGAAATTGGATGGAAGGCATGGGAAAGAAAGACTCGGCCCGGGTATACTTATAGGATGAGGCGCGTCGGGCCAGGCTGGGCACGGTCGTGCCGGCATGGTAGGAAAGACATAAAAAGGTAGACAACTCGGTCAAAAGGTGGAAAAGCCGATCAAAAGTACAACAATCTGTCAAAAAGGCAAAAAAATCGGAGACAAAGCCGACAAAATTGTCGGCTTGACTGAATTTTAATCATTTGACTAAGGACTACACAAAAATTGATTTGTCATGTAATGCAGCAACCAACACGGTCGTGCGCAGCTAGACACAGTCGTGCTGAGAGGAAAAATTTAAAAAATGATCCGTTTTTGATCGTTGACTGATGAGCGAGAGATCCAGACAAAAACACAAGAGCGGTCTGATTGTGTTAGCCCAGCTGGACTGTGCAGAGGCTATCTTGGGCAGGCACTGGTCTCAGAGAATCCAGTTTAAGTGAAAAATAAGGGTGGAAGGTGTTGAAAATAGTGTCGTAATCAAACACCACAGGAGAACAGAAAGATATACTGATTTAGTTCTTTTTTTCAAAAAGATAGACCAATAGCAGCTGTCAGGGTGAAAAGGAGGGAATGCAAGCAATAAGGAATAAAAGAAATCTAGATGATGCAAAGGAAACTAAAATTAAATAGTTAGATGAAATAGAGAACTTGAATTGACTTTATTATGAAAAAAAATTAAAAATTAAAAATAAAGAAGAATTGTGTAGGTAATAGGGGGTGGCTGCCCTACAACTTTTACACTTGGATCCCAAATCTGTAGTTTTGGGATCCATGTTACCTGTGTCATGTCAATGGGATCCACAATGTAAGAGTAAAATAAGCAGAGGTTTGAGCCCTTCTGAGTTTGAAGAAAAGGAATGAAATCTGGTCACTCGGTGAATTCGTCTCTGTGTTGCGATCGACTTGAACTGCACTAAAATGAGTTCTTTGGCATATCATCCTCAAGGTACCCATCATGGTATGAATCTGAATAGGTAGGCCCTAGGATGTCGACACAGGATGAAATGGAGGGGAGAGGTTGAAAGTTTTCTTAAGGGCCCCTCTCTTCTCTCTCCACTTTGAACTTGAGGTTGGATGCTCGAATAAACTTTCATGTATAGTCCGAGTCATCCAATCATCTTTTGAACAAGAAATTCCCCCAGTTGTCACATTCTATGGGGTTCATGGTATCTTCATGCTCAGCGGCCATGTTGTACTGGATTGTCCATCTTGTTCCCTTGATGTCGACTACCCTTTGAAAAGGGACAGTGGACAATGTCGGCTCATGCTGCTCCAACTCGTTGTCATCAATATACTCACTACTCCAATCTGAACAGTTGTTGTCGTCATCCTCATCGAACAAATTGCTCCAGACCATGATTGGCGTACTGCTCAAAGTGAAGTGACAAGTCTCAATATGAGAGGTATCACTCTGGTCTGGATCAATGTTTGATTTAGGTTCTTCAAACTGAACCTCATGTTGTGAGGTTGTTTGACTACCCTAATCATCATCATCATAGACCCTTTCATGTGTGTGGCTTGTATCTTCCATTTGTTGATCAGTTGAATTATTTGGATAAAATGAAGGGCTTCCCCAGGTGGGTTGGTCCCCATGAAAAAATTCTAGCAAATCTAGTTGATGGTCTGAATAGGATGGTGAGGTAATGTCCATGTCAAACCCAATGGAATGGTCTTGATGATTGTACAATCATCGTGTGATGGCGCTTGCAATCATGTGGTAACCAAATCAATGAGCTCTTGAAGCCTCTAGCCCTGTTCAACATCCTTATCATGAAGTTGTTGTACTTGAGCAACAATGCTTTCAAGATCCATCAATTCTGCCATACAATTCTGTTGGGAATCCACTGTATCAAACTGATGCACTTGGATGAATCCTCGTTCAACAGTTTGAAGTATACTTCTACTACGGTCCGTGATCTCATTGGATACTTGGAGCTGATGATCATGCATTTCTAGTAGTTGCTGAAGTGAATCAGCTTGTTCTTGGAGATGAGAAGCTGTGAAGGAGGTTAGCACTGTAAGGAGGTGGGATCATCCCCCTTACTAAAGAAAATTTGAAGAATAAAACATCCATTCCAAACACACTCAAAGGTATGCTAGAATAGGTTCAAAAATTTCAAACTTCAATAAATGGTATTCAAAACAACCAAAGTATAGTAGCGGAATAAAAATAATGACTATATTCAATTTTCACAAAAGATTAAAAAAGTACATCATAATATCCCATAAGGGTTTACATGTATGATACAACATAAGGATCTAAGTAGAGGGAAATATAAACCATAACAACTTTGTCTCCAAGCTTTAACTCCTTAAGCTAGTCCAAAACTTCATGCCTTATCATCCAAGTCCTTCACCTAGGGTTGGAAGCATATATACCCCAGTAAGAAGAGAACATAGATGACATCAACAAAGGCTGGTATGTGCATACTAAATAGGAAATTGAGAAATATATGGAATAAAGGACATCAAATATAAAAGGCTTCCCATAGAAAGGATAAGGACCACCTAAATGGGTATCAAGAGAAAAGGAATTGAAATCATATGATAACAAAAGAATACTTGTCATTAACAAAACATAAAGATTGTGCCATACAAGAACATGTAAAGAATTAGGGCACACACCCCTTATCATCAACTTGCATGCATGTGAGATAAGCATAGCCCTAGAATAATATAAACACAAAGGTGGCCAAGTCTCATAAACTTGAAACCTGATTGAGAAATGAATACTACAAATCTCCCAAATATATAAAACATGGGCCAAGAACCACACATCTTGCCCTAGGTATGAGGTTTCTTTCGATCCCAAAAGAGCAGGAAATATCACATCTGCTCGGTAGGAAATAACACATCTGCCATAAAAACCAATTCAATTACACTACTCTAGTGCTATTGAATCACATAGCATGTTAAATGTAGAGTCAAGTAGAAATTATAGTTAGAATATATAAACTAGTCACCACATAAGTAACCAACATATACATCCACCTCATAAGTGGGAAAAAGACATCACATGTCATCTTTTAGAGTTCCATCATGAACAAAGTATAAGATAAGAGTTCAAAATAATATCCATGATCACATAATCAATATCAAATAAGGTAGTTCACATGAACCATGATTTTCAAAAGAAAAGACATCGTGTATAGGCTAATGTCCATAGGACAAAGAGAATGAATAAGCATAGGTGAATTGCTCAACATAGAAGAATAGGGGATACATCATACCTCAACTTTAGAGTCTAAACAGTCCAAGTCAGTCCTAGATCCAATCCTAGGCCTCCAAAGAACATCTAGGGAAGGTGGACATGTCCAATAACTAAGGTTCCCAAGCTTAGAGAGGATGGTTTCTCCAATAAAGCTCCTATCTAGAGCAAGAAGCACCTTCTCCACTTTAAAGGTGAAAAACCCTAACAAAAGAACATGGAGATGAGGTGTTTATGGGTTCTAGGTGGGGTTTCACCATGGAAGACCAGGGTTACAACATGGAGGAAGGTGGAAGGTAAACCAACAACATGAAAATAGGGAAGGAAAGGAGAAAACTTACTAGTTTTGGTCAAAATAACCAAGGAAGAACTTTAGAACCCCTAAATAGAGAAATTTATAACCCTAGGATCCTTCTTCACCAAGGTAGGCACCTTCATTTACCTTGGGACATAACCTTCATGGATGAACAAAGTAGGTTATTCTCTAATATAGAGGAAAGAAAGAAGAGCAAGAGTTTTCGAATTTGGAGTTGGGAAGGAGTAGATATGGCTATATAAAGAAATATGTCAAGTATGAGGTGTCTATGAGACTTTCCATGTGTCATGTATAAGGGTGTCCATGGACATGCCAGCATTTATAGATAAGGAAGAAGTAAAGCATGAGGTGTCAAGTTACTTTCCATGTGTCCAATGCTAAGGGTGCCTATGGACATGCAAACCTTTATGGATAAGGAAGAAGTCAAGCATGAGGTGTCCATGGAGCTTTCCATGTGTCCTTAGCCTAGGGATTTCATGGCCATGCAAGATGACAGATCATAGGGGATTTTTGAATATCAAATGTCAATTTATGGACACTTATATGCCATCCCAACCGACCTTGAATCAAAGAAATAACCTCATTAGTTGATAGCTTCTAAAGATAAGCTCATTTATAAAGAGAGTAATCCCTAAAATGCCCTTGGAAAGAAACACCTTCAAACCAAGGTGAAACTAGGTGCCCTATGGTTCAAAAACTTGAGAATGGTAAGGGAATATATAAGCATTATAATGAATGTGACAATTTGAAAGAAAACCTCCCAATTGGGAAAATTACAGAAAAGTCCAGAATGTACCTAAAATTGCATAACTTGCACAAACAACATCCAAATTGGACCAAACTTCATCCACAAGTTATCTTTGATGTGTTAAATATGAATTTTCCACTATCTACATATTTTGAAGTTATATAATCACATTATTCATTACTTATTCTTTTTACTCATTTTCTCTCCTAAACTCATCATATTATTTCAAGTTTGTCCAAATTAGATGAAATTTGATATGTATGCTAATTTTGATATGTAGATTTTGAATTTGAAGTTTGTTTCCAATTTTGAGACTTATTTTTATGAGATATGTCATATTGCCCATTAACGGCCCATTATTTAAATTATTCATCCAATTAAGTTCCTTATCTTCATATTACCACTAAAATGAGTTATGTGGCATATTTTATGTATCCATTATAAACCTAAGATTAATGTTAGAACATTAGGTTATATTAAGGTGATCTATACATGCATTATCTCATTGGGGTTATACTAAACATCTATTTAGGTCTAACCTTCAACCTTGTTTGACTAAGTCCAAAATGTCAACTTCCAGGGTAGGGTCTGAGATCTAGTATGTTACAAGCGCATCTATACTTTCTTCAGCTATCTCCACTACTCTAACCAGTTCTTGATCCCATGGCATTGTCGAGGTCGAAGACTAATCGGCAATCTCCTTTGTTGGAACTTCCACATATGACGATGGTGGAGGTGAGTATAGCTTGACTAGCTATAGAGATCGACTTTCAATTATTTTCCAGCAGTTAGAACTACGGAAAAACTCAGGAGGATAGGTGGACAAGATGACCTATCTTGCAGAAGCAAGGTCCATGGCTAAAGAGGTATAAGAAAAAGGAAGCTATTTAGTATATATGAACAAATATGTGTAAAAAAACTATGCATATATATATATATATATATATATAGAGTCAGGCTAGAATACACTCGAGTGTACGGATCACACGAATACACTCAAGTGTGTTTGCATATCAAGACTAGTTTTTGCAAAATGTAAACCATTGATCTTCACCGTCATACTATAACTAGGCTACATACAAATTTTGAGCCCATTTGGATGAGTATAAGTCACTCATCCAAGGGCAACAAAATCAACGCGCGAAACTAATTTGAAATGCATAATTTTTACGGTCTTCATAACATGAGCTATACATATCCAAATGTGCTCAAATTTTGCGTATGAGTTGTTCACAAGATGTTTAAGAAGATCAATGGATTAGATTTTCAAAAAAAATATTGCATCATGGAAAACTACTTGAGTGTATTCTGCTCCGGATACACTCGAGTGTATTCTAGCCTGACTCTCTCTCTCTCTCTCTCTCTATATATATATATATATATATATATATATATATATATACGAGCCTAAGGATGACAAAACAAAATCTTTGAGCATGTAAATGTGGAAAAAATCAAGTCCCCAGAAATGGCGCCAAAAGTTGATATGGCCTAAATTACGAGTTTCGAAAAGAGGCGGACTCAGAAGGATCAAACTTTAAATTTATAACCCGAAACCTTCAAGGACTCCCACAACTTTATTACGGGGTCGAAGTAGATACACGGGGTCGAACACAGGGACATGGGGATGTTTAGGACGCTTAAGATTTTTCTCTTAAGTTAGTTAAGACAATCTGATAGTTGATAAAAGTATGGAACTAGAAAGAGTCTAGCAAAATGTCATGAAATAAAACAAAGCAAAGTAAAGAAAACAAAACTAAGTCAGTAGGATTCTACTAATCAAAGAGAAGGAGTTCTTGGCTATGTAACCGCAAGTTGGACAGTCTATGCACCCGTTATCGGGCATAAACAACCCTAAAATACCCCACCAAACAACCTACATCCAAACATGGTACATACTATGGTATCTATTCCTATGGGGTCATCCCACTCGCTTTCGTGAAGCCTGACTAAAACTCATCAATGATATGAAACCTCTCTCGAGGATGAAAAATAAACACCCTAGAGTATTCTAGATACCCTCTCAGGTCTAGAATATTCTGAGATGCTAGGAATAGGTGTGATCTGGGCGGAACCTAGTAGCAGATTCGACTGTGTCGGGTTGGGCCTGGCCATGCCCAGGTCTATAGTTCTGCACATATCACCTTGAATCATCCTCTTTCTTATATTTTGATCCAAACTACCTTCTCTTATCTATTTCTACAATGAATCTCTCGATATAGGTAGAAATAGAAGTTCAAGCAAGAAAGAGATCAACCAAACTAGCAATCATAACCAGAAAGAGAAGATAAAATAGAAAACGTACTAGATCTAAAATAAAACTTCTTGCTTAAGGTAAAAGTACATAAACATGCCCAAAACGGGCTACATAGCCGAGAAGGACCTCAACTAGCCATGGACAAGCATAGTTGGCACCGAACAAAGATGGAAGGACATCATTTGTATAGAAAAAAAGGAGAATGGGAGAAGAAGAAGAGATTTATCCCGTAGAAGAGAGGTGGCTCTCGCTCCTTAGCCTTCGTATAGGCCAAATCTCGTCTTTGGGTTGTCCTCCTTGGTCTTCTGTACTCCTTGGCCTATTTTCTCTTTGATTCTAACCCAAACAACATCTTGGTGGGTGTATGGAGGTGGATGATGGCTGGGAATGGTAGGATATGAGTGAATGGTGGTGGAAAATGAAGGTGGATGGAAACAAACTGAAGAGACAGACATAGGATGAGCACTTCAGCCCTTTTAGACCTTAGAACTCTCCCACAAAGCTCTGGGAATCAAAAAGGGTTGCAACTGTGGAACAGAACCTCCAATGTTCAGAACCCCTCTCTAGGTGGCGAGGGGTGGCTATTTATAGGCGAAGGCGGTGTGTATGTAATGAGTGGTTGCCACGCCTATTTTGGTCACTACACTTGTCTCAGCCCAACCGTGTTGGGCTTGGCACGGCCGTGTCGAGTGTAGCGGTCGAGATATGTCACGGTCAAGGCGGTTGTTGCTGTCGAGACGGTTGTCAGAGTTGAGATGGCTGCTGGCCCTTGTCCTCGGCCCGACTGTGTTGCGATGGGCACAGTCATGCTGGGTGTCTTAGTCGCGGTGGATGTAGCAATTGCGACGAGTGTAGAGGTCACGACAGTATTTGCTGCAGTTGTGGTTGTAGCGGCCGCAAAACCCTATAGCGGCCGCGACGAGTGTAGCGGTCGCTACACCTTGACCTCAACCCAACTGTGCCAGGCTAGACATGACCGTGCTGAGTGTAGTGGCCGAGACAGTGTAGTGGTCACAACCCTTGTAGCGGCTAAAACTCCTTTGTAGCGGTCGTGACCCTTTATAGAGCTTGCGACCTTACTCCATAGGGACAAACCCACCCCGCGCGCGGGTGGGGTGGGGGGCTATTACTGGTGGTTGATGGGCCCGCGTCGATGAACCTTCTGATTGACAAGGATGCTTTCTGATAAAGGACTGGCCATCGAAAATAGGGTCAAAGATATCAAAAGTTTCTTGGGCTTGCTACTCGGTTAGCGGGACCACTGTCTCCTAAGCCGATGCACATAACACGACGCTTGTGGGGCAGAATCTGGAGAAATGATGTCTTCTTGAGTTCAGTGCCTACAAGTCCCAAAATTGGCTAGTTTAGTAACCCTAACTATGAAAGATATAAATTACTAAAAGATACGGATATGGGGTTATTTTGAGCATATTAAGGCTATAATGACACATAACATAAATACCTAAATTTGGGTGTTATCAGGTTTAAAATAGGATTTTTGGTAGAGGGCGAGGTCTTTACAAAGAATCTAGAAAATTAGAATTTGTTAATAGGTGATTAATGCTTGATTGAGGTTCTAACAATTGCTAGTTCTCATCCCCATTCAACAGCTCATGCAAGCTTGGGCAAGTAACTTTAGTATAACTTGGTGTTGTAGCAAGAAGGAGGAGGAAGAGAAGGAAGTAGTGCATCCAAGGGAGGAGTCGGGTGTATATAGAACCTCACAAAGTCGAGTCTAGTCTTAGAACCTTCTAAGGAGTTTTTGGATGGAGGTTGGTTGTGGTGATGCAGCCTTGTAGTAGTAGGACGGTGGCGAGGAGAGAAGGGTTTTAGGGAATTTTCAAAGTAAATTCATGTGAATAATTAAGCAAGGTGGTGGATATGTAACTTGGTGATGTGTTTTATAAGATATTAGGGTTGGATTTAGGGTTCATGTTTGGTGTGATGGCTGATTGTTGAGGTGAGATGGGGTGAGGTCTAGGTATTGTACTTAGCGACCAAGGCACAAAAAGTAATGAATTCATGGGCCATGGGCTTAAATTGGTGATATGAGACAAGATAATAGTAAAATAAGGATAAAGATAAAGCTACTAGGATAGGAGAGGGTGTAGAAAAATATGGAGTCACTATTTAACTAGCCCAAAATAGTTTCAAGGTTCATGATGACCCTGGGCCCATTGGATTGAGATCCAATGTCAGTTGGTCATGGGTCAAACCAGGTTCCCTAGTGCTAGGCCACTGTGGACCCAAGCACGGGGAGAAACTTGATCGGAAAGATCTGAGGGTTGGTAATAAGGATGGGAAAAAGGAAAGAAAAAGGATAAGAAAGAAGAGGGAGAAAAAGGAAATTCAGAGTAAAAAATTTGAAAATTTGTAGAAAATAGATGAAAGGTCTGTTTGAGATGAAATATGGAATACATACTCGTCTTAGTGTGTAGAACACGAAGAAAACATTTTTAGAGACAAAAATGTTGTTTATTTAGTAATTGAAGAAAAGTAAGACAAGAGTTAAATCGAGCTAAGATTTCATGTATTTGTGCATGATTAATCAAATCAACCCTAGAATATACATTATTGAGTGTAATAAGATCTTTGAATGTGTTGATGATGAAGTGGGATCAAAATGAGCAATATTAGATACTGAGAAAGAGCATAATGGTAATTTGAGTAACTATTGGTAAAGATCCACTATATCACATCCTTGCCTCCTTAAAAGAAATTGTACCAAAAATTCAAACAAGCTTAAAAGATTGGGGCCATATATTCCATATCATATCTCTTCCATATCCAAAAATTATAATCATTTAGTCAAAATGGTCAAACATATTATTGCAAATTGATCAACTAGAGATCAAAAATTTGGATGATTAGTTTGTAGGTCGACAAGGGTAGAGTCAGGATTTCAAGTTATGAATATAGGGAGTCAAATTAGTATCATTATGGTGAATACATGTTGATCATTCGAGTTTGTATCCAACTTTATGGGATCATAGTTTTTGCATAACAAGACATGAAAGAATCACAAAATTAAGAGTGACTTTAATTAATATTTTTTAATTTCTTCAATCTCATTCATTTCTTTGTTCGACCACATTGGATTGAGTGGTTCTATGCTTGTGTTTGACATCTGATAGAGGAAGTGAGTAGGGGTGTTCCTTCCTAAAATTCCCTTCCTTCCTGTAGAAGTTGCAAAGAAAATTATGATGCCAATAGGGTGTAGGGTGCCTGTTCTCATAGTTAAAGCAAATTTTTTGTTTTCCCCCTTTCTTACTCTTATGTCTAGGGCCTTGGTTGGGCACTTGAGTTGGTCATACCTTGGGTTTTCATCTTCTATTTTTGTGCCTATTACCATGGAACAAGGCTTGGATGAAGGGATAAAGGCACTAAGGGTGATGTGGGTTCCTCTAGGGACTAAGGATGTTGTTTGGGTTGCTAGGATGCAAATAGCTTCTACAAGGACATTGCTATGTTATTCCCACCCTCTGTTCTTAAGGGTTTCATTAGGTGGTGTTGGTTTTTGGTTGTTACACTAACGAGTTTCAATCTTAAGAAAGACATTATATTCAACTAACTATTTCCCCCAAGTATACGAGAGTAGTTGTAGTCGAGATCGAACACAAGGAGCTTGGTAACCAAATAAATGCAATAGTGCTAAGGTTCAACAATCTAGACCATTTTAAAGATGTGATTAGGTTGATTAAGCTAAAATTCCAGAACTAAACAAAACAATAAATGGATAACTAAAAGAGGGTTGATTTCAGATATGGAAGGATCTTGGACTTAGGATTTCACCAACATATCACGACACAAAATAGGAGCATGAAATTTAAACATACTAAGCACTTGTTTTAAAGGAGAGTTGTATGTTGCACTTCACCTCTTGGTGCAAGTACAACGATCCTAATTCAATACAACATTTGTATGAATTTCGTTTGAATCACAAGCCTACTCCTCAACTCCATAATTTCCACTCTTGTGGTAAAGAAGGAGTTTTCAAGAGAGTACCTCCTTACTCTCCTACCTATCTTCTCAGATCAAGAAAGAAAGCATAAAACATGCACATAAAGTGGCCAGCCATACATGTAAGAAGCAAGAAATCGATACTCACAAGGTGGAAAAACAAACAACTTAGCATTTAGTATGAAATTATCATGTTCCTTACATGCTATGACATGGGATCTACTCTCCCATGCCCAAGAAAAAGAGTCTACTCATCCATGATGATGTACAATAAAAAATATGTAGAATTTTCAGAGTTTAACATGGTTTAGACTTTAGAGAAAGAAAAGTTAAGAGAACCAAAGGTGTAACCCAAGAATTCTAGCTTGGGGACAAAATTCCACTCCTACATCTGCTCCAAACCAGACAAACTTTCCTCTCGAGAAGCCTTGTGGAATGAAGAAGCTCTACTGCACCTCTGGAGAACAAAACAGAGAAGAAAAGAAGAAGAATGGGGGTTCTTTGGAAAGAAATCACCTTCTTCCACCTCAAAATCACCCTCCTTTGCTCTAACCTTGCTCTTGGACGAAAGAATTTTGAATTATGACCAGTGATAGCCGCTCTGTAAGTTGGTTTTCTCTTTAAAAATGAGAGAAGTCATATTTCAAATCTGCTAAAACTGACAGAGACACGATGTGTCTTCCTTAGGACACGTCATGTCTGGTCTTCAACAGATTGCTCCAAGTGTAAGGTACACGACATGTCTAAATTAAAACACGATGTGTACATTACCAGAAATACAAAATTCAGCTCTAAATCTCCAGGTACACGCCGTGTCCTTTATGAACATGCCGTGTACTATTTCTTTTCAGTAGGAAGTATGGCCGACTAGAGTCGCGCACGCCGTGTCTTAATTCAACCGTGTGTGATGTTGTTTCAGCAGAAATAAAACTCTGAATGTTTGCAAGGCGTGGAGAAGCCCCAATGATGTCGAAGTTGAGTTGGGATATCTCCAATTTGATCGTTTTCAAGCATATCTACAATACACATCAGGCGATAAGCAAAATAACAAAAAGGTAGCAAGAATAATATGAATAAAGGCTGAATGAAAACAAAATGAACTGAATTTGTGTGTGAAATCATATAAGAAGTTGATGGGGGAAAGCACACAACAAATCCCCCTAAGCTTGAACCATTGCTTGTCCTTAAGCAAAAAGAGCACAACCACACAAATGAAGGAATATTCAAGCTCATGCATGGATTAAATGAAATGAAGATATGCAATAAACTCAACCAACCATGTACATTAGGTTTATATTCATAGCCATCATCTCAATTTAAACATCCAAGATAGAGAAGTTTTAGTTCAACAATGGTGGTCACAAATTAAGTGAAACAATCAACTAAACAACACTAAACATAATTTGGATAATCAAGCCAAACAACTAATGGATGTACATCACAAAAAATTCATCTATTATGGATATAAATGATGAAATCTTGGCTAACTTTAACAATTTCAGTTCTGCTCTCTTCTCAAAAAGATATAACAATGGATTTTTGGGATTCTGACACTCGACTGCTAATTTATGCTTATGCGCACGTGGAGTGCCGGTTGGGGTGTTAATTATTACCCTCTTTTGATTTCACACCACCTAACCATCATTGCCGGATCGGACTCACACTAGGCTAGCATGATATGTGGGCTAAGCCATCTTTTATTGGGTAAAGGGAGAAAAGGATAAAAGAAATTTTTGCACAACACAAGAGAGTCAACTAGAAAGTTAAGTTAACAAGATACTATTCATTATTTTGCAAATTTTTCACTGAAAAATCGATTTTATATGCACTAAAGTTTGGCAAGAGTATCCCGTATTCTAAATAGTGTTGTAGAGTTGATTTATTCGCTAAAATTTGAGACCGTTACATGCATTTAGCAATCAGAGATGTGAAAATTGAAAGTTCAAGCTACAAATACAAACCAAGATCATGTACATTGGGAATTTCATTTTCCATTTGATTCATGCAAGCTCTTTACTAATTCTTTCATATGGACAAAAGAAGTACAAGGGACGAGATGGTTCAAGCATGCAAGGTACAAGAGTTCATTCCATCATAATAGCCTCATTTCATATTAAACTTGCTATGAAAAGAAATCCAGAACATGAAACATGATGAAATAAAAGACTGACATGACTAACAAAAGTAAATGACTAAAGCAAATGAAAACAAAAACTACATTATGGGCCAGTTGCACCCCCCTAAGCTTGAAATCTGCAGTGTCCTCACTGCATCAACCAAACTCATGGAGGTAACAATTGGATACCTATCATGGATAGAATCAAAAAGTGGGGCCAACACCCCCATGGTCTGGCGGAAAGAACTGGCTGACAAAATCATCATCAAGAACGTCCATTGGCGTGGGCTGTGGGACAGACTCAGGCTGTTGAGGTGTCGACGGCTAATACGACTGTAGGATGGAGTAGTGGCCCTGTGAAATGTGCCATGAATCCATGCGGTGGACCATGTCGTGCATCGTAGTATACTACGTACCCATCTGATCCAAGCGGCCGTCAATGTGATCAAAACGTTGCTGCACATAGCCATATAGATTCTTGACATCAGGCATCGCCCAAGAGTACTCTGTCTGTGTGCTGGTGGAGGGAGGTGGTGAAGTAGAAGGGGGTGCCTTAGTATCATCAGCAGCTCTAGCTGCATCAAATTCTTCATCAATGTTTAGCACGACCTTCCAGTTATCATTGTTCTCCAAAGTGATATGCTTAGGATCTGGAATGTCAATGTACTAATCATCATCGAAGAATTGCCGAAACTTGGTGTCACTGTTGGCAACTCTTGAGAGCAACCCTGCAGAAACAAGGTACTAAATGTCTACCAGGTTTCTACCTGACGCAACCTCAAGACCTGTCAAATCAACATCAAGCTTCTGTGCTATCAGAGTAATCAAACTACCACGCATGATGTTGCCAGCGTCCCTCTTCTTCACTTTCTTAATGTCTAGGAAACATGTAAGAATATAATAAGCGGCAATAATATGATGCTCATAGATCATTCCCCACAAAAAGAAAAGATCTTGCTTTCCAACAACCTCTTGGGTTTCTTTCTTAGCAAACACTCCGATACTAAGAAGGCGGTGTATGTACCGGAAAATAGGGTTATGGATAGCGGATGCTCTGGCTTGCTTAGATTCATGGTGTTCCTCATTCGATATCTCAAACCAAAACTCGTTGTTGTGAAAAATAGGCGGGTAACTAATCACCCCATCATAGTGGCACTCCAACAATTTAGAGAAATGCCTAAAAGTGAGCTTAAAACCATGACCCAAAAGCCGGAAATGAATAATACCATAGGGCTCCAACTTCTTTTGTGGGTCTTGCTCCGTGGTGAGCATTGTAAAAAATTCATAGACTAGGCGGGGGTAAGTATCTGATACCGTACAACAAATGTAGCTGAGCCCCAAGTCTTGCAGGTGCATGAGAACTTCATCTTTAAAGCCTAGAGTTGTGAGAGTCTACATGCAGGCGAACTGCGTCGGAAGCACCCTCCTTGCAATAAGGAACTGATATGTCGGGTCTTCCTCATGAGTGACCTGAAATTGAGTGGTAGAGATGTATGCTGGTGGATGGGAGGAACTGACGCCATGCTTGCAGTTGGATGTTTGATTAAAAGGTACCATTTGATGCTGACGGCTTCAGACATGTCATGTGCTGGAAGGGACACAGTGTGTGGGGATGTAGAACTTCAAATGAATTAGCAATGCACACGACATGTGTAGAAGAGAACACGTCATGTGTCTGGAGAATTTCTACAAACTGCAGATGGGGATGATGAATCTTGGGGGAAATGAAGAAGGAGACTGGTGGAGCTGTGTGAGCATGAAGAAGACTGAGCAGCAACATGAGCATCTTGCTTGGTACGGCGGTGAGAGCACATAGAAGTGCTAGGGCACGGAGAAGAACACGGCAGTGGCTAGAGCTTGGAGAAGAGTATGGCGGCCAACTGTTGCTTGGAGAAGAGGACGACGACTGCGAGGTTGACGACTGGAGTACAACCTTGGTTCTAGGGCACACAGCCGTAGTTGAAGAAGGTTGCTTGAGCTTGAAGAAAACACACCGTGAGCAAGGGAGGATGGAGGCTGGCTCAAGCTTGAAGAAGACGCCCAATGAACACGCTTTCTGTTGTAAGGTGTGCTAGGGCACACGAGGGCAAAGGAGCAAGGGAGCTAGGGTGCACATCACCTGCAAAGATTTCACACAGCTCGAATGGAGGCGTGAGTGAGAGGGGCGACCGTGTGCTAGGTTAAAAACATGCATATTTGACAAAAGAAACGACGTGTTTCAGAAAGTATACATTGTGTTTCTCGCCATAATTCCCTTTCTGTGTTATAAGACACGTCATGTTTTAGAAAGTATACATCGTGCGCTAATCCAAAAATTCAAAATTCCCCCTTTTCACTGATAACTACACTGCGTGTTCAAATAAAGACACATCGTGTACTTTTTTCCAGATTACTTATGCTTCCCTTTGTTGTTGTGGTATACGACGTGTCTAAATGAGGACACGCCATGTACTTTTATAGGTCCAGTAATACTTGCATCTGCTGGATAGTGACACGACGTGTGATTTTTATGACACGTCGTGTACCTGTAGATATAACTCAGTTGATGTATTTCTGGGAGTAGAGACACGTCATGTCAAATAAAGACACATTGTGTCTTTTGTAGTTTCTGCAGAAAACAACTTCTCGTTAGCATAGAATCAGTGATAGATATGGCAATATAATTGTATAAGTTATTACATTCATCCATGACAAGATTATTTACAAAACTAAAGAGTGTTCTTAACTCAAATAACTGAAAAGAAATCTATCCTAATGTGGGTTCAACTCCCACGAGGTCCTCCATTTAGAGTCCAGAGTAGGACTCTTTAATCTATCATTATGCGTCTTGATGGGAGCAAGAGGCTCCTTTGTGAACTTCATCTCTAGAAGTATATAGCTTACAACGTTTCCCATTTACTTTGAAAGCTCCATCCTTGCCTTGTAACTCAAAAGCTCCATATGGAAAAATCTTCAACATAAGAAAAGCACCTGACCACTTGGACTTCAATTTTCTAGGGAACAACTTGAGTCTAGAGTTAAATAGTAACACTTTGTTTCCTTCTTTGAAGTCTTTCCTACGGATTCTTTTGTCGTGCCAAACCTTTGTTCTTTCTTTGTAGAGCTTTGCATTTTCATATGCATCTTACCGAAGTTCTTCTAGTTCTTGCAGCTATAATAGACGCTTTTCACCAGCCTTCTTCATGTCGAAGTTTAAGAACTTGATAGCCCATAGAGCACGGTGTTCTAGCTCTAACAGAAGATGACAAGATTTACCATATATTATCTTAAATTGAGTTGTGCCTATGATGGTTTTATAATCTGTCCGATATGCCCATAATGCATCATCTATCTTCAATGCCCAATCCTTTCTTGAGATAGACATTGTCTTTTCCAGAATACTTTTCAACTGCCGGTTGGAGACTTCTACTTGCCCGGAAGTTTGAGGATGATAGGGCATATAGACTTTATGAGTGGCTCCATACTTAGATAAAAGGTTATTGAATTGCTTCTCAAAAAATGCGTTCCTCCATCAGAAATTATAGCTCTAGGAACTCTAAACCGAGGGAAAATGATTTTTTGAAATAGCTTGACTACAGATTTTGCATCTGATGCTTGGGTTGGGATGGCCTCAACCCATTTAGAGATGTACTCACAAGCAACTAAGATATATTTATATCCACAAGAAGATGGGAATGGTCCCATATAATCAACTCCCACACATCAAATACCTCAATCTCCAAGATAGAGTTAAGAGGCATGCCATCACGTCTAGATATTCCTCTAGTCCTTTGACATTTATCACAAGCGTTGGCAAATAAACCGACATCTTTAAACAATGTTGGCCAATAGAAACCGACCTGGAGAATCTTTGCTAGAGTCTTCTCTCCTCCAAAGTGACCTTCGTAAGGAGAGGCATGGCATTCAACAATGATAGTGGCAATCTCTTCTTCAGCAACACACCTCTGAATTAGTCCATCACTCCCATGTTTAAACAACAAGGGATCCTCCCAATAGTAGAACTTTACATCGTCGAAGAACTTCTTCTTTTTTTGATATGTCAAATCCGGTGGCAGCTGTCCTATAGTAAGAAAATTCACAATGTTTGCAAACCATGGTGCTTGTGTGGACCATAATGCATAAAGCTTCTCAATAGGCAAATGGTCCTCAATAGGGAATAAGTCTCCAACATCTGTAGTCAACCTAGAAAGATGATCAACAACATTGTTCTTTGTCCCCTTCTTATCTCGAATTTCAAGATCAAACTCTTGTAGAAGCAATATCCAGCAGATGAGATGAGGTTTGGAATCCATCTTGTTTAACAAATACTTTATGGCAGCATGATCTGTATACACAATTACCTTAGATCCTACCAAGTACTGTTGGAATTTGTCAAAGGCGTACGCTATAGCAAGCATCTCCTTCTCGGTGGTTGTATAATTGATTTGTGCTTCATCTAGGGTTTTGCTTGCATAGTATATGACACGAAGCTTCTCATCTTTCCGGTGTCCCAGGATTGCCCTTACTGCATAGTCGCTTGCATCATGCATCAATTCAAAAGGAGTATTCCAGTCTGATGGTTGAATGATTGGGGCTGAAATAAGAGCTTCCTTGATCTTGGTGAAAATTGTACGACAATCATCATTACATATGAATTCAACATCCTTTGCAAGTAAAGAACATAATGGCTTTGCAATTTTAGATAAGTCTTTAATGAATCTTATATAGAACCCTACATGACCAAGGAAACTACAGATGTCCTTGACTGAAGAAGGAGAGCACATCTTCTCAATAGCTTCCACCTTAGCCCTGTCAACCTCAATACCCTTGTTAGATACAACATGGCCTAATACTACACCGGATTGTACCATGAAATGGCACTTCTCCCAATTTAGTACTAGGTTAACCTCTTTGCAATGGGCTAAGACTAATGACAAGTTTCATAAACATTGATCAAATGAATCTCCATAAATGCTAAAATCATCCAAGAAAAATTCCATTACGTTTTCAATAAAATCAGAGAAAATAGCCATCATGCATCGCTGAAACGTCCCAGGAGCATTGTAAAGACCAAAGGGCATGCGACGATAATCGTAGGTTTCATAGGTGCATGTAAAAGTGGTTTTCTCTTAGTCGAGAGGGTAGATAGGAATCTAGAAAAACTCAGAATACCCGTCCAAGTAACAAAAATAAGAATGTTTTGCAAGATGTTCAAGCATCAAGTCGATAAATGGCAATGAAAAATGATCCTTGCAAGTCGCTTTTTTCAAACGTCGGTAATCAATACACATACACCAACCTGTGAATATATGTGTTTGTATCAACTCATCGTTATCTCCCTTGATGACAGTTGCACACCCCCTCTTAGGTACCACATGAATGACATTAACCCAAGGGCTATCACTTATAGGATAAATGATACCGGCATCAACCAACTTAAAGATTTCCTTTTTAACCACCTCAAGCATGTTTTGATTTAAACGTCTAGGTGGTTCAATGGTGGGTTTAGAATCATCCTCCGTGTTTATTCTATGCATGCAACTGGAGGGATGAATACCTTTCAAATCATTGATAGAGTAACCAATGACGTCTTTATACAAACACAATTAATTAAGTAGTTTATTTTCTTGTTCATTAGTTAACTCATCATTGATTATGTCATGAGAAGTAGATTCAGAGTCAAGGAATGCATACCTCAACCCTGGTGGAAGGGATTTGAGTTCTACCTTTCTCTTGACTGCATTTTCTTTGGCTTTGTCATCAACAAGTGAAGTGTCTTCATTAGTAGCATCTGATTGAGCAATAGAAAATACCCTAGAATTTTTAGATTCATTATTTATACTCTCATTACCATCACAGTAGTTCAATATCAAATTAGCAACATCATGATCTTCTTCTACAGCGAAATCAATAGAGTCCACAAAATAGATTTCATGTGAAGGTGCTTTCATGGCATCATATACAAAAAACTCCATGGCTTCTTCGCCAACTCAGAGTGTGAGTTTGCCTTCTTCCCCGGCAATGACGCCCAAAACTTGTTGGTTGTTACACTAACGAGTTTCCATCTTAATAAAGACCTTTTACTCAACTAGCTATTTCTCATAAGTATACGAGAGTAGTTGTAGTTGAGATCAAACACAAGGAGCTTGGTAACCAACTAAGCACAATAGTGCTAAGGTTCAACAATATGGACCATTTTAAAGATGTGACTAGGTTGATTAAGCTAAAATTTCAGAACTAAACAAAATAGTAAATGGATTACTAAAAGAGGGTTGATTTTAGATATGGAAGGATCTTGGACTTAGGATTTTACCAACATATCATAGCACAAAATAGGAGCATGAAATTTAAACATACTAAGCATTTGTTTTAAAGGAGAGTTGTATGTTGCACTTCACCTCTCGGTGCAAGTACAACGATCCTAACTCAATACAACATTCTCATGTATGAATTTTGTTTGGATCACAAGCCCCTCAACTCCATAATTTCCACTCTCATGGTAAAGAAGGAGTTTCCAAGAGAGTACCTCCTTACTCTCCTACCTATCTTTTTCAGATCAAGCAAGAAATCATAAAACATGCACATAAAGTGGCCAACCATACATGCAAGAAGCAAGAAACCGATACTCACAAGGTGGAAAAACAAACAACTTAGCATTTAGTATGAAATTATCATGTTCCTTACATGCTATGACATGCGAGCTACTCTCCCATTCCCAAGAAAAAGAGTCTACTCGTCCATGATGAAGTATAGAAGAAAATATGTAGAATTTTCAGAGTTTAACATGGTTTAGAGAAAGAAAAGCTAAGAGAACCAAAGGTGTAACCCAAGAAGAGTAGAATTCTGGCTTGGGGATGAAATTCCACTCCTACAACTGTTCCAAACTAGACAAACTTCCCTCCGAAGAAGCCTTGTGGAATGAAGAAGCTCTGCTGCACCTCCAGAGAAGAAAATGGAGAAGAAAAGAAGAAGAATGGGGGTTCTTTGGCAAGAAACCACCTTCTTCCACCTCAAAATCACCCTCCTTTGCTCTAGCCTTTCTCTTGGACAAAAGACTTTTGAATTATGACCAGTGATAACCGCTCCATTAGTTGGTTTTCTCTTTAAAAATGAGAGAAGTCATATTTCAAATCTGCTGAAACTGACTGAGACACGACATCTCTTCCTTAGGACACGTCGTGTCTGGTCTTTGACAGATTGCTCCAAGTGTAAGGTACATGACGTGTCTTAATTAAAACACGTAGTGTACGTTACCAGAAATACAAAATTCGGCTCTGAATCTCCAGGTATACGTCGTGTCCTTTATGAACACATCGTGTACTATTTATTTTCAGCAGGAAGTATGACCGACTGGAGTCACGCATGCCGTGTCTTAATTCAGACATACTGTGTGCGATGTTTTTCAGCAGAAATAAAACTTTGAATGTCTGCAAGGCATGGAGAAGCCCCAATGATGTCAGAGTTGAGTTGGGATATCTCCAATTTGATCATTTTCAAGCATATCTGCAATACACATCAGGCGATAAGAAAAATAACAAAAAGGTGGAAAGAATAATATGAATAGAGGCTAAATGAAAACAAAACGAACTGAATTTGTGTGTGAGATCGTATAAGAAGTTCATGTGGAAAACACATAACAGGTGGTTCCTCAACATTTTCTTCCTTACTGGTTTCCCTATCACATTTTTCTTTACCCTTATTATCCTTCACACCAAAGGAATTCTTGTTAGAAATCCAAGTTTGTGAAGAAATATGAAAGATATATTTAACTCCATGAGTTTTCTCATAATACAAATTCAATTCAAGATATTTGATCATGTCAAACTTGCAACTTTAGCAGAATTGTATGAATTACTTTAGATTTTAGTTTTCTCCATCATAGGTTGTCTATAATTGTGACGCCCCGTCACGATAAATGAGATTACTCAAAACAAAACACATGATTAATTACTAATTAACCACTTAATCAGAAAAGTGGTTAAATTGAAATTGATTTCAGCATTACGATCATGTTAAAAAATATTACATAAAGATAAAAAAACTTGCATATCAACACATACCATATCAGGTATTTACATGTATGTCCAGTGGCTGAAGCCACAACCCGTATACAAAAGAGATGTTACACATATACATGCCATACACATCATCAGAGTACTACTAAAACTCGAGTCTATGTACATATTATCTACAAAACATCCCCTGTCCGAACCTGAGAGTACATGGACGACTCTAGGACACTACTAAGTACTAGACAACCTTCTGATCCTAATTCTCTCCAAGCTTCTCTTCTTCACCACCACGATTATGATGACATCATTAACGATCACCTAAAAAGATGTGGTGACCCACGAGGTGACACATATGTCCCAGTGAGAGATATAACTATCAACAATGATTATTGATTATGACAGGTTATAAAATATTAAACAGAAAAAGTAGATTAAGCATTTTAAGAAAGTTAAACAATAGACATAACAATAGGCATGATTAAAAATATGCATAAAGGAATAGATAGAAGCATCATTTACTAATCAGTTAACTACTCCTACTACATTATATAGCAACTAGCAATATAAGAAACAAGGCAAGGGTTAACAATCAATGGAATTGTGTTTAACCCTAAATAGATATACTACACGACTGGATTACATCTTTTATTAAGCCCTGAGGAGTTTTAGATATACCACTCAGACTCCAAATGACCACTTCTAAGTCAAAATCAGTGTCATATAAGATCTAGGAGAGCTAGTGTGAAGATCCGACCACAAATCAAATCATCACCAGTAAATAATTGCGGAATTATTATAAGTAGTGGATTAACAAAAATCACTAAAAATTAAAACCATTTGCGAGGAGTTCCATTTCTAGAAAACTCTTAAGAAGAGAACCAAAGTATTGCATACATTAAGGTTCACATTGTTCACACCATGTACCATCTCATCTCGAGGAATATATACAACAGTTGCTTTACCAAACTATACACGAGCAACATAAAACCTCGAGGCATACAAGCCAAAATCTCAGATCGATCATAAAACCACTAAGAACTGACTCCAATGACCTGAGAGTACAGAGACGACACATAGGACTCATATCTACATGACACGACAGATATTAACTCAACCTGAGATGTTACTGCTGCTCCTGATGTTGCTGTCCTCCCTCTGCTGTATAGTTCCTACCTCCTCGTCCGCGTCCACCTAAAAATTTGGATCCCACGGGGGTGAGACAATTGTAATTGTCCCAGAGAGAGATATAACTCTCCGCCGACCATATTATTATCACAGTTAAATAGTATAAAACTGAGCAGAGGATTCATTTACATTAATTAACAAGATTCAAACACTGTTTAAGAAGAATAGAGCAATATCATCTTTTGAAGCATTGCAGTTATATATGATAAAACAGTAAATCATCTATTCATTTTAATAAGGAATATGGAGAACATGTGTAACATTTATCCATTTAGGATACATTAAGTAATGCAACATCAACCAATGATTTCTATATTTCATCCTTAAGCAAATATGCTACACGGCTGATTTACATTTTTCAATCACACTTATGCCCTGAGGAGATGAGGTATACCGCTCATACTCCAACCGACCATTGCAAAGTCAAAATTGGTACCATACAAGATCAATGGAAGAGCCGGCTTCCAAGACCTCTACCGTCTCGGTCAGTGCGAGACCACAAGCAGGACCATGTCAACTGCTTACATAGCTTTCCAGGGTAAAATGGCAACTTCGCTATAGAGCTACATCGGCGGCTGCACTCCTTCGGCATCGAGAGATTTAATGTTTATCTCACATCGATCCGTCATAAATCATCCTCGGGAGATTCGTGATACATCCATCCCGCAATCTATAATGAAGGATTGAGAAATTTAATGTTTATCTCACATCAATTCCTCCATTAGGGCGTACAGATATTTTCGCCCATCACCCCCGCATATTCAAAAATATGCGATCTCCAGGAGATCCCGTGGGAAAACCTATTTCACCATCACCAGCTGCTGACGATGATGGATCTATGGTCAGGGCTCTACATGATAAGATTCCACTTTATTAATTAAGTGCATTACCATATTCTTTTAGCATCAGTCAAGTTTTCAAACATTGATTATGACAAATGCTACAAAGAAAGATGTAATACATGTATCAAGTACTTTTCAAATATTTAAAACATATATAACATTTAGGATCTCAATCCCTTATTTCATTACTGGGAATTCTCATCCCTTGACATTATCATCATCACGATTACCAAATCTGGGTATTCAAACCCTTAGTTCATCACAGAACACAGTTACCACTTACTAGGTAACTAATACCCCTGGGTCATCTGACTAAGGTATACATGATACTTGTTACACAAGCATCTCACATGGCTCACAAGGCCCATTAAATATCTTTATCAAATAAACATCATAGCTCATACCTGGCTATACTCATCATCTCATGATACCTGCATGGTTAGTATACATGATAACAACCATCTTAATTACATATCAACACCATGCAAAACAAGGGTAACACCACTATTCCCTTATTAGGGTTAGGGTTTCCCATTCTTTATTGATTAGGGTTTCAAGATCACATTATCAAGGAACAAATCCTAATTCATACTTTGCACATATTAGAAACATTAATAAATGCACATTACATGTTTGGTTCACAAGTATGAGTTTCTCTCTCATCCTCTCTAGGATGTTGATCACTTCACACTTTATTAAGTTGACTCAACCTTTCCTTCAAGGTACATTAGCCTACTTAATCATTAATCATTAAACTCCATACTACTCAATGTATGACTTGATATAAAACACTCCATGTGTTTCTCCATCAAGTATATTACAATTTAAATTACTTCCACACCATATCATTTTAGAAGTGTATGCCTACTTACTTAGCCCATATCGGGTTAAAGGTGTGTGGTTGAGTGCTTGACTTCTTCAAACCTTTATGGCCACGACCTTCCCTTCACCATGGGTTAAGTGACAGGCTAGACAACTGTTTGAACCTCTATCAACCCAAAGTACAAACCAATGCACATCACTATCGATTTCCAAGTAAACTAGAGCTACTTTTCCATATCGGGTTGAAGGTGTGTGCTTGTGTGCTTTTGCACGATACTGATGATGTCATCATTATCAACCTCAAGATCCTTGTTATTACTATTCTAAGTCATGGAACACAGTCCCATGAAGCTTTTATAACTCAAAGGTTCAGCAATTATTCAAGAGAAAATGAATTGCAAGTAGTTCAACAAGTATGGAAAAATTGAAGGTGCATAATAACATAATTGGGTTCAAGTTATATAACACGCCTCAAGAACAACTTCAAAGCTCCAAGCTCCAAAGCTCCACGTTCCTAAGGTTGAAGATGAACTTCACAACTCCTCTATATGCAAAGAATAACCATGGATAAGCAATTGGTGAAGAAGAAAAGAAAAGAAGATCAAAACCCTAAATTCATGCTTCAATCCAATGTTGAAGATGATCATTGCCTCACCTTAGGGTTAAGTTTTGAGTTCCTTAGCTCCTTGGCCGACACCCCACCACTATGGGGCGATATGAACTTCCTCTTGGCCGACACAACCTTGCTTGTGGCCGATACCCCCTCACTTGTGGCCAAAATCACTTCAATTGGCCGATATCAACTTGCTATGAACAATATCAACATGGTATGGCCGATACACTTGTTATGGCTGATGCCCAAGGCCTATGCACGATACCCTTGTGCCCTTGCACGATATGACAACCCTCTTGCAGGATATGGCACTCACGTGCACGATATGGCACTCATTTGCACGATATGGCACTCAACTGTTCACCCTATTGGCCGATATCACCTTATATGGCCAATTTCACCTACTTGACCGATATGCTTTTGCTATGGGCAATATACAAGGGCCTATGCACGATATGCTTGCTCTCCTGCACGATACAAGAGCCCCATGCACGATACCACAAGGTAGGAGGGTGGTAAGGGTCGAAACATTTCACTTAAGGGTGAAACTAGGGGTATATATACTTGTTGCACATGAAGAAAGATAAAAATGAGGTGTCAACATTTTGAGCTAGTAGGTGCCACGTGTCCATGCATGGGTGACACGTGTACATGCATGAATAAACATTTATCTTGAAATGAAAAACAGTTGAGGATCATTTGGAGATAAATATTCGGCCATTACATATCCTTTTGAATAATATATATTAATTAATTCATCACTTTATGCACAACCCGTCACAATTTTGCTAAGGAAGTTGTAGCCCAACACAACTCACCTCCTTGAGGTGCTTTGCATGATATGTCCTTTGTAAAAAGTTCATAGAACGATATGGGACACCTCCTTGGGCTCCATGGCCGATAGGCACTCATATATAAGGTTTTCAACTTGATACAACTCAAGTTAAGCTTTCAAATTCAACCCTTTTCCTTGGTCATTTCATCACCAAGATTACCATCATTCCCAAATGATTCAAACATGGTGTCTAATTCTTTCTTTCTCCTCTACATGATGATAGGAGGGAGTAGGGACACTCTAGAGGTGGTAATTTGCATATTAACCCCACATTTTGGGTAAATTACAATTTGTACCAAAATTGGTGCACAATGCACTAACATTATTCAAACAAGCTACAACTTGGAATTTAGGATTTCCACAAGCCATCCTTTAACATCATTCTCTCTCTTATTATGCTAGAACACATGAGGTACATTCAACATGTGACATTTTGCAATATAGCCCCTCATCTTGGGTAAATTGCACTTTATGCCCAAACTATCATATAATGCACAAACAGTTTGCAAATAAGCTCAAACTTGAAATTTAAACTCTACAAGAGTCTTAATTACTTTTCAAAAGATTAAAAAAAATTTGTAAACAAGTTACTTAAGCAAAACCTCTAGGGTTAGGCCATAACCCAGGTCAGGGATGTTACAACTATCAACCCCTAACAAGGATTTCGTCCCCGAAATCTCAAGAGAAAAGAGAAGGGTACTTCCTCCTCATCTCTTACTCTAGCTCCCATGTGGCTTCTTCAATGCCACAGTGATGCCATAGAACTTTCACAAGAACTATATATTTCTTTTTCAACTTCTTGATTCCTCTATCAAGAATCATCATTGGACTTTCCACATAGGATATATCCTCGTTTAATTCTACCTCTACAGGTTGCAACACCAACTCTGTATCGGGATGACATTTTCTCAGCATAGATACGTGGAACACTGGATGTAGTTTATATAGCTCAGGTGGAAACTCCAACCTATAAGCTACCTTTCCGATCTGTGCTATCACTGGATAAGGTCCCATAAATCTAGGAGCTAATTTACCCTTTTTCCCAAATCTGAGAACACCTTTCCAAGGAGAGACTTTAAGATACACCCTGTCACCAACTTGGAATTCTAAGGGTCTACGACGCTTGTCAGCATATGACTTCTGTCTATCCTGGGCGGCTTTCAACTGTTGTTGTATTACTTTAATCTTCTTAGTTGTCTGTTGTACTAACTCATGACCCAAAAGTTGGTATTCCCCTGTTTCATACCAGCATAACGGAGATTTACACCGTATACCATATAAGGCTTCATATGGTGCCATATCAATACTAGTCTGGTAACAATTATTGTAGGCAAACTCTATTAAGCTCAAGTGCATGTCCCAACTTCCTACAAACTGAAGAACACATGCTCTAAGCAAATCTTCCAAAGTTTGTATAGTTCTTTTGGATTGCCCATTTGTCTGAGGGTGGAAAGCTGTGCTAAACTTCAACTGAGTACCCAAGGCTTTATGTTGTCGTTCCAAAAAATGACTTGTAAACTGAGGACCTCTATCAGATACAATTGTAGCTGGAACCCCGTATAATCGCACTATCTCATCTATATAGATCTGTGCAAGTTTCTCAGCAGTATAAGTTGTTTTGACAGGAAGAAAATGTGCTGACTTAGTCAACCTATCAACTATCACCCAAATGGAATCATGACTCTTGGCTGTTTTGGGTAAACCAACCACAAAGTCCATGGTCACGTGATCCCATTTCCACTATGGTATAGGTAAAGGTTGCATTGTTCCTGCGGGCTTCTGATGTTCAGCTTTAACCTGCTGACACACTGGACACCGCATAACAAACTCAGCTACATCTTTCTTCAAACCAGGCCACCAATACATATCTTTTAAGTTATGATACATTTTGGTACTCCCTGGATGCATTGCATACATGGACGAATGAGCTTCCTCCGTGACTAGCTTCCTCAAGTCATTAGCATTAGGTACTACCATCCTACCATGGTAACATACTACCTCATCCTCTGACTCATGAAACCCATCCCTTTTCTCACTACCATACTCTGACCTGATCTGTTGAATGACAGTATCATCCTGTTGTGCCTCTTTGATCTGTTGTTTCAGAGTAGGCTTCACTTGCATATCAGCTAACAGTCCAGCTAACAAAGATACTTTAATATGTACATTGTTTTGCCTCAATGAGACAAGCATGTCTCGTTTAAAGCACACTAAAGTGTTCAACTGTGCTTTATCTATGGTTGGCGATGATGATTTTCTACTTAGTGCATCTGCCACTACATTAGCTTTTCCTGGATGATAATCAATTGTACAATCGTAGTCCTTGATTAACTCCATCCAGCGGTGTTGTCTCATATTCAACTCATGTTGTGAGAAGATATACTTTAAGTTCTTATGGTCTGTGAAAATCTAGAATGTTTCTCCATAGAGATAATGTCTCCAGATCTTCAACGCGTGAACCACTGCAGCTAATTCTAGATCATGTGTCGGATAATTCTCCTCATGTTTCTTAAGTTGTTGGGAAGCAAAAGAAACTACATGATTACTCTGCATCAACACACATCCTAGACCATTCTTGGAGGCATCACAGAAAACAATGTATCCCTTTCCCTGCTCAGGTAAAGTTAACACAGGTGCACTGGTCAACCTTTCTTTCAACAACTGGAAAGAATGCTGACACTTGTCATTACAGACAAAAGGAACTTCCTTCCTGGTCAACTTGGTTAGGGGTAAGGCTATAGAACTGAAGTCTTTAATAAACTTTCTTTAATAACCTTCCAGGCCTAAGAAACTGCGAATCTCAGTCGGTGTCTTGGGATGTTCCCACTCTAACATAGATTCCACTTTTTGTGGATCAACACGAATACCTGAAGCAGATATAATGTGTCCAAGAAAAGACACTTCTGACAACCAAAACTCGCACTTGCTAAACTTATCATATAGCTTGTGTTGTCTCAACAAAGTCAAGGCTTGACGAAGGTGTTGTTCATGTTTTTGACTATCTCTACTGTATATCAGGATGTTGTCTATAAAGACTACTACAAACTGATCAAGGAATGGCCGGAAGATTCTATTCATCAGCTCCATGAATGTAGCTGGTGCATTAGTTAGTCCAAATGACATAACTACAAACTCATAATGACCATACCTTGTCCTAAAGGATGACTTAGGTATGTCACTCTCCTTGATACGTAATTGATGATATCCTGACCTTAAATCTATCTTAGAGAATATTGTTGCACCACGCAACTGGTCAAACAGATCATCTATCCTTGGCAAAGGATATTTGTTCTTAATTGTCACCTTGTTGAGATGTCTATAGTCTATGCATAATCTCATAGACCCATTTTTTTTTAACAAAAAGAACCGGAGCACCCCACGGAGAAGTTCTTGGTCCAATCAAACCTTTCTCAAGCAACTCCTGTAACTATTTCTTAAGTTCTTCCATCTCAGCTGGCGCCATCCTATAAGGTGTTTGAGCTATAGGTTGTGTACCCATGATTAGATTAATCTCAAAATCAATCTCTCAGGGTGGAGGAACATCTGGAAGTTCTTTAGGAAACACATCCTCAAACTCCCTAACAACCATAACTCCAGAAAGATTAGGACTCTCTACTCTGGTATCTACCACATGTGCCAAGAATGCAAAGCATCCTTGTCTCATCAACTTTTCTGCTACCATAGATGACACTAGACAGGTTGCAAGAATCTTTCTGTCCCCCTAAAAGACCCATGTATCACCATTGTCTGTGAACATAGCTTGCTTGGAACCACAATCCAAGACAACCTTATACTTTTCTAGGGTGTCCATCCCAAGAATTATGTCAAACCCATGCATCTCAAGTGGTATAAGATCCACCTGAATGTTGTGTTCTAAAAAGGAAAGAACACAGGGAGAACATACCTCCCGCAACACCGCAGATCCGACTAATGAAGTTTCTAATAACAGATTATCCGTTCTACGATTGACATTCATATTGCAGTAATGAATCACTTCTCGAGTGATAAAGGAATGTGTAGCACCCGGATCAATCAAAATAGATACAAAGCAGGATGAAGACATATTAGAATGAAATAATTCCATCTTACCTGTCACGACTCGTGGATTGACCACTGCCTCCGGTTGATTCATAGCATAGAATCTTGCCATTGTTGGTTGCCGACTACACGTCCTATTGTCAGATGCAGATGAACTAGCTTGGGATGCCTGTCCACATCCTCGTGTGCCACTGCTGAACTGTCACCTCTGAGAGCCTTGTTGACTCTGCCTCGGTGGTTGAATCACATTGCTAACTCTCTCAGGACAATCTCTCATCAAATGTCCTGACCTCCCACACAGGAAGCAACTTTGGATTTCCCAATTCGGCCTAGGTGGTCCTGTTACTGACATCGACGCTGAACTATGGGCTCTACTTGGTGGTAGACTACGACCTCTACCCTTGCTGGACATCCACTGTGTCTGAGAACTAAACCTCTATAGTTCTATTGGTGCAGAAAACCTTGGTTTCTTAAAATTTTCGGACCTCTGTCCTTGGAATTGTGTATACACTTTCTTACTGTTGACTTGACGTTTCTCAATCACGGACCTTTCTATCTGCCTAACTGACTCCACCAAGGTGGCAAACCTCTCTCTATTCTCTAGAGCATATACAGGTGTGGTTAAATCAGCGTTCAAGCCCTTCTCAAAATGCCGAATTCTCTCCTCATCTGTAGTGGCCATGTGTGGACAAAACCGTAGAAGCTCCATAAACTTAGCTTCATACTCGCTAATGTTCATTGGTCCTTGCCTTATCCGTTCAAACTGAGAGATTTTCTCATCCAAGTAAGTCTTGGGAAAGTATATACTAACAAACTCTCTTTGGAACTCTCTCCATTCGACCTCAACACCTGGTCATTTTTCTTCCTCAATGGCCCACCAGTGGCCAACACTCCCTTTCAACAGGTATACAACATGCTTAACTTTCTCAGTTTCTGGAATGCTGAGGATTCTAAAGGCTTTTTCCAACTCAGTAAGCCATGAATCTGCGTCTGTTGGGTCAGCTGTACCGGCATACTCGGTGGCTCCCACCCGCCGTAACCGTTCAAAGGTCTTACCAGATCCATGCCCCTCATTGGGAACTGGTGCCCTAGGTGCTGGTGCTGGCATCAGTTCTGCCATATGGGTAACTTTATTCATGAACTGTCCAAACAGATCATGAAAAGATGGGTTTTCTATCGAAGCTTGGTTAAGCTGGGGATTCTCAGGTACTAGCTCCTCTCTAGCCTGATCCCTTGCACCTCTTCCTGGTGCAGCAACACTGCTTTCAGCAGCATGTTCTTCGTGTGATCCAGCCATCTTTAAGCTTTACTTCTTCTCCTATATGAGAAGAAGTCACTATCAGATAAACTGGAAGACACTAGAACATACTCAACGACCTTAATCCTATGTCTCTGTAGACTCAGCGAACCTTAAGCTTTGATACCAAAACTTTGTGACGATCCGACCACAAATCAAATCATCACCAGTAAATAATTGCGGAATTATTATAAGCAGTGGATTAACAAAAATCACTAAAAATTAAAACCATTTGTGAGGAGTTCCATTTCTAGAAAACTCTTAAGAAGAGAACCAAAGTACTGCATACATTAAGGTTCACATTGTTCACACCATGTACCATCTCATCTCGAGGAATATATACAACAGTTGCTTTACCAAACTATACACGAGCAACATAAAACCTCGAGGCATACAAGCCAAAATCTCAGATCGATCATAAAACCACTAAGTACTGACTCCAAGGACCTGAGAGTACAGAGACGACACATAGGACTCATATCTACATGACACGACAGACAGTAACTCAACCTGAGATGTTACTGCTGCTCCTGATGTTGCTGTCCTCCCTCTGCTGTATAGTTCCTACCTCCTCGTCCGCGTCCACCTAAAAATTTGGATCCCACAGGGGTGAGACAATTGTAATTGTCCCAGCGAGAGATATAACTCTCCGCCGACCATATCATTATCACAGTTAAATAGTATAAAACTGAGCAGAGGATTCGTTTACATTAATTAACAAGATTCAAACACTGTTTAAGCAGAATAGAGCAATATCATCTTTTGAAGCATTGCAGTTATATATGATAAAACAATAAATCATCTATTCATTTTAATAAGGAATATGGAGAACATGTATAACATTTATCCATTTAGGATACATTAAGTAATGCAATATCAACCAATGATTTCCGTATTTCATCCTTAAGCAAATATGCTACACGGCTGATTTACATTTTTCAATCACACTTATTCCCTGAGGAGATGAGGTATACCGCTCATACTCCAACCGACCATTGCAAAGTCAAAATTGGTACCATACAAGATCAATGGAAGAGCCGACTTCCAAGACCTCTACCGTCTCGGTCAGTGCGAGACCACAAGCAGGACCATGTCAACTGCTTACATAGCTTTCCAGGGTATACTGGCAACTTCGCTATAGAGCTACAGCGGCGGCTGCACTCCTTCAGCATCGAGAGATTTAATGTTTATCTCACATCGATCCGACATAAATCATCATCGTGAGATTCGTGATACATCCATCCCGATATCTATAATGAAGGATTGAGAGATTTAATGTTTATATCACATCAATTCCTCCATTAGGGCGTACAAATATTTTCTCCCATCACCCCCGCATATTAAAAAATATGCGATCTCCAGGAGATCCCATGGGAAAACCTGTTTCACCATCACCAGCTGCTGACGATGATGGATCTATGGTCAGGGCTCTACATGATAAGATTCCACTTTATTAATTAAGTGCATTACCATATTCTTTTAGCATCAGTCAAGTTTTCAAACATTTATTATGACAAATGCTACAAAGAAAGATGTAATACATGTATCAAGTACTTTTCAAATATTTAAAACATATATAACATTTAGGATCTCAATCCCTTATTTCATTACTGGGAATTCTCATCCCTTGACATTATCATCATCACGATTACCAAATCTGGGTATTCAAACCCTTAGTTCATCACAGAACACAGTTACCACTTACTAGGTAACTAATACCCCTGGGTCATCTGACTAAGGTATACATGATACTTGTTACACAAGCATCTCACATGGCTCACAAGGCCCATTAAATATCTTTATCAAATAAACATCATAGCTCATACCTGGCTATACTCATCATCTCATGATACCTGCATGGTTAGTATACATGATAACAACCATCTTAATTACATATCAACACCATGCAAAACAAGGGTAACACCACTATTCCCTTATTAGGGTTAGGGTTTCCCATTCTTTATTGATTAGGGTTTCAAGATCACATTATCAAGGAACAAATCCTAATTCATACTTTTCACATATTAGAAACATTAATAAATGCACATTACATGTTTGGTTCACAAGTATGAGTTTCTCTCTCATCCTCTCTAGGATGTTGATCACTTCACACTTTATTAAGTTGACTCAACCTTTCCTTCAAGGTACATTAGCCTACTTAATCATTAATCATTAAACTCCATACTACTCAATGTATGACTTGATATAAAACACTCCATGTGTTTCTCCATCAAGTATATTACAATTTAAATTACTTCCACACCATATCATTTTAGAAGTGTATGCCTACTTACTTAGCCCATATCGGGTTAAAGGTGTGTGGTTGAGTGCTTGACTTCTTCAAACCTTTATGGCCACGACCTTCCCTTCACCATGGGTTAAGTGACAGGCTAGACAACTGTTTGAACCTCTATCAACCCAAAGTACAAACCAATGCACATCACTATCGATTTCCAAGTAAACTAGAGCTACTTTTCCATATCGGGTTGAAGGTGTGTGCTTGTGTGCTTTTGCACGATACTGATGATGTCATCATTATCAACCTCAAGATCCTTGTTATTACTATTCTAAGTCATGGAACACAGTCCCATGAAGCTTTTATAACTCAAAGGTTCAGCAATTATTCAAGAGAAAATGAATTGCAAGTAGTTCAACAAGTATGGAAAAATTGAAGGTGCATAATAACATAATTGGGTTCAAGTTATATAACACGCCTCAAGAACAACTTCAAAGCTCCAAGCTCCAAAGCTCCACGTTCCTAAGGTTGAAGATGAACTTCACAACTCCTCTATATGCAAAGAATAACCATGGATAAGCAATTGGTGAAGAAGAAAAGAAAAGAAGATCAAAACCCTAAATTCATGCTTCAATCCAATGTTGAAGATGATCATTGCCTCACCTTAGGGTTAAGTTTTGAGTTCCTTAGCTCCTTGGCCGACACCCCACCACTATGGGGCGATATGAACTTCCTCTTGGCCGACACAACCTTGCTTGTGGCCGATACCCCCTCACTTGTGGCCAAAATCACTTCAATTGGCCGATATCAACTTGCTATGAACAATATCAACATGGTATGGCCGATACACTTGTTATGGCTGATGCCCAAGGCCTATGCACGATACCCTTGTGCCCTTGCACGATATGACAACCCTCTTGCAGGATATGGCACTCACGTGCACGATATGGCACTCATTTGCACGATATGGCACTCAACTGTTCACCCTATTGGCCGATATCACCTTATATGGCCAATTTCACCTACTTGACCGATATGCTTTTGCTATGGGCAATATACAAGGGCCTATGCACGATATGCTTGCTCTCCTGCACGATACAAGAGCCCCATGCACGATACCACAAGGTAGGAGGGTGGTAAGGGTCGAAACATTTCACTTAAGGGTGAAACTAGGGGTATATATACTTGTTGCACATGAAGAAAGATAAAAATGAGGTGTCAACATTTTGAGCTAGTAGGTGCCACGTGTCCATGCATGGGTGACACGTGTACATGCATGAATAAACATTTATCTTGAAATGAAAAACAGTTGAGGATCATTTGGAGATAAATATTCGGCCATTACATATCCTTTTGAATAATATATATTAATTAATTCATCACTTTATGCACAACCCGTCACAATTTTGCTAAGGAAGTTGTAGCCCAACACAACTCACCTCCTTGAGGTGCTTTGCATGATATGTCCTTTGTAAAAAGTTCATAGAACGATATGGGACACCTCCTTGGGCTCCATGGCCGATAGGCACTCATATATAAGGTTTTCAACTTGATACAACTCAAGTTAAGCTTTCAAATTCAACCCTTTTCCTTGGTCATTTCATCACCAAGATTACCATCATTCCCAAATGATTCAAACATGGTGTCTAATTCTTTCTTTCTCCTCTACATGATGATAGGAGGGAGTAGGGACACTCTAGAGGTGGTAATTTGCATATTAACCCCACATTTTGGGTAAATTACAATTTGTACCAAAATTGGTGCACAATGCACTAACATTATTCAAACAAGCTACAACTTGGAATTTAGGATTTCCACAAGCCATCCTTTAACATCATTCTCTCTCTTATTATGCTAGAACACATGAGGTACATTCAACATGTGACATTTTGCAATATAGCCCCTCATCTTGGGTAAATTGCACTTTATGCCCAAACTATCATATAATGCACAAACAGTTTGCAAATAAGCTCAAACTTGAAATTTAAACTCTACAAGAGTCTTAATTACTTTTCAAAAGATTAAAAATTTTTGTAAACAAGTTACTTAAGCAAAACCTCTAGGGTTAGGCCATAACCCAGGTCAGGGATGTTACAACTATCAACCCCTAACAAGGATTTCGTCCCCGAAATCTCAAGAGAAAAGAGAAGGGTACTTCCTCCTCATCTCTTACTCTAGCTCCCATGTGGCTTCTTCAATGCCACAGTGATGCCATAGAACTTTCACAAGAACTATATATTTCTTTTTCAACTTCTTGATTCCTCTATCAAGAATCATCATTGGACCTTCCACATAGGATATATCCTCGTTTAATTCTACCTCTACAGGTTGCAACACCAACTCTGTATCGGGATGACATTTTCTCAGCATAGATACGTGGAACACTGGATGTAGTTTATATAGCTCAGGTGGAAACTCCAACCTATAAGCTACCTTTCCGATCTGTGCTATCACTGGATAAGGTCCCATAAATCTAGGAGCTAATTTACCCTTTTTCCCAAATCTGAGAACACCTTTCCAAGGAGAGACTTTAAGATACACCCTGTCACCAACTTGGAATTCTAAGGGTCTACGACGCTTGTCAGCATATGACTTCTGTCTATCCTGGGCGGCTTTCAACTGTTGTTGTATTACTTTAATCTTCTTAGTTGTCTGTTGTACTAACTCATGACCCAAAAGTTGGTATTCCCCTGTTTCATACCAGCATAACGGAGATTTACACCGTATACCATATAAGGCTTCATATGGTGCCATATCAATACTAGTCTGGTAACAATTATTGTAGGCAAACTCTATTAAGCTCAAGTGCATGTCCCAACTTCCTACAAACTGAAGAACACATGCTCTAAGCAAATCTTCCAAAGTTTGTATAGTTCTTTTGGATTGCCCATGTGTCTGAGGGTGGAAAGCTGTGCTAAACTTCAACTGAGTACCCAAGGCTTTATGTTGTCATTCCAAAAAATGACTTGTAAACTGAGGACCTCTATCAGATACAATTGTAGCTGGAACCCCGTATAATCGCACTATCTCATCTATATAGATCTGTGCAAGTTTCTCAGCAGTATAAGTTGTTTTGACAGGAAGAAAATGTGCTGACTTAGTCAACCTATCAACTATCACCCAAATGGAATCATGACTCTTGGCTGTTCTGGGTAAACCAACCACAAAGTCCATGGTCACGTGATCCCATTTCCACTATGGTATAGGTAAAGGTTGCATTGTTCCTGCGGGCTTCTGATGTTCAGCTTTAACCTGCTGACACACTGGACACCGCATAACAAACTCAGCTACATCTTTCTTCAAACCAGGCCACCAATACATATCTTTTAAGTTATGATACATTTTGGTACTCCCTGGATGCATTGCATACATGGACGAATGAGCTTCCTCCGTGACTAGCTTCCTCAAGTCATTAGCATTAGGTACTACCATCCTACCATGGTAACATGCCATACTCTGACCTGATCTGCTGAATCACAGTATCATCCTGTTGTGATTCTTTGATCTGTTGTTTCAGAGTAGGCTTCACTTGCATCTCAGCTAACAGTCCAACTAACAAAGATACTTTAAGATGTACATTGTTTTGCCTCAATGAGACAAGCATGTCTCATTTAAAGCACACTAAAGTGTTCAACTGTGCTTTATCTATGGTTGGCGATGATGATTTTCTACTTAGTGCATCTGCCACTACATTAGCTTTTCCTGAATGATAATCAATTGTACAATCGTAGTCCTTGATTAACTCCATCCAGCGGCGTTGTCTCATATTCAACTCGTGTTGTGAGAAGATATACTTTAAGTTCTTATGGTCTTTGAAAATCTGGAATGTTTCTCCATAGAGATAATGTCTCCAGATCTTCAACGCGTGAACCACTGCAGCTAATTCTAGATCATGTGTCGGATAATTCTCCTCGTGTTTCTTAAGTTGTCGGGAAGCAAAAGAAACTACATGATTACTCTGCATCAACACACATCCTAGACCATTCTTGGAGGCATCACAGAAAACAATGTATCCCTTTCCCTGCTCAGGTAAAGTTAACACAGGTGCACTGGTCAACCTTTCTTTCAACAACTGGAAAGAATGCTGACACTTGTCATTCCAGAAAAAAGGAACTTCCTTCCTGGTCAACTTGGTTAGGGGTAAGGCTATAGAACTGAAGTCTTTAATAAACTTTCTATAATAACCTGCCAGGCCTAAGAAACTGTGAATCTCAGTCGGTGTCTTGGGCTGTTCCCACTCTAACACAGATTCCACTTTCTGTGGATCAAGACGAATACCTGAAGCAGATATAATGTGTCCAAGAAAAGACACTTCTGACAACCAAAACTCGCACTTGCTAAACTTAGCATATAGCTTGTGTTGTCTCAACAAAGTCAAGGCTTGACAAAGGTGTTGTTCATGTTTTTGACTATCTCTACTGTATATCAGGATGTCGTCTATAAAGACTACTACAAACTGATCAAGGAATGGCCGGAAGATTCTATTCATAAGCTCCATGAATGCAGCTGGTGCATTAGTTAGTCCAAATGACATAACTACAAACTCATAATGACCATACCTTATCCTAAAGGCTAACTTAGGTATGTCACTCTCCTTGATACGTAATTGATGATATCCTGACCTTAAATCTATCTTAGAGAATATTGTTGCACCACGCAACTGGTCAAACAGATCATCTATCCTTGGCAAAGGATATTTGTTCTTAATTGTCACCTTGTTGAGCTGTCTATAGTCTATGCATAATCTCATAGACCCATCTTTCTTTTTAACAAAAAGAACCGGAGCACCCCACGTAGAAGTACTTGGTCGAATCAAACCTCTCTGAAGCAACTCCTGTAATTGTTTCTTAAGTTCTGCCATCTCAGCTGGCGCCATCCTATAAGGTGTTTGAGCTATAGGTTGTGTACCGGGGATTAGATTAATCTCAAAATCAACCTCTCGGGGTGGAGGAACATCTGGAAGTTCTTCAGGAAACACATCCTCAAACTCCCTAACAACTGGAACTCCAGAAAGATTAGGACTCTCTACTATGGTATCTACCACATGTGCCAAGAATGCAAAGCATCCTTGTCTCATCAACGTTTCTGCTACCATAGATGACACTAGACAGGTTGGAAGAATCTTTCTGTCCCCCTAAAAGACCCATGTATCACTATTGTCTGTGAACATAGCTTGCTTGGAACCGCAATCCAAGATAACCTTATACTTTTCTAGGGTGTCCATCCCAAGAATTATGTCAAACCCATGCATCTCAAGTGGTATAAGAACCACCTGAATGTTGTGTTCTAAAAAGGAAAGAACACAGGGAGAACATACCTCCCGCAACACCGTAGATCCGACTAATGGAGTTTCTAATAATAGATTATCCATTCTACGATTGACAGTCATATTGCAGTAATGAATCACTTCTCGAGTGATAAAGGAATGTGTAGCACCCGGATCAATCAAAACAGATTCAAAGCAGGATGAAGACATATCAGAATGAAATAATTCCATCTGACCTATCACGACTCGTGGATTGACCACTGCCTCCGGTTGATTCATAGCATAGAATCTTGCCATTGTTGGTTGCCGACTACGCGTCCTATTGTCAGATGCAGATGATCCAGCTTGGGATGCCTGTCCACGTCCTCGTGTGCCACTGCTGAACTGTCACCTCTGAGAGTCTTGTTGACTCTGCCTCGGTGGTTGAATCACATTGCTAACTCTCTCAGGACAATCTCTCATCAAATGTCCTGACCTCCCACACAGGAAGCAGCTTTGGATTGACCAATTCGGCCTAGGTGGTCCTATTACTGACATCGACGCTGAACTATGGGCTCTACTTGGTGGTAGACTACGACCTCTACCCTTGCTGGACATCCACTGTGTCTGAGCACTAAACCTCTGTGGTGCTATTGGTGCAGAAAACCTTGGTTTCTTAAAATTTTCGGACCTCTGTCCTTGGAATTGTGTATACACTTTCTTACTGTTGGCTTGACGTTTCTCAATCACGGACCTTTCTATCCGCCTAACTGACTCCACAAAGGTGGAAAACCTCTCTCTATTCTCTACATCAGATACATGTGTGGTTAAATCAGCATTCAAACCCTTCTCAAAATTCTGAATTCTCTCCTCATCTGTAGTGGCCATGTGTGGACAAAACCGTAGAAGCTCCATAAACTTAGCTTCATACTCGCTAATGTTCATTGGTCCTTGCCTTATCCGTTCAAACTGAGAGATTTTCTCATCCAAATAAGTCTTGGGAAAGTATCTACTAACAAACTCTCTTCGGAACTCTCTCTGTAAAGAAGTGAAACCACTTCCTTACCAAAAATTTGAACAATAAAACCTCCAATCCAAACACACTCAGAAGGTATGTTGGAGTGGGTGTAAAATTTTCAAATCTTTATATAATGGTAATCAAAAGACCAATGTATAGCAGCGGAAGAAAATATTTGACTATTCAATTATAAAACAAAGGGTTATAAACTTACATCATAAGGATCCATGTAGAGGAAATCTAAACCACCTCAAGATTGTCTCCAAGCTTTATCAACTCAAGCTAAGGCTAGGTCATCATGTCAAGCCATCCATGTCCTTCACCTAGGGTTGGAAGCATACCCCAGCAAAAGAGAAACAAAAGGAAACATCAGCAAAAGTTGGTATGTGCATACTAAAAAGAAAACTTTGAGCAAGATAAGGATATAGGGACATCAAAATATTCAAGGCTTCCCAAGCAAGAGATAAGTATCACCCAAAAGGGTATCAAGTGAATAAGATCACAACAAAAGGGAATACTTGCCATAACCAACAAATAATAAGAATGTGCTATCAATATAAACATCCACTACCATGGTGGAAAACAAAGCACATATCATCATCGACCTGCATGCATGTGAGATAAGCATAACACTAGAACAATATAAATAACAATTGGCGGCCAAGCACACACTTGAACCTGATAGAGAAAGGAATACTGCCAATCTCCCAATATATATAATTTGAGCATGGATTACTGCCACACTCGATTTACAGAGGAATGGTATACTGCCACCCTCCAAATAAACAATAGGGGAATACTGCCCCAAAACCAATGTAATTACACTACTCTAGTGCTACTGAATCACATTGCATGTATAATGTAGAGGCAAGTAGAAAAGTATAGTCAGAATAAACAAGGTTGCCATCACACAATGGACAACTCAAACATATGAACAAATCCACTTCAAAGTGGGCATATATCAACAAGTAAACTTCCACATAATAGTGGACATATAATATCAAAAGTCCAACTTGCACCAAGGCAATAAGATAAGATTCCAAGAGAATATCTATGATCACAAGATCAATAATAAAATAAGATACTTCACATGAAGCATGATTTCAAAACATTAGACAATAGTGTAGGTTAAAGTCAAGAGATTGATAAGATAGGTTAATTGCTCAGCATTGAGTAATAGGGGATACAACATACCTCAACAACAGATTCAAACAGATTTCTAGGTCCAAGCCTAGGCTTCCAAAGCACCTATTAGAATATATGTGAAATTAGGGTTAGGTTTTATATTGATTTCATAAACCCTAAAAACACCTTTTTATTAATATAGGAATTAGGTTTCCAAAACTATTTCATATTTTAGATTATATTTTCCTGAGTTCAAAACATATTTTATTATATTTTTCTGACTTATAAATTATTAGTTATGATTTATACAAGTTATTATCTTATTTAATTAGATCCATTAAAAACACATGTTTAAAACATCAGATTCATATGATCAAACCAATTCCATTAGAAAGCCCTTACTTTTCTGAATCCAACGACTATTTATTTATATATTTCTGATCAGTAAATTATTAGTTATGGATTTTATATAATCAACCAATCGGAGAGCAGAGAAATTCCACGTCAGCGTTTATCAAACAAGAGACTGAGAGAGAGGATGGGAGTGCTGAGTTGGCCCAATCAGGACTGGACAGGTCACCGCATCAACCCTCAGCCTTGACTCACCCAAGCAGAGAAGAAGGAGGCGAAAAGATAGTTTTGCCCTCCGTGGAAAAACAAAACAAAAGACCAACAGAGGGGCAAACGAGTACATGACCTACAAGCCGTCTTCTACCCAAGCCGTGCCATGGCTGCGGATGGGTAGAGAGCTGCACAAAACCCAGATTTGGGGAAAGTTGCTATACCTCCAATTGTAAGTCACGGAGGAGCATAGAGCTCCGCATCTCCATGGCAAAATTGCACAGACGATCTCCAAGACTTTCCCAGGCCTGCCGATGGCCAAGGTGCCAACCTCCGACCGGAGCGCCTGCGGCAAGAAGACCAGAGCGGGGATGACGGCCTAAAGCCTGACAAGGCCAGAATTGAGGTGAGAAACATGCATCCGAGACCACACCGGATATCAGGGGCCAATCCCTCTTGGTCCGAGATCCAAGATGGGCGAGAAGAGGGGAAAGCAGAGGAAAATGAGTGAAAACAGGGGAAGAAGAAGATAGCTTTGCAAAGAGGTGAAAAAGACAGAAACCCATATATATATAGGATGCTTGATTGCGGGAAGAGGAAGGTGAGGGAGAAGGATTCCGGGGTAAAGAAAGAAGGTAGGTGGAGGGAAAAGAGAACGATCGGAGAAGGAAAGGGAACCTCTGCGCCAGGAAGCCAGAAGAAAGCGGAAGGTAGGGGATAAAACAGAAACTGATAGATCAAAATCCAATGGCCCAAGATGGGCCCGTGATAAGGCAAGTAGAAAAAAAACTCGCGTGACCAAAAAATCGACAAACACTTATTCAAACCAAAATCGATTAAAGTGAAACATTCACATTATTTCCTATTTCTTTCTTTCTTCAATTAAGGATTCATACATTATCCAAATTAAGACAAATTTTGCACACGGCCAATAAAGGCATGTAGATTCCGATTATGCACTTAGTTTTGCCTTTTGGAAACTTTTAATGTGTCAAATAAATAAATTACTATTTTCTCTTTCCTCCTTTATTAATGGTATTAGGATTATCCAAATTTTATGAAACTTGACACACAAGTCATAATTAATGTGTTGAATACGAATTTTCCATCAATTTTACATATTGGATATATTTGCATATTTATTTAATATCTTGAAGATTTTACACACTTTCTCTCTCCTGATTTTACCTTTTAAGAAAACTTTCTCCAAATTGGATGAAAATTCACCCAGAGGCTATATTTATTATGTAGATCACGAATCTAAGATTATTTTCCTCTTTTGGAGTCAATTATTATATTTATTTATTAATGACACCTTTTAGGCAATTTCTCTCTCTTAATATTACCATATTATTTCAAGGTTGTCCAAACTAAATGAAAATTGACATGTAAGCTTATTTTAATGTGTTGATTACGAATTTGAAGTATATTATTTAATTTGAGGCTTTATTACATGGATTACATCATATGGCCCATTAGAGGCCCATTAACCATATTATGCATCCAATTAAGTTATTTATCATCTTATTATCACCAAATAAATTATATGACATATTAGATTACATTATTCATGCATTAGATTATTTGATCACTCTATCCTCAAACTTGTTTGGCTAAGTCCAAAAGGTTAAACTTCTAGGGTAGGGTTTGAGATCTAGTATGTTACAACACTCCACCCCTTAAAAAGGATTTCGTCCTCGAAATCTATAGATTCAAACATCAACAACTAACTACTCTCCACCCCTTAAAGGGTTCAACCTAATAAGTCAAACTAAACAACTTTTTAGAGCTACCCACATCTCTTAGTTTTGAAAGTTCTAGATACTTTTATTATTTATGTATCCAACTATAGTCACCATCTAGGGCTAAATTTTTAGGTCCTTGTGTCTCTAACCTATCAACCCTACATGAACATCCAAAAGTCATAGGGTAGGTCAACTACACCATTATAACATTCCTAGTCATAAAACTAGGGTTAGATTCTATACAAACTATAGTTCTCTTAATTGTGACTTAGCTCAAGAAAACATCGATAAATCTGAGAAAACCTTTGTACATATAGTAGTATAATTGAAAATAATTTGTTGTGAAAAACTTTTACGATTGAAAACTGAAATTTAGGGCCCAAAATCAAAGCAAAAAACCAAGTCACAATATTTCCATATTTAGATCTCCTAACATATTCTCATCCTCAAAACCAACCTTATTGCATACAAAGATCATCATTGAAAAATTCTATAGTCAACATCTCACTTAAAGCTATCTAGAAAAGTCAAGGGTTCTAAAGGGAGACAAAATTGAAATAGTCGATTCCGACTACCATGGGCTCTGATACCATGCTGTAAAGAAGTGAAACCACTTCCTTACTAAAAATTTGAACAATAAAACCTCCAATCCAAACACACTCAGAAGGTATGTTGGAGTGGGTGTAAAATTTTCAAATCTTTATATAATGGTAATCAAAAGACCAATGTATAGCAGCGGAAAAAAATATTTGACTATTCAATTATAAAACAAAGGGTTATAAACTTACATCATAAGGATCCATGTAGAGGAAATCTAAACCACCTCAAGATTGTCTCCAAGCTTTATCAACTCAAGCTAAGGCTAGGTCATCATGTCAAGCCATCCATGTCCTTCACCTAGGGTTGGAAGCATACCCCAGCAAAAGAGAAACAAAAGGAAACATCAGCAAAAGCTGGTATGTGCATACTAAAAAGAAAACTTTGAGCAAGATAAGGATATAGGGACATCAAAATATTCAAGGCTTCCCAAGTAAGAGATAAGTATCACCCAAAAGGGTATCAAGTGAATAAGATCACAACAAAAGGGAATACTTGCCATAACCAACAAATAATAAGAATGTGCTATCAATATAAACATCCACTACCATGGTGGAAAACAAAGCACATATCATCATCGACCTGCATGCATGTGAGATAAGCATAACACTAGAACAATATAAATAACAATTGGCGGCCAAGCACACACTTGAACCTGATACAGAAAGGAATACTTCCAATCTCCCAATATATATAATTTGAGCATGGATTACTGCCACACTCGATTTACAGAGGAATGGTATACTGCCACCCTCCAAATAAACAAGAGGGGAATACTGCCCCAAAACCAATGTAATTACACTACTCTAGTGCTACTGAATCACATTGCATGTATAATGTAGAGGCAAGTAGAAAAGTATAGTCAGAATAAACAAGGTTGCCATCACACAATGGACAACTCAAACATATGAACAAATCCACTTCAAAGTGGGCATATATCAACAAGTAAACTTTCACATAACAGTGGACATATAATATCAAAAGTCCAACTTGCACCAAGGCAATAAGATAAGATTCCAAGAGAATATCTATGATCACAAGATCAATAATAAAATAAGATACTTCACATGAAGCATGATTTCAAAACATTAGACAATAGTGTAGGTTAAAGTCAAGAGATTGATAAGATAGGTTAATTGCCCAACATTGAGTAATAGGGGATACAACATACCTCAATAATAGATTCAAACAGATCCGAAGCCACTTCTAGGTCCAAGCCTAGGCTTCCAAAGCACCTATTAGAATATATGTGAAATTAGGGTTAGGTTTTATATTGATTTCATAAACCCTAAAAACACCTTTTTATTAATATAGGAATTAGGTTTCCAAAACTATTTCATATTTTAGATTATATTTTCCTGAGTTCAAAACATATTTTATTATATTTTTCTGACTTATAAATTATTAGTTATGATTTATACAAGTTATTATATTATTTAATTAGATCCATTAAAAACACATGTTTAAAACATCAGATTCATATGATAAAACGAATTCCATTAGAAAGCCCTTACTTTTCTGAATCCAACGACTATTTATTTATATATTTCTGATCAGTAAATTATTAGTTATGGATTTTATATAATCAACCAATCGGAGAGCAGAGAAATTCCACGTCAGTGTTTATCAAACAAGAGATTGAGAGAGAGGATGGGAGTGCTGAGTTGGCCCAATCAGGACTGGACAGGTCACCGCATCAACCCTCAGCCTTGACTCACCCAAGCAGAGAAGAAGGAGGCGAAAAGACAGTTTTGCCCTCCGTGGAAAAACAAAACAAAAGACCAACAGAGGGGCAAACGAGTACATGACCTACAAGCCGTCTTCTACCCAAGCCGTGCCATGGCTGCGGATGGGTAGAGAGCTGCACAAAACCCAGATTTGGGGAAAGTTGCTATACCTCCAATTGTAAGCCGCGGAGGAGCATAGAGCTCCGCATCTCCATGGCGAAATTGCACAGACGATCTCCAAGACTTGCCCAGGCCTGCCGATGGCCGAGGTGCCAACCTCCGACCGGAGCGCCTGTGGCAAGAAGACCAGAGCGGGGATGACGGCCTAAAGCCTGACAAGGCCGGAATTGAGGTGAGAAACATGCATCCGAGACCACACCGGATATCAGGGGCCAATCCCTCTTGGTCCGAGATCCAAGATGGGCGAGAAGAGGGGAAAGCAGAGGAAAATGAGTGAAAACAGGGGAAGAAGAAGATAGCTTTGCAAAGAGGTGAAAAAGACAGAAACCCATATATATATAGGATGCTTGATTGCAGGAAGAGAAGAGGAAGGTGAGGGAGAAGGATTCCGGGGTAAAGAAAGAAGGTAGGTGGAGGGAAAAGAGAACGATCGGAGAAGGAAAGGGAACCTGTGCGCCAGGAAGCCAGAAGAAAGCGGAAGGTAGGGGATAAAACAGAAACCGATAGATCAAAATCCAATGGCCCAAGATGGGCCCGTGATAAGGCAAGTAGAAAAAAAACTCGCGTGACCAAAAAATCGACAAACACTTATTCAAACCAAAATCGATTAAAGTGAAACATTCACATTATTTCCTATTTCTTTCTTTCTTCAATTAAGGATTCATACATTATCCAAATTAAGACAAATTTTGCACAGAGGCCAATAAAGGCATGTAGATTCTGATTATGCACTTAGTTTTGCCTTTTGGAAACTTTTAATGTGTCAAATAAATAAATTACTATTTTCTCTTTCCTCCTTTATTAATGGTATTAGGATTATCCAAATTTTATGAAACTTGACACACAAGTCATAATTAATGTGTTGAATACGAATTTTCCATAAATTTTACATATTGGATATATTTGCATATTTATTTAATATCTTGAAGATTTTACACACTTTCTCTCTCCTGATTTTACCTTTTAAGAAAACTTTCTCCAAATTGGATGAAAATTCACCCAGAGGCTATATTTATTATGTAGATCACGAATCTAATATTATTTTCCTCTTTTGGAGTCAATTATTATATTTATTTATTAATGACACCTTTTAGGCAATTTCTCTCTCTTAATATTACCATATTATTTCAAGGTTGTCCAAACTAAATGAAAATTGACATGTAAGCTTATTTTAATGTGTTGATTACGAATTTGAAGTATATTATTTAATTTTGAGGCTTTATTACATGGATTACATCATATGGCCCATTAGAGGCCCATTAACCATATTATGCATCCAATTAAGTTATTTATCATCTTATTATCACCAAATAAATTATATGACATATTAGATTACATTATTCATGCATTAGATTATTTGATCACTCTATCCTCAACCTTGTTTGGCTAAGTCCAAAAGGTTAAACTTCTAGGGTAGGGTTTGAGATCTGGTATGTTACATCACTCCACCCCTTAAAAAGGATTTCGTCCTCGAAATCTATAGATTCAAACATCAACAACTAACTACTCTCCACCCCTTAAAGGGTTCAACCTAATAAGTCAAACTAAACAACTTTTTAGAGCTACCCACATCTCTTAGTTTTGAAAGTTCTAGATACTTTTATTATTTATGTATCCAACTATAGTCACCATCTAGGGCTAAATTTTTAGGTCCTTGTGTCTCTAACCTATCAACCCTACATGAACATCCAAAAGTCATAGGGTAGGTCAACTACACCATTATAACATTCCTAGTCATAAAACTAGGGTTAGATTCTATACAAACTATAGTTCTCTTAATTGTGACTTAGCTCAAGAAAACATCGATAAATCTGAGAAAACTTTTGTACATATAGTAGTATAATTGAAAATAATTTGTTGTGAAAAACTTTTACGATTGAAAACTGAAATTTAGGGCCCAAAATCAAAGCGAAAAACCAAGTCACAATATTTCCATATTTAGATCTCCTAACATATTCTCATCCTCAAAACCAACCTTATTGCATACAAAGATCATCATTGAAAAATTCTATGGTCAACATCTCACTTAAAGCTATCTAGAAAAGTCAAGGGTTCTAAAGGGAGACAAAATTGAAATAGTCGATTCCGAATACCATGGGCTCTGATACCATGCTGTAAAGAAGTGAAACCACTTCCTTACTAAAAATTTGAACAATAAAACCTCCAATCCAAACACACTCAGAAGGTATGTTGGAGTGGGTGTAAAATTTTCAAATCTTTATATAATGGTAATCAAAAGACCAATGTATAGCAGCGGAAGAAAATATTTGACTATTCAATTATAAAACAAAGGGTTATAAACTTACATCATAAGGATCCATGTAGAGGAAATCTAAACCACCTCAAGATTGTCTCCAAGCTTTATCAACTCAAGCTAAGGCTAGGTCATCATGTCAAGCCATCCATGTCCTTCACCTAGGGTTGGAAGCATACCCCAGCAAAAGAGAAACAAAAGGAAACATCAGCAAAAGCTGGTATGTGCATACTAAAAAGAAAACTTTGAGCAAGATAAGGATATAGGGACATCAAAATATTCAAGGCTTCCCAAGCAAGAGATAAGTATCACCCAAAAGGGTATCAAGTGAATAAGATCACAACAAAAGGGAATACTTGCCATAACCAACAAATAATAAGAATGTGCTATCAATATAAACATCCACTACCATGGTGGAAAACAAAGCACATATCATCATCGACCTGCATGCATGTGAGATAAGCATAACACTAGAACAATATAAATAACAATTGGCGGCCAAGCACACACTTGAACCTGATAGAGAAAGGAATACTTCCAATCTCCCAATATATATAATTTGAGCATGGATTACTGCCACACTCGATTTACAGAGGAATGGTATACTGCCACCCTCCAAATAAACAATAGGGGAATACTGCCCCAAAACCAATGTAATTACACTACTCTAGTGCTACTGAATCACATTGCATGTATAATGTAGAGGCAAGTAGAAAAGTATAGTCAGAATAAACAAGGTTGCCATCACACAATGGACAACTCAAACATATGAACAAATCCACTTCAAAGTGGGCATATATCAACAAGTAAACTTCCACATAACAGTGGACATATAATATCAAAAGTCCAACTTGCACCAAGGCAATAAGATAAGATTCCAAGAGAATATCTATGATCACAAGATCAATAATAAAATAAGATACTTCACATGAAGCATGATTTCAAAACATTAGACAATAGTGTAGGTTAAAGTCAAGAGATTGATAAGATAGGTTAATTGCTCAACATTGAGTAATAGGGGATACAACATACCTCAACAACAGATTCAAACAGATCCGAAGCCACTTCTAGGTCCAAGCCTAGGCTTCCAAAGCACCTATTAGAATATATGTGAAATTAGGGTTAGGTTTTATATTGATTTCATAAACCCTAAAAACACCTTTTTATTAATATAGGAATTAGGTTTCCAAAACTATTTCATATTTTAGATTATATTTTCCTGAGTTCAAAACATATTTTATTATATTTTTCTGACTTATAAATTATTAGTTATGATTTATACAAGTTATTATCTTATTTAATTAGATCCATTAAAAACACATGTTTAAAACATCAGATTCATATGATAAAACCAATTCCATTAGAAATCCCTTACTTTTCTGAATCCAACGACTATTTATTTATATTTTTCTGATCAGTAAATTATTAGTTATGGATTTTATATAATCAACCAATCGGAGAGCAGAGAAATTCCACGTCAGCGTTTATCAAACAAGAGACTGATAGAGAGGATGGGAGTGCTGAGTTGGCCCAATCAGGGCTGGACAGGTCACCGCGTCAACCCTCAGCCTTGACTCGCCCAAGCAGAGAAGAAGGAGGCGAAAAGATAGTTTTGCCCTCCGTGGAAAAACAAAACAAAAGACCAACAGAGGGGAAAACGAGTACATGACCTACAAGCCATCTTCTACCCAAGCCGTGCCATGGCTGTGACTGGGTAGAGAGCTGCGCAAAACCCAGATTTGGGGAAAGTTGGTATACCTCCAATTGTAAGTCGCGGAGGAGCATAGAGCTCCGCATCTCCATGGCAAAATTGCACAGACGATCTCCAAGACTTGCCCAGGCCTGCCGATGGCCGAGGTGCCAACCTCCGACCGGAGCACCTGCGGCAAGAAGACCAGAGCGGGGATGACGGCCTAAAGCCTGACAAGGTCGGAATTGAGGTGAGAAACATGCATCCAAGACCACACCGGATATCAGGGGCCAATCCCTCTTGGTTCGAGATCCAAGATGGGCGAGAAGAGGGGAAAGCAGAGGAAAATGAGTGAAAATAGGGGAAGAAGAAGATAGCTTTGCAAAGAGGTGAAAAAGACGGAAACCCATATATATATAGGATGCTTGATTGTGGGAAGAGAAGAGGAAGGTGAGGGAGAAGGATTCCGGGGTAAAGAAAGAAGGTAGGTGGAGGGAAAAGAGAAGGATCGGAGAAGGAAAGGGAACCTGTGCGCCGGGAAGCCAGAAGAAAGCGGAAGGTAGGGGATAAAACAGAAACCAATAGATCAAAATCCAAAGGCCCAAGATGGGCCCGTGATAAGGCAAGTAGAAAAAAAACTCGCGTGATCAAAAAATCGACAAACACTTATTCAAACCAAAATCGATTAAAGTGAAACATTCACATTATTTCCTATTTCTTTCTTTCTTCAATTAAGGATTCATACATTATCCAAATTAAGCCAAATTTTGCACAGAGGCCAATAAAGGCATGTAGATTCTGATTATGCACTTAGTTTTGCCTTTTGGAAACTTTTAATGTGTCAAATAAATAAATTACTATTTTCTCTTTCCTCCTTTATTAATGGTATTAGGATTATCCAAATTTTATGAAACTTGACACACAAGTCATAATTAATGTGTTGAATACGAATTTTCCATCAATTTTACATATTGGATATATTTGCATATTTATTTAATATCTTGAAGATTTTACACACTTTCTCTCTCCTGATTTTACCTTTTAAGAAAACTTTCTCCAAATTGGATGAAAATTCACCCAGAGGCTATATTTATTATGTAGATCACGAATCTAAGATTATTTTCCTCTTTTGGAGTCAATTATTATATTTATTTATTAATGACACCTTTTAGGCAATTTCTCTCTTAATATTACCATATTATTTCAAGGTTGTCCAAACTAAATGAAAATTGACATGTAAGCTTATTTTAATGTGTTGATTACGAATTTGAAGTATATTATTTAATTTGAGGCTTTATTACATGGATTACATCATATGGCCCATTAGAGGCCCATTAACCATATTATGCATCCAATTAAGTTATTTATCATCTTATTATCACCAAATGAATTATATGACATATTAGATTACATTATTCATGCATTAGATTATTTGATCACTCTATCCTCAACCTTGTTTGGCTAAGTCCAAAAGGTTAAACTTCTAGGGTAGGGTTTGAGATCTGGTATGTTACACTCTCCATTTGACCTCAACACCTGGTCGTTTCTCTTCCTCAATGGCCCACCAGTGGCCAACACTCCCTTTCAACAGGTATACAACATGCTTAACTTTCTCAGTTTCTGGAATGTTGAGGATTCTAAAGGCTTTCTCCAACTCAGTAAGCCATGAATCTGCGTCTGCTGGGTCAGCTGTACCGGCATAGTCGGTGGCTCCCACCCGACGTAACCATTCAAAGGTCTTACCAGATCCATGCCCCTCATTGGGAACTGGTGCCCTAGGTGCTGGTGCTGGCATCAGTTCTGCCATATGTGTCACTGTATTCATGAACTGTCCAAACAGAGCATGAAAAGTTGGGTTTTCTATCGAAGCTTGGTTAAGCTGGGGATTCTCAGGTACTAGCTCCTCTCTAGCCTGATCCCTTGCACCTCTTCCTGGTGCAGCAACACTGCTTTCAGCAGCATGTTCTTCATGTGATCCAGCCATCTTTAAGATTTACTTCTTCTCCTATATGAGCAGAAGTCACTATCAGATAAACTGGAAGACACTAGAACAGACTCAACGACCTTAATCCTATGTCTCTGTAGACTCAGCGAACCTTAAGCTCTGATACCAAAACTTTGTGATGATCCGACCATAAATCAAATCATCACCAGTAAATAATTGTGGAATTATTATAAGCAGTGGATTAACAAAAATCACTAAAAATTAAAACCATTTGCGAGGAGTTCCATTTCTAGAAAACTCTTAAGAAGAGAACCAAAGTAGTGCATACATTAAGGTTCACATTGTTCACATCATGTACCATCTCATCTCAAGGAATATATACAACAGTTGCTTTACCAAACTATACACGAGCAACATAAAACCTCGAGGCATACAAGCCAAAATCTCAGATCGATCATAAAACCACTAAGTACTGACTCCAAGGACCTGAGAGTATATAGACGACACATAGGACTCATATCTACATGACATGATAGACAATAACTCAACCTGAGATGTTACTGCTGCTCCTGATGTTGCTGTCCTCCCTCTGCTGTATAGTTCCTACCTCCTCGTCCACGTCCACCTAAAAATTTGGATCCCACGGGGGTGAGACAATTGTAATTGTCCCAGCGAGAGATATAACTCTCCGCCGACCATATTATTATCACAGTTAAATAGTATAAAACTGAGCAGAGGATTCATTTACATTAATTAACAAGATTCAAACACTGTTTAAGCAGAATAGAGCAATATCATCTTTTGAAGCATTGCAGTTATATATGATAAAATAGTAAATCATCTATTCATTTTAATAAGGAATATGGAGAACTTGTGTAACATTTATCCATTTAGGATACATTAAGTAATGCAACATCAACCAATGATTTCCGTATTTCATCCTTAAGCAAATATGCTACACGGCTGATTTACATTTTTCAATCACACTTATGCCCCGAGGAGATGAGGTATACCGCTCATACTCCAATCGACCATTGCAAAGTCGAAATTGGTACCATACAAGATCAATGGAAGAGCCGGCTTCCAAGACCTCTACCCTCTCGGTCAGTGCGAGACCACAAGCAGGACTATGTCAACTGCTTACATAGCTTTCCAGGGTATACTGGCAACTTCGCTATAGAGCTACAGCGGCGGCTGCACTCCTTCGGCATCGAGAGATTTAATGTTTATCTCACATCGATCCGGCATAAATCATCATCGGGAGATTCGTGATACATCCATCCCGGCATCTATAATGAAGGATTGAGATATTTAATGTTTATCTCACATCAATTCCTCCATTAGGGCATACTGATATTTTCGCCCATCACCCCCGCATATTCAAAAATATGCGATCTCCAGGAGATCCTGTGGGAAAACCTGTTTCACCATCACCAGCTACTGACGATGCTGGATCTATGGTCAGGGCTCTACATGATAAGATTCCACTTTATTAATTAAGTGCATTACCATATTCTTTTAGCATCAGTCAAGTTTTCAAACATTGATTATGACAAATGCTACAAAGAAATATGTAATACATGTATCAAGTACTTTTCAAATCTTTAAAACATATATAACATTTAGGATCTCAATCCCTTATTTCATTACTGGGAATTCTCATCCCTTGACATTATCATCATCATGATTACCAAATCTGGGTATTCAAACCCTTAGTTCATCATAGAACACAGTTACCACTTACTAGGTAACTAATACCCATGGGTCATCTGACCAAGGTATACATGATACTTGTTACACAAGCATCTCACATGGCTCACAAGGCCCATTAAATATCTTTATCAAATAAACATCATAGCTCATACCTGGCTATACTCATCATCTCATGATACCTGCATGGTTAGTATACATGATAACAACCATCTTAATTACATATCAACACCATGCAAAACAAGGGTAACACCACTATTCCCTTATTAGGGTTAGGGTTTCCCATTCTTTATTGATTAGGGTTTCAAGATCACATTATCAAGGAACAAATCCTAATTCATACTTTACACATATTAGAAACATTAATAAATGCACATTACATGTTTGGTTCACAAGTATGAGTTTCTCTCTCATCCTCTCTAGGATGTTGATCACTTCACACTTTATTAAGTTGACTCAACCTTTCCTTCAAGGTAAATTAGCCTACTTAATCATTAATCATTAAACTCCATACTACTCAATGTATGAATTGATATAAAACACTCCATGTGTTTCTCCATCAAGTATATTGAAATTTAAAGTACTTCCACACCATATCATTTTAGAAGTGTATGCCTACTTACTTAGCCCATATCGGGTTAAAGGTGTGTGGTTGAGTGCTTGACTTCTTCAAACCTTTATGGCCACGACCTTCCCTTCACCATGGGTTAAGTGACAGGCTAGAAAACTGTTTGAACCTCTATCAACCCAAAGTACAAACCAATGCACATCACTATCGATTTCCAAGTAAACTAGAGCTACTTTTCCATATCGGGTTGAAGGTGTGTGCTTGTGTGCTTTTGCACGATACTGATGATGTCATCATTATCAACCTCAAGATCCTTGTTCTTACTATTCTAAGTCATGGACACAGTCCCATGAATCTTTTATAACTCAAAGGTTCAGCAATTATTCAAGAGAAAATGAATTGCAAGTAGTTCAACAAGTATGGCAAAATTGAAGGTGCATAATAACATAATTGGGTTCAGGTTATATAACCCGCCTGAAGAACAACTTCAAAGCTCCAAGCTCCAAAGCTCCACGTTCCTAAGGTTGAATATGAACTTCACAACTCCTCTATATGCAAAGAATCACCATGGATAAGCAATTGGTGAAGAAGAAAAGAAGATCAAAACCCTAAATTCATGCTTCAATCCAATGTTGAAGATGATCATTGCCTCACCTTAGGGTTAAGTTTTCAGTTCCTTAGCTCCTTGGCCAACACCCCACCACTCTTGGGCGATATGAATTTCCTCTTGGCCGACACAACCTTGCTTGTGGCCGATACCCCCTCACTTGTGGCCAAAATCACTTCAATTGGCCGATATCAACTTGCTATGAACAATATCAACATGGTATGGTCGATACACTTGTTATGGCTGATACCCAAGGACTATGTACGATACCCTTGTGCCCTTGCACTATATGACAACCCTCTTGCACGATATGGCACTCACTTGCACGATATGGCACTCATTTGCACGATATGGCACTCAACTTTTCACCCTATTGGCCGATATCACCTTATATGGCCAATTTCACCTACTTGACCGATATGCTTTTGCTATGGGCAATATCCAAGGGCCTATGCATGATATGCTTGCTCTCCTGTACGATACAAGAGCCCCATGCACGATACCACAAGGTAGGAGGGTGGTAAGGGTCGAAAAATTTCACTTAAGGGTGAAACTAGGGGTATATATACTTGTTGCACATGAAGAAAGGTAAAAATGAGGTGTTAACATTTTGAGCTAGTAGGTGCCACGTGTCCATGCATGGGTGACACGTGTACATGCATGCATAAAAATTTATCTTGACATGCAGAACAGTTGAGGATCATTTGGAGATAAAGATTCGGCCATTACATATCCTTTTGAATAATATATATTAATTAATTCATCACTTTATGCACAACCCGTCACAATTTTGCTAAGGAAGTTGTAGCCCGACACAACTCACCTCCTTGAGGTGCTTTGCATGATATGTCCTTTTCCAAAAGTTCATAGAACGATATGGGACACCTCCTTGGGCTCCATGGCCGATAGGCACTCATATATAAGCTTTTCAACTTGATACAACTCAAGTTAAGCTTTCAAATTCAGCCCTTTTCCTTGGTCATTTCATCACCAAGATTACCATAATTCCCAAATGATTCAAACATGGTGTCTAATTCTTTCTTTCTCCTCTACATGATGCTAGGAGGGAGTAGGGACACTCTAGAGGTGGTAATTTTCATATTAAACCCACATTTTGGGTAAATTACAATTTGTACCAAAATTGGTGCACAATGCACTAACATTATTCAAACAAGCTACAACTTGGAATTTAGGCTTTCCACAAGACATCCTTTAAAATCATTCTCTCTCTTATTATGCTAGAACACATGATGTACATTCATCATGTGACATTTTGCAATATAGCCCCTCATCTTGGGTAAATTGCACTTTATGCCTAAACTATCATATAATGCACAAACAGTTTGCAAATAAGCTCAAACTTGAAATTTAAACTCTACAAGAGTCTTAATTACTTTTAAAAAGATTAAAAAAAATTGTAAACAAATTAATTAAGCAAAACCTCTAGGGTTAGGCCATAACCCAGGTCAGGGATGTTACAGCTAGACTCCTAAGACCTCATCTGTCCTCAGTCAGTACGAGTCAGCCACAACGACATATATAGTGAAGTTGCAAAATAGCCTAGTCCGCCCTTGGTATATAGGTCACAACATTAGTAACCAAGGTATACAAACCCTATCATTCGAGGTACAATTGAAGTTGTCCTCAAGAATATCACATATACTAAATCATAATTATATGAGATACAACCTCAACCATTCTCCTGTCGAGGTATACAAACCCTATCATTCGAGGTACAACCGAAGTTGTCCTCAAGAATATCACATATAATGAATCATAATTATATGAGATACATACTCAATCATTCTCCTATCAAGGTATGATCACAACCATCCTCAAAATGCATATACTGAATAGTATATGAATCCAAGCTTCCATTAGAGGAATACTCATTTCACCATCCAGAAAATCTTGACACTAGAATGGATCTACGACACATGGTACTATATTAATAGGGTTTTAATTGATGAGTTAATGCCAATTGGGTGAGTTAATACAACATAAATCAAGTTACATACAGACTCTAAAAGAGTTCTACAAAAACATGGGTATGTTACAACTCCATAAGATATAAAGTGTATGAAATATAATTCCTATCACATCATCACAGATATCAATCCTTATCACATCATGAATAGGAGGACACCTCCATAAGGGCTCAACCATGCCCAAAGGTAATTAAGACCATCACAACATTCCTATAAGAACATCATTATATTTCCATGCCTTACCAAAGGCTCATCAAACAATCACTATACATGTGACATATAAATTTAACATAACATTACATCTAAGAGCTCATAATGTTCATATGGAAACATAATAGGGTTACGACAATATTGAGAGAGAGTACTACTCATAATACCAATCATACAAGGAAGCTAAGTATGATTAACCACATCACCTATTTGTATTAGGGTTAGTCTCAACAAGATAAGTTGGGTTGAAGTTACAAAATAGCACTCAAGGATAAACCCTAATTCTTAGCATTTCCATCGAAGTATGAATGCATAAGGTCAACACATAGCCATCAAATTCCATACAACCCAAAACTCTTAAGCCATACTCATAGATTTAGAAAACCGATCGATCATAAATTAGGAAAACATAGCAACCACATAGATTAGAAATCTCATCGACCACATAGGTTAGGAAAATATTGGCGACCACTAGGGTTAGAAGATTTAGGTGACCACTAAGGTTACCAATCTTGGAGACCACTAGGGTTACCAATCTTAGTGACTACTAGGGTTAGGGTTAGAAACCTTGGCGACCATAAAGAGTCCAAAACCTTGGCAACCATCAAAAGTTAGAAAAGTTGGAAACCACCAAAACTCATCGACCAACATGGAGTCAAAACTTGGAGACCAACCAAGTTCAAATCTCATCGACCACTTAGAGCAAAAAATCTTGGCAACCATCAAGTTCAAAAAACTTGGTGACCACCTTGAATCAAATCTCATCGACCACATTGAAAAAAATCTTGGCGACCACATAAGATCAAAATCTTTGACGACCAACAGAGTTCGAAACCTTGGCGACCAATCATGGAATAAAAAACCTCATATACCATCATAGCTTCAAAACTTGGCGACAACATGAGATACGAAATCTTTGGCAACCACATAAGTTCACAACTTCACAACCATCATGACCAACATAAAGTCAGACACAAAAGAAGGTATGGATTATCCATCTTCAAGGACATTAGGTTTAGAGGCACATCAAGAAGGATTATCTACTCAAGATCTACCATCTAAGTTCAACTCTAGGCAAAGGAAACATCTTTATACTTGGAACAACATTTCCTGGCAAGATCATGTACATGCAAGACAATAGTAAGAAATAATCATGTAAAAAGGTATATAACTCTCCTTAGAGATGATGAGGAAGCTCCAAACAGCAAGGTAGCTAATAAAAAGAAGGTAGAAACCGTATCTTGAGCACTCCACTTGGCCAAGCTAGCTCCTTCTCTAAAAAGGAAGCAAACCCTAGGTCAAGGAAGCAAGAAATAGGGTGTCTTCAACCTCTAGCACAAGCTTCACCATGGATCTGACCAAGAAAAAGAGAGAAGAAGGTAGGACAACAAAGAAAATGAAGGAAAAGTGGGAGATCTCACTTACTAAGACCAAGAAGCAAAGCAAGGAAAGACCAAACGACCTCAACAAGGGTGGATCCAAACCCTAGGTGCACATGCAAGCAAGTTCGGCCAAGCTTCTCCTACCTTGGATCCTCATTCTCCACCAAGAAAGGGGGACATGTTCCAAGCAGCAAGGAAGAATAGAGAGAGAGATAGAGAGAGAGAGAGCTAAGTGTGTAAAGAGCTTGTTTGCGTGAAAGGAGGGAGGTTTATAAAGCTTAGGGTTGGAGAGAGAAAAGAAGGGTGAGGTATCAAGCCATGCATGCCATGTGTTCAAGGTTACAACATCTCATTCATGAAAGCATATCCTCCATGCAAACAAGTCAAACATGTTGACCACAAAACCAAACAACCGCATAGAAAAACTTGGCAACTGCCAACACTAAGAAAGTTGGCGACCAAGGTGATCAGAAAACTAAACGACCACTAACCCTAGAAAGTTGGTGACCAAGGGAGTTCAAAAATCTCATCGACCACTAACCCTAGATGGATTACATGAAACATTGGTGACTGCCAACCCTAGAGACCTCATGAAACCTTGGCAACCGCCAACACTAGGTGGCTCAACCCTCAAGGTCAACCATGAGTAAGGGCATCTATGAGAACAAACCCTGAACTCAATACCTCAACCAAGATGTAACAAGGTGCCTCAAAGCACAAATATGTAAATCATGATAGAAAACCATATAAGGAACAAAAAACATGTGACAAACTGCAAGAAAAACCCTAGATATGGGTAAATTACATAAAAGCCCAAAACAAGCACATATATGCATAACTTGCTCAAATAGTGTCCAAACTGGACCAAACTTGAAACTTAAGATTGTCACGTGATATCAAAGCACATATTAGGGATTGATTAACATTTTAAGCATCTAATTATGATAAGCAAGCATGCTTAACCAAAATCAAGGTTAGGGGTCTTACAATAATCTAGAGAACAATGCTCAAGTCCAAACACATCACTAGAGAAAGGAATAGATGACAAGTCACCCTAGTTATGTAACGCCCCTCCAAGCACATACATGGAAACGGAAGCAAACCAATGTTTTCCATAACATGGTTCACTTGGCTCGAAGGAACATTACAAAACATGATACTCAAAAGCAATAAGATAAATGAAACACTTTGCATTAACTCAAAAATAGATTCATACATTGTTCATAAAAAGGGAAAGCCATAACTATCTCATCCGATATCAAAACCTATTACATGTAGGCTAAGCAAAACTAAAGCATAAACTATCTCATCTTGATCTCAAGTCTAACACATGTAAGATAAGAAAATCTAAAACATGGAAAGATAAACTAGACTAGAGGATCTAATGAATGGTAGACGACACCCCACCAAGTCTATATTCTTAGTCATTCCTCGAGATGTATGTTCCTCGCTTAAGCTCCTTCCTTATTCTTCCCTCCTACGGACATCACGTCCCCAGCCATGTAGTCAAAATGGAAAACACATTAGAGTAAGCGACATTAAGTATTATTATACTAACATAATAATTGGGCAATAAGAAAAATCATAAAAGTAACTGAACAATAAAACTTGATTTCACATAATATGCTCTTAATTGGTTCATTATAATGTCTTTTACTCTTATGCACCAATTGTGCTCATAAGGCCCGTAGGCTCAATTGATGTTCCACTTGAACTCATGATTTGCACCAAAGTTCCATAACTATGCTCCACTTGATCTCATGATTTGCACCAAAGTGCCATAACTATGCTCCACTTAAGCTCATGATTTGCACCTGAGTGCCATAATGTTCCACTTGAACTCATAAGGCATGAGGGCTCGACATTGACATAATGAGGACCAATAATACAACTAATTACATGATTCATCATTAACTTGACATAATGATCATTTACTTGGATTTAACATGAACATGACATAGATTCTTGAAATAGGAAATTTAAAACATAAGGATCATATGATAACTTTTGGAAGCATTAATTTAAGACTTTCTAAAAATTTAACATATAGCTATCATATGGTTTAACTTGATCATCATGATACAATAATCTTAATGCGATTGAAAACCATTACTTAAATACTCAAAGTGCATGGATCCTCTTACCTTTATTGGAGCAAACCCTAATTCCATCTCCCTGATTCTGAGTCGAGTCCTAGGTTCCTGAAATTAATCATGGTTTGCATCATTATTAATTTAATTACACCTTAAACCCTAATTGTCTCAAACCTGACACTTCGTGAAAACCAAACCAAAACATGACCCAAAACCCTGACCATTGGATAGATCTCAAAAAATTGAGCAAAATTCATATATAACTTGTCCCCATACGATCTACCAATTAGAAGTTACAATTTTTCATAGATCGGCCAATCAGAATTCAAAGAAAATCCAAATAGGAAAATCAATTATCCAAAGGGCTGCGAGCCTTGCCTAGCTGGCCCAACCAGTGACTGTCATGTTGGCAATTCACCCCCATAGCCAGGCACTCGGTCAGAGAGAAAGGGCATGTTGAAAACCCAAAATTATCTCTAAGGTTGAAAAGCAAGCACAAACCCGGAGAGGGTAAAATAGGAATACCGTGCCTAGGCTTCTTCGTTCGACTGAAACGAGGAAAGAAACCAAGACAGATAAATCAGGAAGATGATCAGTGATATCCCATATTTCTGAGATCAAAAGCAAGAGAGAAACCAAGGTCAGTAATGAATTACCCGCATTCTTGTGAAGGCAACGAGCCCATGCTTGGACTGTCTTGACTTTTGGAGAACCAACGACCCCTCCTGCCATGGCCGGAATAGAGTATAAGGGATTGGAGCGCTCATACCATAGATTCAAGGCAAGATAACGTAAACTAAAACTTGCAAAGAAAAAGTCGGAGGAAGGCAAAGGAGAAGGGCCCGTTTATGTGACTGGAGAAACACAGAAAAGTTAGGATGGCAACCCAACAACATGTACATCAAGGTCTTCGACAGGGTATGAGGATTGGAGAGGATCTAGGGTAAACCAACATTGCAAAAAAGAAGCAAGAGGGTTCATGATGCTTATGAGGCAGTGAATTTTTCCAGAGTCATTTCTAAAGGATAGGGCGAGGCCTGAATCTCCAGAAATGAATGTCGACTAGGTGGCACTGGCCTAGGGCATGAGGGATCGAATTGGATGGATTTACTGACTCTATGGGGTTCGGTATTTGTTTCTAGACCCTTATTTATGGGTTCGAAGACCGAGAAAGCATCTAAAACTCTGGGGCAGTGATGGGAGTCCATTCCCAGTTGGGCATTTCATATTAGGGCACGAAATCCCTTCGAACAAGGGATCAGTGGAACTGTGGCTTGCTCCCAGTTCCATTGGTGAAGAAATCGAACAAATATGTGGTCGGTGGAGGGAGAATCGGGCCGGAGAAGTTTGCACTAGAGACCTGTTGTATACGGTCTCGTACCCGAGGTAGGAGACGGGTCCAGAGCCATCAGATCATCATCTGACGGTCAGAAAAGAAGCTAAAATAATTGATCTTAAATCATCCACGTGACATTTAAATGAAAGCAAAACCATATGAAATCGACGAGATTAAATCAAAATCATTAGATTTGAGGGTTTTAAACTATAGTGAAACTTCCCAAAAAGATTGAGGGGTCAAACGAAGTCTGATTAGGCTCAAATTTTTACCATAAGCTAATTAGAGGGTCTAGAATCTCTCTATCCAATTGGATTTGCATTTTGTTGCTCTTTTGTTCATCAATTTCATGTAGGCTGCTAATTTAATACATGCATTATAAAAATGTGACATTGATAGAATTATCATTTACTAAATGAGTTATTTAAGCCAAATCTAGGTTTATGAGATTATTTCATCATATATTAGACTAAGAGGTCCCATTGAATTCCATTTTGTTAGTTAAAGGCTTAAACTTGCAAGCTAGGGTTTCACATGAAGGTACATTAATAGATCTAGGATTTTGAGGATGTTACAATTCTACCCACCTTAAATAAATTTCGTCCTTGAAATTTTCTCATGCTACCCACCTTAGGGTTTCACTTATTCTGTCTACACTAATCATATTAAAGTCTAATTCTCATGGTAGAACACTATCTTGACCTCCATGTGGGTATATTACTCATGATTCTATTTAACATCATCATTTACATCTATGAACTCTTCTCTAGGGTTTTAAATTTTACCATGGATCTTAATTGCTTATCTATGTCAAATATCTACTCCCCCTACTCATGCTTGGTCTTAATATGTGTCTTGACCAGGTTTAGGTGACTATATGTCTTAAACTTTTAATGCAAACTCTTCTTTTATTAGTCATATTTGGATACATGCCAGCCGGTCATATATTCAAATTTGACTTATCTTATCACACTCATCTTAGTACCTCCCCCATGCACATGTCCCATACCACATGCAATTGGAAGGACAAGATAAGCATGATTATGCATATAACATTCTCTCTACAAAACCCCATGAGCCTGTCCCCCATACCATAGACACACGAGAAAAAGAGAGAGTATGCTACATACAGTTCAAGAGTTAACATAAAAAATCCAAAACATCTAGGCACATAACCCTAATCATTATCTTAACTTATGTCTCCTGACTAGATCTCTACTTTGGTTCCTAATATCCTTCACCTACTTCTTCTATATCTAGAGTTAGAACATATGTTTCTTTAGCTCAGTGGCCATCAACTCATTACTCTGATACCATATTGTAACGCCCCTGCAAGCACATACATGGCAACAGAAGCAAACCAATGTTGTCCATAACATGGGTCACTTGGCTCGGAGGAACATTACAAAACATGATACTCAAAAGCAATAAGATAAATGAAACACTTTGCATTAACGCAAAAATAGATTCATACATTGTTCATTAAAAGGGAAAGACATAACTATCTCATCCGAAATCAAAACCTATTACATGTAGGCTAAGGAAAACTAAAGCATAAACTGTCTCCTCTTGATCTCAAGTCTAACACATGTAAGATAAGAAAATCTAAAACATGGAAAGATAAACTAGACTAGAGGATATAATGAATGGTAAATGGCACCCCACCAGGTCTATATTCTTAGCCTTTCCTCGAGATGTATGTTCCTCACTTAAGCTCCTTCCTTATTCTTCCCTCCTACGGACATCACATCCCCAGCCATGCATTCAAAATGGAAAACACGTTAGAGTAAGCGGCATTGAGTATTATTATACTAACATAATAACTGGGCAATAAGAAAAATCATAAAAGTAACTGAACAATAAAACTTGATTTCACATAATATGCTCTTAATTGGTTAATTATAATGTCTTTTACTCTTATGCACCAATTGTGCTCATAAGGCCTGTAGGCTCAATTGATGTTCCACTTGAACTCATGATTTGCACCAAAGTGCCATAACTATGCTCCACTTGAGCTCATGATTTGCACCAAAGTGCCATAACTATGCTCCACTTGAGCTCATGATTTGCACCAAAGTGCCATAAATATGCTCCACTTGAGCTCATGATTTGCACCTGAGTGCCATAATGTTCCACTTGAACTCATAAGGCACGAGGGCTCGACATTAACATAATGAGGACCAATAATACAACTAATTACATGATTCATCATTAACTTGACATAATGATCATTTACTTGGATTTAACATGAACATGAAATAGATTCTTGAAATAGGAAATTTAAAACATAAAGATCATATGATAACTTTTGGAAGCATTAATTTAAGACTTTCTAAAAATTTAACACATAGCTATCATGTGGTTTAACTTGATCATCATGATACAATAATCTTAATGTGATTGAAAACCATTACTTAAATACTCAAAGTGCATGGACCCACTTACCTTTATTGGAGCAAACCCTAATTCCATCTCCCTGATTCTGAGTTGAGTCCTAGGTTCCTGAAATTAATCATGGTTTGCATCATTATTAATTTAATTACACCTTAAACCCTAATTGTCTCAAACCTGACACTTCGTGAAAACCAAACCAAAACATGTCCCAAAACCCTGAACATTGGATAGATCTCAAAAAATTGAGAAAAATTCATATATAACTTGTCCCCATACGATCTACCAATTAGAAGTTACAATTTTTCATAGATCGTCCAATCAAAATTCAAAGAAAATCCAAATAGGAAAATCAATTATCCAAAGGGTTGCGGGCCATGCCTAGCTGGCCCAACCAGTGACTGCCGTGCTGGCAGTTCCCCCCAATAGCTAGGCACTCGGTCAGAGAGAAAGGGCATGTTGAAAACCCAAAATTATCTCTAAGGTTGAAAAGCGAGCACAAACCCGGATAGGGTAAAATAGGAATACCGTACCTAGGATTCTTCGTTCGACTGAAATGAAGAAAGAAACCAAGACAGATAAATCAAGCAGACGATCAGTGATATCCCATATTTCTGAGATCAAAAGCAAGAGAGAAACCAAGGTAAGTAACAAATTACCCGCATTCTTGCGAAGGCGAGGAACCCATGCTTGGACTGTCTTGACTTCTGGAGAACCAACGACCCCTCCCGCCATGGTCATAATAGAGTATAAGGGATCAGAGCACTCATACCACCGATTCAAGGCAAGATAACGTAAACCAAAACTCGCAAAGCAAAAGTCAGAGGAAGGCGAAGGAGAAGGGCCCGTTTCTGTGACTGGAGAAACACAGAAAAGTCAGGATGGCAACCCAGCGACATGTAGATCAAGGTCTTCTACAGGGTACAAGGATTAGAGAGGATCTAGGGCAAACTAACATTGCAGAAAAGAAGCAAGAGGGTTCGGGATGCTTACGAGATGGTGAATTTATCCAGAGGCATTTCTGAAGGATAGGGCAAGGCGTGAATCATCAGAAATGAAGGCCGACTAGGCGGCACTGGCCTAGGGTATGAGGGATCGATTTGGACAAATTTATTGACTCTACGGGGTTCGGTATTTGTTTCTAGACCCTTATTTATGGGTTCAAAGACCGACAGAAGCATCTGAAACTCTAGGGCAGCGACGGGAGTCCATGCCCAGTTGGGCGTTTCGTATTAGGGCACGAAATCCCTTCAAACAAGGGATCAATGGAACCGCGGCTTGCTCCCGGTTCCATTGGTGAAGAAATTGAACAAATCCGTGGTCGGTGGAGGGAGAACCAGGATGAAGAAGTTTTCGCCAGAGACCTACTGTATACAGTCTCCTACCCGAGGTAGGAGACAGGTCCAGAGCCATCAGATCATCATCCGACGGTCAGAAAAGAAGCCAAAATCATTGATCTTAAATCATCCGTGTGACATTTAAATGAAAGCAAAACCATATGAAATCGACGAGATTAAATCAAAATCATTAGATTTTAGGGTTTTAAACTATAGTGAAACTTCCCAAAAAGATTGAAGGGTCAAACGAAGTCCGATTAGGCTCAAATTTTGACCATAAGCTAATTAGAGGGTCTAGAATCTCTCTATCTAATTGGATTTGCATTTTGTTGCTCTTTTTTTCATCAATTTCATGTAGGTTGCTAATTTAATACATGCATTATAAAAATGTGACATTGATAGAATTATCGTTTACTAAATGAGCTATTTAAGACAAAGCTAGGTTTATGAGATAATTTCATCATATATTGGACTAAGAGGTCCCATTGAATTCCATTTTGTTAGTTAAAGGCTTAAACTTTCTAGCTAGGGTTTCACATTAAGGTACATTAATAGATCTAAGATTTTGAGGATGTTACAAGTTCATTCTAAATAAATGGCTTAGGGTAGTTATTAGGCTCCAATGGGTTTGGTGTAATTCATAAATTCTGTGGAACTCATTTTGTGAGAACTCTAGTTCAATTTCTAGAACTAGAATTCCATTCACTTCCATGTGATTGGTGTGTTATAAGTGTATATATGGAAATCAAGAAAGTTGTTGTTGATTTTTACTGAATATATATAATAAGCAAGGATGGAAAAGACATAAAGAAATAATCATATTTTTGGATGACCATAAAGTTTTTTTACCATAAAACCTCAATAAGTGGTCACAGTACATATGTTTCCCATTTAAAAAATATTTTGATGCGTTAAAATTATAATTTTAGCAAAAATATTGTTACTAAAAATTACATTATAATATTTTTATTTCACTTTGCATGTAAAAAGTCTTGTAATAATATCTACATTTTATGTGTTTGTAAATGTGGATGTTGGTTCATCATTGTTTAACCAAATGTACAACATCAATTTTTTGTATATTCTTCACACGTCATATAGTGAGTTGTTTTTTACATCATATTAAAGTTAAATAAATCACATTTTTCACGTGGTGTAGTGTGATTATTTTTTCATGGTGCTCATATGTCTTTTATTTTCAAAACCTCAATGATAATGATGGTTATAGTACAAAACATTTGACATAGTGTGATTATAGTTTATATATAATATTTTGTCATATATGTTATTGTTTCAACAATAAACCATGTCCCCAATGCTAACATTATAGTAGTAAATATTTTATATGTGTCATTTCTGAATAATGAAAAATATAATTGTATAGGAAATGTTGTTATTTACTCTGGAACTTGTATTCCACTCTTTTTAATAGGGAACATAAGACTGTGTTTTAATGTAAGTTTGTAACTCTCAGGAAGTCATAGAACTCGAGTTCCAGCACTTATGTGAAAGCAATCTTAAGAAATTGTTTAAAGAACTCCAGTTTATATGTTTTTGGACCAGTTACAACAAAGCAATTAGATTCTTAAGGAAAAGATGATATGCTAGAAGACTCTCTAGGTTTTAAAGAAGAACCTCTGGGCCCATCTCCAAATCCACAAAGGCCACATAGAGAAGGGAACCTCAACCACTACATAGACAAATAGGAGGTAATTACTAGACAGAACCCCTTCTTCTCAGTCCTAGACATCTCAATTTCACCATTGTGGACTTTAGGGTTTTTTAGGTTCAACCGATTCAAAAATTTTATTAATTATTAGATCGAGGTAGTGTGTTTTTCTCTGATGCTAACTGTCATGGAACTATTATTACCTCAATCCCAGTTCCACTGCCTAGATAGACATTATTTTAGGTATTATTATGTATGTATTTGAGTGGCCGAAAGATCATGCACAACATATGTATTAATTAAAAGAAAACTTCTCTTTTATCAATTTAACCAAAAATATTTGGGAAGGGAGTCATAGACAACATGATATGAAAGATATAAAAAGAGAAATAATTAGCTGGGTACCAGATCCAGATTACATTAATCTAACCCATTAGGTTCTCCTTGTTTGTTGAAGCTTGTTCAAAGTTCTCATCATATATTAGAACAACATAAGAATGATCTTGGCAAGTTGTCATTCTCTACCTAAATCATAAAATTAGATGCAATCAATGCAAATACATTGGTACACTAAAAAATAATATAATATCAAGAAACAAAATAATTCTCAAGTATTTTCAATGTTCAATAATAAGCATCTTTTATTTATAAATTCTATTGTACTCAAGAGGACATTGCCATTAGAGCTAATTCATGGCCTACATCCCACAAGATATGTTTGGATGAGTCATGACTTCTTAAGGAATATCAAGGTGAAAGGATAGTTGCAACAAGACTTGTGCCATTACCCCAAGATATAGATAGGTGAAGCAAGGTTGTGTCCTTACCTCCAAGAAGAAGCACATGCACACAAGAATGAGATTTTATGATTTATGTTGCATGTTTTTTCAATTTTAATATAAGAAAAACTAAAGACTAATAAAAAAGGAACACAGTGTCTCAAACAAATTATATATAAAAGCATTGGGACTCGTACATATAGAATACAACCAACAATATTGTAATCAAGGTCAATAGGTGGATAAAGTGTACATTTTAGATTCAGATAGATTTTGGAAAAGTTAGTTCAAGATTATCAAAGTCCTGTCATGTAAAAGAATCCATGTGTAAAAATTAGGGATTAACATTTCAAGGTCACAAGGACCAAGATTAGGGTTTCTAAGTATCGTTACTGAAGTTAGGTGTGGGTTTTACATTCTATGATCAAGATTCCAAGTTTTCAAGTATTTGAGTATCAAGTTTCAACATCATTTTCCAACAACATGGTTTCACACCTAGTTCACATTAGAACTTAAAAAAAGGTCAATGTGTCATTATCAAGGGTTTTAAGGTCAAGATAGAAATTAAAGTTGTAATCATGATATGAAAAGGGGAAAATCATAAGAGATTAATGATACTAGAATTAATAGCCACAAAATTATGGTTAGATGACAAAAATCGAGTTTCATCTCATTTTCGTCACCATATGCATTAAATAGGGGTTGATAATGGGTATCAAGTTTTTAGTAATCACCAAGATATAAGTCATGACCAGATCTAAGGTTCTTGAGTCATAAAACAAGACCATGACACTAATCAAAGATTAGTAATTAAAGAGATCACTAATTACAATCAACCCTATATTTCAACTCATATTTCATGTCCAAGTCATCGTCATGATCAAGAGTCATCAAAGTCATATTTAGGGTTAAAGTAATCACAAAGTTACTTATATGATTATATATGAGGTTTTAGAGTCAGAATCTTGAGGTTTGATCATTTGAAACAATTTCACAAAAAGTATTCATAGATTCAAGATATTCAAGAAACTTGGATTAGAATTAGGTTATGCAAGTTCTTGTTAGTCATGTGCACACAAGTCTTAAATTTATAAGCTGGAACACTACCCCACAAGTATATGGGTGCATGTAGTATGTTCAAGATCATCCAAGGAGCAAGGTTTTAGATGCAATCATTTTGATGTTCAACAATCTAAATCAATTCCCAAAGGGATGATTTGGTTTGATCAAACTAATTTACTGGATAAGAGAAAATAATAAAACTAATTACTTCAAGAGAGATTAAGATCATATTATAGGAATCTTGTTATATGGATTTCACATCCACATCATAACATGAAGAACATTGTATATCAATAATACTAGAAATAAGACAAGGGAGGTTTGTATCCTACATCTACCTCTCGATAGTGTAGAACAGTCCTAACTTTGTATTCCACTCTTGTGGATATACTCTAATTCAGACTATGTACCTTTGTTCCCCAACACATCCCAACCACTTCCATGGTCAAGGTAGCACAGCTAAGGTACATCTCCTTACTCCTATGCATATCTTCCTAGATTATACAAAGAGCATAAATCATACATACAAAGTGGCTAGCAGAGCATGTAAGAAAATATCAACATCGATGAACCTTAGAATACTAAAATAACTAGCATAATATATGAAATGTGTGTTGAACATTGTTATGACATGGGCCCATGCCAAAGAAACAAAGGTCTACTTGCTCATGATGGTGAAACACAAGTGCAAGTGACAATTTTAAAGCTAAACATGAATAGAGAAGGAAAGAGCAAGTGAATACTTGTATGTATGCCCAAAGAGAAACCATATGATGATTGTGATGAAATATCTTATAAATGGATTTGATTAATAATAAAGGCAATCTTCCAATTTGTTTTGTTTCAATCAGTTATGAGATAATGATGAAACATAATGAATGTCTAAAGAATAACATTACTCAATGACGTATGTCTTTGGGTTGATGACCAGAATAATGAGATCATTCATATGTTAAAAGTATGTACATTCTTGTTATGCCCTAGTCAGATGTTATTTTGGAAGGTTGATAGACAATAATAACACATAAGACTAGAGTTTGTGTTGGTTGATGATAGAATTTCATCAATCATGATATGTGATATCAAACCAAACACATAGATACTTGTTGGAGAATAGTGTATCAGATAGACCCACCTTGAGTGAGACATGGAAACCATAAATGGTAGTCAGAATCATCTCTTGAATTAATGATGGTGATTTTGGTTCTTAGACCTAAAGTCACTACAATCATCACATGTTGTTCAATGTACTTTAACATCATCCACCTAACTTTGAATAAGGGTTACCATAAAGGTGGTACTCATGTACATTGTGACACATGGGGGTGATTGTGAGTGATGTGATTGGATTTGTCCCTCCTACATGAGTTTGATATCCTGGCCACCTGATAAGCGAGACTAAGAAAGGCATGCACATGCACATCTGAATCAATATATGATATTGAGGTCACATATATCTAATGTAGCCTTATTTTAGGGCGCCATCTTGTGCCATTTTGTGCTTTTATCACATCTAAACAAGTTAGATTGCAAGTTAATTCCCCCAATATGTGTTTTACTATCAAATGCACTTATGGGCGTTCTTTGCATTATTTGCAGGTACTTGGACCATGTTTTGGATGGATTAGAGAGAAGGAAGGAGTTCTAGGGTTCCTCCACTCATGGTGGGGTCCAAAGAAGGCCCCAAAGCTCCCTCAACCTACCCCAAATGGCCAAGATTTGACATCAAGCAAAGAAGTCCTTTGATTATGAAGATTGAATCTCATTCTGCCATTGAAGACCCCAGCACGACCGTGGTTCCAAGGAACGACTGTGCTGGCAATTACACAAAGTTACAGGTTGATGGCCAAATTTTGCAAGCTTCAGCAACTCAACCACCACGGTCGTGCTATGAAGCCCCCAAAATGGTCGTACTAGCCAAAGAACATAATGGGTGTACTTAAGGGGATGACCTCCTCTCAGACTCCACCACCACGGCCGTGCTGCCCAGCACGACCGTTCTACCTAGCCCCCACCACCGCCGTGCTACCAACCTCCATTTCACCTCATCAACCTGTGATTTTGCCATTTTCTTAGAACAACCATTCTCTACCACCACGGCCGTTCCCACTACTAATCACTACGGCTGTGCTGTCCAGCACGATCGTGCTACCACCTAAACCCTACCACTTTCTGCACTGATTTTCCAACAATACCCCTACTTACCCTAGTGCTTCCACCACCACCTATATATACATGGGTGGTGGCCACAACACTAGGGTAGCTATGATTACTCCTCTCCACCCACTCCTTGCGCATTCATTGCATTCTACTTGCATTTATGCTCTCCATCCACCATTTCCACCTCATTTCCACCTTGGAAACCTAGATTTCTAGGTTTTCTTCCATAATACCCCATATTCTCATGCCCATCTGTACCACTGGAGGAGAGAGGACGTCCCCAAGATGCTAGGAGGTGAAGAAGGAGGCTTCTACTTCAAGATCCATGGAGTTCTACCCCCTTCTTTCCCTTTCTTTTTCTATTTTCTTGATCATGTCTAGCTAAGCTCCTAGTGGTGGGCTGTTTGGGGTCAAAATGTGACTTTGATACCATGTTGGGGGGAAAATAGCTTGAAATGAACATAATTTCTATCTATGATGATTTCTTCTTGCTTCTATCTCTTTTCCTATTTTATTGCATGTGGCTTGTGCTTATAACATGGATTGCTTACTTTGAGATTTTTTATGACACTTAGCTTCTAGGTGGAATTGGAGTGTATGTAGCAATTTTAGGAATGGCTCCTAGGTCCAATTAGTGGATCCCTATCTAGCCCCCTTTGTTCCTACATACATATCCCTCCTTCTATAAGTAAGTGTGAGATCTAAGTGACTAGTGTAAGTGTGATTAGTGCAATTGCATAGAGCTTTCTTAAGGCTAGATGGCTAGTGGATTGAGGTGAAAAACCCTCATCTCTACTCCCATTTCTACCCTTGGCTCTCAATTACCCTGATACCACTTACCCTAGAGACATAGAATTGACGAGTCCTACTAGAATTACACCTAACCCTATTTCTCCAACTAGTAGTATAGGGTACATTCTAATAACACTTTCCTTGTTGTTTGGCTTGGTAATCTAGATAGAATTGTGATAATTGATTGCTATGTTGACACCCCAACTAATATCAAATCACATCTCCAAATGGCCCACCCACCTAATATCTTTGGTTAAAACTCACTTTGCCTTCTTAGCTTGTTCATGCTAATCTAGTTTAGTTGCTTTTGCTCAATCTAGTTAATTGCTTAATCTTGTTCTTTAGGGTTAACTTAGGCTCTTGTTCTCTCTAGTGGTTAACTTATCCCTTAGTTGCTAATTTCTCTACTAGTGAAGTGTATCTAACCTTTGCTCTTGCTTAGCTAATTGCTTGATCTAGTTCCTTAGACTTGCTTACGTAGGATAATTTAGGGTTTGTGATAACTTAGATTTCATAATTGCCTTTACTTTCTTGTTCACCTAGTTTAACAATAAAACAACCCCTTTTAAACCCTTAAACCCTAGTCTCTACATTAGGAACATAGCCAACGCTAACCTAGCTCTAGTTCCCCCTCTGTCCCTGAGGATCGACCCCTACTCTTGCCTTTCACCTATGCTACAATAGTACCTCGTGTGCTTGTGGGTGACCTATTTGGTGGTGTGATCGACTCTCGTTAGGGTTATAAATTTGAAAGATCCACATGTGTGTTTTCCCTTAGGGTTGCATCTAGCCACCTTTAGTTGGCTAGTGTGTAGCCTTGATAAGAATCACACCAATATCTCAGACAGACATTACTTCAAAAATTGATAAAATCATTTATAATGATAGGTTTCATTCGTCTGTTCCTGAGTTTAATGGTGAAGTTATTTCTAACAGTGTCAGTGACCATAGGAGAATTCATATTTATTTAGGTGAGTTGAGAAGAGTTAAATCCCCTTTTAGATTCATTAATGCATGGGTGAATCATGAGGATTTTGAATCTGTTGTTAAAGAGGTGTGGAACATTGATGTTGAAGGGTTTGCTATTTATAGACTTTATAGGAAATTGAATCACCTAAAAAATAAGCTTGTTTCTTGGAACAAAAACTTTGTTGGAGACATTTTTGAAAGACCCAGGACTGATAGAATTAATTTTTATTATGATCAATCCAAGGCAGATTAGTCTTCTCTAGATGAGACCCTGAGAAATATTGCTAAGTGTAGTAGGCAAGTTGCTGAAATCAGTTCTAAGGAAGAGGAATCTTTTCTGAGATAGAAGTCTTAAGTGCAATGGCTTAAGGAGGGTGATTGTTATTCTAAATTTTTCTACTCTTCTCCCAAAACTAGAAGGCATCGGAATAAAATTCTTAGTCCCAATGTTAATGAGTTTATTGCTCATGATCCCAATTCTATTAAGGATGTTATTGTTGGTTTTTATTCTAATCTTTTTAAAGGTGGTAGCAACCATGTCAATGTCTAGGAAGGTGAATGGTCAGGAAATGTTCTCACTACTAAACAAAAAAGGTCACTTATTGTCCCTGTTACTAGGCATGAAGTGAATGAGGTGGTCAAAAGCCTCAATGGTGATAAGGCTCCTGGCCCTGATGGATTTAACGTTACTTCTATAAGCACTTTTAGAACTCTATTGGCAATGATGTTTTTGATGTTGTGCATGAATTATTTTTTAATGGTAGTCTTTTGAAGGAAGATAATAAAACTTTTACTTGTCTTCTACCCAAAAATGGAGATACTAATATTATTTCTAATTAGAGACTGATATCTTTGTGTAATGTGTTTTACAAGATCATTTCCAAGATTCTTGCTAATAGATTACAATCTCTTCTTGATTCAATCATTGATCAAGGTCAGTGTGCTTTTGTGAAAGGACGAAATATCAAAGATGCCATCCTTGTTACAAATGAGATTCTCAATGATTTCAAGAAAGGGTCCTCTTCTTCTCCTAAGCTATGTGTTCATGCTGGTATATCAAAGGCATATGATTCTATTAACTGTAATTTTGTGTTCTCTCTCCTTTACAAAATGAGCTTTCCTTCTATCTGGATTAAGTGGATCAAAAATTTCTTTTATTCCACTTCTTATCAGATTTTTATTAATGGTGAGCCTTTTGTTCTTTTGCTCCCTCAAAAGGCATTAGGCAAGGAGACCCTATTGCTCCTTACCTTTTTGTCATAGTTATGCAAGGCTTCTTAGAGATTATGAAGAAAGAAATCAAGAATAAGATAATCACACCTATTAAGGTTTCAAAGAAGATGCATCTCTCTCATCTTGCTTTTGCAGATGACTAGATGGCTTTTATGAAGGCAGATAAAGTAGAAGCTCAGAATCTAAATGATGTCTTCTCTAACTTTGCTAGGATGTCTGGTTTTACTATCAACCTTGAAAAAAGTGAAGTTTTTTTAGCAATAGACTTGACAAGTCTGTTCTAGACATTTTGAATATTAAAGAAAATATTGGACATACAAGATACCTTGGGCTTCCTATATTTACTGGGAAGTTGACCAAAAATCTTTGTGTTAGTCTGATTGATAGAGTCAAGAGGAAGTTAGAATCTTGGAAATCTAAAACTCTCTCACTTGCATGTAGATGTGAACTTATCGAGTTGACTCTATCGTCGATTCATCTTTGTTGGATATTCTCTTTTCCTATTCCATGATCTACCATTGATGAAACTGACAGAGTTTGTAGAGAGTTTCTTTGGGGCAGCTCTGAAAAGAACAAAAGCTTACATTTGGTTAAATGGGAAAAAGTTACTTTACCAAAGAAATAAGGTGGGTTTGGTCTAAGGAAAACTAAGGAAGTGGATAAAGCTTTCTTAATGTTGAATGCTTGGAACATTGCATCAAAGGAGGACATGCTATGGGTCAAGTGGATCAATGAGAAGTATCTCAAGAAACATTCATTCTGGAAAATAGAAGAGTCTCCAATTTTTTCATGGATTTTTAATAACATTCTTTGTGTTAGGAATATTATTCTATCAGTGGTAAGCTTTAACATTGGTTTAGGTTCTTTCTTCAGCCTTTAGAAGGATCCTTGGGTGAAGAGCAAGTTTCTTCTTGATGTGGTGGATAAGTCTATTCCAATCTGATCTGTCTTGAGTATCTCTGCAAGTCTTAGCAGTATTATTAGCAATGTGGTTTGGAATATACTTGCTAGCAAGTGTTCAAATGTCATTCTTCATGCTATTATTTCCAATGGAGTTGTTATTTCTGGGGGTGACTCTATTACCATTAATGGTAAAGTTAATCTGAAGCTTAAGTACATGTGGGATGTTGTCACAAGCAAGGAGAAGGAATATGTCTTCTTTACTTGGTTGTGGAAGTTTAAATCTCTAAAAACAATTATCACCCATGCGTGGAAAGCAGCCCTGAACAAACTTTTGAGATCTGATTACTCTACACGCAGAGGCATTCAATTTACTTCTATGTGTTTTTTATGATGTGAGGATTATGAGCATTCCCACCATCTATCTTTCTCTTTTCATTATGTTAAGGAGATATGGCCATATGCTCTCAATCATGGTTTTATTCATTTGATTCCTAATGATTGGTAGGACTTAAGTAATGTCAGATGCAAGAAGTCAAGTATTTGTGTTGTAGTTGTTTTGTACCACTACGGGATGGAGAGAAATTAGAGAGTGCATGAGGAGGTTACTCGAGCAAGCTCTGTTCTTTGGACAAATATTAAGTCTGAAGTTTAGATTTTGTGCAACTCGAGTTCTCTTGATGTTCAATGAAGTTCAGTTTTGTGCAGCTCACATTCTTGAAGGTTGTTAATATCTGTTGGTTTTGCAGCTAATTTTTCAAATCTTTCTATACAGACATCTGCCTGTTATACTGCTTTATCTTCTTTTTCCATTCCCCCCTACGTGGGATGTGCAATTATTTTCACCCTCCACCCTTTTTCTTTCTTTTCTTTTCTATTTTGTACTTTCAAAAAAGTTCAAAAATAGCAACATGGTTTTTGGCAACCCAAAAAATATATATCTCATACAGTCTGCTCTAGTTCGAGGAACATGGATTGAGCATTGAGAGAATTACGATTACATGCCTCGAGTTCAATCTGGGTAACAGTGACAAAGGAATTGTACAATCACTGCAATACCAATCATAGATTATAGGTTGAAGTTGTTCTCCAAAATTCCTAATTACTTGGGCAACAATGATGTGTTGCTAGATACTTCTCATTGATTGTGATGTCATAAATCAGTTATGAATATTCACTGCCAACATAACTTGGAACCTATAGGGTCACACACATAGTATACACTAGAAATACGAGTTCATTCATGAATTTGGTTCAAACTTGATTACTAAAGAGTTAGGTATTCAATCTAAACAACATTGGTTGAATAATGACTGACTGGACTATGAATCAACCGGTTCAAGCGTTAAACATATTGTTTCAGTGTGTCAAGTCAATTGAACCAACTTTGGCAATTCTGGACGATGAACCGACTGACTCAAGAAGTGAACCAATTGGCTCAAGTCCATAAACCGATCAGCTTAGGTTGTAAACCCATCAGTTGGTGGATCAATTCAATTGATTCAAGGATTATTGTTGACGTCATGTTGTGCATTAAATCAGATAATAATTGCCAATACAATTGTGATTGAATATATGATGAAACGACCGGTTCAAGGGTTGAACCAATCATCTCACATGCTAACCGATCGGTTCACTAATGAACCGGCCATTTTGTCACTCGTAGGATACAAAAATTTGTGAAATTTCAATCCCTTTTGCTCCCACTCATACTGGGAACCGTGACCCTAACCCTTCTATAAATAGAGATACATTGGGGGCTTCTCATACACAATTAAATTTCCTCTGACAATTTTTGTCTTCTCTAATTATGGTAACTAAGAGAACCTGAACAAGTCCTACCCAATAAATGGAGGGATAGCAAGGGAGAATAATTTTAGGAGAGCAAGTTGGTACTAGTACACTAACAAGAAGAAACAACTCCTTCTTGTCAACTCTTCTAGAATGACAGGAGTTCTCAATGGTCCATGTGGACTACTCTAGAGGTGAGGAGACTTTCTCGCTAGGAGTGGAAGATCTAGAGGGGGGTAATAGAGCTTTTGATAATTTAAATTGATTTAAAACTTAAATTGCAAGAAAGAGAAGGACACAAGGAGGAGACTCACAATTTAGAGTGGTTCCACCCTTCAAATCAAAGAATGTCAGTCCACTACCCAATTGTTTGTAATTGGGATTTGCAAGTGATTAATTTTATTACCTCTCAAGGAATTATGATAAAATACAATCACTTCACCTACACCTCTTCTTTACTGGGACACAGAAGAGAACCCAAGGAGAGGATGGCGATCCACCTCCACCACCTTGACGCAACTTTCACCTCCTTGAAGTAGCATCAATCACCTTAGAGAAGACTTCACACCTTGAAGTAACTCCGAGCAAGCTCCCTCAGACAGCCTCCCATACTTGGAGTAGTCAAGGAGCACAATTACATCAACTTGGAGAAGTAGATTGGAAGAAGGAAGAGTACACAAATGTAGTACAATGCTTTGATCCTATATCAAGTGTTAGACCTCCTAACCACTTGGGATGGACATTTCTAGGTGGTGGCTAGGAGCTTGTAGCTATAGGACACCAACTTCAAGCTCAAGGAAGAAGATAACAAGTGTAATTTAGCTATTTTGCTCTCTAGAATGATTGTTCAAGTGTAGCTTGTGTGTCTTTGGTGTCCTGAGGTCACTTCTATTTATAGAAGTGGGTTTCAAGTGACTAGGGTACCTTAGGAAAGTTCCTAGAGGGTTTTTAGTGGATAATTAGCTATTTTAGATGAGTTAATGTTAGGTGCAATGGCTAGTTTAGTCAATTCTAGAAATCAGTCCAGAACCCAGTTCGGTCGACAACTTTTTGGATCGGAAGTCTCTCGGTCAACAATTCCTTCGACAAAGTGTGGTTTGAGTGTACAAGTTATCTCTAACGGCTAGCTGTAATTGAAACTTCTTAGTTCAACTAGTTTAACAGTCTAATCCCAGTCGACAAAATCTTTGACCAGATGTGTCTCAGTCCACAAACTATTCGGTCAGGAATGACTCAGAGCAAGTGCATTATAAATATTTTTCTGGTGCACTGAGTCTTCGACCGAGGGATGTCTTGGTTGACAATTTTCTCGACCGGGTGTTTCTCGATTGACAACTTTCTCGACCAAAAAAGTCCCTATAAATTGGTTTGCAAATATTTGGAAAACCTATCTAATGATTTTTCTAATGAAAGATAATGACTCTAGGCCCTAGGTTCTGGGTGGATATAAAAAATCTAATGCTTGATTTTACATGAATTCTAGGTACTTCTACATTATGCACTTGTACAAGCTATTACAAGTTGTACTAACATGAAAATACAAGCATTTAAAAATATTAACTTCATCTATCCATTGAGTGTGCTCTCCTTAGACCCTGAAACACTTAAGTAGCAAGTTAGATCCAAAAGAATGAAATGTTTGTCATCATCAAAACAAAGGATAAGCTAATGTCCAATTTAGCCAACAATCTACCTCTTTTTTAATATGGCAAACATTTCTAAAATATAAACAAAATATTTTAAAGATGAGTTTATACCTGAGAAGAACAAATCCTTAAGTGGCATAAAAATGTGTGATGGTATGCTTAGAGAGATATGGAACATGATATCCATCTTGTAAAGCAATTTAACATCAAATTTATATTTGCCAAGAAAGTAAAGTCGTGAAACTATCGTGAAGCTCAAGTAATGAAAATATTTTGCTTTAATTTCATTCATCCCCCTTTGTCATCTCAAAAAGATAGTCAAACACGTGCATTAAGATGACTCCCCTTGAATGGGATACTCCCCCTTAATAGAATACCAATGTTTTAAGGTAAAGAAATCAAAGTAAGCACAAAATTTCAATGAAAGCCACAATTTCAAGATGCATGCTAGAAACCAAGAATAATGACATAGTATAATAAAGAATCTTGAGCAAATATATCAAAGTAAACATCTTCTAGCGGAGTAATGAGTAACTTCCTTCTAATATATTAAAATTGATCCAAAGAAGCGGTTTGATAAAAATATCAACCAATTGTTCCTTTGTATCAACATGATGAAGAGAGATGTTATTGTAGGCAATATGATCTCTCAAAAAGTGATGTCTAGTCTCAATGTGCTTGGCATAGTTGTGTAGAATGGGATTATGAGCCAAGTTTATTACACTAGTATTATTGTAGAAAATCAGCGTAGAAGAAAATACAAAATCATAATCATTCAATACTTGTTGCATATAAAGCACTTGATCACAACATGATCTTAAAGCCATGTATTTAGCTTCAATGGTAGATAAAGCAACTGTATTTTGTTTCTTACTCAACCTATAAACCAAGGCTCTTCCAAGAAAGAAACAACCACCACTTGTGCTCTTTCGATCAAGACGACAACCAGCATAGTTGGCATCAGTATAAGCTTTTAAATCCAATGATTTATCCTTTGGATACCATAACCCAAAATTTATAGTGCCAGAAAGATATCTAAAAATTCTTTTGATGGCTTGAAAATGAGAATACATAGTGTTCAATTGAAATCTAGGACAAAGTCTAATGGCAATCAAATATCCGGTCTAGATGTGGTCAAGTATAACAAGTGACTAATCATAGCTCTATACAAGGAATCATCATTGGGTTCACCAACTTCATCCTTGTCAATTTTAACAGAAGTAGTTGTTGGAGTGGTAGCATGTTTGCAATTTTCCATGTTAAACCATTTTAAGAGTTTCTTAGTATATTTCTCTTGACTTAGAAAAATTCCAGCAAATGTTTATTTTATTTGAAAACCAAGGAAAAACGTCAACTAACCCAAAAGACTCATTTCAAATTCCTTTTGCATGATCATAGAATTGAGTACATAGATAATCATTTAAATCACCAAAGATAATGTCATTAACATATATTTGAACAACTAGTAAATATGATTCATATGATTTAAGAAATAGTGTGGAATCTGACTTTTTGATAGAGAAACCATTATCAAAAAGATAATTCTTAAGTCTTTCATACTGATTTTGTGGTGCTTGTTTTAGACCATAAAGAGATTTCTTGAGTATATAGACATGAATAATCTTGTTTGGAATTTCAAAACCAGGTGGTTGGGCAACATAAAATTCTTCTTCAATGATTCCATTTAAGAAAGCACTTTTTACATCCATTCAAAAAAGTTTGATGTCTTTATGGGAAGATGGAACTAATAACATACGAATGGCCTCAAGTATAGCTACAGGTGCATAAGTCTCATCAAAATCTATCCCTTTTTGTTGATTGTACCCTTGAGCAACCAACCTAGCTTTGTTTCTAACCACTTCCCCGACCTCATTGAGTTTATTTCAAAAAACCTACTTAGTTCCAATAATGGTTTTGTCTTGAGGTCTGGGAACTAAATCCCATACATTATTCTTAGTGAATTGATATAGTTCTTCTTGCATAGAAATTATCCAATAATCATCTTTTAAAGCTTCATTTATCTTTTTAGGTTCAACAATTGATACAAAGGTCATGTTTGCAACATATCTAAATGATGATCGGTTTTTACTCTATCAAAAGGATTTTCTATGATTAGGTATTGTGGATGATCTTTGATTATCCTAGGAATAGGCTGATGTGACTCATTATTTTGTTCAATTTCAGAATTTTAATCATCTTTTGTTGATATGGTTAAGTCCTCAATTTGATGTGTAATATCATTTAAGTTTTCATTTTTATTTTCATTTTCAGCACTTTGTGTTGTAATTTCATGAAATGTTATATGAATTGATTCATCAAATTTCTTAGAAATTGAATTGTAAATCCTAAATGCCTTGCTAGATGTTGAATATCTCAAGAAAAAACCTTTTGGCGACTTAGGATCAAATTTGTCTCTATCATCCTTTGTGTTCAAGATATAGAAAGGTGTACCAAAAGTATACAAGTAGTCAACTCTAGAATTCTTGTTAAAGATGAGTTCATAAGGAGTTTTCTTAAGATGAGAGTGAATTGAAACACAGTTTAAAACATAAGATGTTGTATTTACTACTTCGGTGCAAAATGTTTTAGGTGTATTATGTTCAAGTAGCATTATTCTAGTCATTTCTTTTAACGATCGGTTTTTCCTTTCAACTATCCCATTTTGTTGTGGAGTTCATGGAGCTGAAAAATTATGTGTATACCCTTTAGATGTACAAAACTCTTCAAAGATATGGTTCTCAAACTCTCCCCCATGGGCACTCCTAATGGTGCATATTTTGTTTTGCAGTTGATTTACAATCTTAGAGCATAATTGAATGAATATTCTAATAGTATCATCTTTTGTTGAAAGAAAATGCACCAAAGTATATCTAATATAATCATCAATAATGACAAAACAATACTTTTACCACCAATATATTGAGTCTTCATAGGACCAAATAAATCCATGTGAATAAGTTTGAATGGTCTACTAGTACTAAGCAATGCTTTAGATTTGAAAGAAGTTTTAATTTGCTTGCTTAGAGTACATGGTTCACAATTTTCAGGTTTATTAAAAGAAAATTTAGGTAAACCATGAACAAGATCATTTTAAGCAATTTTCTAATAACATATGAGCTTGCATGACCTATATTTCTATGCCATAATTGTACAGATTCATCATTTGCAAGAAGGCATTTTCCAATAATAGCTTGCATAGAATTAGGTCTAAGTATGTAAAGATTTCCTATTCCTTTTCCTTCATAAACAACATCATTATAGTTTTCTATGAGCAACTTGTAGCAAGATTTGTTAAAGTGGACATCATAACCACTGTCACACAATTGACTAGCACTAATTAGGTTGTGACCCAATCCATCTACAAGTAACACATTTTTTATTTGAAGATTTGTACCAACATTACCTAACCAAACAATGTTACCTTTGGCATTATCTCCAAATGTGTATGTTTCACTCTTCTTTTCTTCAAGTGTATGAAAAGCTTCCTTGTTACCGATCATATGCTTGGAACAACCACTATCAACCACCCAATCATACATAATATGAAGGTTTTAGTACCCATGTGGTGGTCCTTTTTGGTTAATAACATTAATATATATGCCTTAAAGTTTTTATCATTTTGAGTGTTTGAAATGAATCAAGATGATGAGCATTGTACAAATTTAAAATATCAATGTTAATTACAAGTAAATGATTTGATTTGCAAGAAGCATTTATGTCAGGCATATTTTCGACCGATCTTGACTTTGACCAGAAGGCCCCTCAGTCGAGGTCTTGATCGATCGAGAGGCAATTCTGTAGATTTGTGGAAAATGCATCATTTATAGTGTTAATAAGATATATAATTTTTTAATTATTTTAATCATGAGTGACATAAGTAAATAATCAAATACATAAATATATTCATTTTAAATCTCATTACAGTTGAGATAAGACATATATGTATTTCACAATGAATTTCAAGTCAAATCTCAACAAAGTATCTCAAAAACTCTAAGTTTGGGGTCTTGGAACCCAAACAATGTCTTTCTTCCTCTTATAATCACAAGAGAATGAATAATGTCCAAGACGTTGACAGTAGAAACAAGAAACAAATTCAATTTGGTTTCTCTTCATACCATTTTGGGTATGTGGTATATTGTTCTTGGGCACAAATATGGTCTTGGTTCTAGGGGCTTGTGTTTTTCTAGATCTAGTCTTTTGATAAGATTTTTCTTTGGGTACATAGCCTAGGCCCCTTCTTCCAACATGTCCATAAATGCTTTCTAAGACTTTATCAAGGATATCACCATGCTTTAAACTATCAACATATTTTGTAATTCATCAATTTTAGCAAGTTTCTTTGTAATATATAGAGTGACTTGAGATAAATTTCAAAGTAAGGTATCTCTTTCTCTAACAATGATATCATAATCCAAATGAGTTCACAAGATAGGTTGAGTTTGGTAGTCATTTATCTTAGCAAGCAATTCAACCTTTTCTTGAGAAAGAAGATCATTATTTTTTTCTAAGACATGCAACTTGGCATTATAGTCATCAATAGAAGCTTTCAAATTATCATTTTCAAAAGTAAGATCATATATTTTAGCATGCAACTCATCATTAATTGGAGATATTTTTCAATTTTCTTTTGCAATCAACGTATTTAGTATGAGTTTCTTCAAGACTATTAACTAGATCAATTTTGGATAATTGAAAAATGTCTAACTCATTTGAGTCTTCACCTTCATCTTCCTTAGCCATGAGACACTCCAAATCTTCCTCTCCACTCTCACTGTCATCACTTGACTCATCCCAAACCACTTTGTAGGCTTTGTCTCCCTTGTCCTTCTTCTTAAAAGAAGATTTATTACCCTTCTTGATTTTAGGACACTCATTCTTCACATGTCCCTTCTTTCCGCATTCAAAGCACCTAAGGAAAGAAGAGGATGAAGCACTAGTGTTTTTGTTAAATTTAAACCTTCTATATTTCTTACCATTAACAATGAGTGCATCCTCTTCATCATCTCCTTCACTTGTCTTATCACTTTCTTGAGTGATGACTTTTAATTGAGCTTTAGCTACAGACTTTAATGTAATATCCTTCCTTCTCTTCTTTTAGAGTTCAACCTCCACTCTTTCTACTTCTTCAAGGGTGACCTCATGTGTTTTGAGGTTGCCAATGAGATGCTCCATCATCAATTTGGTGAGGTCATTGGCTTCTTTAATGGTTGTTACTTTGGGCTTGTACTTTGAAGGGAATGATCTTAGTATCTTAGATACTCGATCCTCTTCACTAATGTACTTGCCCAAAGCATTCAAGTTGTTGATGATAGAAGAAAACTAGCATACATATCACTTATATTCATTAGGCATCATACGAAATTGTTCAAATTTTTGCTTAAGCATGTTGATTTTAGCATTCTTAACTTGAACAGTACCTTCATGTGTAACTGAAATTTTATGCCAAATTTCATAAGCGGTTTTACAAGAAGATATGTGATTAAACTCTCCAATGGATATTGAACAATATAAAATGCTTACGGACTTGGCATTGAGTTAAACCTTTTTCACTGTCTTTGGGTCCCATTTATCATACTCCTTAGTAGGAAGCTCATATGAATGAGCCACCATTCTCCATAGCTCTAAGCTTATTCCTTGATGGTATAATTGCATCCACCTTTTCCAATAATTGTAGTTGGATCCATCGAATGGTTGTGGCCTGCTCACATATGTCCCTTCGAGGTTGAGGTTTCTAAGTAAGTTTTCCCCCATGCTTCAAGACTCATGGGAGATCCTTAAAGACCTACTTGATACCAATTGAAAGATCTAGAGGGGGGTGAATATATCTTTTGATAATTTTAAAATTAATTTAAAACTTAAATTGCAAGAAAGAGAGTTCCACAAGGAGGAGACTCACAATTTAGAGTGGTTCCACCCTTTGAATTGAAGGATGTCAGTCTACTACTCGATTATTTCCAACTGGGATTTGCATGTGATCAATTTTATTACCTCTCAAGGAATTAAAATAAAATAAAATCACTTCACCTACACCTCTTCTTTATCGTGACACAGAAAAGAACTAAGGAGAGGATGACGGTCCACCTCCACCACCTCGTCGCAGCCTTCACATCCTTGAAGTAGCGTCAATCACCTTGGAGCAGACTTCACACCTTGAAGTACCTCCGTGTAAGCTCCCTCAGACAGCTTGGAGTAGTCAAGAAGCGTAAATACATCAACTTGGAGAAGTAGATTGGAAGAAGGAAGGGTACACCAATGTATTACAATGCTTTGATTCTATATCAAGCATTAGACCTCCTAACCAATTGGGATGGACATTGCTAGGTGGTGGTTAGGAGTTTGTAGCTATGGGACACCAACTTAGAGCTCAAGGAAGAAGATAGCAAGCGCAATTCAGATGTTCTGCTCTCTAGAATGATTGCTCAAGTATAGCTTGTGTGTATTTGGTGTCCTAAGGTCATTTATATTTATAGGAGTGTTCTGCAAGTGACTAGGGCTAGAGGGTTCTTAGTGGATAATTTGCCATTTTAGATGAGTTAATGTTAGGTGTAACTTCTAGTTTAGTCGTTTCCAAAAATCAATCTAGAACCTAGTTTGGTCGATAACTTTTTCGACCGGAAGTATCTCAGTCAAAATTTTCTTCGATAGGGTGTGGTTTAAGTGTACAAGTTATCTCTAACATCTAGCTATAATTTAAACTTATTAATTCAACTGGTTTAATGGTGTAATACCGGTTGACAAAATATTCGACAGGATGTGTCTCAGTCCACAAACTACTCGACCGGGAATGACTCAGAGCAAGTTCATTATAAACATTTTTCTAGTGCACTAAGTTTTCAACCGAGGGATGTCTCGATTGACAATTTCCTTGACTGAGTGTTTGTCGGTTGACAAGTTTCTCAACTGAAAAAGTCCCTGTAAATTAGTTTGAAAATATTTGGAAAACCTATCTAATGATATTTCTAATGAAAGATAATGACTCTAGACCCTCGGGGGTCCTAATTAAGGGTTCTGGGTGGATAGAGAAAATATAACACTTGATTTTACTATACTTCTAGGTACTTGTACATTATACACTTATACAAGCTATTACAAGTTGTACGAACATGAAAATACTAGCATTTAAACATGTTAACTTCATCTATTCATTGAGTGTGATCTCCTTGGACCCTCAAACACTTAAATAGCAAGTTAGATCCATAAGAATGAAATGTTTGTCATCATCAAAATAGAGGATAAGCGAAAGTACAAATTAGCCAACAAGGAGGACAAGGTCAGCCACTATTCATGGTGATCAACTAGGAGTTGTTGCAGACACTGGCCGAGTGTGACTTGAAGAAAGGCGCATAGTGAAACAATGGCATAGTCACTGGACTTGATCTAGGACCAGGTATGACCTCATAAACCATCCTTCCCATTACGTAGTGGTTGGCGTGATCGTCTATAATAGGGGAATATGGCAGATAATTGTTTTTGTTTCCACTGCCTATATGTTGCCATATTTCTCATAGTGAAATCTAGGGAAAGAAGAAGAACAAGTAGGAACTCCGACTTGAAGACAAAATTCCATCCTTATCGGTGCTTCTACTCCAGCAACCTTCTCTCTCGAGCGGCTAGAATGGAGTGGAGAATCTTTTGTTACAGTTTGGAAAGAAGAATGGAGTAGAGAAGAGGTCCTCTCTTGAATAACAACCACTTTTTCTCCAAAATCACCCCTCCTCTCCTCTTCTCTGCTTTCTGGTCAAACAATGCTTCCAATGATGAAAACTAACCATCCCATATGTGTGCTTTCATATTTAAAAATGAGGGATGGTTGCTTTGAAGAACTATAGAAACTAACTGTGACACGACGTGTCTGAGAAGACACATAGTGTGTCGCCTTGAGTAACTGATGTTGAAACTACTTTTCTTGAAGGATGCATAGTGTGTCGTCTGAGAGACACGATGTGTTGCTGAGAATCGGTGAGGAGTTGGGCAGATCTAAACAAATTGAACACGTTGTGTGCTAATAAACACACAATATTTTTGGCACAAATTTTGGCGTGATCTTTTGACTGACCGGACATGGCATGTCATTTGAGGGACACGTTGTGTTGCTGCTCATCAGGGGGAAAGAAATCCATCTATGGATTAACAAGCTGTGTCTTGAAACACAAACGTCATCTTCCCTTCAGAAACCATATTATTCCCTATGATATGTGCAATCTCCAGGGGAATCCAACTAAGGATGGATTTTGGTCGGATTAACCCTATTTTCTTGTCATTATTATGTACCTGTGATGAAAAACATGAAGCAAGTAAAACAACTAAAAAGTGGGAAATCTAGCATGATTGAGAATGGAATGATCAAAATGAGTGAATTGTGCACCCAAAAATGGTTCAAAAAGTGATATGATTTGTGCACATCAATACTATATTGGATTTCTCTTATTTTCCTGATAAAAATTGACTATTGGTTCATTAATTTGGCTAAAGGATGTAATTATTATTTTCTAAAGATTAGGGATAAAATTAGAATTTTTTGTAGAGGGTGAAGTATTCACTAAAAGTCTAGATAATTGGTAGTCATTGATAAGCATTCAATGGTTGAACAGCTCTATAATAAAACCTATGCTTTTCCATCCTGACATGAGAGATAATATTTACTAGGCATATACTGGTTGTCAATCTCAATTCTTGCTGACTAGTTCGATATCTTATGGAAGCTAACTTTCTTCCCTTCTCAATGGCTTGCACACTCATGGGTAGGGAATCACAGTGGAGCTCTACTCTTCAGCAAGTAGGAGGAAGAGTAGGAACTAGTGCATCCAAGAGAGGAGCCAATTGTGCTCAGTAGGACCTCATAGAGTTGAGGCTAGTTTTGAAACCTCACGAGGAGGTTTCATGGATGGAGGTTGGTCATTGTGGTGCAACCTTGTAGTAGAAGGAATGTGTCTAGGATAGGAGGGTTTTAGGTCTTGTTACAAACACAAGAAGGTGTTGGATTAATCAAGGTGGTGGAAGTAGATCTTGATGAGGGGTTGTATAAGAGACTAAGGCTAGGTTTAGGGTTTGAGATGATAGTTTCTTGCTGAGGTGAGATGGGGTGAGATTCAGGGGATCATATTTGGCGGCCAAGGTACAACAATAATGAATATACGAGTTATGGGGGTCATATTGGTGAGACAAGACAAAAGAAAAGGAAAGTAAAGAGATAGATAAATCCATAGAGGTAGGATATGGAAGAGAAAATGTAAAGTCACTATTTGACTTTCCAAAACTGGCCATAAGGTTGAAGATGACCTCATACCCATCAGATTGAGATCTAACACCAAGAGGCTGATGGTCGCTCCAGGTTTGTAGGTGTTTTACACCATGGAACTAAGCATAGGGATGTGCTAAATTGGATAGACCTGAGGGTTGGCATTAAGGCTTATAAAAATAAAAGAAAATGATAAGAAAGAAAAGGGGAAAAGGGAATTTGGGAAATCATAACAAATTGGGGAAAAGCTTGCTTGAGAAGAAATTTGGGACACATTCTCATCTTAGTGAGTAGAACACATGGAAAAAAATTTGAGACACAAACAGGGTTTCTTATTTACTAATTGAATCAAAGTAATACAAGCGTTAAATTTATCTAGTATTTCATGTATTAGTGTCTAATTAATCAAATGAAATCCTAAAATATTACATTAGAAATTTCAATAAGATCTTTGAACATGTAGATGATGAAGTTCATTCAAAACAAGAAACATTAGATACAAAGAAAGGAACAATGGTAAATTGAGTAACAATTAGTGAAATTCCACTTCATGATAGAGGAGATGAAGGGTAGGTTGAATAAATGAGTTGTTCTCCATATCCCCTTTAGCCTTGAAGCCTTTTATGGTGTCTAGGGACATTTGGGTTAAGTATGGGTAGTTCTAGAAAATCAATGGAAAAGTAGGGTTAGGGTTCAGGGTAGAATAGTCTTTTTGCCCACCAGTGTCGTTCTGTGGTCATGGTGGTAAGGATGTTTAGTCCAAAATAGATGTGGCATATTTGGTAGAAAGGTTAGGGGAAATTGGTAGTTTTTGGTGGGTTTTACCACTATAGTTCTAGTGGGAATGGTCATGGTGGATCTGCGATGGAAGGAACATTCTGGATAGAATATTCATGGGAAATGGTAGGGAAAAAGTCAGTGAATCTGGGATTTTCAAAATCTTATCACCACAACTAGGGTATGGAACACGTCTATTCTGGCATATACTTACGATGATAGTTCTTTGTCATGGGATTACTATTATGAGACATTCTTTAAATTTCTCATCTTGCACAGGTGGGGACTACATGGGAATGGACGTTACATGATTCCACAACTATTTTGAGGCTCTTTGGATCACCTTGACTTCTTCACTTTGAATCCATTGAGATATTTTCAGGGTTGTTCCTTCAGCATCTTGGGGTAGACTGAATATGACTTTGAATGGTCTTTGGCTTTCTCCAAGGTTGGTAAAAACTTCATATTATCCTCCATCAACTCCTATTGTCATTAGATCACAGAGATCTACAAAACATGCAAGAAAACTCCATAAGTGCATTTGACTACAATTAATAAATATTGGGAATAAGTACGCATTATATATATATATATATATATATATATATATTAACCTAAAAATTGAGCATAATGAACCTCTATCCTCACCGGTCAAACACCCATGTTGAATTTGAAGCACAAAAATTGCAAACATAACATATAAGGTACAAAACCTCATTCGAAATAATGTCATTCATGAGGCATCGAGTAGAGTGTCTCATTGTAGGAATTGTCAAATCCATTAGGAAAGTCATTTCATGTGAAAATATTCAACCCTATATGTTTATCCACCTTACTTGGCCTACTTGGATATATGTAGAAGGGTGAACATATTAGGGTTTACATTCCCTATACCAATGGGTTTGGAAATAGACAAAGGAGGTTGTTGAAAGGGAAGGAAGTGTTATTACATAAGATCACATCTATTATTGTTTTCTTTTTCTCTATTGTTATTACATAGGATCATCTTAATTTTATTTTTGGGATTTTCTTTATCTCTTGACCTTTTGTATTATTGGGTTGTATCGTGATAGGAAGAAGTGGAGAGGAGGAATACTTGGACACCCCATGCTTTTGGACGATGGTCAAGGCTTGCACTTTCTTTTATCTTTTTGGTGTAGCAAAGATATATGAAATGATAGAAGAAACCAAGTAATATGAATTGTCACATAAGGCTTCTTAGATACAAGGTAACTTCAACAATTCGATGATTAAACCATGAGGAGAAAGCAATATAGTAAACTATACATTACTCAAAAGTTTTGATCAAAGAACCTTTAACATTTGTAATTTCTGATTATTGAAACTCATCCATCAAATAAAAAATGAGAGTAGAATTTTTGAACACTCCTGAAAGAAAGATGTCCTTCAAAAAGAAATAATTACAATAAATCATGGATAATCTCATTAAAGTTCTACATTTCAAATCCAACATGGGGAGGACTAGCTAGAACACCTTTTAGGGAAAAACATTTCAATTTTAGAATTATGTTTGAATAATCACTTACAAACACTCATTATCATGTTAAAACCTACTTCACAAAAAGTGAATTGCAGAAAATAAAATCTAACTAGCACACACAACAAACTATGCAAATATATATGCAATGCAACTGTGTGATGACATGGAAATAAAAACATTTGGTTTTGATCCCATCCAATTGTTCTTTACATTTATTTGAAATCTTAGAACCATTGAATTATCTAAATATGAAAAATTACAAAGAAAAAACACAAAAATGGCAAGGAAATATAAATAAATGAGATGCAAATGCATGAACATGCAAGATAACAAAAAAGGCTGCAAAATCAATAATCAAATGAAGGAAAATGATAGGGTGTACTATACTACCGCCCCAAACTTTTGAATCATGATGTCCTCACCATGAATCTAAGCATGGGTTGGTAGGGTAATGATCACTCTTTTGGAGAGTCCTATAGAGTCTTATTATAGAAGCTAAAAGATCCATTGGGTTTGGGAGGAGGCTACTAATAGTAGTGTCCACAATAATCATTTCATGGAGGTAGATATGACTCGGGAAGTTGTTTATGGTCTAGAGGCTTGGTCCAACTCCTTATCGTACTTGAATAGTCTATGGCCATATCTACAAAGATGGTTCAACTGATAATGTGTATATTGTGGATCTAGCTACATCTCTTGTTGTATCGTATGTATAATTTCCAATTGCACCATCATGGCTGACATGTCGTGGGCATTTGTTGGAGGAGGTGCCTTGTCAATGTGATTAGTCTCGTAGATCTTGATCACCCAGTGTATGTTGCTTTATTCCTGCATTGGAGCTGCACTTTGATGTACACCTTCTTGTATAATATCCATTGATGTCTCAAAGAACTTTACTAGATGACATTTCTCCAAATAAGAAATTCCTTCCATGAGATAGGGTAACAATCCTAAATCTTCAATGAGGATATTTGTATGGTAAGGCATCTCCAGTATGAATGTGGAGCAATGGTGATGGAAATGATTGAAATTCATGTCATCCCTTAATGAAAGCATGTGCACCCTTGTCAAGTAGTTCAAATCTACCAACGGTCTGAGGGCCACAATGAGCTTGATCAAGTCCTATTCAATGAACACAACAATGAAATTCACTAACCCATCCTTGAAAAATGGTGAGTTTATCTTGATGGGGATATTACTTCATGTGATCTATGGGCATCTTCCCCAATTTTATGACCTTCTCCCTTGGCATCCAAGCCAACACAAAATTTTCTTTTTACAATAAGTAGCCTTGATTGTCATATCAGGCGCATATAGTATTTGCCAAAACTTTTTTAACGTAACAAAGTACAAGATTGAGCATCCTACTAGTATTGGATTTTCCTTGGATGGATCATATTGCCCCCATTTCTTGCAAATCGTAGTCGTTTCCATATATCTTCTGAGTGAGACCCTCATCAAATTTGTTTTCCCACTCAGGGGTAGGTGCAAAGATTTTTTACATTTTTCTGACCATCAAGATGTAAACATTTTGAAATAATACAAAATTAGAGTGCATCTTGGTTATGATAGTTTACCTTCTCTAGCATAATAAAAAATTCCTTGTGATGACAATGTATGTAACATGTGCATCCACGGAGACCTTCTCATTCACTGTTTTATTATGTAGCAATCATATGTTTCTTTATCCCTAAATAGTTCATTATGGTTGAACAATTATATTGGATGGCAATCACCATTCCTGACATGTCTTGGGGATATAGAATCCCTTAGTTTATTCATATGTCTATCTAAGAGGATGAAAATTCCAGCACCTTAGCCTTTACCCCCTCCTCTCGACTGCCAACTCAACCAAGTGAGATCCTCATCATAAGTGAGATCCCCTTCCTCTTCATAGTCAGACCCAGAGCTTATGTAAAAGTTGATAGGAAGCCTCATCAGAGAATCTTTAGAAATGGACAATACATATTGTGAACTTTCAACTTCATCCTCATCTCCTTAATTGTGCATTTGCCATCTTTCTAGTAGATGTGGGTTATAGCTGTGTTTGTCTTGTGAAGATTATGGGGCAAGAGGTTCCCTTTGTGTTTTTCATTGTGGCTCTTCTACTTGGACTTCGCCCATATTCACATCAAGTTCTTCTTCCATGAGGGGATTTTCTTCCCCTTGATAGGAAAAGTCATTAATGGAGTCATCATTGTCATGTAAATAGGGTGGAGTGGGTGTGTGTGGTGGAGGAGTGAGTTATAGAGATGGTATGTGGGAAGGTGGGAAAGGGTTTGTGTCACTCTTGGTGCTCGAATGGTAGAGCATGGATTCTTGGCCCTATAAGTGGTTTCTTTTCCCATCATATTCATGTTGGAAAATGATCAAACAAGTGTTGGGGCATGAACGTGGATTTAAGTTTGGTCTATGTGGAGTTTTTTTGGTGGGAAGAAGGAGAATAGGAGGTGTAATAATCCTAGACTGAGCTGGAGGAGGTCAAATTCAAGCAGCTTGAGGAAGCACCAAGGAGGCTTGGAGAAGCTTGGAGTGAGATTCAGATTGCATGGAAGGTCTTTGTGGAGGCTTGAAGTCATCTTTGGTTCACATTCTTGCAAATAGCTATTGAGTGAATGAACAAGTGAGGAAATTATGGTTCACACCCCATCCTTAAGTCCATTAAGTGATGTGGGACAAAGATCGTGACAATCATTGTGAGTGGAAAGACCATCCTATAGGGGTAGCAGCACGACTGTTCTATTTAAAGTGGTCATTCTAGACAGATACTCTTTTCTTCTCCTTCATAATATAAATAATTTGTTCACCATGGACATTATGATGAAACCAAACATTCTTAGTATATCTCTTCATGCTCGTTCTGGCCATCACGACTATGGAAAAGTAGCTGAAAACTATTGATGTTACTTCCTTCTCTTCATTCTTTTTGCAATAGTCATTCCATGCAATATGATGGTTCTGGTATTGAGGCACAACGATTATGGTGTTGAGAATGGTTGTTCTCTTTTTGGATCAAAATATCAATATTTTACACAAGTTTTTAACTTGTTCACCACAATCATTCCAAGATACATCAGTCCTTCTAGGGGTTTTTCTATGGAAAATTATTTTGACTCCAAATTGTTTCCTTCAATTCTTGGATCTTCAAACAAATTACCAACCCTTGATCTTCCTTTTCATGTATCAATGTACCAAGAACAAAATCAAAGACAAAACATGTAGGTCTTTTGGGATAGGGGTGAAACATAAATATAAATGTTTCCCAACAAAATTCTTATCTAGTGGATCCATTATAGACATAATATATCAATATCTTAAAGGCATAGAAGGGATATAGAATATATCTTGGAACACACTATTTTTCCAACAACTAGACATGTCTTATGTTGGTGTAGAAGTTGTACTTTGGTTGTGGATCCAAAGTGGTTATTGTTGTTTCCACCTTGTCGTCACAACCACACCTTTTCTTCTCCTTAGAGAAGTTGCTTGTCCTCAATCCTCCACACAAGGGCCTCAGCCGATGGGAAACTACCACGTATGGTCTGGAGAGAGATGGGACCACGGGGGTTTTTTAGGAGCTGATGTGATGCTTTTTCTTTCTACCTCCATCCAGGTCTACTCTACCTCAATTCATCATTTCGAACCTTATACATAAGGTTTTTCCATACCAACTCCTTCTACCTATACCGCAGTTGAAGCACCTAAAGGATAATTCAGTGTCTTTCTATTCATTAATGGAAGCAATCATCCCCTACCATCGTAAAATAAGATCACCTGGCCCTACCCATTCACAAGGACTCGATTCTATGTCCAAACATCACATGCTAGCAGATGTAGTCACCATTATAGGTACCCAAGATATTGTGTCTGGAGAGGTAGATAGATAGTCCCCCGCGATGATCAGGACTGGGAAAAGTTTGGGGAACTCCACCCTTCCATTTATGCTACCTCTACGTCATCCACACAGATACATGAACTCTTCATGCACCGGCTTAGTCTCAAAGAGGAAGTAGAAACTCAAAGTCATCTACGTACTAGCATCGCTCACTATCCTTCTCCTCCTATTGTGGGTTATTATCCTTGGGGTGAGTTTTTCTCTCTCTAAAAGGAATAACTCTTAGACAACTTGTCACACAATGTGTATCTCTTTGGGATGTCCACCCCTTTATATAGGAGTGTCATGGGATTAGATTTCCCAAAATTCAATCTCATTTCTAATCACAACTCACAATTAGATTCAAATAGGAAACTCAAACAGACTTTCTTATCAGATGATTCATTAATGAATTGGTCGAGTCACTAACCTAGTCAGTCGAATCAACCATCCGCTCACTCAATTTTTTTAATCTTCAAGTCCATTTCTGATTTGAATTGCTATATATTGTTTAAAATCAATCTAGTCTTTTCAATTCTTATTCAACCCTAATTTCACTGAGTCGGGAAATTGGATTATCCAGTTAGTTGATTGGTCACTTTCCCAATTGGTGATCACTTGGATGATTGACATTAAATCATACCAGCTGATCCAAACCATCCAATTGGCTGATAGGATGCTCAGTCATTCAATTGAGCAAAAACACTATGTACATGATTCATAACCATTCTAATCACATGCGTGATTGTGAACTTCAATTATTTAAGAATCCCTATGTGTATGACCTGATAGGTTCCTTATTACATCGAAAGTGATGTTTAAAACCTCATAAGAAACTAGAAACACATCATTGATACCCAAATAATAAGAATATGTTGGAGAGAAACTTTAACATGTAAAGTGACCACCATTACCATGATCTTATAATCTCTTTGTCACAAATATTCAGAATGAAACCAAGGCATGGAGTTTTCATCCTCTTAACATTCAATCTATGTTTCTTGAACTAGAATGGACTATTGAGATTGTGTGATCTCAATATCAGAATTCCATCACATAAGCATTATCATGCATTTCATGGTCTCTCTTATCAAATGGACAATATATCACTCCAATGGAGGGAAAAGTTACAACTAAATAACTCACTACAATATATAGGTGTCATATTGCACCCAATCACTACTTGCATGAAAATCCTTATTTAAAGTTAAGTTGGGTAGTGTTAAAGTACATAGAACAACATGTGATCATTGTAGTGATTTTAAGTCTAAGGATATGGTCAGTACTATCACATTGAGATATGACTCTAACTACCATGACATATCTTTCATGTGTCATCCTCGAAGTGGATATGTCCAGTAAAACTTCTTCTCTAATGAGTACACACACATTTGAATTGATGTGCAATATCATGACTAAAGAGATATAGTCATCATTTAACATACACACTAGTCCTATGTATTTCTGTTGTCCTATAATATCCATAGTAAATACTGATCGGGGATATTACAAAAATGAATACTCTTGAGTATACATATAATCTCATGTTCAGGTCCTCAACCAAACCTTATGTAATTGAGTGAAAACACTCTTAGGATATTGTTATAGTAATTCATTATCTCAATGCACAAAATAAACATAACAAGTGGAATTGCCTTTATTAATGATCAAATCACATACAATGTATCCCTATTACAATCATCACATGATCATCAGTCTCTCACTTGCACTAGAGTCAATCGCTCATGAATCAAATTCCAAGTGATCTAACATGGCCATCATGCTTGTACTACGAAAGTACTATTGTCAAGCGATCAACAACATTGCTTATAGTTGGTTATCTATAAATCCTTACATCTCCTTTTTATATGTTCTCTTGTATGAGATAATATCACCATAGTGTGTTCTTGGAATGTTGATTTGATATAGGTTCCTTAGTTTGTGCAATGGCTCCATTGTGTCATGGTAAAGCTCGATTCCATCCTCAATAATTAGAACCACTCTAAGATTACTAATTAATTTCTATAGGGAAATATGGCGACAGAACGGGCAGAAAAAAAAATTTAACTGCCATATTTCCCTTAAACCAATGGACTACATTAATAATGTTTCCATGGGAAGGATGGTTTAGAGGATAAATCTGGTCCTATATCAAGTCCATCGACAATCTCCTCATCGTAATGTGTGCCCTTTCTTCAAGTCACACTCGAACAACATTTGTGTCGACCTCCTGATTGATCACCATGGACACCAGGTTGACATTATCCTATGAGCGTTAGGAAACGACCTCCTTGCCTATATAGTAGTCCACACATACCATCGAGAACTCATGTACTTCTAGAAGAATGAATAGGAAGGAGTTGCCCTTCACATCGGTGTACTAGTCACCAACTTGCTCTCCCTCAATTGTTCTCACTTGCAATCCCTCCCTTTATCGGGTAGGACTTGCTCGATTTCTCTCGGTTACCACAACCAGAGAAGACAAATAATTGTCAAAAGCAATTGAGTTGTGTATCTGGGAAGCCCCTTGTACCCCTCTATTTATAGGAGGGTCATAGTCAAGGTTCCCAATCTGTGTGGGAGTGGAAGGGACCAGAATTTCATAAATTTTCACAACCTGCGACTGACGAAGTGATCAGTTCACAGGTGAATTGGTCGGTTGGCATGTGAGCTGATCAGTTCACCCACTGAACTGGTCATTTCATCATGTTCCCAATCGCAGTTGTATTGACAATTCTAATCCAATTAATGCATGACATGATGCCAACAATCCTTGATGTAATCTAATTGATCCATGAACTGGGTGGTTCATATCTTGAACCAGGAGGTTTATCTCATGAACCGGTCTTATGGCAAACTCTGAGCCGATCAGTTCACCAAGTGAACTGATCAGTTCATGCCCTGGTTCTTTGAGAATTCAGCGAATGCAATTTCCAATCAACCGGACACTCCAACTGATTGGTTCAACACTTGAACCGGTCAGCTCAGAGTCCAATCAGTCAATTGATGTTTAAATTGAGTACCTAAACACTTTAGTAATCAATTTAATTACCATTCATGATTAAACTCCTATTCTAAGTGAATCCTATGTGTGTAACCATATAGGTTCCATATTACATTGATAGTGAGTGTCCATAACCAATTATGACATCACAAGCAAAGAGTGGTGCCTAGTAGGGATCAGCATCGGGTCGGGTTATACCGGGTTTTGTCTATCCTAAACCCAAACCCACATTTTAAAGTGGGCCACGGGCCAGGTTTGGACCCAAATAAAATTGAAAAATGCCAGCCCATACCCGGCCCATATAAGAATGTTGGGTTTTGGGCAGGATTCGGGTTTGCCCATATAACATCGGATGAGCGTACAAAATTTTGTTAGATCTAACTTGCTAACATGAAAACTAAACTAGTATGATATGTATTTTGTGATCAACCTTCACAAGAATATATATAATATATATTTTGATCAATGTAGCCAGAATATGTATACTTTAGTTGTGTGATCCCCTACAACTATGAAATGGAACAAATCATTTTTTCATACATGTGAATGTATGAGACTTAAAAAATTAGTAGAAACTATAATGTTGTGACTTTTACTTCCTCATCCTATATGTATATACAATGAAATGTTTTTTTAAAGGACAAAAGATCATTTGTCTCCTACATGTAGGTGTATGAGAAAAAAAATGAGCACAATCTACTATGCACTGAGCAAAAGATCATTAGTCGTCTACATGTCGACATAGTAAGATGAAAATGAAAAAATCAAGTATGTCTATACATGTTAGTCTAACCATGCCAATGATGGTTATCTTACTAGTATTAATTCACTAATCATGTTTATTAAATATAGATTATCCATGTTTCCATTGGCTGGATACATACTACATATTGCATCAAGAAATATCTATATTTTTATTTCAGGAAGAATATAGATATATACATACATACTTTACATAAAATCTAATCTGGGCATTCGGATTTTTGGGCCTGGGTTTGCCTCCACCCGTACCCGACCCAAATAAAATATGGGTTTAAGTTTTAGGCCCAACCCACCCATATTATAAATCAGGTTCGGGTTTGGATCGGGTTATGTGGGTCGGGTCGCGGTTCAGATCGGACTGGCCTGACCCGATGCTCATCCCTAGCGCCTAGTAACACATCATCACTACCCAAGTAAATAGAAAGTTGGAGAACAACTTCAACCTACAAAAATTTATTGGTGTTGCAATATTTGTATAGTTCCTTTATCACTGATATATGGATTGAACTCGAGGCATGGAATCCCCATCCTCTTCAGTCATTCATTCCATGTTCCTTGAATTAGAGTATACTATTTGAGATATATATAAGATCAATATCACATATTGACTCACATGTGAATGGCCATGCATTTCTCAATCTCTCTAATTAATATGTCAGTATATCATACTCTTGTAGGAGGGACAAATCTAATCTACATCACTCACAGTCATCCCCATGTGTCATAGTGCACCCAAGAATCACCTTTATGACAACCCATATTCAGAATTATGGTGGATGATGTCAAAGTACATTGAATGACATGTGATGAGTGTAGTGACTTCAGGTCTAAAAACTACAATCACCACCAACACTATAAGAGACGATTCTGACTACCAATTATGGTTTCCATGTATCACTCTTATGGTGGGCCTGTCTATTACATTGTTCCCTAACAAGTATCTATGTGTTTGGCTCGATATCACATATCATGACTGATGAGATTCTGTCATCAACCAACACACACTCTGGTCTTACGTGTTATTGCTATATATCAACCTTCCACAGTAACATCCGACTAGGGACATAACAAGAATGTGTATATTCTTAACAATTGTATGATCTCATTGTTTATGTCATCAACCCAAAGACATACGCCATCTAGTAATATCATTATTTAGACATTTATTATGTTACGTCATTATCTCATAATTGAATGAAACAGAATAAATTGGAAGTTTGCCTTTATTATTAGTTAAATTGTTTACAAGTTATGCCATTACAATCATCACATGATTGGCTCTCTGGGCATGCATACCAACTGACTCTCACTTTCACTTAGAGTCAATCACCCATGAATCTCATTCCAAGTGATCTGACATGACCATCATACTTTTGCTGTGAAAGTGTTTTTTCAAGGGGTCAACAACATTGTTCTTGGTTGGTACTCTACAAATATTCACATCTCTTCATTGTATGATCTCTTGTATGAGATGGAAATGCCTTTGTATATGCTTTGAACGTTGATGCAATTTGGGTTCCTTAGCTTGTGTAATAGATTCATTATTGTCACAATATAGCTCAATTGTGTCATTGATGCTTGGAACTACCCCAGGTTTAAAAATGGTCTTCTTGATCCAAACAACCTCCTTTGCTTCATTTGATGCAGCAATATACTCAACCATTGTTGTAGAATCGGCAACTGTCTATTGCTTGGAATTCATCCAACTCATAGCTCCGTTGTTGAGGTAAAATACAAACCCAGATTGTGATATGTAATCATCTTTTTCAGTTTGGAAGCTTGCATCAGTGTAACCCTTTACCACCAACTCTTCCTCTCTATCATAGACAAGGAACGGGTCCTTAGTTCTTCTCAAGTACTTAAAGATGTTCTACACGATTGTCTAGTGAACATCACCTAGATTTGATTGATATATGCTCTTCATGCTCAAGACATATGAGACATCCAGATGGGTACACAACATTGCATACATGATAGATACAATTATAGATTCCTATGGAATCTTACTCATGTATTCCCTTTATTCACAAGAATTGGGACACTGAGCTTTATAGATGGTAACTCCATGCACCATGGGATGTTTCCTCTCTTTGAGCTCTCCATGTTGAACCTCTTCAACACTTTATCAATGTATGTGCTCTGACTTAGTCCAAGAAGCCTTCTGGATCTATCTCTATAGATCTTGATTCCCAAGATGTAGGATGCTTCACCCAAGTCTTTCATAGAAAATGTACTTCCCAACCATGTCTTTGCCTTTTTTAAGTAGGGATGTCATTCCCCATCAATAGTATGTCATCCACATACAATATGAGGAATACAATCATGCTCCCACTAACCTTCTTATACACACAAGGTTCATATTCATTTTGAGTAAAGCCAAACTCTTTGACTATCTCATCAAAACAAAGATTCCAGCTTCGAGATGCTTACTTCAATCCATAGATTGACCTTTATAGCTTACAGACTTTATTTTCATCCTTTGGATTTATAAAACCCTCAGGTTGTGTCATATACACATCCTCAAGAAGATTCTTGTTAAGGAATGAGTTTTTAACATCCATCTGCCACATCTCATAGTCATGATAAGCTACAATAGCAAGCATGATCCTGATGGACTTAACCATGGCAACTAGAGAAAAGGTTTCATCATAGTTAACATCTTGAACTTGTATGAAACCATTTGTAACCAATTTGCCCTTATAAGTTTGTACATTACCATCCATGTCACTCTTCTTCTTGAAGACCGACTTACACCCTATGGGTTTTACCCCGTCAAGTGGATCCACCAAGGTCCATACCTTGTTGGTGGTATACATAGATTCCATCTCAGACTCTCAGATCTCAAGTAAAGTGGATCCACTAAGGTCCATACCTTGTTGGTGGTATACATAGATTCCATCTCAGTCTCTCAGATCTCATGTCTTCAAGCCATTTCCCAGACTCTGGTCCCTTAGTAGCTTCTAGATAGGTTGTTGGCTCATCATCTATGACTGATTCACCGCCTTCCTGAGTCACAAGATAGCCAAATCTTTCAGGCTCAAGGAGGGTCCTACTAGATCTATCAGGTACTTGAGGAATTTGAGATTCCACAACATTTTGTGATTCTCTTTGTTCCTCTTGTGCATGTGTCAATTCAATGCTTTCTTGTTGGTCAGACTTCTTTGAGTTATATTTTCCTCCCACTGATTCCTTTGGAAATAAAGTCTTTTTCACCTCTGGAAACAAACACTTTGTTATCGGATAGGGAATTAAAAGTAATATCGTTTGGTCTCCTTAGGATATCCAGCAAAATAATTTATTAGATTAGGGCCAAGCTTTTCAGGAAACATTTTCCTCATATAAGCTTCACATCCCTAAATACTCATAAAAGACATATTGGGATGCTTCCCAGTCCATATCTCATATGGTGTCCTTTGAACCATTTTAGATGGTACTCAGTTTAGTTTAAATGTGGCTGTTTCTAGAGCATAACCCCAGAAGGTAGTCAGAAGTTCAGCTAAGCTCATCATTGATTGCACCATATCCAACAATGTGTGATTCCTTCTTTCTGATACACCATTATGTTGAGGTGTTCCAAGTGGACTCCATTGTGTCACAATACCACGGGCTCGCAGAAGGTCCTCAAACTCTTGACTTAAGTATTCTCTATCTCAATCAGAATGAAGTGCCTTAATACTTTTTCCAAGTTGATTTTGTACTTCATTCATAAAATCCTTGAACTTTTTAAGAGTCTTTGACTTATGTTTCATCAAGTAAACATAATCGTACCTACTGAAGTCATCAGTGAAGGTAATGAAATACGGATACCCACCTCTAACACTTGTCTAAAAGGGCCACATACATCAGTATGTATGACTCCTAATAGATCACTAGCCCTCTCATTATTACCAATGAAAGGATCTTGGTCATCTTGCCCAACAAATAATATTCACATGTCTCTATTGATTAGAAATCAAAAGAGTCCAGATAACCATCTTTATGGAGTCTAGATATGTGATTCTCATTTATGTGCCCTAGGAAAATGACAAAGGTAGGTTTTGTTTGAGTTGTTGAGTTTTATTCTTTTGGTATTTATGTTATAAATGTCTATCTTTAGATCTATCAAATAAATATCATAATACATTAGGGCATTGCCATAAAAGATCCCATCTTTTGAAATAGAATATCGACCATTCTTAATGTGAAATTCATATGCATCCTTTTCCATACAAGATATGTAAATGATGTTTCTATTCATGCCAGGTACATAATAGCAGTTCATTAACTCTATTACAAGCCCTATGGGTAGAGATAAATTTTAGGTTTCAACTACAGTGGCAGTAACTCTTGCTCCATTTGCAACTCGTAGTTCAACCTTGCCCTTTCTCAAAGGCCTACTTCTTTTCAGATCATGCATGTTCCTCTTGTACTTTTCTTTCTCCTTATCTTGAGTGTCGAAGATCTACATTTTTTCTTCGCCTTAAAAATCTTCATGGCCTTACTTTCATCCTTGGACTCAACTCTGCTAATCACCATCACAAATTTTTCCTTCTTCATTCTTACTTTAGCATTAATCAGCATGCCAAGCAAATCTAACAACGGTCTGGCCATGTTATTCAAGTGATAACACTCAAGAAAATGGCTATATGAATCAGGAAATGATTGCACAATCTTATCCATGACCAATTCTTGGCTCAAAGAGAATCCCAGTTCTTCTAGATGTTCCACATGTACAATCATATTGAGTGCATGGGTCTCTACTGAGCCTCCCTCTGTCATCTTACACTCAAAGATTCCCTTTGAGATATTGTACCTTTCTTGCTTTGTGTAATTATGGTTCAATTTCTTGATATGTGTTACCATCTCAAGTATCCCCATGTCTTCACACTGCTCATGCAACTCATAGTTCATGCATCTTAGCATAAGGTGCTTTATATCCAAAGCAGTGTTGGCATGCTTCCAGTAAGCATCCACCTCATCCCTAGGCGCATCAGGAGCAGGTATTTTTGGAACTGGTGTTTCTAGGACATAGAGCTTTTGCTCTTCATTAAGAACCCTTCTCAAAGTCTAAAACCAGTTGTGAAAATTTTTCCAGTTAAAATTGTCCTTCCTAAGGACCAATCGCAATGATGATTCAATTTTCATTTGATTCTATAAGAGAAAAAATTTGCATTTGTCAAACCCTTTTGATTTGATTTGATTTGATTTGAAAAATTGATAATATTGAATTAGGCCTTTAATTAATTATCACTCCCACTATTTTATTCAAATCGATAGCCCTCACATACCAATTCATAAGATTGCAGCATACAACCATATAGTGAGTCAAAATCCAAAATACTTCAATTATTATTCGTCCAACACCAGCATCCATAATCAATTATTAAGGTAAGCAACTTTTGTCAATCACATCTTATGCCATTCTTAGATAGATGATATGCACAACTCTTTGTCATAGTCATATGCATGCTTCTAGGTGCTTAATCTCATTAAGGACACCCACTTAAGCCTAACCTAAAAGCCAACATGATAGAATACGCACCCTGCTTCAGCAAAACCTACATATCTACCATCACACTTTTACGAGATGGGCGGCGCACCATGCTTTGGCATTAACCTATGCTTAGTCGATCAAGCTTTTCATGGGTATTTCTTATGGAAAGAATATTAGACTTAATATGTTATTGAGGGAATTTGTATCTATAAATACATATACATTGTCCAATCACCACATATTTATAGTGTGTATCATATATATTCTATATCCCACAATGAAAACATGTAATAAACATAAATGATGGTTATGTATGTTCTGTTGTAATTCCTTGGGGTCATAAGGAATTCCCACCACTTAGGTCTACATCTCATGTAAAAACCTATTGTTGATGAAGATTTGTTCTTGCCAATCTTTGTTGATCGCATCAACCCTTGAACCGATCAACTCACCTCATGGTCGGTGGTCAGTCAGTTGGTCATCACATCAGTCATCTGGTCCTCGATCCACCATCTTCTGGATCCTCCAGTCGATCGGGTCACATTTGAGACGGTTGGTTCGTTTGGCACTGAACATCTTGTTCTTTGTTGTAACAAGAAATTAAATTATCCTAATGCTTTTAAATATTACATGATAAAAGAGAAACCTCGAGTTACATTAAGGGGAGCAAAGGTAGGAGAGAATAATACTCATACAATTGAAATATAAGGTACAGACTTGATATGCAAACTGAGATAAAATAGGAACAACCAACCACACAACCATGCACTTGGCCATAACCAACTCATTTTTAGGGTGATCCATGTAGATTGCATATATATATATATATATATATATATATATATATATATTATTTGGGATCTTTTATGGTGTTTAATTGAATATGCACATTAATCAGTTTATGTATTCACATTGTATCCAATAAATAAATGATGAAAACCAAAAATCCGATCATATCCCAAAACATAGTAGATTGGCATGGCTCTGATACCACTATAGGGAGATATGGCGATAGAACATGAAGCAGAAAGAAAATTTTAACTGTCATATTCCCCTTAAACCAATAGAACGCGTCAATAACTATGTAATGGGAAGGGTGGTTTAGAGGATAAACCTGGTCATGGAGCAAGTCCAACGACAATCTCCTTGTCATAGTGTGTGCCCTTTTTTTTAAGCACTCGAACAGCCTCTGTGTCAGCCTCCTAATTCATCACCATGGATAGTAGGTTGACATTGTCCTATGAGTGATAGGCAACGACCTCATCGCCTCTATAGTAGACCATACGGACCACTGAGAACTCATGTCCTTCTAGAAGAACGAATAGGAAGGAGTTGTCCCTTCACGTTGGTATACTAGTCACTAACTCTCTCTCTCAAATTATTCTCCCTTGCTATCCCTCCCTTATTGGGTAGGACTTGCTCAAGTTCTCTCAATTACCATAACTAGAGAAGACAAACAATTGTTAGAAACAATTGAGTTGTGTTTCTGGGAAACCCCAGTACCCCTCTATTTATAGGAGGGTCAGAGTCAGGGTTCTCAATCTATGTGGGAGTGGAAGGGACAATAATTTCACAAATGTTTACAACCTGCAATCATAGAAATGATCGGTTCACAGGTGAACCGACTGGTTGGCATGTGAGTTGATTGGTTCACCCAGTGAACCAGTTGTTTCATTATGTTTCTTAATAGCAATTGTATTGGCAATTCTAATCCAATTAATGTATGACATGACATCAACACTAATCCTTGATGCAATTCAATTGATCCATGAACTGGGTGGTTCATCTCATGAACCGAGTGGTTTGTCTCATGAACCAGTCGTCTAGCGACCTCTGAGCCGATCAATTCACCAAGTGAATAGGTCAGTTCATACTCTGGTTCGAGAACTTAGTGAATGCAGTTTCCAATCAACCTGACACTCCAACCGATCAGTTCAACACTTGAACCAATCGGATCTGAGTCCAGTCAGTCAATTGATGTTTAAATTGAGTACCTAAACACTTTAGTAATCAATTTAATTATCATTAATGATTGTACTCCTATTCCAAGTGAATCATATGTGTGTGACCCTATATGTTCCATATTACGTTGACAGTGAGTGTCCATAACCAATTATGACATCATGAGCAAAGAGCGGTGCCTAGTTACACATCATTTCTATCCAAGTAAATAGAAAGTTGGAGAACAACTTCAACCTACAATATGTGATTGGTGTTATAGTGTTTGTATAGTTACTTTGTCACTGATATCCGGATTGAACCTGAGGCATGAAATTGTCATCCTTATCAGTCATTCAATCCATGTTCATTGAACTAGAACAGACTGTTTGAGATATATGTAAGATCAATATCACATATTGACTCACATGTGCATGGCCATGCATTTCTTAGTCTCTCTAATCAAGATGCTAGGATATCATAATCATATAGGAGGGACAAATCCCATCTACATCACTCACAATCATCCCCATGTGTCACAGTGCACCCAAGCATCACCTTTATGGCAACTCATATTCAGAATTATAGTGGATGATGTCGAAGTACACTGAATGACGTGTAATGAGTGTAGTGACTTCAGGTCTAAGAACCGCAATTACCACCAACACTATAAGATATGATTATGACTACCAATTATGGTTTCCATGTATCACTCTTATGGTGGGCCTGTTCGATACACTTTTTCCGAACAAGTATCTATGTGTTTGGTTCGATATCACATATCATGACTGATGAGATTTTTTCATCAACCAACACATACTCTAGTCTTACTTGTTATTGGTGTCTATCATCCTCTACAATAACATCTGACTAAGGACATAAAAAGTATGTATATACTCTTAACATTCATATGATCTCATTGTTCAAGTCATCAACTTGAAGACATACGTCGTCAAGTAATATCATTCTTTAGACATTTATTATGTTACTTCATTATCTCATAACTAAATAAAACTAAAAAAATTGAAAGCTTGTCTTTATTATTAATCAAATCATTTACAAGTTATGTCATTACAATCATCACATGATTGTCTCTTTAGGCATACATACCAACAACTTCTTGATCCGTACTATTTCTTTTGTTGCATTCAATGTGACAATATACTCAACTTGTATCGTAGAATTAGCCACTATCTCTTTCTTGGAACTCTTCCAACTTACATCTTAGCCATTTAGGAAAAACACAAAGTAACCTTTTACAACTAACTCTTCTACACCGTCGTATATCAAGAATCAATCCATTGTTCTTGTAAAGTACTTTAGGATATTCTTTACAACAATCCAATGACTTTCATTGGGATTGAACTAGTACTTGCTCATCATGCTCAAAGTACTTAGTTAATCAAAATCAATCCCAGATCATACCATTGCAAGTGTACTCCTTGAACTTAGATGTAAGTATTAAGAAATATATCCACACCTATTTCCTTCCACGTGGATTTGACCCTGACTTTCTACTTTACATTAACCAAGCATGTGTGCTTGCAATTAAGGATGTGTGTATATAATTGGATCACCTCTGTGAGCTTGATGTTTGTACATCAGAGAGTCATGTGGAAGACTTTTTATTCAATTGAGGTGTTTTACTAGAGATATATAGTGCCATTTATGGTTAGAATTAACTTTCTATAATATAGTCCTAGAAGTAGAACTAGTTTAAATGTTATAATGCAATTCCTTTTATGTGATATAACTTTTATGGCTAGTTTAATCCTATTAGCATCCCAGTTAGATGACCTTACAAAGTTCATGCTTATATACGACTCAAAAAGTTTCCAAACATACTATTTCATACCTCAAACATCATCCATCCACCATAGCACCCAAAAACCATACACAACTCATAAATTAGTCATCAATGGTGACTTTTGTAGCCTATTTACATAAGTGTATACTAGTTGCATGCCTAAATAAATATTTAGCTTCATCCTTGGATTTTTGCTTCGAAAAACTCTACAAATATTCCAATGTCGCATAATACCACTATAAGCATAGATGTGTTACAAGCTAACACAATTCCATAGAGAATATCTCCATAACAATAAGTAACAACATATTTTAAAGATATTTTGATCAACTCTTAATATCTCAAATATAGCTCATAAAAATATTTAAAATGCTCGCCAAAGATTCTTTCCATGACCCCAATTGTAAATAAGGTCCTACCCCGACCTCAAATGGGACCTTTGGCCCTTGAGACATTGAACAGATCATGGAGGTCAAAGGTTCCCCTAACCTTAGTGGTAGCCCAATTCCAAAAAAAAATGGGAGTTCCACCTATCCGAAGTAAGATTATTTCTCCCCGATGTTAAAGAATCTCATAAAGACGTCCACAAATAGCTAATCTATTGAGAATGGAGCAAGGTAGTAGGAAATAGCAAAAATGTAGGTTTATACCTCTTTTTCAGTGCTCCTATGAATGTGTGATGATATGAGAACTAGAGGGCCCTCTATATTGTTGTGCTTCTTACATTCTCATCCTCCTCTACCTTAATTTTGTCAAACTATCATGAGTTACCACGATTTTGACTGGTCATGTTCACACTCGTTCTTCCTCTCTAGATAGGCAATAGAAAGAAAGTGGGTGTGCTCGGATGCATGATACCTTCCTAGTGCATAATGTGAAGCTTTCCCTAGAATCTTAAATGTGTAGATCAAGCTATATTCATATGATTTTGGTGTCTTAACCAGTCTTCTAAGTCTGCCAAGGAATTAACTTAGTTTTGATGCATATTCTATTGCTTCATGCTCAAAATGTCCTTCCCATTGGGGTCTGTCTTTATGGAGAGTATCATGGAGTGGTAGCTCTGCTTAAGAGAAACATCATAGTTCAAAAGAAACAAACCTAACATATTTCTTTCAAGTTTGTTGGGTCATCACCATGTAGGCGTGAAACCAATCCATGCATATGTTATTAGATTAGGGACAAGCTCATTGAAGAGCATAACTTTCCTTGATCGTTCTATATGCAGTCATGCATATGTAGGTGTGTAATTCATTAATGCTAATGTAGGGCATTCTCACATCATCAAACTTCAACGGTGATGCCAGTTTCCCTAATTTCTTATTTGAGTGACCTATAGAGTAGGTGTGTAACCAAAGCATGCCTATACATGCCCTTAAATCCTTTTTTGGGATTTTGCAATACAATATTACATATATCACATTTTTTTAGTATTCTTGCATAAGGGGTACTTGATTTATGCCTTTGTTAAAACTCTTATTCTAATTTCACCTCCCTGACATATTGATTTTGTCTACATGTTTTTCCTAAGGTCTATCATGGAGGCATGTAACTAATACATGCGTGTATATGGCCTTCTCTTTATCATCATCGATTTAATTTATACTCATGATTCTTTACTTGATTAAGTAGCTTTTACATAAGCATGCATAAAACATTCATATGCATTAAGGCTCCTATTTAGAACTTACTTACAGGAATTAATACACATATTGTCCCAAAATAATTGGCAGCAAATCCAATATATGAATATTAATGTATCGTTGGATGTATATGCATGCAGATCTGTGTTGGAATGATTATATTCATATTCTCCATGAATGATAAAACAATTGAGTTACTTATAACTATCCACCATAAATGTGGGTTCTTGTTATTTTCTGCATGATTAGTTAATGCAATTTTCATTAGGCAGCATGTCCATTCTAAAACATAAAGTGGGAAAAGGTAGAAAACATGGTAATCCTTCTTTTAAATGTTTGGGTTACAAATAGTGGTAGTGCACCCTTGAAAGTAGCTAATCCTCATACTCAAGCATACCTACTCCATTGTACTCTGGATTAGTTATAGTCATCATAATAATGAGGTGTAATAAGGGCAATACATGTAACCTAGTGACCCCAAAGACCTAACTAGGATGAAAAAAAGCGAACTTGGAGAAGATCAGGACAATCTTTTTCACATATGCAGGTACATGTTGAAATATTCTATTGCTTAACAAGGTATGAGAAGAAAATTATTTGACATGTAAATTCACATGTAGAAATTATATGTTAATGGAAAATCCATTCATCCCTCGATATTATAAAGTGCAGATATTCCAAAATTTAGAGCCTTTTTCAATAATATATTACCTTCTAAAAATCTCAATTTTTTTCAAAAGTTACAATCTTTATTGATAATCAAAAAAGTATTTAATAAATCATGTATACATTTAAATATCTAAATCTTTTGAAAAATATCAAATCCATCTCCAATCTCTCAAATTTCTAAGACTTTTTATAAAATAAAAATCTTTTTCAAAATAAAAAAATATTAAGAATTTGAGTATTTTTAAAATCAAATGCCTTCTTTAAGTTTTAAATGTTTTTGAAAATTCAAACCTTTCTTACAAAGAAATTATTTTTACCTAATTTCAAATGCTTTTGCAAATCAGACCCTTTTTCAAAAGCTAAATCCTTTTCCTAGTTTCAACTTTTTTCCAAAACCTTTTTGACATTCAAATTTTTTTAATTCAAAATGTTTTCAAGAAAATCCTTTTTTTGAAGCAAAAGTGATCCATTTTCCAAAATCCAGATCTTATCGGAACCAAAATATTTTCAAAATTAAGAAATTCTTTTTGGGAAATAATCCAACCAAATATGAACCTATTTGGATACTTAAAAATATGTTAAAATCAAAAATCCTTTTCCAAAAATAAAATCAATTCTCTTTCCAAAATCTAAACCTTTCTAAGAAAACAAAATGTTTTATAAGTCAAACTACTTAACAAAATAAAATCATTTTTTTCAAAGGCTAGCCATTTTTGGAAACTAAAATGTTTTGAAAGTCAGAAATCATTTTCAAAAAGTAAAATGAATCCTTTTTTGCAAATAGGAACCTCTTTGGAATCCAAATTACATTAAAATACCAACTATTCTTTTTTAAAGTAAAATCAATCTTCTTTTTGAAAATTGAAAACTCTCAGAAACTAAACTATATTGAAAGAAACCCTTTTCTAAAAAGAATACCAATCATTTTCTAAAATGTGAACAATTTTGGAAACCCAGCTGAAATCCTCTTTTTTAGTAAAAGCAGACTCTTCTACCAAAATCTGAACCATTTTGGAAACCAAAATATTTTCAAATGCCAATATCCTTTTAAAATCAAAATTAATCACTTTCCCAAAATTGATATCTTTATAAAAGACAACTATTTTCAAAATTAAGAAACTTTTATGAAAGATGTAAAAAAATGAAAATAAGGTTTCTTTTCTTGAAAATCAAAAGCCAAACCTTAGGGAACAGATATTATTACAATTGAACATATGTGACAACATTACGCAGCTTTGGCACACCTACTTCGATGAACCAATTTTTGTTTCCTTATGCAATCTCTTATCAAGTCTTTAACAAGTTGGCTTGTCCATATGTCTTGACTTACCACTTGTCTCCTTGCCTTCGATTCCATCATTCGAGGGCATGAGGAGTGTTCCTGCATTATCATTTCATTCCAATGGAAATTAGCCTAGAAATTGTTACTTCTCTAGTCAATCATTACTAGGGCATCAACTCATCCATAAAGTTGACTATCCCCTGTCATGTCTAAGGGTTAGAATCCCTGCAATAGGAAATAGTCTAGCCCAAAGGTGCCATCATTTCTACCCACAAGACTCCCTAGCATGTGGTCAAAAACCTACCGTCATTTCTACCCACAAGCCTCCCTAGCATGTGCTTAAAAACCACACAAAAATCTCTCATTTCTAGAGGTGCCTCATAAAATGTCAGCATATCATTAATGGCACATTATACTCTTCGGCTCACAGCTGGAACAATATGAAAATTTTGTCAAATCTATAGTCATTAACTAGCTGCTAGAACAACTCAACCTTATGTAGTCATCCCTAACACCTTACTTTTTCTCTCTCTTGATAATGGTTACACTCTTCTAAGTCCAAATCAAAATAATGCACTTAAGAGAAACATTTTGTATTTAGGCATGCGTCCCCTTAGGCAGTGTTTTATCAATTGTCTTAAATCGTCCAAATAACAAACAAGATATATCTTGGCCTGGCGTAAGACTTATGGATAAATTAATCTTATATTCTTCATTCACACTATTCACTTTTTCTTGGTGGTATTAAGTGCCCTCCTGAAATGCACATCCTCGTATGGTAAATAGGGCACACCGTACATTTTCTAGACTCCTTTTGTTACTGAAAGGGATTTAACGGGCCTTATATTTGCCATTGTAGAAGTCCATCTATATATATATATATATATATATATATATATATATATATATATATATATATATATATATATATATATATATATATATATATATATGCATACACACACAGATATATATATATATATATATATAGAGAGAGAGAGAGAGTTAGGCTAGAATACACTTGAATGTACAGATTATGTCGTACACCTCAATGGTGTTTGCCTATCTATACCTTGTCTTTCTAAAATCCAATCCATTGATCTTGATGGTTATGTTAATAATAGGCCACATACAAAATTTGAGCTCATTTGGATGAGTGTAAGTCACTCATCCAAGGACAAAAAAATCGACGCACAAAACTAATTTGAAATGCATGATTCTTGCCTCCTTTAGATGCAGAGCTAAAATTTATTATATGGTATGTTCTTAAGATATTTAAGAAGATCAACGGTTTAGAATTTTCAAAAAGTTATTGCATCTTTAAAAATGATTGAGATGTACGGTGCCTCCGGTACACTCAAGTGTACACTAGCCTGACTCTCTCTCTCTCTCTCTCTCTCTCTCTATATATATATATATATATATATATATATATATATATATATATATATATATATATATATATATATATATATATATATATAGTCAGGCTAGAATACACTCGAGTGTATTCGAAGCAGAATACACTCAAGTCATTTTTCATGATGCAATATTTTTTTCAAAAATCTAATCCGTTGATCTTCTTAAACATCTTGTGAATAGCTCATACGCAAAATTTGAGCACATTTGGACATTTATAGGTCATGTTATAAAGAGTGTATTCGTACGATTTGTACACTCAAGTGTATTCTAGCCTGACTCGCCACACACACACACACACACTCACACATTTTTGTTGGACAGCTAAAAACAACAACAATTGTGATCGCACTTTATATACACTCCCCAACGATGAGGCATCAATTGATCAAAATTCCGGGAATAATGCATGTACGTCAACATCAAGTATCTCTTGGAACATATGGCTGGCACGTAACTCATATATTTTGAGGATATTTAAAATCCTCATATTATTAGTATAATTAATATTTACAAAGACATTGTTGCTTGGATAAACATTTTTTTAGGTGATGCATTCTCTACTCTCAAATATTACTCCACGAGCTTTTCTCCCTCACAGTGGATGATAAGGGACCTACTCCGAGGGTCCAGCCAACTTTTAAGTTGTAGTAGACATGGTTACTCCAGCGAGAGTCCGACGACTCCCTAATGGTCAAGGCTTCATGACGTCTGATCTTGCAAGCCCCCTGCTCATATATTTTTTATGATTTGGTGAGTTTGTCTAAGAAGAACCCACTCTCATTTTAGACAACAAAACCCGGTTCACTTGGACCCTGTGGACCCAACCTGTGTCCCACCCGTGCTGGCCATTTTGGCTTAACGATCATTGTAGGTTGTTTATCTGGGGAACCTAACACCTATGACTACTACCGGGGCACCTCCTCCCATTACAGCGAAAATGAAGGCAAAGCTAGGAATTCTTTCCGTGTGCACCCAAGTATACAATACGAAACCAAGCATTTTCATCCTTTATATGTGCTATCCCATCCTGTCCTATATGCATCCCGTCATAATCCTTTTCTACGGACCAAATGGCCACAGTGTCTCGCAATGGATGGAACCACTACCTTTGTAAGTTGTTGCCGCCGCATGCACCAGCAGCAACCTCGTAGCTCCTGTCAACATAACAGCGACCGGTTTCATTCAACTTAAATGGTTTCTTATTGTCCCTCTTTAAATCCGGGAGTGGCAAATTTAATTGCCCCTTGCATGATCTTCCATTTTTTTTTTGAAGCCCTACCAAATGTGATGATTTTAGTTTAAATTTATTACAAAATATTTGGTTTCAACTGCACCATACCAACACCCTACTAAATTAGGGCCTAAATCGTGCTAGTCTGTCCACGGTGCCCAGCAAAAAACCTTGCCCTGCTAATGAGGAATAAAGAGGACAAAGATGCAGCAAAATTTAAAAATGAAACAGTGCAATGCTCAGAGGCAGATGGGCAAACAAATCTACTCTATCCCCTTCTCCCTGAGGCGGGTTGTGACCTCCTGGCCCTCTTGGCCGCAGGACGGAAGGCCTGGCTGTGCATCATCTCCGTCCTCTTAGCTTCCATCTCCGTCCATCCTTTTTCGAACTCAGTATAACATGGCTTCCCTCTTGGCTTCCGTCTCCATCCACCCTATCGCGATCCCTCATGAGCTCCATGTGCGTCCTATCCATGCTGGCAAAACCTTCGTCAATCTTCTGCATTGTGTCTACTAGTTCCAGGGCCGCTCTTTCCCTCCACTCTGCCTCCCCTTCCCTAATTTCCTCCTCTTCCATGTCGACTGTCGCTGCCACCACCATAACTGCCGTCTCCCCTGTTCTTTCGTCCCAACCCTTCCCTGCCATCGACGCAGGTTGGCTGCCTATTGTTGGCCCCGCTGCTGACGTTGTGCGTCTTGGCTGGTGCCATTCCTTCGCCCATCCTCTTCTTTCCATTGCTGCTCATCCCAAATACACTCCGGTTCCGCTGTCAGACTCCCTGTTCCTCTTCTTCTTCTTTTCCCTCTTCGCCTTCCTTCTCACCAATATTGGCATTCTCCTCGGGCTCTCCACTACCATCCTCTTCTTTCCATTGCTGCTCATTACAAATACATTCTCCGGTTCCCGCTATCGGACTTCCTGTTCCACAACTTCTTCTTTTCCCTCTTCGCCTTCCTTCTCACCAATACTGGCATTCTCCTCGGGCTCTCCACTAAACATCCTCTTCTTTCCATTGCTGCTCAATCCCAAATACATTCTCCAGTTCCCGCTGTCAGACTTCCTGTTCCTCAACTTCTTCTTTTCCCTCTTTGCCTTCCTTCTCACCAATACAGGCATTCTCCTCAGGCTCTCCACTACCTCCCTCCTCAACGGAGCCTTAGATTCAGTCAGGTGACAAGACAGCAGCAGGTTTTCCCACTCGAGCCGGTACATGAGCCAGAACAGGGGATGCATGACCTCGGGCTGTGCATGCTGGTGGTGCTCCTTCCAGTAATACTTGCAGAGCTGCTCTGTCTTTCTGCAGCACTAAGTGCCAGACCTGGGTGTCCCGCCTGGGCCTAACGACCTGGAGACCGAGCTCGCTATCCTCCCCCATTGGTGGGGCACTCGGATCGGGCCACAAATCTGCCTAAACCACTTGGTCAGTTATATGCTACACAGCATACACTGTTCGAGTACGATTATTCAAACTAGGAAGTCAACATTAGTTAAAAATACTCCCAATTGATCTTCCACCTGGCTATAGTTTAGTTAATTACACAAAGACAATTCCTCAGAAAACTGAAAAAGATCGAAACGACCTATCCTCTAACTCAACATTACAAGGCTACATGACAACGTGGAGGGTTTTTACATGAAACAAAAGTCACTATGTTTACAGCTTGATAACAAACTTTCCAGTAAAAAATTCTGCAGTCCATAAGAATAAATGGAAAATTTTGTTAAATATGCCCCTCATTAGCACCAAATGTACAATTGTATTCTTTCCGACCCACTGATCTAAGGAGTAACTTCAAAGATGCCGTTCCAAGATACACAACCTCAATTACAAACGAAAAGGAAACCAATATATTTCTAGATTCACATGAATATGAGAAGAACTAAATCTGAGAAGGGCAAACCATTAGACAACTGCCTAACTGTCATGTTTTTCTGCAGCTTTGTCGTCAACTGCATGGCAGGAGCAACATCACTATTTGGTATTCCGTGTAACATCATCTGTACTTGCCAATCTCCATTTTCTTCTTGATTGTCCGATGACCATGGTACACAAGAGCATCTATGATTCCAGATACCGTGAAAACACCTGGACATTGCACAGGCCAAAAAAGACACGGCGGGTTTATGGATCTAAAAAATTCTGAAGTGATGACTTCAAGAAGTTAAAAGGACAGATACAATTGCAAGAATTCGGATTTGAAAACGCTCAAAGTATACCTCCAATAATGGCACAAAGGTTCGTGAGGAAGTGCAAAAGCGATCTATTCTCCTCTGTGAACGTAACCTGAAATGAACAGCCAAATATGGTTTGTATAATCATTGAAACGAGAATATGCCCCACCAAGAAATGGTGATAGAAGGCGGGAAGATAAGCTATTAGTTTCACTTTGAAAGTTTCCATTCTATGATCATTTCGGTTTGTTGTTTTGAGAGCTAGTTTGGTAGTGTGTAGTTGGGCTGCAAACTGTAGTGTGATGTATAAAAAAATACATAACAAATTCACAGTTTGTCAACCGACTACACCAAACAGGCCCTAATGCTATAAAACGAACTACGTCCACCCCTAGGCTGCCCCGGTAAAAACAAATCCTACATATAACTCAAGCTCAGTTGCAAGCCAATATCTTAGATGTTGCTTATGAAAGATCCACCAAAGATCAATTTCCAAAAATTCATCCAAGTAAATAAAAATCCACTTCTCTTAGTGAAGTTAAATAGCATTCAAAATCTCGAGCCTTTAGTATACAATGTTTTAACACTTCATATGTTCACACACCTTCACATGCACACACAAAGACAGAGATACAGACACTCGGACATGCCTCCACGCATGCACACACGCACATGCTCACACACCCCAGAAGGTTTAGGCTTTGCATTTGCAACTCGAGCAGCATAGAACAAAATTCTAATAAACTACCCCTACCTTGTGATGCATCAAGTCGGTGTGTCATCCCTGCAATCTCACCACCCCCATATCTCTATCCTTTCATTCCTTTTCTTCTTTTTGTTTGGAGTGGGAAGTGTTGTAGTTGCCTAACCCAAGTTCAATTTATAACAAAATTTCAGTTCCGTTGCCATCTTATTAGAAATTTCACCAAATATCAATTCCTGGACCTTCCTCGAAATATCAATAAATTTCCACTTCCGCGCCGAGGGAAATGGAAATAGTGTACCTTGAGTAAGATGCCCTCTATATAAGTAGTGTCGGCCAACCAATACAATGGCAAAAGGAAAAGTAGGAACAATATAATGGAGAAATATAAAAGCAAAATATAAAGAAAAAACTTGAATGAGGTGTCTCCATTAATTCAGATAAAATCAAATCCAGATAAACCACCCCTAATTTACTTCCCTCCAAAGCAGTGCTCAGAGTAGCAGTATGCAGTGTATGGGAGCAGAGGAGAGGATACCGCATGGACTACATTGAGGTATGCAGGAGCATATATAATTTTGCATTTTTTTTCTTCTTCAATAAATTAAATATATATAATCATAAAATCATATACTGAGATTATAATAGGCTATACTTATATGAATTTAAGCATATTAATATGTATGTATTATATATTATGTATATAGAATTAACATGTGTGTGTTTTATACGTAAACATATCGACGTATGAACATATGTGAAAATGTGTATATATGTAAATGAATCAAAATGCATGCATAAATAAACAAATAAGTGTACATTTCTGTGTATATGTTAGTATATTATATATGCAAGTATATGTATGAATATTATAAAAGGCATGCATATAAATGTTCAAATATGTGTATGGTAATTTGTTATATATATATAAGATTTACACATAAAAATATGACTTTATAGTTTATATTTGAGTATAATAAGTGTGTGCGTGAGCGTGTGTGCATGAGTGTGGGTGTGCGCGTCCGTAGTAGTCTATTCAAAAAGTGGAGTATAATCGGCATATGTACAAGCGGGAGTATATGCGGCCGTCTGGACCACTTTTTGAAACAATGATCCAAACTCCAAAAGTACATTGCCTCTAAGTGGTTTGCAGGACAGCAAGAGAGTCATCCTCTTCGATTCCATACATAACATATGTATACATATATTCATAATGCGTGTGTGTGCAAGTGGTGGGGGAGGGGGTCGTATTTTTTAATCTATGTAATAATGCACGAATAACAGCCGAGGAAGGACTAGGTAAATAGCAGGTGAATGTGGCTGTCTTAATTTATGTGGCAGAGATTTCATGTAAATACTAGTATCTCTAAAGATAAAACAAAAACTAAAGATCAAGACTGGCCTCGTTAAGTTTGACAAGACATCTTTCAAAAACTGCTCGGGCTGGCATCCGTGTGAGGCTCTAAGAAACAAGTGATCTCGTTCTTCTAACCATACTGTGTACTTACATCACATATAGCACAAGGAGATGATCGTTAGCTAGTTATATGCAAGCTGCTGCGAAACCCCAGATGTCTTCCTGCTAACGAAACTTTGTTCTTCCTGATGGAACCATTAATCTACTTCAATAAACTCGGCCCTCCTATAAAATATAAATATCTTGCCCAGTCCAGCCATAGAACATTTAGTTTTCCACGACCCCACACCGCCATACAACATAAGTCACTCTTTCAACCCAAACAACTATCTTGTCGTCATATAACATCCCAGCGCTATTTCTGATTTCAGCCCCTTGAAGTCAAATGGCATGGCATTGATCTAAACCCCCCCCCCATGAAAGACAATGTTTTTAACGGAACCTGATGTCTGTCCAAACTAGTATCGCCTACTTATCATGTATACCGAGCTTTTGCTCGACTAAGCTACAACTTATTTGTATTCCTATTGGTCTAGCTCCAGGTTGACTAATTTGCCCATGCAGTTCTCAGCTAAACAGAAGATAATATAAACTAAGAATAGAATCTCACTTAATATACATGTTCACCTGATTCATTAGAGGGTTCAAATTGGGATCCATCATTCTATAAAAACTTAGGTTACATTAAAATCTGACCTTTGCAAAGTGCCATGTAGTAACCAGCTGAAATTGTTTCACTAGTTTGCTAGCGACATCATTGTAGACATGCAAACTGGTTGAGCCTTGTACATGGCATGTATGCTTCTAAAGTTTAGACTTCTAAGCAGGCTTCTATGCAGACTGTTCCATTGGTCCAATTTATATTCAGGTTTTGTCCAGTAATGCTGGTAAACAGTTGATCAGATACATTCACAGCCAGGTAACCAACTGACATGTGAAGGTTTATTAGGTAGTTAAGAGATTTTATTTGATCACGCCATGATTCTCTTTGTATAACCTTTTCTTTTGCTTGCCAGTGGTGCATAAGCCCTGCATTTACCACCGAGTGAAGGACAAAGTCACAACAAGGATGGAGCTTTGGGGAGAATAATAGTGTCACAACAGCCATTGGAACTTGAGACTCTGCAATGGTGAGAAGTGATTCAATGACTCATTCCCTTTCCAGTTATATAACTTCAGAAATAGGATAATAGGGCTGCCAAATGAGGGTTTACTTTTAACTTGGGGTTAAAACATCCTACTTTACAATGTATTGATATCATAGTAGCCTCCATGTTGGAATTAGAACTATGTTAAACTCAGTTCTCTCTACCCCACACCTTATGTCCGAATCCATCATTATTTGTCACCAAGGTTGTGGAGCTGGAAAAGTATAGTTTGTAGTCATTCATATAGAGATATATAGGCTACATGTCCAGTTGAGTGATGGAATTATCAACCTTCCTTTAAGTCAAAATAATATTTTCCTTCATTTCTTGCAGCCTGATAAATCTATAAGTAAAATGTCTAGTTACCATAAAGATTATAAAAAAAGTTCATATACTTATCACATGTTTGTTGGGAAACACCATTAAGGGTGATTGTTCAATTGTGATGTCCATTAAGAATACCTAGTGACTAAGTGGATCCTCAAGGACTTATGTGGCATCTGTAAACACCAATACTTGCTCCTAGCCTAGCCCCTCGATACTGCAACTATATTCTATTGAAGCGGTCACAAGTGACTCAAAGAGTCATTCCCTTCAAGTTACATACTTATTAAATAAAGATATTAAGGGTGCCAAATGAGGATTTACATAATAATTGCTTTTAAAGCAGGCTCAAACATCCTAACTTATAATGTCTTAAAACCGCAATTCACTAACCTCCATGTTAGATTTCGACTATCTTGAACTCAGTTCTCTCAACCTCGCATCTCATGGGCAATTTCACCATCATGTGTTGCCAAGGTTGTTTAGCCAGTATAGTTTGTAGTCATTCAAATAGAGACCTATAGCCTATATGTCCAGCTGAGGATTTTTGTTTGAATAACTTCCCGTTAAGAGAATGACTTATCAACTATCCCTATAACTAGTCAATACAATATTTTCCGTTGTTTCTTGTAGCCTATAATTCTAAAAGTAAAATGTCTAATTATCATGTATGGAAACTTCTTTGATCAGCCAGACTACAGCCATGAAGATAAAAGAAAGTTTGTATCCTTCTCACATGGTTCTAGGGAAATACACTTAGGCCCTATTTGGTAGGGTGCAGATGGAGGGGAATGAATGGTTCGGAAAGTGTGTTCTTATAAGCAGTGATTTCTGGGTGCATGCAAAAGTTTTGGTACGATGCACCTTGAACATGTGGATTTTGAACAAATTCATTTGGTAGGGTGTTGTTTACAGCTGAAAAGCTTAAAGTGACATGCAAAAATCTGTAGGACGTCTAGTTTTACACCCGGTCACGCCCGAAACGGGCGGTACCAGTTCCAAAATTTTCCCTTAAAACAGCAGTGATTTCTGAAAGTGTGTTCGGAAAGTGTGTTTTTATAAGCAGTGATTTCTGGGTGCATGCAAAAGTTTTGGTACGATGCACCTTGAACGTGTGGATTCAAAATCAAGGAATTTAATTTCCTGTCCACTAACCAAACGGAAAACATGCCCAGATACCAGGAGTTCAAATGTGATGATCTCCTTTTGCTCCCTACCAAATAGGGCCTCAAGGATGATCGCTTGAATCATGTAATCTATAAATTATACCCAGTGACTAAGTGGATCCCTAAAGACTTATGTGGCATCTGTGAACCACATTACTTGCTTCCAGCCTAGCCCTTAACTACTGCGACTACATTCTTTTCATAGAACATTCCATCGCATATACCCTAGAATTGGATATATGTCGATTTCAACATCATTTCACCACTCAGTGAAATTTTGAAAGAGATTTTAGGAGATACCGGTCTGTTGAAAGAAATTTCAATGGACATTTTGAGAGTGTATCAAAATAAAGAAACTCAATGCAGGCAATGGAAATTCAGTACGACTCTCTTGGATAGTATTGTCTACAAAAAAAATGTATTCAACCCATCATATTCATAGAATGACCACTTAAAATGGATTCATAACAATAGAAACCACCTACTCAAGCCTAAAATATGTGGTCGCTTGCAGGTACGTATGGAATGGCTAAATACATTATTACACAATTACAAAAGAGGAAAATATAACACAAAATACCAATGTTTCACAATAGAATATTTGCTATTATTGATGAAGTTTGTATTGGACCGATTAGTTTGTCGATCGACTCACCAACATTTCCATGATATTGATAGACCAGCCATTTTGCATGTTGTCCGACTCCCTCGCAGAATGGAAATTTAGTGGAAATATTGACAATTTTCACGGATATTGAAATCCTTGCATACACCCAATATAACCCATCATCTTTTTTGGTTGCTTAATAAACATTTTGGTTGATTCTCTCTTTACCTTCCATTTTGCACGTATCCCTAGTGGAAATATTGACAATTTCATAAATATTTAAACCATGGAACTAAACTTCGGCGAAGTTGGGCGAAGTTTCGCCGAAACTTCGAACTTCGAGCCTAGGCGAAGTCGAATCCACAATACTTCGGCTTCATCTAAACTTCGGGGCGAAGTTTCCCTGATTTTGTCGAAGTTGGTTTTTTTGTATGTATTTTCGTCTCAACTTCTCCGAAGTTGTCAAAGTTTCCTCGAAGTTGGCGAAGTTGGGGCGAAATTGAGACGACCCAAAACATTAATTCTAACTAGTGCACTAACGGCCATATAATACATAATTGTCGCCTCCAACCCTCTTCACAACTTCTAATATCAACTCCTATGTTTGTTGTTGCCACTCTTTCCTAGAGAGGGTCTTGTAATTACTATTTGGTTGTATATTTGTATATAATACATATGTTCAACACTTGAACTATATTAGTATGTGTATTTCATGTTTGACCATTGCAGGCGCACATCATATTATCAGCCTACTTAGGGCTTTAGACTCATTAACCGTGTATTTTTGTTAAATTAGCAATTATAAGAGGGAGGTATAACATAATTAGAAGTTCTCAATCGAAGTTTCCTTCAAATTCACATCATTTTCTTCTAAAATCGGCATCGAAGTTTGTCGAAGTTTGCGCCTAAACTTCCTCGAAATTTCCTCACCTGGCGAAATCGACACGAAGTCGAAGTCCTGCACCATGATTTATACCCTTACATACACCCAATCTAACCCATCATGTCTCTTCGTCGCTTAATAAACATTTTCATACAAGTTACCACCAGCTACCATTATCTCTTGTTTGATCCTCTCTTTACCTTCCATTATGCCACCTGTTCTTGGATTTGGTTGTACTCAATCCTAACCTGGCACATGTTTCTGGGCTAAAACCAAGACTTAGCTCAGATCAGGTCTGCTTAACAACCTCAGCCAAGCTATCACAAAAAGCATACCAACTATGACCCATAGTCACAAGTATACTCCAATTTTTTCAAAAAGTCACGTTTTAAATGCGGATTTTTCCCTAGATGTATGAATCACCGGAACCACTCGCAATTCCCGAATATCACGTTTTATTCCTGTATTGTTCACAAATAATTCACGTTTATGTTTTTTTCCCGTTTTGTATGTTCTTTTCATGTATTATATTGATTGAAACTCTAACTTAGTTTGAGTGCATATATATGTGTGTGTAAACACATATATGTATATGTATATGTATACTTACGTACGCAATATATATGTGCAAAACATATATCATACATGTATGCAATATATGTATATATCCTCCGATTTTTTTCCTCGACTTTTTCCTGAATCATTGGTCGTATTTTACTGTACGTTGACTATTTATTACCCAATTTTCCCGCATAATTGTCGAATTCCGAATCTCAACCATTCCGAATACCGAATTTGTGACTATGCTATGACCTGCAGCAGCGACCTACTTGGATGCATAATATTAGTCATGAATTCGGTATTTGTGATACATTCAGTTGAGCTGTAAAAAGCAAAGTTTGGGAGTTGTGGGAATTCTACTTAAAAAATTGTCAACCCAAGGTAAAAATATGGTCGATGGTTCAAGAAAAGTCGAGAAAAAATCAGAGGAATACATACATATATGCACATAAATATATATACATATAAGTACACACACACACATATGTGTGCAATAATATCTAACATTACATACATCATATACATGCAATATATACATAAACATACATATATGTATTTACATCGCAAAAAGGAAAATTACGGGGAAAACATATGAAACAGGGCAAAAGTTGAGCATGAATAACTCATGAATAATATTGGAATAAAACGTAATATTCAGGAATTGAGAATCATTCAGCTATTTCATACGTCTGCACCTCTGCGGAAATATACACAATTACACATCTTAAACACATTTTTCAGAAACTCGGGAGTACATTGTGATAAGGCTTGGATGTCACAGATATCTTAGCAGTGATCATCAAAGCAGAAGCTTCAGTAGCTGACTTCTAAGAAAGAGGTCTTCAACCACCTTGGACGTGCTCTATTGTACAGGACCAGCAACTTCTATGTTCTATTTTTTGTATTTTCTTCTCAGAGCGATTACATCTATTGCCTTCTTGGTACTTTAATATCCATATACGACAATCTCTTCCACAATTAGTTTTATCTTCTTATTCCCTGTGTTCTTACCCAGTAACTACTCTACTCTTTTTATTATTACATAGCTTTTCCTATAGCCTTAACTCTTCTCTGCTCTCTCTAAACTTGTAGGGTTTCTATTTTTCTTTTTTATTTTGTTCAGAATTGTCCACTCCATTATCCATGTACTCTATTGCACTCAATTGCTTCATCCTTTTGCCATTTCTAAACCATACATATATTGGTGAAAGTTACCATTAATATTTATGTACTAATTTCGTAAACAAAGTTGCCTATTATATTTTTTTGCACAATTAGGTGTCTTAACATAAGTCACACTCACAACTTATGTTCGCTCTTCTTTCATTGTCTTCTTATTGGACTCAGCTACACCTAGTTGCTTCAATTTCTTTCCAGAATAGAATATTTCTGTATTTACACGTCATAACTGAAAATTCAAAATATCGATTTCCTTAGTAACTTATTTAAATCGATCTTTATTTATATCAAAAAAAGTGACATCAAATGATCAGTTTTATTATTTTAGTTGCATATTTGCAAATCATTGGTATCATGCATCAAAGCACCATGACAATAATTCCTGTAAGGTTGCCCATCCTAGACCTCTCCGGCTTGAAAAATAAGGCTTCAAAAGAAAAGGCGGATGCCTATGACTATGACATCTTTTAGAGAAAGTTCTTTAGAATGTCATTTTTCTCTCGTTTGACAAACTTAAAGTCCCTTCATGCATTGTTAGGCTTCTACCCCTCTTGATATTTTATGTAGACTTCAAATGAATACATGAAATACCTTATATATCATCATCATCATCATCATCTAAGCCTCAATCCCAACTACGTTGGGGTCGGCTACATGGATCCTTTGTTTCCATTCCACTCTATCATGGGTCATATTCTGGTCGAGATGTAGAGATTCAAAATCTCTCTTTATAAGCTCTTCCCATGTTAATTTAGGCCTTCATCTTCTTCTATTAATTGTGCTTGACTCGATAACATTACTTCGTATAGGCGCATTAGTCGGTCTACGTTGCACATGTCCATACCATCTAAGTCGGCCCTCGCACAACTTGTCCTCAAAGCTCACCACCCCCACTTTATTCCTGATATAGTCATTTCTCAAGCGATCTTTTCTTGTCTTCCCATACATCCATCTCAGCATACGCATTTCAGCCACGTTCATCCTGTTGAGACCTTGTTTCTTCACAGCCCAACATCCACTCCCATAGAGCATAGTTGATCGTATAGCAATTCTATAAAACTTGCTTTTTAATCTGAGAAGGATCTTCCGATCACATAATACTCCAGTTGCACTCCATTTCAACTATCATGCAGTGATCTTGTGACAAACGTCATTTTGGACATCTCCATCTATTTGAATAATAGAATCCCCATTTCAACTATCATGCAGTGATCCTTTGACAAACGTCATTTTGGACATCCCCATCTATTTGAATAATAGAATCCAAGTAACGAAATTTATCACATTTTGGTATGTCTACTCCGTCCAACTTGGCTTCACCATTCACACTGCGAGATTGGCTGAAATTGCAATGCATATACTCAGTTTTGCTGCTACTAATCCATTTGATTCCAATGCCTTTCTCCAAATTTCAACTTTATCATTCAATCCATCTTCAGTTTCATCAATAAATACAAAATCATCAGCAAATAACATACACCAAGGAATATCATCCTGAACATTCTTTGTCAACTCATCCATAACAAGAACAAACAGATATGGACTAAGTGTGGATCCTTGGTGTACCCCATCTGTGACAGGAAAAGTCGGTGTCTCTCCACCAGGAGTCTTCACACTTGCAGAAGAGCTATCATACATGTCTTTAATCAAGTCAATGTATTGAATCGGCACACCCTTTTTCTTTAAAACCATCCACAACACTTCCATGGGTACTCGATCATAAGCCTTTTCCAAATCAATAAAAACCATATGAAGATCTCTTCTACATTCTTATACTTCTCCATAAGCCTCCTTATTAGAAAGATAGCATACATGAAATACCTTATATATCAAATTATTGTTGTATAAAAAAATTGAGAAAATATAAGATGGCCATGCAGGCTCGGGCCGCTCGGCAATAGCCAAAACAAGAACTGGCTTAGCACATTGACAAATTCTTGCAACTGGCTATCTTGAAAGCCTTCTAGTGCATGCAAGTTTGTAAAGTGTGTGAGGTGTAACCAGGCGTTTTTGTCTCAATGAGGCGAGGCGTAAGCCTTGAGGCGTTTGAGGTGTAAGCCTCAAAATATGTATGAGACAGTCATAAAATATAGTTCTATACATGTACTAACCTAGGAAGCACAGACACTTCTAGGAAGCCCCCGTGTCCGTGTCAGACACGTTGTGGACACGAACACTTCTCGGATACGGCCCAAAACATTTTGGACATAGCCAAGACGTGTCATGACCAAGGTTTTAAAAAGCGCAAAGCGGGAAGCGTGCGGACGGGACCTTGTAGCCGATTAATCGTCAGGCGGGCGATTAAGCGGGCGCTTTTTAGAAAAGCGGATTTCCAATTCCTATAAACTTTTATGCAAAATTACATACATATGTATATAAATACTATATTTTTGAAATTTGTATACATATCTAAACATTGTGCAAGACAATACAAAACACCCAAATAGTTTAGAATACAACTATACAACAACGATTGTATCTAGATAATATAGTAAACAATATACTTGTCATAGATAAAGCAGCCTACACATAAAATAATAAGTGTATATACAAGATGAAACAACAATTTTGTATCATGTTTACAAAGCTAAACAGTAAATAATAGACCTATCATAGCTAGCTAACAAACATATTATTACATTTGCACATCATCAAATAGTCATACATTACAGCAGTACATTTAATCAAAGTATGCATTCTAAATTAGATAATAGTTACCTACAATTCATTTGGATACATCACAAAAGTACCATATCATTACAACTTACAAAAGTATGCATTCTAAATTAGAACTAAGTATATCATAGAACATTTAATGCATGCTAATTTAATATATTATAGTCAATACTAAACATGGCATATAATGTACTTAATGTTATATGCTTACAGCAGTTTTTCTGAAAAAAGCGGGGAAAAAGCGGGAAAAAAGCGGGGAAAAAGCGGGAAAAAAGCGGGAAAAAGCGGGTTAAGCGGGCAAAAAGCGGCCGCTTTTCTCAAATTTATTTAAGCGCCGCTTATAGCACAATTTAATCGTCAGCCACCTTGTGACGCTTAAGCGGCCGCTTAAGCGGCCGCCTAGGGCGCTTTTTAAAACACTGGTCATGACCATTTTGGTCTTTTGCAGCCCGGACACCAGCCCAAAAAGCTTGGTGTGTTTCTCAAATGCAGACAAGTAAACTGGCAAAATATGGTGCCAAAGGGGAGGGTCAACACCACAACTACTAGGTAGCTATGGTGTTTTTTGTCCTCGACAGCGGCGCCAGAAAACTTGGTGCGCTTTTCCCAAGGTCACACACTAATCAACTGAAAGGTGACTAAATGCAACCCTAGGAGGTTTTCAAACATACTTGGGATCTTTCAAAATTTATAAGGAACCTAAACCAACAAACTTTTACTAACACACTTACCTGGAAGCGCAAGGGGTCGTGTTGTAGTATAGGCAAGCGGCAAGTATAGGGTCGATCCACAGGGAGAAAAGGGAGCACCATATTTGTTGAGGCGCCCGACTAGTCGACGACTGGTCGGCTGGTCGTTTTGGTGGCCAACGATTGGACTGTCGCCCAGGTTTTCCATCATTCACAACGTCCGCCCAAACTGACTGGTCGGCCGACTAGTCCAACTGGTCGACTGGTCACCTTGTAAGTCGGTTGCTTATTTGGTGGGTCTGACCATGGTTTTATAAAACGCGCCTGGAGGCTTAAGAGGCGTACGCCTCGAGGCGAGGCGGTCTCCGGTATGCCTCGAGGCTTAAGCCTCAGTCTGCCAGTGAGAGGCGTGTGCCTCAGTTTATGCGAGGCGTATCGAGGCGTTAGAGGCGCTGAGGCGTTTGTGAGGCGTAAGCCTCAGATTCTGTCTAAAAAAAGGCTATATTATCCTATTTTGGGCTTAATAGAGGCCAAATTAACTCAAAATTGTATGTATATAGATATATATATGTGCATATCTATATATGTGTATCTTTGTTTGTTGACAAATATGGAAAGGGTACTACTTTTATCATTTTATGTTGTTGTATGTACACATACTCCTGTGTATGTGTATATATATGCATCTGTATACTTATAACTATGTTTATATGTATATATATACATGTGTATTTGAAATAGTATATGTATATCTATATATGTATATATATTTCTGTTATATATATAGAGAGAGAGTCAGGCTAGAATACACTCGAGTGTATCCGGAGCGGAATACACTCAAGTAGTTTTTGATGATGCAATGTTTTTTTTTGAAAATCTAATCCGTTGATCTTCTTAAACATCTCGTGAACAACTCATACGCAAAATTTGAGCACATTTGGATATGTATAGCTCATGTTATGAAGACCGCAAAAATTATGCATTTCAAATTAGTTTCGTGCGTCGATTTTGTTGCCCTTGGATGAGTGACTTACACTCATCCAAATGGGCTCAAAATTTTTGAAAAATCTAAACCGTTGATCTTCTTAATTATCATAAGAACATACTATATAATAAATTTTAGCTCATTTGGACGCTTATAGGTCGTGCATCTAAAGGAGGCAAAAATCATGTATTTCAAATTAGTTTTGTGCGTTGATTTTGTTGTCCTTGGATGAGTGACTAACACTCATCCAAATGAGTTCAAATTTTGTATGTGACCTATTATTATTGTAACCATGAAGATCAATGGATTAGATTTTGGAAAAACATGGTCTAGATAGGCAAACACCATTGGGGTGTACGGCGTGATCTGTACACTTGAGTGTATTCTAGCCTAACTATATATATATATATATATATATATATATATATATATATATAGTTATATATGTAAATCTGTATAGTACAAAACAGAAATTTGTCTATATAGTAATAGTATATCTATATATATTTCAAATTTATATATATGTAAATCTGTATAGTTATATATGTAAATCTATATAGTATAAAATGATAATCTGTCTGTATACTATATACATGTACATATATGTATTCATATATACATTATATGGGATTATATATATATATATATATATATATATATATATATGTTTATATGTATATTTATATTATTTATATATATAATATATGTGTATATATATATATTTATATATATTTATATGTACGCCTCGATACAATCTGAGGCTTACGCCTCGCCTCGCTGAGACAAAAACGCCTCGATGCGCCTCACGCACTTTAAAACCTTGGGCCTGACAGTTTTCTTAATTTTACTTTTCTCATTTAGTCTTATTGTCGACTGAAGTGTTTGTGTTTGTCTTGCCAATTGCCATGGAAATAGAAATAGATGATTATGGCATATAATTTCATTCATATTAGTAATGTATACTACATCTCTTTAGCAGTTTAGCATATAACTATATATATTACAAATATATAATTATATATATTACTAATATATAAATAATTATATATTACTAAGATATATTACTAATTATAGATTATTAATATATATAAAACTAAATTATATAAGAATATAACTATATACTTATAGTTATATAGTATATATAACTATAACTATATAACTATATATATTACCAATATATAAGTATATAACTAGCATATTGTTGTATATAAGTATATTACTAATATATATAACTAATTATATGGGGAAAAAACCAACGCCTAGGCGGGCGACTAGTCGGCTTGGTCGGGTTGGTCGCCCAAGGATCTAGGGTGACCAACTGACCACCTTGACAAAATATGGGGGGCACTAGAGCTCGGTTAGTTTTGGGCTAGGTTTCTACTGCGGAGTCTAGCAACCTTCACACCCTTTAACTCTACACTCCGCAGTAGGAACCTAGTCCAAAATTAACCTAGCTCTAGCGCCCCCTTTTCTCCCTGTGGATCGACCCTATACTTGTCACTTGCCTATACTATGAGACGACCTTGTGCGCTTGCGGGTAAGTGTGTTAGTAAAAGTCAAGTGTGTTGGTTTAGGTCCCTTATAAATTTTGAAAGATCCCAAGTGTGTTTGAAAACCTCCTAGGGTTGCATTTAGTCACCTTTCAGATGATTAGTGTGTGACCTTGGGAAAAACGCACCAAACTTTCTGGCGCCGTTGTCGGGGACAGAAAGCGCCATAGCTAGTAGTTGTGGTGTTGACCCTCACCTTTGGCACCGTCTTTTTCCAATTTACCTGTCTGCGTTGGAGAAACACACCAAGCTTTCTGCAGACACTCCCTGGAGACGTTAGTACAAGCAACAGCTGCTGCAATTTCCATTTTTAGAGTGCAAATTCTAAATATACAGACACTATTTTTTCCTATGCTAGTCATTGTTTATGTCGTCATTGAGGAAATGTAATGTTAAGCTAAGATTTGATTAAAGATGCAAATAGACCTGTTTAAAAAAAATCAAAATCTAAAATCTAAGCTGAATTATATACTCTGAAAATCCACTGTAATTAGTGGAAAAAAGCGTGGTGTTTCTTTTTTTACTTTGTACTATTTCCATTACACTCACAAACCCATACTTTGATGTACATATGATATTATACTTTTGTACATAAATATATAATTGTTCCATTTTTTAAAGAATTTTAATTCACCTAGTATACCAACATATATGTATATATCAAAAAAATCCCCTCATCCAATGTCCTGTACGTATCCTATATTTTAGAAAATTGTCGTCTCCCGTGTCTGTACTGTATCCGTATCATTGTCTAGAAATGTGTCCATGCTTCCTTGGTATTAACATATATATATAGAGAGAGAGTCAGGCTAGAATACACTCGAGTGTACAGATCACACCGTACACCCCAATGGTGTTTGCCTATCTAGACCATATTTTTTCAAAATCTAATCCATTGATCTTCATGGTTACAATAATAATAGGTCACATACAAAATTTGAACTCATTTGGATGAGTGTAAATCACTCATCCAAGGACAACAAAATCGACGCACAAAACTAATTTGAAATACATGATTTTTGCCTCCTTTAGATGCACGACCTATAAGTGTCCAAATGAGCTAAAATTTATTATATAGTATGTTCTTATGATAATTAAGAAGATCAACAGTTTAGATTTTTCAAAAATTTATTGCATCTTCAAAAATGACTGAGGTGTACGGTGCCTCCGGTACACTCGAGTGTACACTAGTCTGACTCTATATATATATATATATATAGAGAGAGAGAGAGAAAGTCAGGCTAGAATACACTCGAGTGTATTCGGAGCAGAATACACTCAAGTAGTTTTTCATGATGTAATATTTTTTTCAAAAATCTAATCCATTGATCTTCTTAATCATCTTGTAAATAGCTCATATACAAAATTTGAGCACGTTTGGACATTTATAGGCCATGTTATAAAGACCGCAAAAACTATGCATTTCAAATTAGTTTCGCGCGTCGATTTTGTTGCCCTCGGATGAGTGACTTACACTCATCCAAATGGGCTCAAAATTTGTTGTAGCCTGGTTATAGTGTGCCGGTGAAGATCAATGGTTTACATTTTGCAAAAAAATAGTTTTGATATGCAAACACACTTGAGTGTATCCGTACGATCTGTACACTCAAGTGTATTCCAGCCTGACTATATATATATATATATATATATATATATATATATATATATCCGTGTGTAACAGAAATAGGTATATACTTTATTTTTTCACTTTGTACTATTTCCATTACACTCACAAACCCATACTTTGATATACATAATTACATATGATATTATACTTTTGTACATAAATATATAATTGTTCCATTTTTTAAAGAATTTTAATTCATCTAGTATACCAACATATATGTATATATCAAAAAAAAACCTCATCCAATGCCATGTCTATATCCTATATTTTAGAAAATTGTCGTCGCCTGTGTCTGTATCCATATTTGTGTCTAGAAATGTGTCCATGCTTCCTTGGTGTGTGTGTGTGTGTGTGTGTGTGTATATAGATAGATATATATATATATATATATATATATATATATATATTCATATATATACATATATATACATATATACATATATACACATATATATACATGTATACATACATATATACACATATATACATACATACATACATACATATATACATACATATATACATATATACAGATATACATATACATATATACATACATATATACATATATACATACATATATATACATATATACATACATATATACATATATACATATACATATATACATACATATATACATATATATACATATATATAGAGAGTCATGCTAGAATACACTCGAGTGTAAGGATCGCATGAATACACTCAAGTGTGTTTGCATATCAAGACTATTTTTTGCAAAATGTAAACCATTGATCTTCACTGTCATACTATAACTAGGCTACATACAAATTTTGAGCCCATTTGGATGAGTGTAAGTCACTCATCCGAAGGCAACAAAATCGACGCGCGAAACTAATTTGAAATGCATAATTTTTACAGTCTTTATAACATGACCTACAAATGTCTGAATCTGCTCAAATTTTGCGTATGAGCTATTCACAAGATGTTTAAGAAGATCAACGGATTAGATTTTTGAAAAAAAACATTGCATCATGAAAAACTATTTCAGTGTATTCTGCTCCGAATACACTCGAGTGTATTCAGAGCAGAATACACTCCAAGTAATTTTTCATGATGCAATATTTTTTTCAAAAATCTAATCCGTTGATCTTCTTAAACACCTTGTAAATAGCTCATATACAAAATTTGAGCACATTTGGACATTTGTAGGTCATGTTATAAAGACCGCAAAAATTATGCATTTTAAAATAGTTTAGCGCATTGATTTTGTTGCCCTTGGATGAGTGACTTACACTCATCCAAATGGGCTCAAAATTTTTATGTAGCCTAGCTATAGTATGACAGTGAAGATCAATGGTTTACATTTTGCAAAAAAATAGTCTTGATATGCACACGCACTTGAGTGTATTCGTGCGATTTGTACACTCGAGTGTATTCTAGCCTGACTCTCTCTCTCTCTCTCTCTCTCTCTCTCTATATATATATATATATATATATATATATATTATATATATATGTTACATATATGTATGTGTGTATAACAGAAATAGGTATATACAATACAAGCACAACCAAATGATACAGAAATCAATTGTGAAACTTAATAATGATAATAGAGACTAAAAGCCCAACACAATACTAAAATAAATATGTAGAAAAAAACAAGATATCAATTTGTTATACTATTAGAATAAAGATGCCATCAACAGAAAAACTAAAGGAGGTAGAATTTTGAATTAGTAGGAACTAGAAACCAAAATTAGTTAACAATGATATGACATTCACTGACATAGTGAATAAGAAGGTAGTAAACAAAGATAAATTAAGCAATGAAGATTGAAAATGTCACTCAAAGAATGATAATTAAATGTTCATAGATAAGAAATAACAATTAACTAAGAGAACTCTGATTTTTTTTTAAGAAAGTGTTTTGTAATAATCTTAAAAGTAGTCAATTAGGTGGTTAACATAAGACATTATCATCCAGAATTGAGGTGTGTGCCTTAGCTAAGCCTTAGAGCTTTAGTGCTTTGAGGCGAACCTCAGAAATTGTGAGGTGTAAGCCTCAGTCTAGGACACTAAGGTGTAAACCTCAAGGCCCATTTGGGATAGCCGTTCTAAGAGGCGCAAGCCTCGAGAGCCTCAAGGCAGGTTTTTTATTACCATGAGTGTATGATTAAGCACTAGGTAAAAATCAGTTACTAGAATATAAGCTCACTGACTTCAAAATATCCTACTCCTTTGTTCAAAGTTGCATCGTTATCCTTCTAGCTTGGTAGATGAATTGTAATAGTTGGTATAACTAGCCGGTACATAGGTACACCAACATTTTATTGTCTCACCATAGATTTCATCTAGTTTGGAATTTTTGGCGTTTGCAGTATGTTATTTTATTCATGTGAACGTATGCCGCAAAGCTGCGTGCAATGCAGCGTGTGTGAGGGTTCAAAACCTCTCACCCTTTTATTAATAAAAACTAAAGAAATTACATAGAGGTCCAGCAATATATAGAAATTACAAATAATAGAATATAAAGAGATATATTAACACTCCCCCTCAAGCTGGAGCGTACATATTGTGTATGCCCTGCTTGTTGCAAAAGCTCTGAAATGTTGTTGGACTCAATGGCTTTGTGAGGACATCTGCAAGTTGATCTTCAGATTTGACATGCAGAGTCACCACATTGCCATTCTTGATCTGATCTCTGATGAAGTGGCAGTCAACCTCTAATGCTTAGTTCGTTCATGGAAGACTGGATTCTTGGCAAATCTAGATAGCAGCCTGATTGTCACACTTGAGCTCTATGGGAGCGAAACAGAAATCTTTAACTCAAAAAGCACAGATTGAACCCACTGCAACTCGCAACAGGCATGAGCCATTGCTCGATACTCAGCCTCCGTGCTTGATCTAGCCACAACATCCTGCTTTTTGCTTTTCCAGGTGATAAGGTGATTTCCTAGAAACGTGCAATACCCAAAAGTAGACCTCCTGTCATTCAGATTACCAGCCCAGTCTACATCTGCATAACCAGTAAGAACAAGAGTAGACACAAGAGTCTTGGGTCTATAGTAGGTGATCCCCTTACCGGGTGCACCCTTCAGATATCTTAGAATACGGCAGACTGCCATCCAGTGTGATTGTTGTGGTGAGCTCATATGCTGACTCACCACTCCTACAGCAAAAGAAATGTCAGGGCGAGTAACTGTCAAATATATCAGTTTCCCAACAATTTTCCTGTAGTATCCTGGATCTAGATAATCAGTATCATCAGTCATCTCCTTCACATGATAGTCCATAGGAGTAGACACCGGCTTGGATTCACTCATGCCAGCTTCCTACAATAAATCCAGCACGTATTTCCTCAGAGACAAATTAGCACCTGCATGAGATCTAAGTACTTCAATGCCCAGAAAATATCTCAGTTTGTCCAGATCCTTTGTATGAAAGTGCCCCTGCAATCCTTCCTTCACACGTGATATGCCTGTAGAATCACTGCCAGTGATAACTATATCATCAAAATATACAGCAATAATGATGGATCCAACAGAAGAGCTAGAATAAAATAAGGAGTGATCAGTCATAGAACAAGAGAAGCCCATCTTTAGTACAACATCACTGAACTTGTCAAACCAAGTTCTAGGAGATTGTTTCAATCCATAGATGGCTTTCTTCAATCTACACACCTTCTGACACTCCCCCTGAGCAACAAAATCAGGAGGTTGCTCCATGTACACCTCTTCTTGTAGATCACCATGAAGAAAGGCATTCTTGACATCGAGCTGAAATAGAGGTCAATCAAAAGTAGTAGCCAAAGAAATAAGAATATGTGCTGAATTCAGACGAGCCACTGGTGAAAAGGTCTCAAATAAGAATATAACCCTTTTCCACCAGTCTAGCCTTCAACCTCTCAACTGAACCATCTGGATTATGTTTTACTATGAATACCCATCTGCAGCCCACAACATTTTTACCTGGAGGTAAGTCAATAAGATCACATGTGTTGTTTTGTAGAAGAGCAGACATTTCCATATGCATTGCTTGTTTCCAGACAATATCTTTCATAGCATCAAGATGAGTTCTTGGAATGACCAAAGAATCAATCCCAAGAGCAAATGACCGGGCCTGCTTGGATAATTTCGACAAACAACACATTTGCAATAGGATGTCGAATAGTACAGGAACGAGTACCTTTGCGAACAGCAATGGGAACATCAAGGTTAGATGATTCTGCAGAAATCTCTTGAGTAGAGGAAGATGGAGAAGGCTCAGAGACTAGAATCGCTACCTCCTCTGGATCCTGCTTGCCTTGTCTACTATAAATATGTTGATATTGTTGAATTAATGTATCACCTGCTGGCTGCTTTTCCTGAATTACAGTATAGTCAGGAACGATAGGTGGCACTCTCTCACCGATGTCTGACGGTGGCACTCTCTCACTTTCACACAATTGCTCCCCTTTACTGGGAACACTCGAGATACATGGTGTGGATTCATGGAAAGTCACATCCTGAGACACAAACATACGACGGAGACTGGGACAATAGTACTTGTATCCTTTGCTAGTGTTGGAGTACCCAAGAAACAGAGTCCTAATAGACTTAGGGGATAACTTATCAACCTTAGGATCAAAATTGTGGACAAATGAAGTACAACCAAACACTCTGAGAGGAACAAGGAAAGGTTGATCCTTTGGACGTAAGACAGAAAACGGAGTACGTCCTTGAAGCACCGAAGAGGGTTGCATGTTGATCAAGAAACAGGCAGTAAGTAAAGCATCAGACCAGAACCTCTTAGGGACATTGAATTGAAACATAATAGTCCTGGTAATTTCAAGAAGATGACGATTTTTACGCTCAGCTGCCCCATTTTGTTGAGTGTGAGGACAAGATGTACGATGAATTATCCCAACAGAGCTACAAAAATCAGTCATAGCACTTTGAACATACTCCAAGGCATTATCAGATGGAAGAATTTTAATATTGCAATCAAATTGAACTTTTATTTCTTGATGAAAATGCTTGACAATGGATAACATAGACTCTCGACTCTTTAACAAATAAATCCATGTCATGCGAGTAAAATCATCCACAAAGGAAATAAAATAGTGAAAACCATTATAACTATTAGTCTTTACAGGACCCCAAACATCACTGTGGACTAACTCAAAGGGACAAGATGCCCGTTTATTGACAGGACTAGGATAAGACATTCTATGATGTTTTCCCAGTTGACTAGACTGACACTCTAATGAAGACACTTGGGATAACTCAGGTTCTAACTTTCTCAATCTCTCCAACGATGGATGTCCATATTTGTAGTGCCACGGTAAAAGGATAGCAAGAGCAGGAGCAGATATTTGGCGAGGCAGACAGTCATCATGGAAGAGGTAGAGATCACCTTTCCTAGGCCCCCCACCGATTATCCTCATACTCTTGAGATCCTGTAATACAAAGCAAGAAGGCCCAAACGTCACTGTACAGTTCACAGTATCAATTAATTTTGCAACAGAGAGAAGATTAAAAGGAAATGCAGGCACATAGTGAACAGATTTAAGATCAATTTTAGGAGTCAGAGAAACAGATCCACTTGCTAACACTCTCCTCATTGAACCATCTGTTATGGTCACAGATTTGTGAGGAATACATGAGTCAATGGAAAGAAGTAGTCTCCTCATACCAGTCATATGTTGTGACGCTCCAGAATCAACCACCCATGAAGAAGTGGAACCAGAAGCTAGTAAAGAGGTAGCATGATTACCAGTGGTAGATGCCAAATTTGCTGAGGACGAAGATCCCACACTCATATGTTGTGTAGCAAGAATAAATCTATCATACTCTTCCTTTGTGAGTGTGGTGCCAGAAGAACCAGAACTTGATGCAGACGGCTCAAAAGACTCAGCAGTACTCGCATACTTTGTTGCCCCCACAAGTGGTGCAGCAGGTCTACCATGCTTCTTCCAGCATTTCTCAATAGTGTGTCCAGGTTTGTCACAGAAGGTGCACTTGGGACGTGCTCCACGTCCTCGGCCCATACATGTACGGCCTCCTCTAACTGCATCGGCTACTAATGCATGAGAATCTCCAGAAGGTGAGAATGTTGTAGAATCAACTGGTTCAAAATTTGATTGTAAAATTCTCGAGTAGGCTTCTTCCAGGCTAGGAAGTTTGTTAGAAGTGAGGATGACACTGCGGGTTGAACTGCATGACAAATTCATACCAGAGAGAAACTTTGCAGTAATCAAGTCATCTCTATCTTTGACTTGTTCTTTCTTGGACAGTCATTGGATGATAGAAGCTCAATTCCTGAGCAATACCTTGGATCACTCCGAAATATTCTTCTAAAGGCTTGTCTCCATGTCGTTCTGCGAAGAGGCGATCATATATCATAAACTGACGAAGAGCATTCTTTTCTTGAGAGTAATGCTTCTTTACTGCATCCCATGTCTTTGGCAGTAGTATAGAGCATGAACCTAGCCGCATTATTAGGTTCCATGCTCCCCCATAGCCATGTCTTCACCAGACTATTATGACGCTTCCATTCAGCATAGCCTTTGTCAGTAGAAGCAGGAGGATCAGAATCAACATGCCTTACCTTATCTCGGGATTCTAACACTGTATGGACAGCATTCATCCACAAGAGATAATTTTTCCCGTTAAGCTTGATGGAGGGGATAGGTGACATCTCGTTGTAGATGGTAGATGCCTTGGTGTCCTCCATGATTCAACGGAGAGATAGGGTGATGGAGAGATACACGTCATAGAAGGATAGAGAATGACGGAGAGATACACGTCACCGGGAGGATTGAGTGACGGGGAGATACACGTCACGTAAAATGATTAGATGTGTGTCTGACGGATCCACAGCCCCCAATCAAAAAATTCCCTAATCACACATGGAGGAGATGTGATTAGGAATTTCCTACGTACGGATAGAGCCTCCGGCAAGAGTTTTAATGAGTTGTTTTACGTAAATGTTGCCTTCAGAGTCAACTGGAGGAACCTAGGACTACTGGCGGACGGTGGGCCTGCTCGGAACCGGCGGCTACGGCGTTGCCCTTGGTCGGCAGCTGTTGCGGCCGCACCTAGCCGGCGGTGGCTGCTGCCAGCGGGGTGGCGGCGCGCCGGCTGCTGCCTTTGTGGCTGGCGGCGGCGGCGGCATGGAGAGGAGAGAGAGAGGGAGGCGCCCTAGATGAACCCTAGGAACAACCTTGCTCTGATACCATGTGAACGTATGCCGCAAAGATGCTTGCAATGCAACATGTGTGAGGGTTCAAGACCTCTCACCCTTTTATTAATAGAAACTAGAGAAATTACATAGAGGTCCAGCAATATATAGAAATTACAAATAATAGAATATAAAGAGATATATTAACAATTCACAAAATTGACAGTTCTTTAAATGGATACTGAATCCTCAAGATCAAAAATATTACGTAAACAAGGTTGTAAAGATGTATTTTACTAGCATGGGAAGTATTCCTAATTACAACTAAGGATAAACTTTACTGATGGCCTCTATCTAAAAATTCATGATTAAATATATTCAGATGTATATACAAAATAAACTTGGAAAAACATGTCCCGAAGACAACACTAATTTGACAGTAGCACAATGAAGAATGTTTAGCTCAAAACCAATATGAACTTGATCGCTCTTAGTAAGAAAGTACATAAAGCATTTGTTTACCTTGATAGGAGAAAAATCATAAAAGAAATATATTCCAGGAAGAGGCTTTGGGTATCCATCGGCCTCCCGGTAATGTTCTGTCACTGAAAACTGAAATAGGATAACAGTTCAGAATTTATAATTCCTTGGGAAAAAATACGATGAAAACTATAGATGAGAATAGCCATCACCTGATTTGAGTTGATCTTGTGCCCCACGAGGTTGGTATAGATAGTAGGAACAACCTGAACCATGAAAAATACATCTCAAACTATTAAAAAGTACATCTTACACTGATTATATGTGGATATCAGGTTAACCCGGAAAACTATCTGTTGGTCTTCCTAGAAGATTAAATAATACAGGTTTTCCTCTAAGAACGTTGAAGAATAAGCTCATTCCTGGCAATGAACACTTTCCCGTGCTAACATAACAATGTACTCAGACCAGTTATTAACACAAGTCGGAAATACTATTGTTAGAAGACTCAAAACCTAAACACACAAGAAAGATAAAACTTCCGGATAGTAAGATAGGAAATCAAACATGGAAATCTCACCTTTAGAAAGTACTGGTACATCCCAGATGACAACGAATTTTGTGTCCACTTTGACCTGATATACAAGTCAAACAACACCCAGACATTATATCATCAAAAAATTTTCATATGAGAATAAGGATCTTAATCAGCAGGTTGGTTTCAGCTTACCCATCAAGTGGATTTACAACACCCGGGAACTCTTTCCCAAATGATAGCTTGTTAATTGTGTGGCTTAACTGTCAATGGCATAAAAACTTATTAAAGTTTCAACATATAAGCTTCAAAATGTTTTCAGACCCAATCCGGCAAAGCTTCCGCGTCACGAGTCTCCGGTTCAACCGTCAGGTTGAGCCGGTGACATCAGCATGATGCCATATATGTAATATATTAAATACACATGTATTAGTTTATTTGTATATATGTATGTATATACATACTCCATGTATATGTCAGCAGTATATATTTATAGATATATATGTATACAATCTACCATATGAAAGAATGAGATGGATTATGAAGGTGAAAGATACAAAATCAGATATACATTCCGAAACAAGCATACTAAGGGTTTTCAATACTTAAAATAAGTTATAAACAACTTACTAAGTGAAGATTTCAATATTCGGAACGCTTGGTTTGAGCTGGAAGACGATTTTGTTAGATGCATGACCATTTAGGGAGAGAGAAATAAAAACAGTAAAACCAGGTCGGGTCTCTGGGTTGGCGGTGTAACCGACCGGGTCACCTCGTCAAAGTCGGGTCTTGGCCAAAAACACGTTTCAGCCCCACCTAACCAGATAGATCTGGTGGGTGTGGCAGGGCAACTGGTTCAACCAGGGTTGGGCCGGGTTATAGAACTTATGAATAGTAAGAGCAGAGACAAAACCAACAAAGGCAGGCAGGTTGAGTTACAATGAAAATCCAAGAAAATGCACATATTTATTTGATAACAAAGACCACATGTGTTTTTAGTTTCTTCAACATTGAATTCTAAACCAAGAGCATTTGCAAGTCCATATACGATGTACTTACATTGTAGTTGTCAGTCTGAAAAATAATTAAATCGTGCAGGCTGATACTAGAGTGGTGAAAACTTTTTCCTGGAGAAAAGTGGAAATTTCCAGCAACTTTGTTCACATCCAAAAATCCTTGTATATTGCATCCTTCACCTTCTTCCTCCTTAATTTGTTGAAAGAATCCCTCTCTTTTGCACTGCACGATAAGGAAAAGGGGTCTGACGAGACTTTTCCATATAACAACGATATTATCAAATGCAAAACATAAATTTGAGAACAAAGAAACTTTTCGCCTAATGCAAGTGTCCCCAACAGAAACATTTACAGTGTTGACGATTGACACTATAGGAAATTGCATGAAGAAACAATATAGAAGTAACATCTCAGATGTAAGTAGTATAAGGCAAAGCTTGACATAAAACTCTAACCTGATCGATTAAATCAGGGTTTGTCAAACCCCACCCTTTCTTCCGATAAGCTTCCCTAACTTCCTCACACGAATTGCAACAGTCATCATCGGACTGTGACCAAGCAAAAGAAAATCTAGTCAGAAGATTCTTCAGATAATGTAATTTTAGGGACATAGAACGAATTACTTAAATTTCTAATCTTTACCCAGAAGCACAACAACAAAGAAATTTACAAGCTCAAGGTTGATACATACCGCCTCAGCACCATAGCAAGAACCGCAATATGTTTCGTTGTGTTCCAGTCTTCCACCATGCCTTTGAAGAGGTTTTTCAATCTGTCAAATGACAAGCAATTCTTAAATCAGTAACTATGGAGTGACTACTGAAAAGAATCCATCCAAACCCCAACAAACCCGTCCACAGCCCCACCAGAGGCATAGGTTTAGGACCTTCAGCTGTACTCCGTAACCTGACTTTCTTAAGGGCTGGGCACATAAAACCTCCCCTCATTTTTTTGGCATATCATTGGCCAAATCGCTAGGAAAAGGAGGGGCAAACTATTCCAGGATCACCTCGGAAATTACTGTGCGTTTTACAGTTCAAAAGCAAAACCATGACCAAGGAAATAGGCACTGTAAATATCTTGCAGTTAACTTTTAGTAGTACAGATAAGAGTTAAGTTACAATCTGTGGATAATAAAGTCGTGTGCTTGGTTGTAGGATAGAAACCATAGTAATAAGTTTTTACCTGCCCATGCCTATGAAATAGAATTATACTTACCCTTCAACACTGCACATGGCTAATTTAAAATGACTCGCCGTGTGAACTTTATTACAATTTTTTACTTTATTGGTTATTAATAATGATCAACTAACTACATATCCTGCACAAGCAACATTGCAACATAATCATGTAGAAGATATTTTATGTGAGTGATAAGTCATTTCATTACTTGAACTATAGCAAAGAATCATCAAATAAAAGTTAAGTTTAATAAAACCCAATCCGGTGATGAGAGTGGTGAGACTTGCTTGCTTTCTTTTATTTTCCTTTATTTTGGTAACGCAGTCTTACCAACCAAAAAAATTAATTCATCATTTACTTTAGTTCAGAAGCTTGTTAAAAAAATTGAACTCTAAATCTTCATTTATACAACCAGAATTTTGGAATATAACAGCAAAACAAATTTCTCGTGCAGCTTTTCTATTTACTTGTTTATGCTATCCAGGCTCCCGCCTAGGCCCCCTAGGCCTTAGGTAGACTGCCTTAAATTGGGCGCCTAGGCTTTCGCATAACTGAAGTGAATGCCTAAGACCTTTTAGGCCCAAATTAAGACACTTAAAGACCAAATTATTATGGATAGGTCTGGACTTGGTCAAACTAGATAAAGTTTGGTTATTGTAGGGAAGAAATGGATCTGATTTAGGCCAAATCAGATCTAATTTGGGCAGATTAGGTCTGATTTGGGGGAAATAGGTTTGATTTCAGGATAGCATGCCTTGTTTGGGGGAATTGGGTCTGCTTTTGCCAAATTAGGGGTCATTAAGGTCAATGTAGGACAAACTAGAGAAGTTACATCTGATTAGGCCATGTTATGCCTATATATGGTCTGACTTAGTGCAAATTAGGGCAGACTGAGTTAAACTAGGTCCAATTTAGATCATGTTAGGTCAAATTAAGGCTGAATAGGTCTAGCTTAGGTCATCACAAGTGTGATGCAGGTAAATTTATGATTTATTAAGCTTAGGGATAACCAATACAAATGTATAATTGTATATAGCGATGTATATATTTGAATATAGCTGAAGTATATGCAAAATTATTTTTATATATGTAAATTATTAACAAATATGAAGAACGCCTCGGCTCCCGCTTAGGCGCCTAGGCCCCCTAGGCTTCCCTTGGGTGGGAAGGACCGCCTAGCAGCCTAGACAACTATGGTTTATGCTATTTATGAATGAATGACAATAGCATTTGCAGGATGCAGCTATTTTGAACTATCTTTCATTTCATCCTTAACAAGAGCTTTCCTGCGCACAGCTCTTATAGTTACAGTAGAGGCATTTTTTCAGTACCGAAAATGTAAATTGATTTAGATAGTTAGAATGGTATCAAAGAATACTCAATAACGCAGTCATTCATTTAAACTGAAGTCCAGCGACAGAACTAGACATGCCACAAATTCTTTTTCTCCTTTTTTAGAAGGGATCATTAAATAAAAAGCCAAATCTGTCCCTGTTTAAATTTCACTAGAACACCAAAATAATTTAAAGAGGCAAATTTTGGCATCACCTTCCTCACATTTTACATGTTAAGCATTTAAGCAAAGAATCAATTTGATCTTAGTTTATAGGGAAGATGAAAATTCTCCTTTACCTTACACTATCGGATAAAAAGAACGAGCGCCAAAGTGATGACATAATGATCCATCAAAACAAATTTCATTACTATCTTTCACCTTCAGAGTTGAGAGTTTTACATGTTTATTTTTATCGATACATCTCCACATGATAGTGTGGATTACTAAAAATGGTTGAAGTTTATTTACATTGCCAACTTTTACACCTTCAGAGTTCAAGGTTTAGTATGTTTATTATGTTACTTATCTGCATACAACAATTGTTTGTGCATTAACCTCTTTTATCCTTCTTATACTGGGAGTGGGGATCATAATCAAAAACTGGCCACTAATAGTGTTGATTTTCGGAGGCCATGATGAAAGAAAAGATGTACTTCAGTCAATGCAATATGAAAATTTTAAGCCGCTATATCCTCTCCCTAAACGCAGGTTAACAATAGTTATAGGTGCGTTTTAAGCATCTTTTCCAACAAAATTTGAGATGGTACTGTTCATCATGGTAACAAAAGCCTCTGAACTTTTCGAAAAATCTGCGATTTTTCGCAATTTTATAGGCTCCCGAATGTTCACCACGATTAATACGTCGGTCGCCGATTTTTCACGACTTTTCACGATTTTTCCCACTTTTTCGCGATTTATAGGATTTTTCACGATTATTCATGACTTTTCACGTTTTTTCACGATTTTTCTCTTTTAAGTCGTTTGCTCATTTTTACCAAATCATGTACATGAAATTCCTTATATACACTAAACCTCCAATCCCCCACTCTCATGACAATCCATTGTCATAATTCAACTATTCTTTAATTTTTTCCTACTTTTTTCACTCAATAAGATTGTATGTCTAGTAACCTTAATAGTTACATTTGTATCTGGTATGTATGTATATACATATATGTAAATATATACCTATATATATGTGAATATATGTATATATATTGCCAACTTATTCTCGATTATTTCCGAATAGTTGACCGAACTTTGACCGAAATATATTGATTTTTTCACGAATTTTTCCGATTTTTCTCCGAATTTTGATCTTTCCTGCCTAACCGAAAAGTTGGCGAATCCTGAACTTGTCACTATGGTGTTCATGTAGATTTTGGAAGTACTGTCTTCCATTACAGTTGATGAGGTTAGAGATGAGTGGAAAATGGAAAGTTTGGCTATGTTTAAAGAGTTCTGAAGAAAACGGTTTCAAACAACATTGCATTTTTTATTCATTACACCTGACTAAATGAATATTTTACAAGATACGTTGACAATGATCAGATTTATACGAGATTTGTGTTTTTAACCAATCAAACTGCATCACCTATAAATAAGCGTATCAAAGGACACTCAAAGTGAAAAATGGAAATATTTAAGGTCAAGGGTAAGATAAAGCAAGTCAGAGCTGCAAAGAATGTGATTGCCAGTAAAAATATTTTGGTATTCTGGGTGACAACTTTACAGCATTTATTTTTATAATCAGAATTTTCCACCAACCAAGTAAAAAAAACATTGTTTGATTGATGTAAAAACATTCATGTTATCACAATAATTTTATCAACATGGCATTTTTTTTACACAGTAAAGATCACCCATCTTAAAAGGGTCTAAGCAAACAGCAGAAGTTTAGTCTAATTGTTAAAAAAACTTCTAAGTTTCACAACACCTTTCCCAAATTCATAAGTACGGTATAGTCAAGAAAAGTAAAAACCTTTGGAGCACCAATTCCATCTTGCCTAGACGCAATAACATTTCCAACATGATCTATCCTTCTCTTTGTAATATCATGCCTCTGAAAACAACCATACCAATGATTATAAAATACTGTCAGGTAAAAGTATGTCCGGAGCAAATTTTATCACTGAACCATATAACATACTATATCATAGTGTTGCTCGCCACTGATGTCCATAGCATCAACACTTAGCAGTGAGCATGCAATACCTGGGAAGGTGACATCAAACTGCACAGCAATAAACAAATAGTAAACTCATATCTAGATACAGATACTAGAAGCATAACATCTTGATTCAAACCTAAAATAAATTATGATTGTTTACATAAAGAAATGAGACAAAGAAATGAGACTAGTTCAAAGGTATGAGGAAAATTTTATCTTTACAAAAACTGAGAAATCTAGTTCTTCTACAAATCATTAGGTCCATGGCAAAAGGAGGTTTAGCATTCTGCTTTGCCTACACACATTACAACCATAGTATTAAGGATCAGCCTCAAGGTACCCAACACTTACGCCTCAAGGACAACAGAACCAAAGTAATGCCTCCCAAGTGTGCACCACTTGCTCCAGAAGTGAAGTGCGTGTCTCGTATTATCCAGGCGGATACTCTAGAACACGAAATAGATATACCGATGCTTTGATCCGGTGAAGAAATGATGGCTTGTCAGTGTTGATGCTGTCTCCTTTGAAAATAGCCCATATTTCTCAGGAGATGGCTTGGTCTTGATATTGATATTTTGGATGCTTCTCCACTACCCTTGCCAGATTCTGATAGAGATTAATCCCAGTCTATAGATAAACCTTTGCTAGTATATCAGCACAGACACCGTGATCTTGCTCTTGTCACTACTCCCCTCATGGCCCCCTCATCAAGTCCTCCTCAAGCAGATGATCCTCATATACCTCGAGTGAATGCTCTTGCCTCTTATTCGTAACTTCCTATTGGTTTACGAAAAGAAGACCACTCGTGTACGTTACTTTTTTTTTCTATACTTTACATCCCATTGGCAATGTCAGATCCAACTTTGCATCTTTTAGTAAGGCACTGTCTATTGTGTTTGTGCCTAAAACTGGAGAAGAGGCTCTTGGTCACCCGCCTAGTGTGCACCACTTGCTCCAGAACTGACGTGTGTGTCTCATATTATCCAGGCGGATACTCTAGAACACGGAATGGATATGGATGCTTTGACCCGATTAAGATGTGATGGCTTGTCAGTGTTGATGTTCTCTTCTTTAAAAATAGCCCATATTTCTTGGGAGATGGCTTGGTCTTGATATTGATATTTGGAATGCTTCTCCACTACCCTTGCCAGATTATGATAGAGATTCATCCCAGTCTCTAGACAAACCTTTGCTAGTATGATCTTGTTCTTCTCACTACTCCCCTCATGGCTCCCTCATCAAGTCCTCCTCAAGCAGATGCTCCTCATATACCTCAAGTGAATGCTCTTCCTATTGGTTTACGAAAAGAAGTCCGCTCGTGTACATTACTTTTTTTTTTCTATACTTTACACCCCATTGGCAACGTTAGTTCCAACTTTGCAACTTTTAGTAAGGCATTGCTAATTGTGTTTGTGCCTAAAACTGGAGAAGAGGCTCTTGGTCACCCGCCTAGTGCCAGGCTATGGAAACTGAGATGGGTGCACTTTCTAACCAGCACACTTGGGAACTTGTTGAAACCCATGTTAATCGCTCTTATGTAAGGTGATGTTGATCTTTACTGCTAAATATCACCCTGATGGTGCTATTGAGCGTCTCAAAGCCCGCTTGGTGACTAAAGGACATACTCAAACATATGGCGTTGATTACTTTGAGATGGTTTGTTCTCGGCTTAATATTTGTGTGTGCTTATTTCTATCAAAGTGAATCGTGATTGGCCGTTATCTCAACTGGATGTGAAAAATGTTTTTTGTATGGTGATTTACAGGAAGAAGTATGCATGGAGCAACCTCCTAGATTTTTTGCTCATGGGGAGTGCACTAAGGTCTGTAAGTTTAATAAAGCTATATATAGCCTCAAACAAAATCCTCATGTGTGGTTTGATAGATGAAGCCACATCTCAGTGCACTTTGATTTCAAGCAATCTCATTCAAACCATTTGTGTTTGTCAAAACCACTGAGGCATGGGTTTCTCATCTTGATTGTAAATGTTGATGTAATTATTCAATCTGGCAGTAATCGTGCAAGTATGCTGACTACTAAGGAATATTTGGGCAACCACATTTATCACAAAAGATCTTGGTAAAATCTAATGTTTTCTTGGAATTGAAGTTTTTCAATCTTCTTCTAGTGTTTTCCTATAACAACGCAACGGATAGTATGGCCTTGATCTACTAGAAATTGGCATTCTAGGAGCTAAGCCCATCGGGACCCCTCTAGATCCTTGGGATGTTGACACCTCACCTGCCTACTCTGAATAATAAGCAATATAGAAGGTTCTATTGAAAAGTATGCAAGGATTATAAAGTAATCATTGACGAACAACTCACCACCCAAATTGGTTAGTGGCTTTGAATATTAACATGAAGATCAACAAATGTAAGCATAACACTATGTGGGATTATATGAGTCGCTGCATATTGACACTATGTGGAACTTAGGTGTCTGGTTTTTACACTATGTAGCATAATATGAGTCGTTGCATAACAAGAATTGTCAAAGAGGGGTTTTTTTCTTTGTTCCTTTTTTTTGGGGGGAGGGGTGGTTCAAAGGGTGTAAGCCTCCACATAAAAAGACTTGGTGTTGGGATGATAAGTACAAAAGGCTTTTAAACTCAAAAAAGAACTTTTTAGGAGCTTGCCCCAATCTCAAGATGATGCAGCTTTTTGAGAGATACAAGCAGGCAAAGAAAGAACTAAGAAAAAGGTTCAAGAGGTCAGGTCTAGATACTTTGAAGGGATATATAAGAAGTTGTAGCAAAGGGTCAAGCATGAAAAATTAAGATACACGGTGTTTTTCTTTGGCATAGAGAAATGAAATGAAGTCCATAAGGTTCGCTTAGTAATACTTGTGTGTTTTAAAAGCATGATAGCGCATTCAATCGGGCTTAACTAGTTCTCTTTATTCATTTTATCGTGTTTTAGGAGGAACCGAGTGTAATTTAAAGACTTATTTGTATGATCCGAATTTATTACTTCATTTGGTTATCAATTTAGGTGTCTCGTCTCAACTGTTATGAAAAGTATCCGTTTCAATCTTCTCTTGTAAATATCAGCCTCAGAGTATGTGTCCAGGCATATAAATAATTATAATTAGACTTCCAATTGTGAGGGAATTGCTTCCCCATCACTTAGTCTTTTACCCATGCTTGGTAGGAGAGCATGTTCTAATGGTTCCTGTATAACTCTGGCTTCCATTGAACTGGGATTCTAGAGTGACAGACTCTCCTAATTGCGTAATCTACATTCTTCCCCTTCTTAATGAGTTTTGATACCTAGGTTACATAAAAAAGAAGAAAAGAGATAAATAGGCAAAATATTGTGTGTTTCATGATATCCAATGAGCCAAGGAGAAGAAGGGGAAGAAAGCATACATTGATATGTAGCCGCTCTCCTCTTGATGTATCAACTGTCAGCTTGGTCTCGGTTGGTGTAGTAAGAAATAGTCCTGCAAATGAAAAACTGTCTCGTTAAAAATATAAAATTTCTAGCTAAAAAAAACCAATATGGAAAAGATAATTTTCTAACGCAAGAAAAAATGTCATCTATTGTATATATCATTGTAGGATAAAGCTCTTTTACGGAGAGAAAAGGAAAATCTGGTGAGAGGCTAGTATGGCTCCCCCATGTACACAATAAATTACACCAAATCGGTCTCGATGATAAGAAAATGAGAGAAATGTTATTAGCTTAAACTCATTCTACATTTCTACGTAAGAAAAACAAAGCTCTTTCAAGAATCCTGAGAGAAACCGGGCATGGTAGCTTGCATATTTGCAAAGGAACCTCAAGTCGCCACATATATGATAAGTAGGTCAAGGTAGTCAATGACGCGTAGACTTAGCAGAGTAGGGACATTCTTCTCGTCAGTTATTACAAGGTAATTGAATTAGGAGTGACGCATCCCCAGCGGCGTGCATGCCGAGGGGAAAAAAGAGCGGGCCGCCCCAGTTGAAAGGTACAAGTTTTGACCAGAAAAATGTTTTAGAGCTGACAGGGTTTTTCGAAAAAAGTTATAAGGAAAAGGCTTTTGGACGGCAGGCACTTACTGATCTCGGAGAGGAAGAGTAAGATCATGACGACGGTGGACGCAATTGTGATGATCCCACCGGATAGCGTCCTCTTGTAGAAGTCCTCATTGACCTTGGGGTAGGCGTCGAGATTCCGGAGCCTGTTGAGTACATCCATGGCTGGCGACCCCGGATAGCCCCTTCCCCGCCCACCACCGGCGGAAGAAAACTCTCCCGGGCCGACGGGATCGCGGGTCGCTGGGGTGTTCCTCTGTTTTGCAGAGGGGCAGGGGGGAAGGCTCGGGCCGGTGGTGGGGCGGATCCCTTCGTCCGGTAGGAGGGGTGGTAGTAGTGGGGGGAGGAAGGGCCGAGATTGGAGTTCGAGATTCCAGGCTTGATTACGGGGGTCTCCGCTCTTCGGGCCGCGGGATAAATTTAGGTGAGGGAAGGCCAGGCTAGGGGTGTTCTCGGTAGATTCGAGGAAAGGGGAAGGGTTGTTTACGGAGTGGGGGTGGAGTTTGGCCATTTTTGGGGTGATGGATAGATACGACGGCTGGGGTTAAGACAGGCTGCCGTAACTGGAGTCTGGATACGCGGGTAAAGGGTCAGCGGGTTGTGTCCGGCCGTACATAGTAATTGTGGATTTCCGTTCCGGATGGAGACCGGGACAATATCGCACGGACGGCCGGTTTTTCCATAAGCTTGCGTTTGGCATTGGATTGGAATTCTAGAATCTGGAATGGGTTAGTCGGGATTAGTCTGAATTCCGGTGTTGGGGCAGTCAGGATGCAGTCTGATTTTATTTGGCAACGCAGTCTGTTTCTGGTAAGCTGGTCTGATTTGAGTCTGTGTGCAGTCTGAATCTGTTTGGCTGCAAGTCTGATTCTGTTTGGCAGCATAGTCACTATCTGCTTATTCTGTCATTTTTTTGCAGTAATGTTTGATCAAGTACGCAGAATGTGTATTTGTGAAGCCACTTCAACCTAAGTTTAGAATATATTAAAAAAATATTTTATTTTTGTTGTGTGTATATGAAATATGAAATTGGCCTAATATATTTTGTTTATAACATAAACAAATTACATTATCATCGGTAAAAGCAACTGATAATAATCATATTGTCGTCATTAGTTAAACATAAACGATCATTGGTAATAAAATAATTATTTACAGGGAGAAGGACAAAAAATGGGAGCAATAAACAGCCAAACAAAAGCTAATATTTTGACAAGGCACTTTGGGGGGACATGGTTGGATGTGGATCTTGATTAAAATTGGCCAACGTTATAGCCTCATCGTACTCGTCCCATGACACTGGGCATTGTTTCTGCACCGGCTGCTTGTTTTGTTGTTTGATGTCGTCTTTTGGCCAATCAAACAACAATGGCAAATGAGGAACATGCTGACTGACTCGGCCCTTGACTTGAACATCAGTCCCAATTTTGCCCTCCTTTGTGTGATTGCAACATGGTTTTGTACATAAAAGGTAATCTTCAACATATTTTTGAATTTTTTCCGGTGACATCAACAATTTTTCAAATTTTGCCCTTGCCCTTGCCTTTGCACGTGATGTCGACATCTAAAATTAATAAAAACAAAGGTATGAACAAATAACAGAATTTGTAAAGTAATTGTGGCAATAACATAATAATGAAGTAGGAAATTTGATCACATTATGGTAGCAACATATAATATTGTAACACATAAGTAGAGCATGTAAAATGTTGCGACGCAAAAAATACAACTACAACATTTAGCACATATGTTACAAGTTCATTTGTTTATTTCAATCGTCAGTGCCAAAAAAATCCCTGGTGGGTAAGTGCGACGCGTCGTCAAAAAGTTGCGTTCAATGCCTTGTTGTGCGGCCAATGTGGGGGGGGGCAATAAATCTCCCAATATGAACATATTGTCTCTTACAAACTCTCTCTTGATGTATTGCCATCGCATTTGCAACTCAGTCAATGAAATATAAGGGCCTCCTGTTATGTATAGGAACTTGTGCCATGCCTCCATCCAAGCATGTGTAGAGTATACTCCATTTACACATCTACCCATGTGATATTGGGTTCTCATCAAACCCCTCAGAACCATATCAAGCTCGGTAGAGCAGATAAAAGATGGTGTCGGCGGTTGGCCAGCCATATAATAGATTTTGTAAGTAATATATTTTTCAAAAGTAAGGGTGTATATCACAATTAATTGTATTATTTGGTTTGACCTAACGTTAAGCAAAATTTTGATTAATAACATACATCATTAATAAAACATTCACCAACATGAAGAAAACTTTCATAACACTTATAATGTAATACGACGTTTATAAAAGTGCCTAAATTAAACAAGTGTATGATGTTCATAACATCCATTGATAGTCATTCTAAACTGAGAAGACAATGTAAATGTATTTACCATTCAACGCTATGGAGTCATAACGATATGGAGTCATTTGAGGTGAAGGGATGTCCGGAAGCAGACGACAATCTTCCTCCAGACTGGCAACATTGTGTTCTAAAACCTCATGCTCATACTTTTTGTTAGTGTATAATTCATCGTAGTTGTGATGAATTTCAATGAAGTCCTTCATGTTCATCGCCTGACCCCACACTGACTTGCACTCAACAGTTAGTAACACAATCTCCGCTTTCAATGAATCAAATGTTGGGGGGAGATCGATTGCCCAATGGAAGTATCTACATCGGTCTTTTTCCTAAAATGTAGTACCAAGCTCTGATACCTTGTAATACATGGGCCCACTGCCCAAGGCTCTAGTAGAGTTTCAGGAATGACGACTGGCCCCACAAACCACCGCTAGCCTTAACTGCGCACTTTGTCCACACTGACGCGCAATCCAGGATCAACTTCCCGACTGGTCACCCATCCTAGTACTACTCCAAGCTGAGCACGCTTAACTATGGAGTTCTTTAGTGATGGGATCCCGGAAAAGGAGGTGCACCTTGGTGATATGGGTAGTCCAATCATTCCTTTTAAGATCATGTTATCCGAGGCCTCAAATCTTGGGATGTTACAATCTCCCCCACTTAGACTCTTGACGTCCTCGTCAAGGCTCAACTATATGGCCTCATAATCTGACCCCATTTCAGTGCAGACCCACAATGGCCCATGGACACCCAGCTCCCGTCCACGGCTACCAGCGCAAGGGCGGCTCCATCTCATCTCTACGGATAGCCCTTTCCAACTTGTCTGGACCGCACGACTCAAGACTGGCATGCCATGCCCATGTGGGCCCCACCTACTGGAGGGGAATTGGCTCTGATACCATTTGTAATACCTGGGCCCACTGCCCAAGGCTCTAGTAGAGTTTCAGGAATGACGACTGGCCCCACAAACCACCACTAGCCTTAACTGTGCACTTTGTCCACACTGACGCGCAAGCCAGGATCAACTTCCCGACTGGTCACCCATCCTAGTACTACTCCAAGCTGAGCACGCTTAACTATGGAGTTCTTTAGTGATGGGATCCCGGAAAAGGAGGTGCACCTTCGTGATATGGGTAGTCCAATCATTCTTTTTAAGATCATGTTATCCGAGGCCTCAAATCCTGGGATGTTACAGACTTACACTCAACAGTTAGTAACATAATCTCTGCTTTCAATGAATCAAATGTTAGGGGGAGATCGACTGCCCAATGGAAGTATCTGCATCGGTCTTTTTCCTAAAATGTAGTACCAAGTTCAAGTTAATGGCCAAGAATGCGGAGCCTCGACAAGGGCAGTCTATTATTTATTGATGTACTATTGCACCTCACGAGTAGGGCATATGTAATACATTTCTCCCGGCCTTTGACTCAGAATGGCAAAGTCATATAACCCTGCATCCTCTGTGTTAAGCCGTAAGGCTGCATTTGGCCCACAATCACACCTCGGAACCTCAGATGGAGTCATCGACATCTAATAAAACAAAATTGACGATTAATAGAAAAATGTCGGGTTCATGACATAGTTTTCAAAGATAATATGAAGACCATTTGTTCAGGAGTAGCTAATTGTTGCAACAGACAAATGTATTTCATTTGGACATATCATAATATTGTATATCTATGACGTATTTTATCCATCTTCTTCTGTTGAAGAGTCATTATCGCTCGTTATTTGAAGTCGGTGGCGAAGATATCGGCACCTCTCCCACATACTTGAAATTTCTTCTTGTAACCTATCGGTGTCTGCTCTTGTTGAACAGACAAAGGCACGGTGTTCTGACCATAACTTGTGTTCGCTACGTGCATATGCAAGCTGTGATACCATTACATCCCTAATTGCAGTCAGTGTAGCTAGTGTAGGTTGTACTTGCTGTGCGGGCAACCTCATATGGCATCTGGTTGGTACAAGACCCCTACCACATGTAAAATATGGCCTGTGGGGATTGTTGTCTTCAAACCGTCCATTTGCCGCATCTGTGGCATCCATGTATACTCGTACGGTGCATTGTAGACTACATGGGCACGACGGCATGTCATTGTCCATTTCTAGATAGAAAACCTAATGAGACATAATTTCACATTGTTTATAAGTAGGCAAAATTGTAGTCAACAATAGAGTTTGAGAACAAAAGTTGGCCGTTAAGTTATAAAAATAAATTGGAAAAGGGAGTAAGTGAAACATGTTGTAGAACATGTTTCAATGTCTGCAAGTTAGAAAACAAATGTATAAATCACTTATTTGCCCACATAGAATTGGCAACAGTTTCACGCAAAACATCTCCCTCTCTAGCATTGACCTGGCTTGTTTGTTGGAGAGAACTCAATTCGTTCAAGATGTCAGTGGTAGTATGAGGCTCATCCAAGTTTTCATCCATCATAGGATCACCATCATTTTGGCGCCGGATAAAATTGTTAACGATACAACAAGCCATTACAATATGAGACTGAGACTGCACGGGAAAAGTCGCTCCTTTACGAAAGTAGGAAAACCTCTTCTTCAACACACCAAAGGCTCGCTCAACAACGTTACATGGTTGAGCATGTCGGTGGTTGAACATTTCCTTTTTGCTTGTGTATGAGCCTCTGTTACCCCGATACTCTGCTATATGGTAAGCAACGTTTCGATATGGTGCAAGAAATTGGCTGGTGTTGGCGTACCCTGCATCAACAAGATAGTACTTCCCAGCGGGTACTTTGAACCCGCCTGTGGTTGTAGCTGTGTGAAGTACCCTTTGGTCAGCAGCAGATCCCTCCCAACCAGCCATGATATATGTAAACTCCATTGAGAAGTATACTACAGCCATGACATTCATAGAAACATTCCCTTTTCTATTCATATATCGGTTCTTCTTATCGTGCTTCACCAAAATGGGGATATGTGTCCCGTCAATTGCCCCGATGGCATCCTAAGACAAGATTATAAGAAATACACAAGTAAATACCAAACTCAACGATGACGATAGTAGTTATATTAACAATGGAATGGACAATGGTCAACTAAGTGATGGTCATACCTTGAAGTAAGGGTAAAATCTTGAACTCTCGGCGATGCGGCGGTGCAAATACTGACCAAATAGCAAATAACAAGATAAACCATTACACGGTACTGAAATTAGTGCTATAGAGACAAAATAGCAAATACTGACCAAATAGCCAATAACAAGATAAACCATTACACAGTACCATAGTTCAGAGATTGTTCCCAACAGAATAAAATAGTACAACAACAACTTCTGATAAAGTTCATCAAATAAAAGGCTGGATACTGATATACTTCTTAAATTAGACAACCTCAAAAGTATGGTGGAGATTGTGGCGTGAAGGGTGATTGTGATGCAGAAGTTGTGTTCTTCATTTCCCACAAGTCTTGCAACCAAATGGTAATTTTTTGTGAGGTGTCCATAAGGCTTAGGTAAATGTTACGGTTAGCTGGATCTTTTATGGCGTGCACAAGAGTGGTAAAAACTGGGACAGGGGCGTCAGGGTAGCTTGCATGAAAGTGGTGCAAAATGGTTTGGTATTTGTCTTTATCATTACACCTAGCAGCAATTCCACTGTCCATCTCATGTACCTTGGAAAACACCTTTGTGAATTCGGACACAACATCATTAGACATGGCACAACTGTCCTGTGAGCTTGACGCTCACTTCCTACGTCTGATCGTGGTGGGAGTCCTTGCACTAACACCTTGGTTGTGTGATCCGCCATTGGTGTCCTCACTTTGCATCCCAGAATTAACCTTGTCTTCAGTGAAACCGATTGGACCGGTTGGTTCTGGGCTGACAAATGAATCAGATGCATCTAGGTTAACATCAACATCATCTTCAAATGCAACATCAGAAGGAGGTTGTCTATCGGTTGAGGACATTGCATGTTGGCCCCTAGCTATGTTCCTCCCCCCTATCAGCTCGACGTCGTGGTAGTGGTAGAATGGTCTGTTGGTCAATCTCGCTAGTTCCCTGTTTGCCTAAAATAGGGGACAACTACTGATTAGGTCAATAGTAACAAGTTTAATTTAATATATAATAGTCAGGGGAGTATATATTATTAGACATACCGCAAGTGCCTCCCTCCACTCCGGGGTGTCAGGCAATATTGGCTTGTGCCTGTTGTCATCCCATCCAACACCACTTTTGTTGGTTACCAGTTTTATCTTTGCATAGTCTCTCATGAGGTTCTTCCACCGAGTTTTTAACTGATCCAATGTACCCTCGTTCCTCCCCATCCGGATATGCCAATCGTGTAGCGTCTCCCTCCACGCGTCCCTAGTAAATATTCCATCGACGCACCTACCCATGTCATATTGTCTCCTCAATGCCGCAACCAGAGCCTCATCCAACTCTTTCGACCATACAATACAGAACCTCGGGTCGGGTGCAGCCATAGTAGCAATGACACTGCGATATATCAATTTAGTGTGGGTGTTTAAACGAAACTGTTATACGAACCTAGTATGAGACTATGCAGTTGAAAGTAATAACTTGTATTGAAGTAGGCTAAGACAAGATCCATTAGTCGGACCAGACATAAGATCCAAAATGTGTACAACAAATTTGAAATTGTTGTTAAATTTGAAATGGTTGTAGCAAACGCATCATCCAATACGTTCATTACACGGAAACTACATAAATAGCAAGCATTCAACATGACATTCACATTAAACGTGTTCGTATTTCTCATGAGATATACCTGGTAAGCCGAATTGAAGGTTGAAGAGAGTTGCACGGCCAGCGATAGGGTCAGGGACGGTACATACAAGAAATTCAGAGGGAATACAGATTAGCCAAAATAGTTGGATTATTTGCAATATAATCAGCAGAATACTAATGGGTGTACATTTTGGTCTACATGAAAAATAAAATCATTCATTCAATCTAACATTAAAATCATTCATTCAATCTAACATTAAAATCATTCATTCAAGCTAACATATATCACAAAGCATAATTGTTTCACAACAGAACTGGCATTTGAAGTATATATCCTTATATATCACAAAATTCCTATACTAATTGGTAAAAAATTACTAACCTCACAATACAACTGGCATTTGAAGTATATATCCGTATACTAGCTATATATCCCTATACTAACATATATCCCTACACTAACATATATCACAAAATTACCCATACTAACTATAATTTCAGGTGTATATATATTTTTATTATAAAGATGATCATGATTTTTTCTTGGAAATAGAGATGATACGATTCATGACATAACCTCATAAAGTTGACCCAAACCTGGTTGACAAAGACTCGACTAAATTTTCACATGTCTTTCAGTATGTGGTAATGACCACATTTCAACAAGTTGTGTATGTGATTATTGGTTCGAATTGTATGTTTGTTCCACCAGTCTGTCTATGTCCCAGGTGGCGGGATGAATGAAGTCTGTGCAATTGACCACAAGTCCATATTTCACAAAGTAAAATATTTACAGGTACAATTACAGGTAAGAATTAGAAAATATTGATATATGTATGCTATATCAATAGTGTGTACAATAGTAACATTGAAAAAATATTGATATATGTTTGCTATATCAATCACGTAAAAATATTTGATCTTAAGAGGATGTGTGTACAATAGTAACATTGTTCATAGTTAGAAAAGGGCTATAATATGTGGGTAAGCTGAACAGAAAGCAAAATAACAAAACCCACCTCATAAAGTCCATCTTGCACAAAGTAAACATTTTTTCTTTTGTCTCTTTTTTGGACTGGATATGAACATTATCATCATATATCTTCAGAAACATCACCTCATAAATAGGGGAAAAATCCTTGAGACAAACATCATATTTGTATTACAAATATTGTTGCTGAAAACACAACGGTAGTTTTTCATTTGTTATGAAAAGCCCTTCTACATTCGCAATTCGCAATATTTCTCTTCCTCACAAGCCTTGTTGTACCAAGTAACCATAATTGATGTACGTATAATGCAGACAGCAGTGCAGTTTCTTTCTGTATGTGCTACTCATATTTAGAGAAATGAAAGGACATGTTGATGTCATTTGTTTCTCGTGATCAAAACTGACTTCACTGAACAATTTGTATAGGAGGGAGGGTAAGGATTTATGTGGAGTGGCATTTTAGAATAAATCAACCAAGTTTTCTTATCATCATTTCCTTATGCACAACTACATTGAATGTTGCAAAAAAATATTTGCTTAAATGTGAGCCACATGTATGAGTTGTGGCATATGACGTTCACAAGAATTTTTACAATTCAGAAAGGATATGAATTAAATCTAGTGAATATGTGACATGGATAAGACAAAATATTTTCTACTTAACACAGTGAATGATTATTTTCCAAATACGGACATTGTAGTGGATAATTGCAAATACAACATTGCAGACCTTGGCCAATCATGTAGACGGATTAATAGTGGCACACACATGGATCAGATTGGAATGCACACATCATTTTGCAGACTCCAACCCCAGTTCTTATTCTTCTTTGATTGAAACTAAAAAGATGTGTACTCCCTTAACTCCCTAACTAATAAAACATGTGACAAGGCCACCTTTGAAATTATGTTCTCCAGGTTGTGAATACTTGAGCTTTGAGGAAGATATGTTGAAGTGCATATGGAATGAAGAAGATCATTATAAATATAGTATATGATAAAATTAATGAGACTATGCCATAGTCATTGGAATGGACTTTATGATTGAAATAAGTGAAAATAACACATCCACCATTGTAGTGTTTGAGGTATATTCAAACACAAATATAATGAGGTCATTATGTCTATTATTCTAGATCCAAATTTACTGTGACTCTTGGGGGGTTGATGGAAATGAAAGAAACCACATCAAGGATAGCCCAAGTAGATGACTACAAGAACCATCTTTCCATCTCAGAACCAAAACAGGCATCATTGAGAATACAAGAAATAAATGTGTTATGAATCATCAACCTTACAAGTGTAGTATAAGTAGACTACATATTGATGAATTTGTTAAAAGTAATCATTCATCTCATGACATGCAGCGATATTGTGACAAGGTCAACAACAATAGGAACAACATGCTAGAATAAGCACAAAAATATCTAGCCTAGTGTGTTACAATGTGCTAGAATAAGCACAAAAAAAACTCCCTTACAAAATTTGACCTAGACAATGCATATCAATGGTTGGAGTAAAGTGCCTTGTGGACAATGGTAAATTTTTTAATTACAGTTGTTCTTTAGTATGTTATCAATAATATTTAACATTAGGCCAATAGAAGAAAAGAAAACGATGGTCTCCTGTGCATTACTTGGAGTGTCGACAATGTTACAAGAATAGAGAGTTGGAATACAAGGGGCATACAGACAATAATTCGTGTTTTCCTGGTAACTGACCAACAAAACTGAGCCCTACTTGTTACTCGTGTACAATACAACAACAATATCATGGTGATAATACAATAGCCAGCAACCATGTGATTATACAACATCCCAATAACCCCTGTTACTCTTGGACATAATACAACAACAATATTGTCCGAATCAAGTAAGCAGGCAACCAGAATAGGAGAAAACGTGTGTTGTTGTTTGATGAGAACAAATACCTACTCAGTCGAGATGAAGAAAATAGGAGCACGGACAGACATTGCCAGGGACGAAACATGTGACAAGAAATTGAGAGAGAAATACACATTAGTTTACTGATTAAATCATCTATCGTTACAAGAGTAAAGATAGGAGGCTAGCAAACAGAAAGAAAGAAAAGGGTCGGTGGAGACAAACCTTGCAAGTAGGTCGGCGACTTCCCACAATAGGGGCTCGGCAGCGGCGGCTGAACAGAAGACTCTGTGGAGGGTTCAAAGGTGAAAAGTGAGGAGATCGCTGATGAAGTGCATAACTATATAGCAGCCGCAACAGTGCTTGCCCTTGCTAGGGTTTACTGCACGGCTTGTACACGGTGAAATGGGGCACTTTGATGGGAGATGACAACTCGGGAGGGTTCCTTGTCCGCGTGTAGACTGTCGGTGTAGCTCAACGCTTGCAGATGAGCCACCACACCCATACATCCACTTGATTGACCTGGTATTCTGCCTACTCCACTGGGCAGGGTTTGCCGTACGCGAGTCGCCTGCCATGGCTTTGCCGCTGGAAACGATGGGTCAGCTTTAACTCACCGATAATAGTAATGGTGAGGTCGTCTCGAGGTCTCGGGAGAGGAGGTCTCGGGAGAGAAGAGAGCACAGACCACAGAACAGAAGATAGAGCAGGTAGAGGGGAAAGGCAAAGAATGTCGGGATGGGTGTGGGGCGAGGAGAGGATCAGATCGTGAAAACCGGTTTGTAAACCGGAATCCTGTCCCTCGTGGGACTGGGAGAACCCGGGTTAGGGGGTTCCGTTATCCCATAACGGAGGTTTTTCAGGGTTGCGAACCAAACACAAATCAGCCTCAAACCGACACTTGTTTGGCAGGGTTGGCACTAAAAGACAACACCAAACCGGGTTTCGGTCCCGTGCCAAACGCAGGCTAAGAGTTTTGCTTCCAGAAGCTATACCAGAAGCTATACCAGAAATGAGACTCGTTTTATCATCTTACATGCATAACAACAAAAATAGAGGAGGAAAGTAACTACTTTACAAGATGACAAAACGGGTCTCATTTTTTATCTAGCTTCTGTTACCTATAGCATTTCTCTTTCCATAAACTCTGTTTGATAGGCTGCGTTAGGAGTGCAAAGTATGAATTAGTAATCATGGAGATCAAAAAACATAAATTTTAAACTACAAACATCTTATTTGGTATGATGTATTTTTAGCTCATTGATTTTATTTTCATCTATTTGGTTAGTAGATCAATTCATGTGAAAAAGTTGTTACGTTACCAATCCATATTCTTCATCATATTGCTCAGTCGGAGCCTTAAGCTCGTGTGGTTGTTCCTTGTTACATACGGAGGAGAGAACTTACGAAACCACTCATAGAGAGAGGGGAAGGGAGAGGAGAGAGAAGGGTTGTTAACGATAAATCATATTTTTATGATTTATGGTATAAAATAAAATATTTTCCTTATAACAAACATATAATCTCTAAGATGACCATATGGTAGTGTTATTTTATTTAAAAATTAAAGATTGGAGGGCAGGGAACTTTTGCAGTGAGAAATCCATTGTTAAAAATGTGTACATGCAATGCACAACATTACAGCGGTGTCTATGAGGCGGTAGGCACTTGGTGTCACTTGGCTGAGAAAATTCTTTAGTTTATGGAATAATTTGAGAAATATTCAAACTTAAATTATTCATATTAAAATCAATATAAACAATTTTGACTTAGAAACAACATATGATGAGACGAGAGAGAACAATCACTTAAGACTAAAACTATAATAATGCATTTCTGCTGAAAAGCAAAATAGAACCAAGAGATCTTTAAAGAGAGGAAGCCTAAAGTGGGTAAGACACTACATGCTCCTAATAACCCTATTTCTATGAGAATCCTTGAGTTGCGATTATAAAATTCTACAGCTTGGCAAGCACGGGTAGGGCACTTGCCCAGTGCCCACGTGTTCCTGCATGTGGCATCGCCACTTGTTGTGTATAAACACATGCATCACAAGAATGACTTATGAGGATATAATCATTATTTTGTAATTTGAAAATATAAACAAAAAGTTGCCCACAATTCCTCCCACGTCCTTCTATATATGTTCTATAGACATGGCTCAAGTGTATTATCTTGACTTGCACTTAATAGTGTACATCAAATATGCTCAATAATATGGCACTTATTGTAGACTAGCATTATTATTTATGTATCATACTTCTATATCATGGTAGTTGTAAAGAACGAGACTCGACAGGGGATCCACTCTTTAGTGAATTGATGAATATGTCCATCCAATTCCAAATAAAGGAAAGGAGGAATTTCATTCATTTCTCAAATGGTATACATATCAAAGTATGAAGTTTATAAGCAGCGGAAACAAAAATATACAAACTGTATGTATCATTATACAATTGCTCATCACCATAAAAGGTGATATTACAAACACTTGAACTAACTACGATTAAAGCCAGTAGCAGAGAGTTACCTAAACATTTCAAGCTATCCTTAAGTCCATGTCAAGTAGGTGATCTTCTTGAGTCCTTGTCTTCTAGCGTATCTATACCTGGGTGGAAGGGAACATCACCTAAAATATCGGAAATGAGGTACGAGTCAATGAAAGTTGATTATGTATATATAATAAACATTTTGGACATTATATTGGAAAAAAAGGAATCAGAGATGTTCCCACAAGAAGGGGCTATTTACAAATAGATAAGTCCAAGAGAATTATACGAAGAGAAATGAGGCATATTAAAATTCATATTACAAGCATCAAAATAAAAGTGTTTTGTCAAAACAGTTAATCACAATTTAAAATAATAACTTTTGCATGCATAATAATGTAGACTAAATATACCTAAAACAGGATCATAATACCATAGGATCATGACCTAAAAAAAATAAGGGTGGAAACGCACACCCTAGACGGAATATGCATGCCCTATATATGTATAGTTATACATAAGTACTACTATTCTAGATATTATAGTCAAACACGCAACATGCATAAATAGAGTGACAAGACTTGCATTATAATCATTTTCTCATAAGAAGGCAATCAAGAAGGATGTCCAAGGACCCCAAAAGAATGCTAGTTTAATAACCACATGAACATAATGAATTCAAAGCAGGAATTATAAATGTCCAAAATTTATATTTTCAAAAGAATAAAAATTCAAGAGATGCCTCATTAAAAGAATATAGGTTTCAGTCAAATAATGCCCAAAATAAAATAGAGAATGTACATACCTTATGACCGGACCTATATATTCAGTAACACCTCCTAGTCTCAGGGCCAGGATTGTCTTAAACATAGTCACAATATATGTACATTTCAATTAGTATAAATTATATTGAATCTCTCATTTAGAAAATAACCCTATTGTAAACTGATAATATGGTCACGAAACCTATCACATTAAATTGTTCGAATCTTTTTATCCAGAAATGTATTTATGTATTATTTGGACAAAGGAGTAATTACTTATGAATTTTACAAGCTTAAGCAAATTTTGTGCAAATATGAAAAATTATTTGTGAAAAGATGGTTTTGCCCATGAATAAAAATGTGACACTGTGTTTCAGTGTCACGCAGGCTTTAGAGAAATTAGAATAATGGGTTTCAGAGTCAATAGGGTTAAACGATTGTCAAAAATACAAATATGCCTTTGCTAGGCGTGATAATATGATGATGGTCTCATGGGCGAGGTCGAGCTTTTGCCCCTAGGATTGATTCCTTATTGTCTCATGCCATGGCCCCTTGGTTCAGCGAGAAACACCTCATCAGAGATCGACTTGTAGATCATCAATGATCTGTCCATCGTGACTCGTCCAGCTAGAGATTATGGGAGAAACTCTATCTAGATCGTGGGCTTGAGGCGAAGTTGGCATCTAAACTCATATGCTCGAGGTGGCCAGAACTGGGAGGATGGGTTCCCACTTCCATAGTAGGGAGGAGGAGGAGTGGTGGAGCTAGGTAAGATAAGGACTAGAGGTTCGAGCCCCGCCTCACCTCCAAACATATCAGCCGTACACAAAGAAGCAACAAACAAAGGAAAAGAACCAAAACCATGGTCAGAGACAACTTGATGTCCCCGACCGTTCATGACAATAGAGTTGACTACCAGGAATGCCAATGTTACAACCCCAATTTTTGGGTTTATATTGATTGAAATCCAATTTCTCAGAAAAAATATACATGTATGAAAATTGTATGGTTTATGTTGAATAAATGGGTTTCTTTTACAATGTTTCCTTTGAATATGTGAGTTCGTGGATACTAATAAGTTAGTGAGTCCAATATGATAAAAAGGAAGAAAAGATGAAAGAAATCAAATAACGCATAACAAGGAAAAGAAATTAAGATAATGATGAGAAATATGTGGAATTCTCTAAAAAGTTGTATGATTGATCATCATGGATTAGATTTCAAATCCACTTGGTTTCTAATGGTAAAAGGAATCCAAATAAAGGAAATAAAATAGTAAGAGAGAGAAAATGTGAATAAAATATGTCTTATTAAGTGATAACTTGTATATGAAAAAAAGTATCTCATACTTTTGAATTTGAGTATCAAACTTTGCATGCATGTAGTTTAAGTCATAATGGACTTTTCGTTAAAATTTGGGATTAATTCGACATGTGGTTTGAGAGTTTTGATTTTTTGTAAGAATCCCTGAAGTGAAAGGATATCATTAAATATCACACATTTAATTCATTATTCGATTTACACAAGGAGTTGGGCGTGCATCATGAGACATTGGATCTGGCATCTAACGGTGCACACAGATCGTCTAGATCCAGTCAGAATCGGAAAAGGAGAGGAAAAGCCTAATCTTTGACTCCAATTTTTGCGAGAGTCAGAGGTTGTGCATGCGAGGAAGTTACATAGGCGAGTTCGGGAGAAGAATCTGGACCTAGGTGACCCAAGTTTTTCTAGGTTTTGTGGGCGTCAAGGAAAATGCCCAATTCTGATTGGGATTACTTTTGGCAGCGAGGTTGGGGAGCCAAGGTTGGATCCCCGCACCTATAAATAGGCCACCCCTCGACTTCGTTTAAGCATTGCGGATGCAAACAACAAGTTATTGTCCTTGATCGCCCTCCTGTTCGCTCAATTACTTGCGCTCCGGTGAGGTCCAGTCATGGCTTCGCCGCTGTTAGTGCGTAGGAAAGATGAGGGGAGAAAGGAGGAAAAGACGACGCTACCCTTGGCGTCGAAGAAGACCCGGGAGGGTAAAAGAGTCTTCTCATCTAGTCCATAGCACGCGACTCGTGTAGTGACCCAGAGTACATGGCGTGCGGTGATTCACAGAGGCAGCCCACATCGGATCGAGAGGTAAGTATCGCTGCACTGACGTGGTGCTTTTCTATTGGTTCAAATTAGTTTAATTTGTGAAAATGATAGAAATTCATAGGATAATCCTATGACATGTTATATATGAAAGTTGATCAGAAAAATACGTAGAATTCAATAAAAATATAATTGAAACATGATTATACATGAAATTCGAAAAATATATAAAGTTGTCACCTTAAATGGTTCTATTATTGAAAACCCTAAGATTTGATGATAATTGGATTTAATGATGTTCTTTGGATAATTTAAGTCAATATTAACATGTTGTTAATAAAAGGAAGAATTAGATCTAAAAGGATGATATATGTGCATAATTGGCTTAATTTAGGGTTCTATGTATATGAAAGTGCATTAATGGGCCTAGAAATCCTAATTTTGGTAGTATGACTTTTAATGGTTCTAATTACAAAAATCCATAAGTGAGATAGAGATATGATGTTCTAAAGCCAATTTAAGTATAAAGGATCCTCAATGTGGATTATTTGAGTAATTAGGGTTTTTATGAGTAGAAAAGTTATTTTAGGATTTGTTTACCTAAACATGATAAAGGTTGAGAAACTGATCTAAGAAACCCTAATGAATCCTAATGAGACTTAGAAACCTTAGAAAGGTGTCCCAAGTCAATAAGGAGTTGTTTGGGTTATGATGGTAACAGTTATGCATTATACATGTTTTTAAGATCAAGATTTGCTTGATTGGTTGCTTAACTTTCTTGATTGGACATCTTGATTGGATTGGATATCTTGTTTATATTTGAGACTTCAAATCATGTATGTGGTTATCTTTATGATTACTCGCTTTAGTTTCATGGTGATTTTCGAGGATTTATCGATTGCTTGAAATTAAATGTTTGGATGACTTTATTTCCTACAATCTGTAAAGTGAATGTGATTATCACAATATAACTATTTATGAATTGCCCGAACCAACATACCATCTCTAGATTTATGATTTAAGATTTATGATGACCAAGCCCTAAAGGGAAGGTCTTAAGTGGTCAAGCCCTGGAAGGGAAGACTATGTGGCACCTAGAGAGGTGACCCACAACGTACCAAGCTCATGATGGAGAAGGTAGCCTAAAGTCCATTGAAAGGACTAAACCCTAAGAGAGGGTGAATAAGAGGATGAGTAAAAATGGTTGGGAAATTGTAATGAAAATGTAATCTTTGATTGTTAAAAAATATTTGATGTGAATAGATTGTTATGAAATATGTGTGAGATATTGGTTGTCACCATATACCAGTATAATCTTTATACTGACCGACGTTTTGTTTGTCACCGTTTTAGGATTACATGAAAGTGGATGAACCATTAAAGTGACAGTTGAAGAAAAACATTAAATAAAGATTGGAGGATTTAGTTAGATAAAATTCTACATCAGGTAAAGTTCCAAACTCCTATTTTTTAAAGATATGTGAAAAGTAAATCTTTTTATCCTGCTTTAAGCTTAGTCTGTGGTAGAATATATTAATTATTTTTTATTATTTATAAAACCATTGATCCTATTTTGAGATAGCAGCTCTGGCTTCTTGGTATTCCTTAATTGGGGGTTATCGGGAAGTGGGGTCGTTACAATTGGTATCAGAGCATGGTTTTCCATCTAATCACTAATAATTATTAAATTTTACAAACTCTTTAGAGCCCAAGGGAGATATTAGAGGATTTTCCAAAGATAGAGGTGTCTAGAAAAGGATCACAATCCAGGGGCTAGTAAGATTTTCCTCCACCCCGCTAGTCGGTCTACACGGACTCCCAAAATCCGTGTGACTGTCTGGCCAAAATCTGAGGATTTGACTCAAAATAAGATAGCTCTAGGTCTTGTCATCTATTTTCATCCCTTCTCTACCCTTTTCACAAAGAAACTGTAAGTGCTTAGGGTTTTCTCGCTCTCCACCTCCTCCTGATGTTGAGGGTTAAAGAGTAATAAGGATTAAAGAATCCTCCACTATATAATAAAAAGCATATAAGAAAGATGTCATGGACATAAGTCTAAATGATGAAACTTAGACTGAGAATAGTTACATGCTTAGGTTGCATGGCATGTGTTGTTGTGCCCTTGGATACACTCAGGAGAACGCTGAGATTAGACCATCTCGTAGGAAGAGGAGGAGAGGGTTAGCCTTGGAGGAAGAAGCCTCTAGGGAGAGGAAGAGACCTGAAGTATCCTCTAAGGACGATGCTCAACCCAAAACCTTAAGTAGTAGGAAGAGAAAGAGAAGACACGATGAGTTGGATATCATAGTTGATCATGCATGCAAGTACGTGGATTGGACATGCATGCTTTACGTAGAGGTTATGCGTACACATGAGAAGCATAGACTATGTGTGGTTGCATGACCCCTAGTGTCTTTTGGTGACCCGACCTTGGGGTGGGTCATACCTGATAGGGACAGAGGGATAGAACCCTAATTCATTAGGTTAGCGGTGACCATATAGGAACCCTAATAGGCACATATGAGTAGGAAGAGGCATGCACCTACGTAGAAGTGAGTGACAACAAGGCTGACAGTAGGTTTTAGACCTGAGCCAGAAGGGTGATGCCTGTGAGTTTATGAGATAGGCATGTAGAGCTTTGAGATGATCTTGGACGGACATAAGATTTCAGAGTACGTTTCATCCAGGTAGAGATAGATGTGTCCTTAAGAGATTGACCCCTCTTTAAAGAGTGAACCTCCTGTGGTAGGTTATAGGGTTATCTTAGGAAATAGCGAGACCAGATAAAGAAGGTTGGAGACCTAGACTCCGAGATATGAGGAACCATGAGGAAGTTTGGTATGATATGGCCTAGAATAGGTGACCCTAAATAGGTGTATGGAGTTTCTTCATGCATGATCTATAGGCTTGTTGTACATTAGGTGCCTTTAGAGGAACCAAACCCTAGAAAAGAGAAAGAGGCTTCTTGAACCGATGTACTAATGATACGAGTGCCTACCTTTGGGTGTAGGAAGGAGAGTTTCAAAGACCCTGAAGAGGTATCGTATGGTAACAAGTTGTGAGGTCTCACACCCCGTTGGTTGTCCCTATGTAGGACTTTAAGGGTTGTTTACGTGGAAGAGTGTTAGGAAGTATATGTCATATCTTGTATAGGTTTGGTTCATGTTTGAATGGCTAAGCATGTAGTTAGACAACTGATGCATAAGAGGTGAACTTGGGGTTCCTAGACCAAAGAGGGGAAGTAATAGTACCTGGTGTACATGATGCTCATGAGGATGTTTGAGTTCATAGGAATTAAGCATGGCATCCCCATGTATTAGAGTAAAAGGAAACCCCACTTGAACTGAGATATATGTATGATGAACCACTCACACAGGACGTATGCATGTCTGATATTGGTCCAACCTTGAGGAATGATGATCAAGTATGACATACCAAGGAATTTAAAATGGTTTAATATGTTTTCTTCTTTCTAGCCATGTACATATGAGCTATGCATATACATGTTGATACAGGCTTTGGACGTAGGGATGTTTTGGTGACCTTTGTTTTCTCATGTCCTAGGAAGGAACCCTTCATGTAGGAGTGAGAACCAACTCTTGTTTAGGTTTGAGGTAACCTTATAAGAGATTGATGAGCTAAGTGTAAGAGCACATAGTATGAGCATGAATCTATAGACCCATGTATGACCATCTCTAAGGGGCATAAGAATATGTTGCCATAGGGGTAACATGTATGGGACCATACTGGGTTAGGTAGGTCGCCCTGATTCCTATGATGGGATGTAAGGTTAACCATGAGTTCCCAGAGAGATGATTGAGTTTCGGGTGAGGATTCAAGAATGAGATGTGCTTGAGTATCAACAAAGCAGCCACGAGCTATGACAGAATCCCAAGTCAATACTAAGGTCAAGGAGGGATAAGACCGATGGAAGTAGGAGTTGTTTGTTCCCTGGATGCACAAGACCATAGGGTCGGGAGGTATGATGTGTGTCGTTGTACATGCAACAATAACTAGGTAAAGTCCTAGAGTTTAACCTTCTAACCCAGTTGTCAACTTGTTGCGAACAACAAGTCAACTTAGTATAGATAGGTATCGATCCAAGGGACGGTGGAAAAGAAAAGTCGAGATCCAAATCCGATCGCAAGAACGCGAAATAAATTCTGATGAGAAGGTTTTTTAAACTAAGAACAAAAATAAAAGTGCTAAAATAAAGTTCAATTAACCAAGAAAAATAAAGATCTGGGGGTCATGAAGATCACCACCAAAACCACATTCCTATTCAACTAATCAAATTCTAAACTCCAAGGATAAAATCAGGACCTTGTGGTTATATGTCCTTACAGACAAACTCACAAGGGTTGGACTTCCTTTGAACCTATTGGTCCCTACATTCACGGATCATTGCCTAACTGTCTAGCATGCCACTATCCATGGTCATATCAAGAAGCACGTGAATTCAAACTGGCGTTCATACCCAAGGCTCAGGTGGTCGCGTTGCCATGGATTATAACAAGAATAAGATTAAAAAGACAAAAAGATGATAATCACAATTAAGAAACTATTATTTTATTCTTATAGAGATCCACGGTCATATCACTCTATAAGAATATATCATATCATCCCAATAACCATACATAAATAGAGAGGACATTTTTCGATGGAGAAATATAACTGATTATATTGAATAGAACCGGGCTAAGGGGGTACTCCCATTCCCCAGAGAAATTTACTCAGACATAACGAGACTAGAAGAAATGCAAACTAAATTGAGATCCAACATTGTACAAGATGTGGTCTACAACTAAAATTGAATAAAATAGAATGAAGAATGAAATGCTTTTATAAGTAGAGAGTCCCTCATTTTATAGGAGGGGGAGGGGGTAGGCTACCCTCAAAAGAGGGGGGGGAAATAGAGGGAGACCGATTTTTGAATTTTCTAGATCTGGTCAATTAGAAAGTTGATTTCTTTAATTATCTTGACTGTGTAACTCCCTTTAATCCACATTCTCATAGCAGCGATTTTGAACACATTTCTCTCCCACAAAAAGCACAAAAGCAGTTCAAATAATAGGATTTTCTATTAGGAAATTAAATTCCTTTCCATTGAATACTTGTACACTCAATTTGGAGTTTGAACGCAAAAGTTGTCGCTTTTGGTGACGGGTATACATGAATTTCAGGATTGCTGCAAATTGTGTAATTTTCCTACAAAACCCAAGAAAATATAATTAAAACTCCAATTAAAGAGAAAAATCTAAAATAACACAATCAATTATGGAACCAAGAGAATAAATAACAAAACAATCCTAAACAAATATAAAAAAATATGTAAATAAAAGGGATAAAGACACATTTATCAAAATACCCTAGACTTGAATCCTTGTTTGTCCTCAAACAAATAAAATAAAAAATGATTTCAATTTATACTAATAACATGTCTATCCTCACCCTTGTAACATCACTTTATTCCTTATCTCTAAATTTGGCCAAGCAACCCAATCTCCGAAAACCACAAAACACAAAATTCTATATTCCCTATTGAAAACAAATACCATATCTTGTTTCTAAATTAATATTTTGTAGAAAACATGCTTCATCTTACTTTTTCTTTGACACACTCATTTTATTATTGTATTTTTTTATGTGAGTTGTTGCACAAGAACAAGATGAAATTAGAGGGTGTGATTATAAATAAGGAAGTGATGATTTTTTCTATCCCTCTATTTGACTCGGGATTTAAATTTGTGCAGTTGTGGCTACATTGGTCACAATTTTTCATGTGCACTTTTGGCATCTTTTGATGGTGCACCCCTTTGTGGGGTATGGAATTTTTGATATGGGAAGCATGCCACCCCAGACTTGATTTTTGTCCGGTGATGATTCTTTGCTTCTTTTTTTTAGAAAGAAAATAAGGGGGAAACAAAAGGTGTCCTTGTGCTTATAACTTCACACTTTTTTTTGAAAGTGTCATTACATCATAAAGAACATTCATGTCAATCACATTATACAATATTTATATCAAGTCAATCCACAGTTTAAAAATAGAGAAAATTTATGTTTGGTTTTGATTGATTCCATACGGCTTGCCAACTTTTCCAAGGAGTGATGCTACTTTGGGGTCCTAGGTGACATGGTGGTTTCAGACATGGCAATTTGTAACAATTTTTGCAAAAGATTTACTAAATTCAAAGGGGTACAGTGATAAACATCTATTCATGTTGTTCAACTAGATAAAGGCCATTTTGTAACAAAAGAAATAAAAACATAGCCGACTAGAAAATGGTCATGAACAAAGCAACTATATGAAAAAAATAAAAACATAGAAATAATGCAAGAATAAAAAAGATAAGGGGGGGTGGAACAGAAACATACCACCTACCTCCACCCCGGACTTAGATTTTTGCTCATCCTGAGCAAAACCCAAACCCGAGATGGAGGGAAGAAAATTGTTAGGTTCACCAGGAGGTCCTGGTAGCTCAAAAAATGTCCAGCTGAAGGGGATGTGTATGAGGGCTGGGACCTTTATCAGAGGAGTTTCATAGTGTACCCGATGATAGGATAGTCATGGAAGCTCAGTGGGGTGTTCATATTTTCTTTCACCTCACATTCCCTCCAATAAGATCCACAAATCTTCCTTCAATAGCAAGGGAAGTGTTGAAGATGGATGTGGATTGGGGGAGGTTGGTGGGTACCCGACCAGTAATGTCGCTAGAGCAGGATATACAGAGTCAGGTGAAGGATCTGGCTTAGGTTTTCCACCATCATAATGGCCTACATATGAGATAATTGATGCTGATACAAAACATTTCAAATTATTTACAAAAGTGTTTTGCTTCTCCTAAGAAATAATGTCATCAACATTGGTTTTGGTAAGCTTCATTGTTGATATAACATGTTGCTCTAATTCTTTTGTACAAGGGGTCCCCAAGGATTAAGAAGGGATGAGGACATCTTCCTTGCAAACAATAGAAGGGGATGTATGGGCTTCTTCCAAGGGTGTATCCCCTTCTAAGTCAGCCTTATGTAAAATGAGAATTGGCTGTGTCAAAATGGGAGGATTTGTTTTGTCAAAGGGGGTTGGATGCTCATTATCCAAAATAGACTCAAAAAAAGGAATTTGGTCTCTCATAATAATTGGGTTTATGTTAAGTATGAGAGGAGTTGTTGGATCTTCAGAATGACTCTCCTACTTCGACATTTCATATTCAAGTAATAGAGTCTCAAAAGGAAAGGTTGGGATACCAACGTCCTCATCACAGGCAAAATATGGCTCCATGGTTTGTGCTATTTCTTCAGGATCTGACATATATGACACAAAAATAGGATCGCCATCGTCAGGAAGAACCATCTTGGGTTGCTCAAGCTCTATAAGGGGAGTTTGTGATTGATCCTCTAGTACGACAGCTAACATGGTTTGACTGGATTCAAGTTTTGCTTGTCCTTCTGCTGCCATCTTTTCTAGGGACTTGAGTCTCTCTTCCAATTCAAGATTAAATTTCATTTCACCATAAGATTTATACACCCCAAAATTTTGTCCATCCTAGCCACACTCCCCATAGTGTCCTTGGCCAGAGTACCCCTCATATTGTTTTGGGTAGCATTGCCCCTCATAATAATCTCCAGAAGATGGTAGATTGTAATTTCCATTGCGTCCATCTTGGTAGGAAGATTCAATATTACAAGGTGTCACCAAATCATGAGGAAACATATTTAAACAATCTATATTTTGGGTTTGGGCTTCTAGCAGGGCGGTTAAGAAGGCTTGGATAGTTTCTAGTTTTGGATCTCCTTCTACTGCTATCTTTTCTAAGGCCCTAAGTCTCTCTTCTTGTTGATGATTACATTGGGTTTCATAAACATGTTCATAACCACCAACGTATTATTAGTTACACTCCACATAATTTTGTTGATCATATACCCCATTAGAATATGGATAGCAAGGTTCCCCATAATGGTTCTTAAAAAAATTTGGATTCACATTGTACCCACCAGGATGAAAGGGCTCGCAATTAAAAGGGGTGCTATCATAAGCATGGGGTAGAGTCAGGCAAGCAAGAGATGCATGGTGGTAAAGACCACAATAATAACATTGTGGGGGATATTGGGATGCCCACTCCATTTAAAAAGAAAAGTTCTTGAAAGATATGCCAATCAACAAACGAGAGAAGAAAGATTACAAGATAAGAGGTTAGTCAAAAATTACAAAGAGAACTGAAAATTATAAATCTATGAAATTATGGAATAAGCTAAAATTACAAAAAAAAGTAACTAGAAACTAGTACTGGTGGAATGAAAACTCAGCAGAAAGAGGAGATACACTTCCGGAATTGTGCTCGGAAGGCAAAAAGAAATTAAAAAAATCGAAGAAAGAAATTATAGAACAAGGCTAAAAATTATTGAATAGGCTAAAAAATTATGAAACAGAAATAAATTATGGAACAAGATTAAAAATTACAAAAAAAACTAGAAAGTAGTACTGTCAGAATGGAAACTCGGCATAATGAGGAGATACATTACCGGAATGTTACTCGGTAGGCAAAAAAATTACAAAAATCTAACAAAAGAAATTATGAAACAGAACATATAGAACAAGACTAAAGTTATACAAATTAGAGGAATATGAACAAAATTATACAAGATATACAAGCAACTAGATCTGAAAAACAACAGTGCCACCCTGGCAACGGTGCCAAATTGATGCGTGTCGTTGTACACATAACAATCACTAGGAAAAGTCCTAGAGTTTAACCTTCTAACCTGATTGTCAACTTGTTGCGAACAACAAGTCAACTTAGTATAGATAGGTATAAATCCAAGGGACAACAGAAAAGAAAAGTCGAGATCCAAATCTGATCGCAAGAATAAGAAATAAATTCCGATGAGAAGGTTGTTTAAACTAAGAACAAAAATAAAAGTGCTGAAATAAAGTTCAATTAACCAAGAAATAAAGATTTGGGGTCCAGAAGATCACCACCAAAACTACATTCTTATTCAACTAATCAAATTCTAAACTCCAAGGATCAAATTAGGACCTTGTGGTTACATGTCCTTATAGACAAACTTATAAGGGTCGGACTTCCCATGATCCTGTTGGTCCCGACGTTCACGGATCATTGCCTAACCGTCCAACATGCCACTATCCATGGTCATATCAAGAAGCATGTGAATTCAAACTGGCATTCAAACCCAAGGCTCAGGTGGTCACGTTGCCAAGGATTATAAAAAGAATAAGATTAAAAAGACGAAACGATGATAATCACAATTAAGGGACTATTATTTCATTCTTACAGAGATCTACGGTCATATCACTCTATAAGAATATATCAGATCATCCAAATAACCACACATAAATAGAGAGAAGACATTTTTTGATGAAGCAATAGAACTGATTATATTGAATAGAATCAGGCTAAGGGGATACTCCCATACCCCAAAGAAATTTACTTAGATATAACAAGACTAGAAGAAATGCAAACTAAAATAGATTTAACATTGTATAAGATGTGGTCTACAACTAAAAATTGGATGAAATAGAATGAAGAATGGAATGCTTTTACAAGTGGAGAGTCCCTCATTTTATAGGAAGGGGAGGGGTAGGCTACCCTCAAAAGAGGGCGAAAAAAGAGAGGGAGACCGGTTTTTGAATTTTCTGGATCTGGTCAATTAGAAAGTTGATTGTCTTTAATTATCTTGACAATATAACTCTCTTTAATCCACATTCTCACAGTAGCGATTTTGAATGTATTTTTCTCCCATAAAAAGAACAAAAGCAGTCCAAATAATAGGATTTTCTATTAGGAAATTAAATTCCTTTCCATTGAATACTTGTACACTCAATTTGGAGTTTGAACACAAAAGTTATGTCACTTTTGATGATGGGTATACATGAATTTCAGGACTGCTGCAAATTGTGTAATTTTCCTACAAAACCCAAGAAAATATAATTAAAACTCCAATTAAAGATAAAAATCTAAAATAACACAATTAATTATGGAACTAAGAAAAAATATAACAAAACAATCCTAAACAAATATCAAAAATATGTAAATAAAAGGGATAAATACACATTTATCAAAATACCCCAGGCTTGAATCCTTGTTTGTCCTTAAACAAATAAAATCATAAATTATTCCAATTTATACTAACAACATGTCTATCCTCACCCTTGTAACATAACTTTATTCTTTACCTCCAAATTTGGCCAAGAAACCCAATCTCCTAAAACCACAAAACACAAAAGTCTATATTCCCTATTGAAAACAAATATCATTTATTGTTTCTAAATCAAGATTTTGTAGGAAAACATGCTTCACCTTACTTTTACTTTGATAATCTCATTTTATTATTGTATTTTATTATGTGAGTTGTTACACAAGAACATGATGAAATTGGGGGGTGTGAAAACAAAGAAGGATGTGATGATTTTTTTTTATCCCTCCTCTATTCGACTCAGGATTTAAATTTGTGGAGTTTTGGCTACACTGGTCACAATTTTTTCATGTGCACTTTTGGCATCTTTTGATGGTACGCCCCTTTGTAGGGTATGGAATTTTTGATATGGGAAGCATGCCACCCCAAAATTAATTTTTGTCTGGTGGTGATTCTTTGCTTCTCTTTTTTCTAGAAAGAAAATAAGGGGGAAACAAAAGGTGTACTTGTGCTTATAACTTCACACATTTATTTTCTCCCTTTTTTTTCTTTTTTGAAAGTGTCATTACATCATAATGAACATTCATGTCAATCACATTATACAAGATTTATATCAAGTTAATCCACCGTTTAAAAATAGAGAAAATTTGTGTTTGGTTTTGATTGATTCTATACGGTTTGCCAACTTTTCCAAGGAGTGATGCTACTTTGGGGTCCTAGGTGACATAATGGTTTCAGACATGGCAATTTGTAACAATTTTTGTAAAAGATTTACTAAATTCAAAGGGGTACAATGATAAACACCTATTCATGTTGGCCGACTAGATAAAGGTCATTTTGCAACAAAAGAAATAAAAATGTGGTCGACTAGATAATGGTCATGAACAAAGCAACTATATGCAAAAAAAATAAAAAGATAGAAATAATGCAAGAATAAAAAAGATAAGGGGGGTGGAACAGAAACATACCACCCAAATCCACCCCAGACTTAGATTTTTGATCATCCCGAGCAAAACCCAAACCTGAGATGGAGGGAAGAAAATTGTTAGGTTCACTAGGAGGTCCCGGTAGCTCAAAAAATGTCCAGCTGAAGGGGATGTGTATGAGGGCTGGGACCTTTATCAGAGGAGCTTCATAGTGTACCCAATGATAGGACAGTCATGGAAGCTCAGTGGGGTGTTCATATTTTCTTTCACCTTGCATTCCCTCTAATAAGATCCACACATCTTCCTTCAATAGCAAGGAAAGTGTTGAAGATGGATGTGGATTGGGGGAGGTTGGTGGGTACCCGACCAGTAATGTCACTAGAGTAGGATGTACAGAGTCAGGTGGAGGATCCGGCTTAGGTTTTCCACCATCATAATGATCTGCATATGAGAGAATTTATGCTGATACAAAAGATTTCAAAATTATTTTCAAAAGTGTTTTGCTTCTCCTAAAAAATAATGTCATCAACATTGGGTTTGGTAAGTTTCATTGTTGATATAACATATCGCTCTAATTCTTTTGTACAAGGGGTCCCCAAGGATTCAGGAGGGATGAGGACATCTTCCTTGCAAACAATAGAAGGGGATGTATGGGCTTCTTCCAAGGGTGTATCTCCTTCTAAGTCAGCCTTATGTAAAATGAGAATTGGTTGTGTCAAAATGGGAGGAATTGTTTTGTCAAAGGGGATAGGATGCTCATTATCCAAAATAGACTCAAAAAAAGGAATTTGGTCTCTGATATCAATTGGGTTTATGTTAAGTATGGGAGGAGTTTTTGGAACTTCAAAATGACTCTCCTGCTTCAACATTTCATATTCAAGTAATAGAGTCTCAAAAGGAAAGGTAGGGATACCAACATCCTCATCATAGGAAAAATATGGCTCCATGGTTTGTACTATTTCTTCGAGATATGACATATATGACACAAAAATAGGATCATCATCGTCAGGAAGAACCATCTTGGGTTGCTCAAGCTCTATAGGGGGAGTTTGTGATTGATCCTCTAGTAAGGTAGCTAGCATGGCTTGACTGGATTCAAGTTTTGCTTGTCTTTCTGCTATCATCTTTTCTAGGGCCTTACATCTCTCTTCCTGTTCAAGATTAAATTACGTTTCACCATAAGATTTATACACCCCAAAATTTTGGCCATCCTAGCCACACTCCCCATAGTGTCCATGGCCATAATACCCCTCATATTATTTTGGGTAGCATTGCTCCTCATAATAATCTCCAGAAGATGGTGGATTGTAATTTCCATTGTGTCCATCTTGGTAGGAAGGTTTAATATTACAAGGTGTCACCAAATCATGAGGAAACATATTTGAACAATCTATATTTTGGGTTTGGGCTTCTAACAGGGTGGTTAAGAAGGCTTGACTGGTTTCTAGTTTTGGATCTCCTTCTACTGCTATCTTATCTAAGGCCCTAAGTCTCTCTTCTTGTTGAGGATTACATTGGGTTTCATAAACATGTTCATAACCCCAAGGTTTTGTTGGTTACACCCCACAAAATTGTATTGATCATATCCCCCATTAGAATATGGATATCAAGGTTCCCCATAATGGTTCTCAGAAAAATGTGGATTCACATTGTACCCACCAGGATGAAAGGGCTCGCAATTAAAAGGGGTGCTATCATAAGCATATGGTCGAGTTGGGTAGGCAAGAGATGCATGGTGGTAAATACCACAATAATAACATTGTGGGAGATATTGGGATGCCCACTCCATTTGAAAAGAAAAGTTCTTGAAAGATATGTCAATCAACGAACGAGAGAAGAAAGATTACGAGATAAGAGGTTAGTCAAAAATTACAAAGAGAACTAGAATTATAAATCTAAGAAATTATGGAATAATCTAAAATTACAAAAAAAAGTAACTAAAAAGTAGTACTACTGGAATGGAAACTCAGCAGAAAGAGGAGATACACTTCCAGAATTGTGCTCGGAAGGCAACAAAATTATAAAAATTGAAGAAAGAAAGTATAGAACAAGGCTAAAAGTTATTGAATAGGCTAAAAAATTATGAAACAAAAATAAATTATGGAACAAGATTAAAAATTACAAAAAAAACTAGAAAGTAGTACTGTCGGAATGGAAACTCGATAGAACGAGGAGATACACTACCAGAATGTTACTCGGTAGGAAAAAAAATTACAGAAACCTAACAAAAGAAATTACGAAATAGAAGATATAGAACAAGACTAAAGTTATATAAGTTCAAGAAATATGAACAAAATTATACAATATATACAAGCAACCAGATCTGAAAAACAACAGTGCCACCCCCGACAACGATGCCAAATTGATGTGCGTCGTTGTACATGCAACAATCACTAAGAAAAGTCCTAGAGTTTAACCTTCTAACTCGGCTGTCAACTTGTTGCGAATAACAAGTCAACTTAGTATAGATAGGTATCAATCCAAGGGATGACGGAAAAAAAGTCGAGATCCAAATCCGATCACAAGAATAAGAAATAAATTCCGATGAGAAGGTTGTTTAAACTAAGAACAAAAATAAAAGTGCTGAAATAAAGTTCAATTAACCAACAAATAAAGGTCTGGGGGTCCAGAAGATCACCACCAAAACTACATTCCTATTCAACTAATCAAATTCTAAACTCTAAGGATCAAATCAGGACCTTTTAGTTACATGTCCTTACGAACAAACTCATAAGGATCAGACTTTCTATGAGCCCGTTGGTCCTGATGTTCACGGATCATTGCCTAACTGTCCAACATGCCACTATCTACGGTCATATCAAGAAGCATGTGAATTCAAATTGGTGTTCAAATCCAGGGCTCAGGTGGTCGCACTGCCAAGGATTATAACAAGAATAAGATCAAAAAGACGAAAAGATGATAATCACAATTAAGGGACTATTATTTCATTCTTACAGAGATCCACGGTCATATCATTCCATAAGAATATATCAGATCATCCAAATAACCACGCATAAACATAGAGAAGAAATTTTTTGATGGAGCAATATAATTGATTATATTGAATAGAACCAGGCTAAGGGGATACTCCCATGCCCCAGAGAAATTTACTCAGACATAACAAGACTAGAAGAAATGCAAACTAAAATGAGATCCAACATTGTACAAGATGTGATCTACAACTAAAAATTGGATGAAATAGAATGAAGAATGGAATGTTTTTACAAGTGGATAGTCCCTCATTTTATAGGAGGGGGAGGGGGTAGGCTGCCCTCAAAAGAGGGGGAAAAAGAGAAGGAGATCAATTTTTGAATTTTTTGGATCTAGTCAATTAGAAAGTTGATTGTTTTTAATTATCTCGACCATGTAACTCTCTTTAATCCACATTCTTACAGCAGCAATTGTGAACGTATTTCTCTCTCATAAAAAGCACAAAAGTGGTCCAAATAATAGGATTTTATGTTAGGAAATTAAATTCCTTTCCATTGAATACTTGTACACTCAATTTGGAGTTTGAACGCAAAAGTTTTGTCATTTTTGGTGACATGTATACATGAATTTCAGGACTGCTGCAAATTATATAATTTTCCTACAAAACCCAATAAAATATAATTAAAACTCCAATCAAAGAGAAAAATCTAAAATAACACAATTAGTTATGGAACTAAGAGAATAAATAACAAAACAATACTAAACAAATATCAAAAATATGTAAATAAAAGGGATAAATACATATTTATCAAAATACCCCAGACTTGAATCCTTGTTTGTCCTCAAACAAATAAAATCACAAATTATTTCAATTTATACTAACAACATGTCTATCTTCACCCTTGTAACATTACTTTATTCCTTACCTATAAATTTGGCCAAGCAACCCAATCTCCTAAAATCACAAAACACAAAATTCTATATTCCCTATTGATAACCTCCAATTTTGTGATGTTATCTTAGTAATATTCTTCAGTTTTCCACACTCTTTCTCAGATAAAGTAAACAAAACCTCTAACTATTCTCTTTTATTGCAAACATACTACTAGATTAACTTTTCTCCCTTTTACTTACAGAAAAAGACACAAAAAAATCACAAAAGACTCAAACGGTCCCAAGACCGCATGGAGTCATACGATCTCAAGACCGCATGGAGTCAATCGGTCTCAAGACCGCATGAAGCCAACTGGTCTCAAGACTGCATGAAGCCAACCGGTCTCAAGACCGCATGAAGCCAACCGGCCTCAAGACCGCATGGAGTCATACGATCTCAAGACTGCATGGAGTCATACGATCTCAAGACCGCATGGAGTCATACGATCTCTAGACCGCATGGAATCAACCAGTCTCAAGACCGCATAAAGCCAAACGGTCTCAAGACCACATGAAGCCAAACGGTCTCAAGACCGCATGGAGTCATACAATCTCAAGACCGCATGGAGTCATACAATCTCAAGACCGCATGGAGTCATACGATCTCAAGACTGCATGGAGTCCAAACGGTCTCGGGGTCCAAACGGTCTCAGGGTCCAAACGGTCTCGGGGTCCAAACAGTCTCGGGGTCCAAAAGGTCTCAGGGTCCAAACGGTTTCCAAGACCGTTTGGACCCAAAATTGACCAAACGGTCTCGGGGTCCAAACGGTTTCCAAGACCGTTTGGACCCAAAATTGACCAAACCGTTTGGACTTCACTTAAGGCCTATAAATAAGACCCAAGGGGTCCTCCCAAAGGGGGGAAGTTTTCAGACGCCCAGAGGGCGCCTCTCCTACTCCAGAGCTATTCCATCCTCCATCCTCTGCCCAAAGGCTACCGGTCTGAGATCCACGCTCCATTCCCAAGCTGCTTTCTCTCTAATCGCCAAAGAAGGTGGGAAGGGGAGTCCTCATCATCGAGCAACCTATGAAGTGTGAAGATCGTCCTTCTCTCTCATCCCAAGGGGTTGACTTTCCTCTCTCCTTCGTAAGGATGACGTTCTCTCTCTCTCTTCTCACCTCCTTCTTTGTCCTTGCTATGAGCGAGTAGTCCCATTTCACTAGGGTGCGGGGAGTAGCCCCACTACCCATGTTTCATATCATGCAATGTAATCCATAGTTTGCAATAGAGATATGCTTTCTTCTCAGTTCGACATCAACCGTTTAATGAATGCTTGTTGCTTGATCACCAACTTGTGTTATCTTTTATCTTTTAGTATGAATTGTCTATGTTTGTACTATTAGATTCAAAACTCGATTGTATGTTGGTTTTTGGTGCATGTATCCACCATGCACCTATTTGGGTATCTAGGAGTGCTTTCCAAGAAGTGAAGTCACTTACATCGGTGCACTTTCATACTATGAAATGGAATCAGTTGACGTATGAAAATACAACCTTGATAAGTCGAGGAACACACTTTGCGGAGGGAATGTTGTAAAGTAAGTGACCATTCCTACAAGGATGGCTGGCGTTAAAACATCCCCACGCTCCTCGTAGTTAGTTCTCCGAAAGGAAGCTAAGTCTACAAAGATACTAACTGATCTAACTCTTATTGCAGGTTATGTTTTTATGTTGCATGTCTTGATCCATGCGTAGTGGTGGTGAAAACCGATCACATCCTAGTGATTCCTTATCATTGTTAACAACCTAAGTTTACATTCTTGCTTTTACTTTATTTGCACATAGTTTAAAAACAACCAAATCAAATATTTGGACTAAATATCAACTATTAAGGAGTTAAGTGAAATTCTTACGTTTTCCATTTTATTGTTGCCAACAAGACCGTTGTCCCGTGGATTCGACCCTTAACTATACTGCGATAAGACTTCCACGTATCTCAACATACATGGGTGGAGTTTTAACCTAGTATAAGCAAGGCTAAACCCAAAGACTAACTATCTTTGGGATTTTTCGTGGTGCACACAATTCCACGTGAGTGGAAGCTCCATCAAAAAATTGGCGACATTGCCGGTGACAACGGAACATTTTAATTTCACTTACCATCTTGCTAGTTGGTTAGGGTTTTTCACTTTTCTTTAAACATTACTCCATTCCTTCTTGATTTCATCACACCTTCCGCACTATCTAACAAGTGTGTTTCTTCCTCTACTCAGGTAGAAGACGTGTATGCAACCATCGCATAACCTCGGATTCTCCCCTGATCCAGAGTACGACTCTGAGGTAGAGAGAAGCTTCCACCACCGCATTCGACTCAACCGCCAAAGAGCCAGGCAAATGGCTGAAGACCAACGACAGGCTGCCTTAGTTATGGAAAGGGTTAATGCCACAATAGCTTCCCAGAGAGCACAACTCATCGCCGACACTCATGCTCAGATTCAAGCAGAAATCCGGGCTGAAGAACAAGCTCGCATCCGAGCTGAGAATGAGGCTGCCCAGTTAGAGTTGAGGAACAAGCAACTACGAGACTATGCCGTCCCAAAGAACTACGAGGATAATCACCCAGTCCGGCCACCCATCATCAACATACCTCATTTTGAGATCCAGACACAATGGATTCAAATCATGCAGGGTATTTCATTCTCTTCCAGTTCTGGAGACGACTGCATGGATCACCTGAAGAGATTCAAGGCACTTTGCCGACTTGTCCCGCAAGTCGGAGTTGCCTTCGATGCAATAATGTTACATCTTTTTCACTTAACCTTATCTGAAAGGGCCTTGAGTTGGTACAACTCTCTAGATAGGGAGCCAATCATCACCACCTGGGCTCCCTTGGAAGAGAAGTTCCTGGAGAAGTTCTTCCCTCCGTTGTTGACCTACGAAATTAGGGGCTAAATTAACCACTTCGCTCAACTTCCCGGAGAAACGCTCGCAGAAGCATGGGAAAGATTTAAGGAGCTTTTAAGAAAGTTCCCCCATCACGGTATCTCCCAGAATCAATTGATAGAAACATTCTACAGGGGGGTTAGTGATGACATCAAACAATTTCTAGATTCCTCATCTGGAGGAAATTTTATCAGGAAAAACTACGAAGATGCTTGGAAGATCGTCACTCTTGGAGCTGAGAATCAATCAAATTGGGGACGATCATCTGGTAAAGTAGTCCTCAAGGTTTATAAAGCTGAGGAATCAATGGAAATAAAAGCAATTGTTGAAGCTTTGAAGACTATCACTCACAAACAGCAAGCACTTGAAGCTTCATTTGGGGAATATGATAAGAAGAAAAACCCCCAAATTCAGCAAGTTAAAGCTGCTACGGGAACATGTGAAGCTTGCCATGCATCTGATCACCCCACGCTATCATGTGGGTTGCTTTACAATGTAATGATGGATATGCAACCACCGCAACAACAGTTTGAACCAATTATCGAACAACTTGAAGAACAGATACCCGAGCAAGTAAAATCCATTCATTCCATACCGGGACAAGTTTACTATAACCCAAGCCAACCAAGAAACCACCCCGGGTTCCAATATGGAAATCCTGCGGGGACTGCCAATCCACAACACCAAACGCAAGGGGGATCTTCTAATAGACTGCCACCAGGATTTCAAAGCAACTTTAACCAGAATCAAGGGAACCTTAGAAATAACCTACCAAGGTCCGACTACCAAAGGAATCCCTCCGCTTACTACCAATACACCCATCCTCCTCTGCACCCACAACTACCCCCTCAGCTGCAGCAATCGCAGCAGCCTCAGTTAGCACCACCACCACAACAGCCACTTCAAGGACAACAACAATTTCAACAGAAAAATATCCCTTCTCAGCCCACTGATGAGATAACCATGATCAGGCAAATGCTACAATCGCAACAAACTATGCTCGCTAATCAGCAAGCCCAGTAGAAGGCTGTAGAGGCTCAATTAGCACAAATTGCCGCCCAGTTGAAACCTCCAGCAGGCACTTTTGCTGGCCAACCAGAGTCGAATCCAAGACATGACCAGAATAGACCGGAGCAACTAAATGCTGTCACTACCAGGTCAGGTCCTGTCTTTCGCAAAGCTACAAGAATCACTCCTGATAATGATGATACATCTGTCTTTGTTCCAAATGCAAGCCCAAGTCTAGCAACTGAGAATTCTGTAGAGGCTGAAAAAGGCAAGGAAAAGGAACACGCCTCCAAGGAGTCAGAGGTCCCGCAATATAAACCTAGGATACCATATCCAGGTAGATTGAAAGAGACTAATATGGACACCAGATTCCAAAAATTTAAGGAGGTGATGAAGAAACTCTATATCGACATCCCTCTCCTCGATGCCCTATCCGAAGTACCAGCTTGGGCTAAATACCTAAAAACTTTGTTGTCAAGGAAGTACATTACAGAAGAGCAAGAGACCGTTAAACTAGCTCAGACTACTTCTGATATCATACTTAACAAGATGCTAAAGAAAAAGAAGGACCCTGGTTCCTTCGGTATCCAGTGCTGTATTGGAAATGCTTCAAGCAAGAAGGGATTAGCTAACTTAGGAGCTAGCATATCTATCATGCCTTATTCTATGTGCAAAAGATTGGGTTTTACAGACTTATTACCCACAACAATGACTATTCAGCTAGCTGACTCTACTATCACTGCACCCTTAGGAATTATCGAAGGCATCCCGGTCAGGATAGGCAAAGATGCTTATGTCCCATGTGATTTTGTCATCATGGATATCAAAGAGGATTTAACATACCCCATAATATTTGACAGACCCTTCCTTGCCACCGCCAGGGCACTCATAGGTGTTGAAGCAGGTACGATCATTTTGAGACTGGGAAAAGAAGCAATTCAATTCCGAGTCCTCAATAGCATGAAAGGACCCAGCATTCAAGAGGAGGTTTTTCTCCTAGATGCAATTCACCAAATGTCCCAACTGGAAATATTCGAGCCATCTGATGAGTTGGAGAATGTTCTAACTAATCCAGAAGTCGAATTCTCGGCTAATGAACTGGTTCAACAATGCCTTCAACACCTAGAAAAAGCCGAAGAAGAACCTACGACCACCTTTGAAGAGCTCAAATCCGTCACTGTTTTAGAAACAACAGAGGCGCCCAAGGCCCCCGAGATGAAGACTCTACCTTCGGGACTTAAACACGTCTTCTTGGACAAGGAAAAATTATGTCCAGTTATCATCAGTTCCACTCTGACAGGAGACCAAGAAGAAAGGCTGCTCGATGAATTAAAGAAGCACAAGAAGGCCATTGGGTACAAAATAACTTACTTGACAGGTATAAATCCTGCCCTATGCATGCATAGGCTATCCATGGTCGAAGCCTTCAAGGGAACACCAAAGAAAGCTGAACCCCAACCTTAAGGAGGTGGTCCGCCTTGAAGTCCTCAAACTTCTGAAAGCTGGCATAATTTACCCAATTTCAGATTCTCAGTGGGTCAGCCCTGTCCAAGTGGTCCCCAAAAAGGGGGGACCACTGTCGTGCTAAATGACAAAAATGAGCTAGTGCCTACAAGGACTGTGACAGGGTGGAGGATGTGTATCGACTATAGGTAATTAAACAAATCAACGCGAAAAGATCACTACCCTCTGCCCTTCCTCGACGAAGTCCTTGAACGTTTAGCTCATCAAAAGTTCTTCTGTTATCTAGATGGTTATTCCGGATTTTACCAAATCCCTATACATCCGGAAGACTAGGAGAAAACTACATTTACTTGCCCCTTTGGCACTTATGCCTTTAGAAGAATGCCATTCGGGCTGTGTAACGCGCCCGCTACTTTCCAAAGGTGCATGTCTTCTATCTTTGCAGGATTAACAGAATCTATAATGGAGGTATTCATAGATGATTTCTCAATTTACAGAGACTCCTTCGATAACTGTCTACTCAACCTTGGATGAGTCTTACAACGATGCGAGGAAACGAACCTCATTCTGAATTGGGAAAAATGCCATTTTATGGTAACTGAAGGTGTCGTCCTCGGACACAGAGTAAGTGACAGAGGGATTGAGGTGGACAAGGCAAAAATTGATGTTATCTCGAAATTGTCACCACCAAAAGACATAAAAGGAGTTCGAGCATTTTTAGGTCATGCTGGGTTTTACAGAAGATTTATTAAAGATTTCTCAAAAATAGCAAAACCCATGACCCAATTGCTGACCAAAGATGTCGGGTTTAATTTTAACCAAGAATGCCTACAAAGTTTCACTACTATGAAAAATGCCTTAATCTCCGCACCCATATTAAGAGCCCCCAATTGGTCACAACCCTTTGAAATCATGTGTGACGCCAACGATTATGCCATAGGGGCTGTGTTAGGGCAAAGAATCGACAAGAAACCTTATGTTATATACTACGCATCCAAAACGCTCGATGAAGCGCAGAAGAACTATACCACCACAGAAAAGGAGTTCTTGGCGGTCATCTATGCGTTCGAAAAATTCCGTTCCTACATGATTGGAGCCAAGGTCATCGTCTACACCGACCACTCCGCTATACGATATCTGATTCAGAAGCAGGACGCAAAACCCAGACTTATCCGCTGGGTGCTGATTCTTCAGGAATTTGATTTGGAGATCAAAGACAAAAGTGGGGTGGAGAACGTTGTCGCTGATCACCTCAGCCGTATCGAAGTTGAGGACGAGGATAAAGTGCCCATCCGAGACTCCCTCCCGGATGACCAACTAATGAAAGTTACAACAGGATTCCCCTGGTATGCTGACATTGTGAACTATCTGGCTACGGGAATCATTCACCCTTCCGCCTCTTACCATGATAAAAAGAAATTCCTCCACGATGTCAAGCAATACTATTGGGATGAACCTTACCTCTTTCGACTATGCGCAGACGGACTCTTCCGCCGCTGCCTACCTGAGGAAGAAATCACTCCTATCCTAGAACATTGTCACTCCGGCCCCACTGGAGGACATATGAGTTCGAAAAAGATAGCCATGAAAATCCTACAATCGAGTTTCTTTTGGCCAACAATGGCAAAAGATTCCCATGATTTTGTCAAATCATGCAACAAGTGTCAACTCTCCGGTGGTATAACAAAAAGAAACGAAATGCCTCTCACCATGTGGCCGGAGATTGAGATTTTCGATGTCTGGGGGATAGACTATATGGGTCCTTTCCCCTCTTCATATGGATACTCTTACATACTGGTCGCTGTGGACTATGTATCGAAATGGGTAGAAGCTATACCCGCAATTTCCAGCGATTCCAAACCTGTCATAAAGATGTTCAAAGATATCATTTTTCCTAGATTTGGAGTTCCCCGAACTGTCATATCTGATGGTGGAACCCACTTTCTGGAGCGAAGCTTTGAAGCTCTCTTAAAGAAATACAGATTCAATCATAAAGTTGCCACGCCTTACCATCCACAAACGAGTGGAAAGGTTGAAGTTTCAAACAGACAATTAAAGGCAATTTTAGAGAAAACCGTAAATAGACACCGCACTGACTGGTCCACCAAGCTTCCCGATGCCCTTTGGGCTTACCGAATAGCTTATAAAACTCCAATCGGGACAACCCCATTCCGTTTGGTATACGGGAAGTCATGCCATCTTCTAGTGGAACTGGAGCATAAGGCTTGGTGGGCCATTAAACAACTGAATTTCGATTTCAACAGTGCCGGAGAAAGCAGACAACTCCAACTACAAGAGCTAGAGGAGCTCCGAATGACCGCGTATCAAAGTGCCAGGATTTATAAAGAACAAACCAAGATGTGGCACGATGGTCATCTAAAAAGAAAGGACATCGACATCGGAGATAAAGTCTTTCTTTTCAACTCCAAGCTCAAATTGTTCCCCGGAAAACTCCACACAAAGTGGTCCGAGCCTTTCACCATCAAACATATATACCCAACTGGAGCTGTCATAATTGTTGATGACAATGGGGGAGAAAGGACAGTCAACGACCATCGATTGAAAAAGTACTACACTCCAGCAGATAAAATGTCGAGACAAACTACTGAGATCAGAGATGCCACAACATCATCATAACAACATCGAAACCTCGTCGAGCTAGCGACGTAAAACCCAGGTGCTACTTGGGAGGCAACCCAAGATCTGAGTACCACCGTTTTTCTTTTGTCTTTATCTTATATTCTTTTAAGTTACCTTAGGTTTATCTTCTGAAAATATAAAAATTCACATAACCAAAACAAACATAAAAATATTAAAAAAATCAAAATAACCTTAACCCTCCCAAACGGTCTTGAAACCGTTTGGAATCCAAACGGTCGCTAAACCGTTTGACCTAAGGGTTTTGCGAGATCAACCCCCCCGAATCCTATAAATATAACCCCCCTCCTTCTTCTTTCTTTCGACTCTTGAAGCCTGCTAAAACCCTCAGTCTACTGTTCCTTCTCTCCTTCCGTTTCCCGCGCAACCTGCAACACCGGTTCCTTTCGCCATCTGTCCTTCCCGGTTCCGTGTACCCTCACGACGATTGCACCCCCGTTTCCGATGCTCTCGCCGTCTTTTTCCCTACCCACAGTAGCAAGGTAAGCGCATCACCATCGCTGACGCTGGCAACGCCGCCGCGAGTACTTGTTCTATCGCCATTATCTGCGCACCGCCGCCGTCCTTGCTATCACCGCCATCTACGGCACTGCTGTGATCCACTTTTCTATCACCATCGACGACCTTATCGCCACCATCTTTGCTTTCGCCACCAGTTCCGCCTCTCTTCCGTCCACTGCGCTCCCGGCGTTTCAGCTTCTAATCGGTCTTGAAACTGTTTGGAGCCAAACGGTCTTGAAACCATTTGGAGCCAAACGGTCTTGAAAACCATTTGGAGCCAAACAGTCTTGAAACCTTTTGGAGACAAACGGTCTTGAAAACCATTTGGAGCCAAACGGTCTTGAAAACCGTTTGGAGTCAAACGGTCTTGAAACCGTTTGGAGGCAAACGGTCTTGAAACCGTTTGGATCCAAACAATCTTCAAAACCATTTAGTCTTTTTAAGCACCGCTTGCTTTTCATGAAAAAATATATAAACTCATACATAATCAATTTTTATGCTAACACATGACTTGCTATTTTCAGAAATGGCTTCTCCAGTAAAACAACCAACCGGAACTGCTGACAACCCTCACTGGACACAAGAGGAGCTGATAGAGGACCGAGCCAAGCTTCAAAAGATTGTAGATAACTACAACGCGACTGGAAAGGCCCCTCCAAATGTCAAAATCATGGCGGTTATGTGCGAAATTGATCGTATCAACAAATGTCTAGCCGAGGCACCTGAAGAAGAAGTGGAAGAAATTTCTTCCGATGATGATGAAGGCTCAGAATATGAGCCGACTCCTGAGGCTGAATCCCCCTCCACAAAGAGCAAAGGGAAAAGGATGGCCCAGGAAGTCACCACAACTCAGCAACCAAAGAAGCGGGCAAGGAAGTAGGTTCATCCTGTCACTGCAAGGGAGCAAACTCTGGCAGGAAACATTCCACCAACCACCACCTCCACTGCTGCTCCCGCCATAATCACTATCCCTTCCTTCCCTCCCATCACCACTACAACACCACCACTAGAAAACCTCTACATACACATCCTTCCCTCCATTGACAAAACCCTAAAACCTACAAAGTACGTCTGCTCCAGCGTACTGCTCAAGATGGGGATCTACGACAGAATCCTCACCATGCTAGACAACGCCAATCTTTCAAGGCTGTGTTTTGTACCTGAGATCTCCTACACTGAACCTACAATTGAATTATTCACTTTTCTCAATAAAGAACCTATCGACATCATGGATAGATCAAGGTATGGAGGTGACCGTAGGCTGGTCACCAGACTCTTCGGAAGCAAGGTTGTCATAACAGAAAATATGCTGAATGAAATCTTTATAGACAATCAGGAGCAGCTCAAGAAAGCCAAAGCTATTGGAACAGAAAATACTAGCTTCAACAGACATAACTTTTGGAAATCCCTGACAGGGATCCCCACCTACGAGGCAAAGACATGCAAAGCCTCAAACATACAATCTGGACTAGTGTGTACTTTACATAAAATTCTTACATACGCACTCTTATCCAGGACAGAAGGAGGGAATGTCATAATTTCAGATCTTTTTGTTCTCTGGTCAATTCTACATGGGATGCCAGTCAACATTGGCCGTCATATGATCCAGAAGCTATCTACTTATGCCCTGGGGAAGGAGATTTGCATGGGGGGTCATGTCACATCTATCATCAAATACCTCAAGATGGACAGACCCCTACCAAGATGTACGCAGATAAAGGGCGACATCCGAACAAACTTTGAAAAACTCCTACATCATCAAAGACAAGGATGCAAAGTTATTTTACATCTTCTGCCCTTCAGTCAAATCCTCTAGAACCCTGCTACCGCTCCCGGAGCTTGCAGATTACGATAAGGAAAAGCTCCTCTTCACCAACGAGGAGCTTACAAAACTCATAGCTACGGTCAAAATACCAGTAAAAAGAGTAACGGCGGGGCAGACATAACTGAGCATAACCGCCCCGACAGCTAGAGTAACAAAAATTCCTGTGAAACGACCCTCCACGAGACTTTCACAGAAACAACAGCTGTCGGGGACACCAACATCCAAACCGCATCCAGAAACAGAAACCCCCCTCCCCGATGAACAAATCACCACCTCATCTCTAGACTCCTTCATTATGAGTCTCAATGCTGAACTTACAACAACCAACTCATCACCCTCCACCTTTCCACAATCCACCACTCTTCCATCTTTCTCCACAACTACACCACCACCTACAATCTCCACTTCACCCATTTTCTCTTCAGGCATCCCCTTCTCTACCGCTACGCCCGAATTCACCACCTTCGCCTCCATTCCCACAGTCTTTTCCCCACCACTATCAATCCCACCATTTTCACCATCAACATCACCACCTTTCCCATCCACCACCACCCCAACACCGCTGGTGACACCATCTATAGTCACTACGCAGTTTGCGGAACCATCAACAGTGTCTCTTCCGCAAGACACTACACCCTTCCAATCCAGACCCCAACCATCCCACCCTTCCATAACTGGGGTCCCTTTTACAAATGTCGGTGAGGAATTTGGACGTCAATTTGACACCATCCGAAACCTCCTCACCGACCCCTCTAACATAATGCATTCCATTTTTTCTTATGTGCAGGGACTATCTAAACAGGTAGCCAAGATCGACGAATAGAACCGCGCCTTGCCAAGCATCCTCCAAGGTCTTCAGCAACGACAAGATGCAGTGGCCAGGCAAGTTGATCACATCGACAACCACTTCAACAACTTGCCCGAGATGATCCTTGGGGTAAAAAGCCAGCAAGAAGCGATGGCCAAGCAAGTCGATGAGATCTCTACACAGAATCAACATCTTCCTGAGACTCTCTACGAGCTCAAGCAGCAATAATCATCTCTTAGCACGTGCTTGGACGACATCAACAACACTCTCACACAACTCAACAATCACCAAGAAGAGTCAACAAACACTGAAATCCAACAATTATGAGCTTCAGTAACAGATCTTACAGCGCGACTCCTCTCTGCCGAGGGCTGATACACAGATCTCAAGGAAACACACAACGCACTGCTCAAAACACATGAGCATGTGCAAGTGGCGTTTGACGAGTTACAAACCATCCACCGACAGTGCAAAAAGACAGCACACAAGAAGCGAACAGACAAATCCGTAGCTGACAAAGAAGACGATGAAAATGACGAAGATGACTCTGACTCCTCAGCTGATTCTAACGACAATACCACCTCCTCTGATGACAAATCCGATACCTCAGACAAAGCTGAGGAGGGCCCAAGCCAAGGAGCAGAACCTTCTCAGAAAGGATACGACAAAGACCACCAAGAAGGTGGACATCATCCCAAGTCCCCCACCCACAACGAAAATGTAAATATATCATATGGGGACCGATTCCTCGATTATTCTGCCTTGGGATCTATAGGGGAGTCTGCAAAAGATGCGGCCTTTGCTGAGTTCCACCAATGTATTTTAGGAACCAGCACAAGCCCATCAATAACAACCGCTCACCCTTTTTCCGCTCCTACCCAACCAGTGCCCTTTCCTCCAGAACAGGAAGAATCAGAACGAGTACGTTTAGATACAGATGAAGAACTCGATTCTGCTTCCGATTCAGATGAAGATCTGCAAGGCTATATAGAATATTTGGAACAACCTTCTTCACCCCCTCTGCAGGAGCTTCCCCCGCCACCACCTCTACCGCATAAAATGCACGATTTAGATATGGCGGCCATCTCAACACTAGATGCTTAGGACATCTTTATCCTGAACACTATTGTCGACGATGCCAAAGAGGGGGGAGATATCATCTACCACAATACAAAGACTAAGCACAAGTTGACACACGAAGACTTCCGCAACATCCTGCGACCACAGTCAACGATGCCAATGGCAATCTTCCGTGTCCTACTTGCAAACTGCATAGAAGTTTACAGAAGCTCTAAGAGGCAGCAACTAGTATTCAATGCCTCACCTGCTCTATCTATCGGCCTGTTATACAACGATTTACGAGTAAAGTCAATCGAGCGGCTGCGTGCTGGTTTAGCGCGGAGGGCACGATATCTTACCGTGCCATTTCAAGTTTCCGATCACTGGTTGTTTATGATTGTGGACACCAAGGCTCGGGACGCCAAGGTGTACAATTTTTGTGCCGCTGAGCTACCAGCAAGAACAATAAATTTTGTTGGAGAAGAAGCATGAGAGGCAAGATGTATACCTTTTCGGCTTCTTAAGCTAATTTGGGTTGCACGCCCGTCCCTCCATCAGGACTGGAGCCAACCCTAGTTCCAAATCATTAACCCAAAAGTCCAAGCTACTGAGGGATCTGGGGACTGCACTTTTTGCACTATCCGTCACATTCAAGCGCTAAACCAAGAAATCCCCTTTACCGAGCTGGTCGCCGAAGATTTTCACTCCCTGCGAGGGCGTTATGCCATGGAGCTTATTTGTGATAGAAGGTTCTTCAAGGACCCTACAATGGCACCAGATGACGTCCCCCACTACCTCTTTTCAGTAATCCAACGTCCACAAAGGAGACCTTTCAGACAAACTCTAAACGAATTGGAGAAAAACAAACAGCCAGCAATAGTCCCCGAGCAGAGAAAAGGGGACCCTTCCCACTTTGATCTGGCACAGGACAAAGGGGACATAGATATTTTGTCAGGGGCACCCTTTAGAAAACCCTCATCACAAATGATGCCCTTATCTGCCATAGAACCAACCTTCCCAGATTTCGACCTCAGTGCTTGCAAAAGTCTCTCCGACAATGAACTTCATCTCATCATGTCAAGGCTTTACGCCGAGAACGATGACCTCGTTTTCATGTCCGGAGACATTCTGGTCATGGCGGATGCGCTACGAGAAACTGTCAAGCTAAAAGGGTCTCTCTACGTAAGCTTAATGGCCGCTTATCAATTCCTTCTCGGACAGCATTACCCCACAACATATATGGCATCCCCCTACATGAAGGACGATTTATTAAAGCTAAAGAACTTCAGAACAACTGAGGCGCTCATTCCCTTCCTACAACATACAACACCGAAGTTTATCATGAGCACTGGATGCTTTTGGCAACAAACCTACCCGAAGGAACAACTACCATCTACAACAGTTCTGATAGCCAGTTAAATCCCCGACAGAAGAATTATGTAGTGACACCAAAGACGCCCACATAGGTAGTGGCAAAAGAATGTGCAGACAAACTAATCGATTTACTAAGTCAGCACACAAGGGCATACGGCAAAGAACACTTTCACCGCCCATCCTTCAACCATAAATGTCCCCAACAAATTCGAGAATCAAACGACTACAGCTTCCACATCCTCCACCGGATGTACACCATCATGGACCTTCAAAAACCAGTAGAGGATATGACAGATGTGGATTACCACGCGTTACATGGAAAGCTTGCTGATAATCTCCTTCGCACACATGGCACAAATAAAGGACTAACGGGCGCCTGATGCCCTTGTCCTTGTACTTCTCAACCTATCCCTTTGACACTCTGAGGACAGAGTGAGTGATAAGTTAGTGGGGGGAGTACACTGGACAAGGGCGAGGTATCAATCCTAAATCCTTCCCTTTCTATCTTCTTTTTCAATTCTGTATAATTTTTTTTCTTAGTTTTCTTTGCACATACTTAGTTTTTGCTTTAATTTCTTTCCTGATAATAAAACCTACTTGGAACAAAGTCATCCCCAGCTAACTTTAGAATCATGTAACCCTTAAGAGCAATAACAAGAATAGCACATAGACATGCAATGGCGAGTTAATAAATCATCTTCACTCAATTTTCATGCTTCTGTTTCAATTCTATATCTGACTCTCCACAGGATAACATCAGGGCTGCAATAAGCCAAAACAATCTCAAGGATGAGAGGGACATCAGGTGCCATCCAAATCATGAAGCCTTGCAAGTGGACCACTAGCAGAAACCAAATAAGTGCATGTCGAACAACTCTAAGAACAATTTTCTTCTCTCCAAATAAAAGAGGCTTGGTCGCCCAAATCAAAATCCCTAACTATCCAAATCCCAAGCCTGTGAGTTTACGAATAAAATCCAGAGTGTTGAATAAAACCATGAGAGTTTTGCCATAAATAAGGATCTATATGAAGAACCAACAAAGGTCTCGCCCGGCCGGTACATCCAGCTGCCCTCACAAAGGCAGATGTGTCGTGCCCGGTAGTGAAACCCTAAGGTATCTAAATATATGAAAGGCTGATAAAGGACTCGCCCGGCCGGTACATTCAGCTGCCCTCAAGAAGGCAGATGTATCGTGCCCGGTAGTGAGATCCTAAACGCATAGGCAACCCCTCCCCCACTTGAAGGGGGAGTTACACACTAAGCCTTTAGCCAACCCTCATACCCACTCTAGTTTCCGGTAGGATTTTCAGAGGAGTATAAAACTGATTAGAGTCAACGACATGCACCGAATAAAGAAAAAGTGGTCCCAATGCGGGCTAAGATATGGAAGAAACCTGAGATCCAAGCAACTCTCAATACCTGAAAGAGTTAAAGGCAAAAAACTCTGATACAACCTTAAGAGATCTCAGGTTTAGAATTGAAGCAAGAGTATGGAAATCTTAACTGAATAAAATCGCCTCGCCATTACATGCCTCAGCTCTATCTAACTTGAGGACAATCTAGACTCTAAGTTAGGGGGGTGATAACCTCCAATTTTGTGATGTTATCTTAGTAATATTCTTCAGTTTTCCACACTCTTTCTCAGATAAAGTAGACAAAATCTCTAACTATTCTCTTTTATTGCAAACATACTACTAGATTAACTTTTCTCCCTTTTACTTATAGAAAAAGACACAAAAAAATCACAAAAGACTCAAACGGTCCCAAGACCGCATGGAGTCATACGATCTCAAGACCGCATGGAGTCAACCGGTCTCAAGACCGCATGAAGCCAACCGGTCTCAAGACCGCATGAAGCCAACCGGTCTCAAGACCGCATGAAGCCAACCGGCCTCAAGACCGCATGAAGCCAACCGGCCTCAAGACCGCATGGAGTCATACGATCTCAAGACCGCATTAAGTCATACGATCTCAAGACCGCATGGAGTCATACGATCTCTAGACCGCATGGAGTCAACCGGTCTCAAGACCGCATGAAGCCAAACGGTCTCAAGACCGCATGAAGCCAAACGGTCTCAAGACCGCATGGAGTCATACGATCTCAAGACCGCATGGAGTCATACGATCTCAAGACCGCATGGAGTCATACGATCTCAAGACCGCATGGAGTCATACGATCTCAAGACCGCATGGATTCATACGATCTCAAGACTGTATGGAGTCCAAACGGTCTCAGAGTCCAAACGGTCTCGGGGTCCAAACGGTCTCAGGGTCCAAACGGTCTCAGGGTCCAAACGGTTTCCAAGACCGTTTGGACCCAAAATTGACCAAACCGTTTGGACTTCACTTAAGGCCTAGAAATAAGACCCAAGGGGTCCTCCCAAAGGGGGGAAGTTTTCAGACGCCCAGAGGCTGCCTCTCCTACTCCAGAGCTATTCCATCCTCCATCCTCTACCCAAAGGCTGCCGGTCTGAGATCCACGCTCCATTCCCAAGCAGCTTTCTCTCTCATCGCCAAAGAAGGTGGGAAGGGGAGTCCTCATCATCGTGCAACCTGTGAAGTGTGAAGATCGTCCTTCTCTCTCATTCCAAGGGGTTGACTTCCCTCTCTCCTTTGTGGGAATGACGTTCTCTCTCTCTCTTCTCGCCTCCTTCTTTGTCCTTTCTATGAGCGAGTAGTCCCATTTCACTAGGGTGCGGGGAGTAGCCCCGCTACCCATGTTTCATATCATGTAATGTAATCCATAGTTTGCAATAGAGATATGCTTTTTTCTCAGTTCGACATCAATCGTTTAATGAATGCTTGTTGCTTGATCACCAACTTGTGTTATCTTTTAGTATGAATTGTCTATGTTTGTACTATTAGATTTGAAACTCGATTGTATGTTGGTTTTTGGTGCATGTATCCACCATGCACCTATTTCGGTATCTAGGAGTGCTTTCTAAGAAGTGAAGTAAACTCACTTACATCGTTTCACTTTCATACTATGAAATGGAATCAGTTGACATATGAAAGTACAACCTTGATAAGTCGAGGAACACACTTTGCGGAGGGAATGTTGTAAAGTAAGTGACCATTCCTACAAGGATGGCTGGCGTTACAACATCCCCACGCTCCTCGTAGTTAGTTCTCCGAAAGGAAGCTAAGTTTACAAAGATACTAACTGATCTAACTCTTATTGCAGGTTATGTTTTTATGTTGCATGTCTTGATCCATGCGTAGTGGTGGTGAAAATCGATCACATCCTAGTGATTCCTTATCATTGTTAACAACCTAAGTTTACATTCTTGCTTTTACTTTATTTGCACTTAGTTTAAAAACAACCAAATCAAATCTTTGGACTAAATATCAACTATTAAGGAGTTAAGTGAAATTCTTACGTTTTCCATCTTGTTGTTGCCAACAAGACCGTTGTCCCGTGGATTCGACCCTTAACTATACTGCGATAAGACTTCCACGTATCTCAGCATACGTGGGTGGAGTTTTAACCTAGTATAAGCAAGGCTAAACCCAAAGACTTACTATCTTTGGGATTTTTAGTGGTGCACGCAATTCCACGCGAGTGGAAGCTCCATCACCTATTGAAAACAAATATCATATCTTGTTTCTAAATCAAGATTTTGTAGAAAACATGCTTCATCTTACTTTTGCTTTGACACTCTCACTTTATTATTATATTTTTTATGTGAGTTGTTGCACAAGAACATGATGAAATTAGGGGGTGTGAAAATAAAGAAGGAAGTGATGATTTTTTTTACCCCTCCTCTATTCGACTGGGGATTTAAATTTGTGGAGTTGTGGATACATTGGTCAACATTTTTTCATGTGCACTTTTGGCATCTTTTGATGGTACGCCCCTTTGTGGGGTATGTAATTTTTGATATGGGAAGCATGCCAGCTCAAACTTGATTTTTGTCCGGTGGTGATTCTTTGCTTCTCTTTTTTTTATAAAGAAAATAAGGGGGAAACAAAATGTGTCATTCTGCTTATAACTTCACATATTTATTTTCTCTTTTTTGAAAGTGTCATTACATCATAAAGAGAATTCATGTCAATCACATTATATAAGATTTATATCAAGTTAATCCACAATTTAAAATAGAGAAAATTTGTGTTTGGTTTTGATTGATTTCATATGGCTTGCCAACTTTTCCAAGGAGTGATCCTACTTTGGGGTCCTAGGTGACATGGTGGTTTCAGACATGGCAATTTGTAACAATTTTTGCAAAAGATTTACTAAATTCAAAGGGGTACAATGATAAACATCTATTCATGTTGGTTGACTAGATAAAGGCCATTTTGCAACAAAAGAAATAAAAACATGGCCGACTAGATAATGGTCATGAATAAAGCAACTATATGAAAAAAAAGATAGAAATAATGCAAGAATAAAAAAGATAAGGGGGTGGAATAGAGACATACCACCCACCTCCACCCCAGACTTAGATTTTTGCTCATCCCGAGCAAAACCCAAACCCGAGATGGAGGGAAGAAAATGTTTAGGTTCACCAGGAGGTCCTGGTAGCTCAAAAAATGTCCAACTGAAGGGGATGTGTATGAGGATTGGGACCTTTATCAGAGGAGCTTCATAGTGTACCCGATGATAGGATAGTCACGGAAGCTTAGTGGGGTGTTCATATTTTCTTTCACCTCACATTCCCTCTGATAAGATACACAAATCTTCCTTCAATAGCAAGGGAAGTGTTGAAGATAGATGTGGATTGGGGGAGGTTGGTGGGTACCCGACCAGTAATGTCGCTAGAGTAGGATGTACAGAGTCAGGTGAAGGATCTGGCTCAAGTTTTCCACCATCATAATGACCTACATATGAGAGAATTGACGTTGATACAAAAGATTTTAAATTATTTACAAAAGTATTTTTCTTCTCCTAAAAAATAATGTCATCGACATTGGGTTTGGTAAGTTTCATTGTTGATATAGCATATCGCTCTAATTCTTTTGTACAAGGGGTACCCAAGGATTCAGAAGGGATGAGGACATCTTCCTTGCAAACAATAGAAGGGGATGTATGGGCTTCTTCCAAGGGTGTATCCCCTTCTAGGTCAACCTTATGTAAAATGAGAATTGGCTGTGTCAAAATGGGAGGAATTGTTTTGTTAAAGGGGGTTGGATGCTCATTATCCAAAATAGACTCAAAAAAAGGAATTTGAACTTTGATATCAATTGAGTTTATGTTAAGTATGGGAGGAGTTGTTGGATATTTAGAATGACTCTCCTGCTTTGACATTTCATATTCAAGTAATAGAGTCTCAAAAGGAAAGGTAGGGATACCAACGTCCTCATCACAGGCAAAATATGGCTCCATGGTTTGTGATATTTCTTTAGGATCTGACATATATGACACAAAAATAGGATCATCGTCTTCATCATCGTCATGAAGAACCATCTTGGGTTCCTCAAGCTCTATAGAGGGAGTTTGTGATTGATCCTCTAGTAAGGTAGCTAACATGGCTTGACTGGATTCAAGTTTTACTTGTCCTTCTGCTACCATCTTTTCTAGGGCCTTAAGTCTCTCTTCCAGTTCAAGATTAAATTGTGTTTCACCATAAGATTTATACACCCCAAAATTTTGGCCATCCTCGCCACACTCCCCATAGTGTCCTTGGCCATAGTACCCCTCATATTGTTTTGGGTGGCATTGCTCCTCATAATAATCTCCAGAAGATGGTGGATTGTAATTTCCATTGCGTCCATCTTGGTAGGAAGATTCAGTATTACAAGGTGTCACCAAATCATGAGGTAACATATTTAAACAATCTATATTTTGGGTTTAGGCTTCTAGCAGGGCAGTTAAGAAGGCTTGGCTAGTTTCTAGTTTTGGATCCCCTTCTACTGCTATCTTCTCTAAGGTCCTAAGTCTCTCTTCTTGTTGAGGATTACATTGGGTTTCATAAACATGTTCATAACCCCTCAGGTTTTTTTGGTTACATCCCACAAAATTTTGTTGATCATATCCCCCATTAGAATATGGATAGCAAGGTTCCCCATAATGCTTCTCAGAAAAATGTAGATTCACATTGTACCCACCAGGATGAAAGGGCTCGTAATTAAAAGGGGTGCTATCATAAGCATGGGGTAGAGTCGGGCAAGGAAGAGATGCATGGTGGTAAAGACCACAATAATAACATTGTGGGGAATATTGGGATGCCCACTCCATTTGAAAAGAAAAGTTCTTAAAAGATATGTCAATTAACGAATGAGAGAAGAAAGATTACGAGATAAGAGGTTAGTCAAAAAGTACAAAGAGAAATAAAATTTATAAATCTAAGAAATTATGGAATAAGCTAAAATTACAAAAAAAGTAACTAGAAAGCAGTACTGCTGGAATGGAAACTCAGCAAAAAGAGGAGATACACTTCCGAAATTGTGCTCAGAAGGAAAAAAGAAATTAAAAAAAATCGAAGAAATAAATTATAGAACAAGGCTAAAAGTTATTGAATAGGCTAAAAAATTATGAAACAAAAATAAATTATGGAACATATTAAAAATTACAAAAAAAAACTAGAAAGCAGTACTGCCGGAATGGAAACTTGGCAGAACGAGGAGATGCACTACCAGAATGTTACTCAGTAGGCAAAAAAATTACAAAAATATAACAAAAGAAATTATGAAATAGAAGATATAGAACAAGACTGAAGTTATACAAGTTAGAGAAATATGAACAAAATTATACAAGATAAACAAGCAACCGGATATGAAATACAACAGTGCCGCCCCTGGCAACGACACCATATTGATGTGTGTCGTTGTACATGCAACAATCACTAGAAAAAGTCTTAGAGTTTAACCTTCTAACTCGGTTGTCAACTTGTTGTGAACAACAAGTCAATTTTGTATAGATAGGTATCGATCCAAGGGACGGTGGAAAAGAAAAGTCGAGATCCAAATCCGATTGCCAAAATAAGAAATAAATTCTGATGAGAAGGTTGTTTAAACTAAGAATAAAAATAAAAGTGATGAAATAAAGTTAAATTAACCAAGAAATAAAGATCTGGGGGTCCAGAAGATCACCATCAAAACCACATTCGTATTCAACTAATCAAATTCTAAACTCTAAAGATCAAATCAGGACCTTGTGGTTACATGTCCTTATGGATAAACTCACAAGGGTCGGACTTCCCGTGAACCCATTGGTCCCGACGTTCATGGATCATTACCTAACCGTCCAACATGCCACTATCCACGATCATATCAAGAAGCATGTGAATTCAAACTGGCATTCAAACCCAAGGCTCATGTAGTCACGTTGCCAAGGATTGTAACAAGAATAAGATTAAAAAGATGAAAAGATGATAATCATAATTAAGGGACTATTATGTCATTCTTACAGAGATCCACGGTCATATCACTCCATAAGAATATATCAGATCATCCAAATAACCACACATAAATAGAGAGAAGACATTTTTTGATGGAGCAATATAACTGATAATATTGAATAGAACCGGGATAAGGGGATACTCCCATGCCCCAGAGAAATTTACTCAGACATAATGAGATTAGAAGAAATACAAACTAAAACGAGATCCAACATTGTACAAGATGTGGTTTACAACTAAAAATTGGATGAAATAGAATGAAGAATGGAATGCTTTTACAAGTGGAGAGTCCCTCATTTTATAGGAGGGGAAGGGGGTAGGCTGCCCTCAAAAGAGGGGGGAAAAAGAGAGGGAGACCAATTTTTGAATTTTCTAGATCTGGTCAATTAGAAAGTTGATTGTCTTTAATTATCTTGACCATGTAACTCTCTTTAATCAACATTCTCAAAGCAGCAATTTCGAACATATTTTTCTCCCGTAAAAAGCACAAAAGTGGTCCAATTAATAGGATTTTCTATTAGGAAATTAAATTCCTTTCCATTGAATACTTGTACACTCAATTTGGAGTTTGAACGCAAAAGTTATGTCACTTTTGGTGACGGGTATACATGAATTTCAGGACTACTGCAAATTATGTAATTTTCCTACAAAACCCAAGAAAATATAATTAAAACTCCAATTAAAGAGAAAAATCTAAAATAAAACAATTAATTATGGAACTAAGAGAATAAATAACAAAACAATCGTAAACAAATATCAAAAATATGTAAATAAAAGGGATAAATACACATTTATCAAGGTAACAACTACCTTTACTCGAGGCCCATGGGTTAGGAGGTTGGCCACCTTCATGAGTTCATGGGGCCTAAGGGGTAAATGTGAGAGGTACTCCATAGATGCATGAGGGTAAGATCAACCCAAAAGTACCGGCACCCTAGAGACCTTGAAGTAATGACTAAGGATTGTATATATGAGTAATGTTAAGACTCAAAAGTGACGGGGAAAGGTTTTCCCATGGGTGTAAACCTAGAATTGAGATATTCATGGTGTGGAGTCATGAGAAGTATGTTTCAACTTAGACTGGAAAATGTAATGGTGATGTGTGATGCACCATCTCTACTCCTAGAACAGGATGAGCTATGTATTTGGATTGCAGCCAAATGCTTATTTCATCTTGTTATGGGTGTGAGAGATAGGACAAAATGCATGCCATACTAAGGATAAAGGTGAAATGAGTTGAAACCTTTCTATGATAATTGAGGATGGAAGAAGTACCACACCCTTTTGGAAGTATATTGGATAGATTGTATGAAAGCATATATGAACTAAGGTAATCACCATATTAGGACATACTTGTCAAAAGCAGTTCAGATTTTATGAGTTAAAAATTGGGTTTGATAACTGAGTTGATGGATGCAAGAGCTCGAAGTTTACCTGACTCAGACATACCTAAACCCCAAGACTAGGATGACGAGTGGAGTATATGGAAGAGTATGTCTTCACCATCATCTAGCACACAAGGAAGCTAATGTGGTAATAGATGCTCTTAGCCAAAACATAGCTCAGGTGTACAGTTGTCTTGTTTAGACAATGAAGAAGGTTGGAAGAGGTTGCTAGGTGGACCCTATAGCTATCAAAAGACTAGGCCTGTGAGTCTAACATCCAGATACAACCAAACCTATTGGTCAAGTTAGTGGTTTTCGGTTAGCCGGGAGATTGATGAAATGAAAGGTTTGTTAGGGGAACCTCAGATGCACCTCTCAAGAGGAGTAGGTGGTAAAACCCACTACTAGAGTGTTTTAGGGTTTCTGAGGATTCACCCTTGAGGAATCATGTCATGCAAAAAGCTCATGATTTAAGTACACTGTGGTAGTACTAAGATGGTTAAGGTTTGCAATGGTACCTTGAAGGCCTGGAAGAAAGAAGGTGTATGCGGTCAGTTTCCATACATGCTAGTGGGTGAAGGTTGAACACCATGGACCCAGTGGATTTCTATAGATGATTGGATATTCTCAAGTGGACTGGGAGCGAGACACCATGGGCATTATGGTGGGTCTCCCTAGACCAAGAGAGGTCATGGTGCAATATGGGTTATGGTAAATCGCCTTGCCAAAGAGACCGTTACCATATTGACAAATCTAGTTGAACTATATGTGAGAAATTTAGTTCAACTACACAGTGATCTAAGTTCAAATATTCTTGAGCATGACCTTAAGTTCACTTCCATGTTGTGGAAGTGGGTACATGAAGAAATCGTTATTAGATTGAAGCATATCACCCCTGACTGATGAACAGTCAAGAGAGTATGATCCAGACTTTAGAGGGTCTGATGAGAGTATATGTGCTCGTTTGGGGTGGATCATGGGAGCAGTACCTGGCCCTAGTTGTGTTTGTTATGTCAGTTACCACGACCAGTATCAGGACATATGAAGCTCTTAATGGGAGGACGTGTCGGTCACCACTTCACTAGGATGATTTAAGTGAGAGGACCTTTTAAAGGTTAGAGAAACCACGATTATATGCTGATAAATTTGCTTTGATTGAGCAATGGCTGAGAAAGCCCAGGATCGAGAATAGTCGCATGCTGATGCGAAGCAGACTAACTTGCACTTCACTATGGGTGAGCATGTGTTTTTGAAATCCAACCACTATGAGCTATGGCTAAGAATAGAGGAAAGTTGAGTCCCCAATACATGGGTCTGTTTGAGATTTTGGAATGGATTGGTGGAGCTGCTTTTGTTTAGCCTTACCCCTCAGGACAATATGATGCTTGATGTGTTCCATGTGTTCAATCTAGAGCACTATGTGATGTACGTGAGCCATGTGTTGAGTATTGAACCTATTAATCTCCAAGGGAGGCTGACTTACCCTGAGTCACCTATGAGGGTACATGATACCAAGGTGAGAGACATCTTAGGAGTAAAGGATAGAGATGGTAAAGGTTCATTGAAAACACCATGGAGAGGATGAAACCACATGAGAGTTGGAGATGGCCATGGAAAAGTTTTATCCTATTTTATGTCTGGTGAAATTTTGAGGGCAAAATTCCTATAAGAGGGGAAGGATGTTAACAACCCCATTTTTTGGATTTATATTGATTGAAATGCAATTTCTCAAAAAGAATATACATGTATGAACATTGTATGATTTATGTTGAATAAATGTGTTTCTTTTACAATGTTTCCTTTGGATATGTGAGTTTGTGGATCCTAATAAGTTAGTGAGTCCAATATGATAAAAAAGGAAGAAAAGATGAAAAAAATCAAATAATGCATAACAAGGAAAAGAAATTGAGATAATGATAAAAAATATGTGAAATTCTCTGAAAAGTTGTATGATTGATCATCATGGATTAGATTTTGAATCCACATGGTTTCTAATGGTAAAAGGAATCCAAATAAAGGAAATAAAAGAGTAACAGAGAGAAAATATGAATAAAATATCCCTTGTTAAGTGATAACTTGCATATGAAGAAAAGTCTCTCATACTTCCGAATTTGAGTTTCAAACTTTGCATGCATGCAGCTTAAGTCATAATGGACTTTCCTTTAAAATTTGGATTTAATTGGACACGTGGTTTGAGAGTTATGATTTTTTGTAAGAATCCTTAAAGTGAAAGGATATCATTAAATGTCGAGAATTTGATTCATTATTCGATTTACACAAGGAGTTGGGCATGCATCGTGAGTCGTTGGATCTGGCGTCTAATGGTGCATACATCTAGATCTAGTCAGAATCTGAAAAGGAGAGGAAAAGCCCGATCTTTAACTCCAATTTTCACAAGACTCAGAGGTTGTGCGTGCGAGGAAATCACATAGGTGAGCTCGGGAATAGAATCCAGACCTAGGTGACCTAGGTTTTGTGGACATCAAGGAAAACACCCAATTCTGATTGGGATTACTTTTGGCAGCAAGGTTGGGGAGTTAGGGTTGGATCCCCACACCTATAAATAGGCCACCCCTTGACTTCGTTCGAGCTCTACATATGCAAATGGCAAGTTGTTGTCCTTGATCACCCTCCTGTCCGCTCAATTGCTTGTGCTTCGGCGAGGTCCAGTCGTGGCACCACCACTGTTCATGCGTAGGAAAGACTAGGGGAGAAAGGAGAAAAAGACGACGTTTCCCTTGGAGTCAAGGAAGACTCGGGAGGGTAAAAGAGTCTTCTTGCCTGGTCTAGAGTGTGCGGCTCACATAGCGACCTGGAGTACATGGCGTGCGGTGATTCGTGGAGGCAACCTATGTCGGATCGAGAGGTAAGTATCACTGCACTGATGTGGCACTTTTCTATTGGTTCAAATTAGTTTAATTTGTGAAAATGATAGAAAATCATAGGATAATCTGATGATGACATGTTATATATGAAAGTTGATAAAAAATATGTAGAATTCAATAAAAATATAATTGAAGCCTGATTCTACTTGCAATTCGAAAAGCATATAAAGTTGTCACCTTAAATGGTTCTATTAGTGAAAAATCCTAAGATTTGATGATAATTAGATTTGATGATGTTTTTCAGATAATTTAACCCAAGATCAACCTATTGTTAATAAAAGGAAGAATTATATCTAAAAGGATGATCTTTGTGCATAATTGGCTTAATTTAGGGTTTCATGTATATGAAAGTGCATTAATGGGCCTAGAAATCCTAATTTTGGTAATTATGACTTCTAATGGTTTTAATTACAAAAATCCATGTGAGACAGAGATATGATGTTCTAAAGCCAATTTGAGTATAAAAGGCCCTTAATGTGGATAATTTGATTAATTAAGGTTTTTATGAGTAGAAAAGTTGTTTTAGGGTTTGTTGACCTAAAAAGGATAAGGGCTGAGAAACTTATCTAAGAAACCCTAATGAATCTTAATGATACTAAGAAACCTTAGAAAGATGTCCCAAGTCAATAAGGAGTTGTTTGGGATATGATGGTAACAGTTAGGCATTATACATGTTTTTAGGATCAAGACTTGCTCGGTTGGTTGCTTAACTTGCTTGATTGGACATCTTGATTGGATTGGATATCTTGTTTATATTTGAGACTTCAAATCAGGTATGTGGTTATCTTTATGATTACTCTCTTTAGTTTCATGATGACTTCTGATGATTTACATATTGCTTAAAATTAAATGTTTGGATGACTTTATTTCCTGCAATCTGTAAAGTGATTGTGATTATCACAATATAACTATTTATGACTTGCCCGAACCTACATACCATCTCTAGATTTATGATTTAAGATTTATGATGACCAAGCCCTGGAGGGAAAGTCTTAATTGGTCAAGCACTGGATGGGAGGACTACATGGCTCCTAGAGAGGTGACCTAGAAGGTACCAAGCTCAGGATGGAGAAGGTAGCCTAAAGTCCATTGCAAGGACTAAACCCTAAGAGAGGGTGAACCAGAGGATGAGTAAAAATAGTTGGGAAGTTGTAATGAAAATTTAATCTTTGATTGTTAACAAATATTTGATGTGAATAGATTGTTATGAAATATGTGTGAGATATTGGTTGTCACCACATGCCAGTATAACATTTATACTGACCGACGTTTTGTTTGTCAGCATTTTAGGATTACAAGAAAGTGGATGAACCATTAAAGTGACATTTGAAGAATAAAGTCAAATAAAGATTGGAGGATTTAGTTATATAGAACTCTACATTGGGTAAAGTTCCAAACTCCTATTTTTTTGAAAGGTATGTGAAAAGTAATTTATTTTATCATGCTTTAAGCTTAGTCTTTGATAGAATTTATTTATTATTTTTTATTATTTGCAAACCCATTGATCTTGTTTTGGGATAGCATCTCTGGCTTCTTGGTTTTCCTTAGTTGGGGGTTATCGGGAAGTGGGCTCATTACAGCCAACCCAGTAACACGTCCATGATCTTAGGGAGGCGGCAATCTAAGGACATTCCTGGTGGTCTTCAGGGCATACATGTGGAGGCTTCGTGACCCCAGGCTTCCTGAAACTCCTAATCGACATCATGACAAGTCGATGACAAACCATGATCTCGACAAAGCCACACACAAGGACTGCCAAGAAGATAATTATATAAATAGACAATCTAGGGTCAAAGGTAGCTTACTGGTTATTTAATTTGACTATGGTAGTCACAGGCGCTGGCATGAGGTCATCATCCCAGAGGAATACGACCGACTTTGTGGTGCCACATCGAGGAGCCCAACCTTCAATAGACTGTGGAGGAGGCTCTTGTGAAGTCTGGGGATGATTTCTAGAATGATTGAAGGTGGTTCGAAGTAGAGATACCAAGTGGGTGTGGCAGATGCTATCACTGTAAGAGGGGGAAAGTTAGGTGTTTTGTATCTAGGGCTTGAGAGGGAGTGAGATATGGCTCATTAGAATTGTGAGGGTAAGGTGAATTGATTGGAGAAGAAATCACGAACAATGGTTGAGGGAGGAGAGAGCACGACTTGTGACACCATGCTGAGTCGAATAGTCTCACCCGCGCACGGAGGAAACAGAGGTGGGATATGAAGTCTCCTGCCCGATTGCCTGACCCAGTAAATGCATTCACGAGGCTGAATGTGTGACATCCAATTGAAGCCAATACTTAGGTAGAGTGAGTGTGACACTCGATTAAATTTGAAAAATAAAAAACATGTATATCTTATTTTCTAATCTTTCTTTTAGAGGTGTATTCGTTATCCATTTAAGCCTAAAATTGGTAGGTTGCCTAATTAGGATATAAGAAATAAGAATTTGGACTTAGTTTTTTCTTTTGAGATTATATTTTGTTACACTTAATCCATTATACATTAATCACTTAATTATGGTAGTTAGCTGAACCTAATGGCTAATAGGGTGAGCCGTTACCACCAAATCTCTAACTTTAATAATCTAGGGTTACCCTTCAATATAATATTAGCATCAATTCATTAGGTTTGTATAATTATTTATGAGTCCCCATAACTTAATTATTACATTCATTTCTTTCTAAAATGGCATGTTCCTGGAGTAATAGTGAGTCGATTAGGGTTAAAAATATCCAACTAAGGTTTGATATATTCTGCAACAGGGAAGTATGGGTACTAAAAGGTATCTAAGTAAAGAATGGCCAAGAAAAGGGAAGAAGTAGATTGGTTAACAACATAGTTGAGTAGGGACCTAGAAGAATATATGATCTACTTATATGCCCAAGATTGAGTATGTTACAATAGTTCTTTTTGGCCTTGCTATACATCCATTTTAGCATTATGATTTAACATCATTTCACATTGACCTAATATTCACCATTATACAATATTACATGTATACGATTTCATAGAGTTATCTTGTATGCCTGTTTGGATTTTCAAGATAGAACTAAATTATAACCACCCTTCCTCATTTTATTAATTCAGATGTGATGTTATGATGAATAGGATTTACATCAATCTAAACCCAGAGTGAGCCAAACCGACCAGACTAGGTCAAAATCTGAATAAAGGAAAGTTTTTGGATTCAAGACTACAAAAATAGGACCTAGATTGAGATCATACCAAATAAGTATAATTCTTGATGATTAGAAGACATAAAAGAAGCATATCCTAGTTTGGATGATCATTTGATTTTGCTATAGTTTTTCAAGGACTAGTGGAGAAAATGTGACTAACATAATTTATTTGTGTATTTTAAAGTCTCATGCTACTTTAAATAGTCTTGTTTCCTATCCATGTAACTTCATTCATAAGCATGTTATCATAATTTATAATATACATTTCATATTTCTAAACATCAATGCTAGCATAACTTTTATAAGACAGTGAAATATAAGTCTTTTCATCTAAATATTAATGTGACTTGAGCTCATGTTATAGTCTTAACAAATTTTCAATCTCAAGGTTTCCGTAAAAATATTTTAAGAAGTGATGTAAATGTTGTATTGTTTAGAATTGATCACTATGTAGGTGATTCCATGTGTCCCTTTAGGAATATTATCACTAATAAAATGTTTATTCTTCTTTACTACTAAAATTTTTCTATATTATCTGGTCTAGTTGACCCATCTCAATTTTGGACCAAATCTGACTGAGGGTTAGAATTATAGAATATAAAAGATCGTGGATCGGGTCATAATTGAAGTCAGCCTAGAACTGAACATGGTGGTGTGGTCTATGATATATGCATATCCTTAAAGGTACTTGGTCCAACTTAAACCACACCACCATTCGATATATATATATATATATATATATATATATATATATATAGAGAGAGAGAGAGAGAGAGAGAGAGAGAGAGAGATACATATATATATGTGTGTATGACCCCTGACCTAGCTTTGTGCTTGATCTTGCTTACTTTTTCTTAAAAATATGCTTAGACCTTAATCTAACCTCATGAGATGCTAAAATAACATGTGACATGCTTGCATTTCTTGTTTGGTCTAGTTTGCATGATATTTGTGCTGGTTATGCTAGATGTGTGTTTCTTTTGGACCGAGTTGCAATTCACCTATGTTGAGGGTTTATCATGCAATTTGTCACATGTTGGGTGTGCCTCCTATGTTTTGACATCACGAGAGAGAGTGTGATGCTTAGGGTTCCTTGTTGTACCTTGGTTTGATGAGAAGAAAGTGGTGAAACTTGAGTGTTATTTCTAGGGTTTGCTTGGATGCCCTAGTTTGGTGTTGAACATTTGAGTTATTGATCTTTCAGTGACCACATTTGATGTTTCTTGATCCTAATCTCTGTGGTCGATGATGTTTTGGGTGTACCTTGAGTTCCCTTCAATTGAAGAGGCTTGGAGTTCTCTCTTAGGCCGATGAGAGACCTAAGGTGTTGAGATGTTTTGGTCTTTGACCGATGAGCCTTATTGGGCATGTTGTCTTCGACCGATGGTCCTCTAGGACCAAGTGAGGTCACTAATCTATGTTGGTTTTAATGATCTTACTTGAATGCATGGTTTTATTGGTTGCATGGTTGTTCCTTGGTGGGCAAGTGGCATTAGTAGCTTGTTTAATCTCTCTCCACGCTTGAGCATATGCACCTCCCTCTTTGCATGCATATTGTGGCATCCAACTTACAAAATACAAGATTAACTAGCGGAAGTGAATCATTTGCAGCGGATTACTGAAAATCACAAAAAATTAAAACTTTTTGCAAAGAGATCCTAACATAGGAAACTCTTACAACAAGAACCATAGTATAACATTTACATCCTGGTTCAAAAGTACATGACCTGTACTATCTCTTCTTGAAGATTACAACTTCAGCTTCCCTATAACATTATATACAGACATCATAAATACTTAAAGGCATCAAGCCAAAATCTCGGATCGATTCATTAAAACACTGACTACTGACTCCGAGGACCTGAGAGTATAGAGATGACACATAGGACTACTATCTATACAAAAATTGGCAGCCAATGCCTCCACCTGAGTCATCACTGTTGTCTCTGATACTGCTGTAGCCTTTCCCTTGCTATAGGGTTCCTACTTCTTCTTCTGCGTTTACCTAAAAACATTGGATCCCACGGGGGTGAGACAATTGTAAATTGTCCCAGCGGGAGATATAACTCTCCGCCAAAACATTGTTATAGTAGTTTATTATAATAAAACTGAGCAAGAGTTCTTATATTTTAACATCAATATTAATTATTGAATAAACAGAGTAAAGTAATCTCCTTTCCCAAGGAGAGCATTGCTTCTATCCATGATAGAATCATAGTTCATCCATCTACTTGAAATAAATAGAAAGAGGTACAAATAACATTTATCAATTAGAGATGCATAAAAGAAATATAACATCAGCCAATGAATTTCCGTATTCAATCTTTAAGCAAACATGCTATTCGGTTGATTACATTTTACAAACACACATGCCCTGAGGAGATGAGGTATACCGCCCATACTCCAACCGACCATTTTGAAGTCGAAATCAGTACCATACAAGGTCAATGGTAGAGCCGGCTACCAAGACCTCCCATATCTCGGTCAATGTGAGATTACATGCAGGACATCTTGTGTCTCTGCTATATATAGCTTTCTAGGGTATACTGGCAACTTCGCTATTAGAGTTATAGTGGCGTGATGTACTCTCTTCATGATAATGAGATTTCATGTTTATCTTCATCGATCCGGTATTAACATTACTGGGAGATGTGTACTGCATTTGTCCCAATCTTCGGGAGATTCATGATACATCCATCCCGGTGCAAGTAATGAAGGATTGAGAGATTTAATGTTTATCTCATATCAATTCCTCCATTAGGGCGTAAGGATATTCATGCACATAACCCCCACATACTCAAAAGTATGCCCTCTGAGTTTTTGCCGCGGAGCAACCCGTTTCACCATCACCAATTTGCTGACGATGATGGATCTATGGTCAGGGCTCTACATGATATGATTTCACTTGATTAATTAAGTACATTAGCATATTCTTTTAGCATCATTCAAGTTCTCAAACATAACTTATTTAGACAAGTACTATAAAGAAATATGTACTATTTTCATTAATCATTTTTCAATCTTTAAGACATTGGGATCTCAATCCCTCATTTCATTTCTTTGAAAGTTCACATCTCTCAATATCATCATTATCATACTTAACAAGTCTGGGTATTCATACCCTCAATTCATCACTATCACTGTTACCACTTATTAGGTAACTATTACATCCAGGTTCTCAGATCGAGGTATACATAATACTTGTTACACAAGTATCTCACATGGCTCACAAGGCCTTAAGTATTTTATCACCTTTTACTAGGAAACAATTTATTTATGGAACTCATAAGGTCCATATACCTTTTGTTACTCTTGCTAAGCAACAACAACATTAGGCACATAAGGCCATTCAACATGTTTATTATATGAAAGTCATAGCTCATATCTGGCTATGTTCATCATCTCATGATGTCTACATGATTATTAGACATGATATAGTCGTGTAAGTCATTTGTCACATCATATGAAACATTAGTAACACCACCATCCTTTATCAGGATCAGGGTTATCTATCAAATAGGGATTTTCATTCCCTTTACCCAAAATTAGGGTTAGTGTTTCCCATCTTACATTAATTAGGGTTTCATGCTCACATTATTAGTTCAACCCTAATATATTGCTCCACACCTCTGGGAGTATTTAAGGATATAATAAGTATTTGCTTATGATTACTATTCTCATCATATATCATTAATGATCATCAATTCAAGGTATAAGTTCATTTCTCATCCTTGTCATGGTATGATTACATCATACTCATTGATTTGGCTTAGTCCCATTCTCAAGGTTTATTAATTAGCATTTATCAAAGTACATTGATTTCATTACATCTTTATTGTAATAATTACATATCACACACTCCATGTGTTTCTTATCCAAGGATATTAAATTAGAGGTTCATCAGGGTAATTCTACACTGTAATGCAGAATGTGATATCTATCATGCCTTAATGTATCACTTTCTTTTCATTTCCATCTTCCTTAAGTTAATCAGCTATCTTTACATTAAGGTATTTCCCCTCTTAATACTTTATCCACTAACTTGTCACTTTCTTCATATGGTACATAGGTCACATATTAGAATTGTCCAACCATCTTTAATGATATGGACTTATCCCATGATTAGGCATTGTTGATATAGAATAAATCATTAACAACCATTTTAGGTATTTCAACTCTTAGGATGTTATCCACATCATTATTTAGTATAGCATACATCATTCCTAAGAGTTTCATGTCCTCATCATTGTAAGGTGTATAGGTTGTTACACATGTGTCGTGTTAGATATATAAGGATCTAGACATCATCTTGTCTCTTAGACCCTTATTCATTAGAATAACCACATTACTATTCATATGGTTCGTCAAACTTACCCTACATGGTTATAACATTCTCATCTTATATCATTATATTAGCCACACCCCACTTTAGTATATTGGCTATTATACCATTACTAGAGTTTCAAATATCATAATATCATTACATGACATCATCCATGATTGAGTCTTACATCACATCATTCCATCAGGGATTCCATATGACATCATTCTAATTTAAGGTTTCATATGGTATTATTCTAGATCAGGGTTTCTCATTCCATAACCCACAATTATGGTTTACTTATTCACATCACAATACCCTAGATTAGGGTTTTTCATAACATCACCCTTAATTAGGGATTCTCATAACATTACCCTCAATTAGGATTTATCATGGATTCACCCTCAATTAGGGTTTCACATGAAATCACTCTCAGTTAGGGTTTATATTCAATAACCCACGATTAGGGTTTACTATTCACACCACTTCACCCTAGATTAGAGTTTATCATTAAAATACCCTGAATTAGGGTTTCCCATATCATTTCCCTAAATTAGGATCATACTATCATCATGGATTTAGAATTACACCTATCATTGCCCTCAATTAGGGTTAAGATTCATTAACCTTCATAATTAGGGTTTCATGATCTCACTATAAAGGATCATCCCCTAATTAGACATTCATTCATGATGAAAGTGTTAAAACTTGACCATTCATGGTTATCATTCATGTAGGAAGTATTCTCTCTCTTCTTCTATAAGATGATGTTTACTTCGACCTTGATTAGGCTAAGTCAACTCACTTGAAAGAAGAATTGACACCATGAGTTTATGTCATTATCATCACGATCATTAAAGCTTATTCATTCAAGGGTAGTAATCACCCTATCTCATTAAGATATAATTACTCTAATAATCTTTGATTACATCATGTATTAATCAATTGATCAATTTGTCCTTTGATCACTTTAAGTATCCATGCAGTTTTGGTTAGTTATCCACCAAACGGTCTTGGTCACTTAGACCCCAAACGGTCTTGACCAAATCAGACCTCAAACGGTCTTGCACAATAAACCTCCAAATGGTCTTGGTTGCATACTTGAAACCGTTTAGTAAAGTTGAGGTTGAAACCATTTGTCAAAGTGAACCCTTGAGATCGTTTGCTAAAGGTGCACACTTAGAACCGTTTACTAAAGGTAACCCTTGAAACCGTTTGCTAAAGGTGACCCTTGAAACCGTTTGCTAAAGTAACCCTTAAGATCGTTTGAGCTTCAACCGGTTTGGGATCGTTTGGTCCCAAATGGTCTTGAGACCGTTTGGACTCAAACGGTCTTGAGACCGTTTGGTCCAAACCTCCTCAAAACCACATGGACCAAGTATGGTCTCAACCACTCAAATCGGTTTAGGGTTCTCAATGTTGATTCTTTCATTAATTGAAATCATGTTATTACTCATCAATTGGGCCTATCCCCATGCTTCAATTGAGTTAAATAGGTCATACTTCAGCTGATTTGACCCTCAATTTATCATCAATTAGGGTTTGAATCATTGGATTAGGGTTTGGAATCAATGATCCATCAAAGTTGTCATTGTTGAACTAATTACTTTGAAACCATTGGATTACCATCCAAATTGGGCATGACCTGACCCCAAACGGTCTTGAGGTCGTTTGTATGACCTCCAAACGTTCTTGAGACCGTTTGCCCATCACATCATCATAAACCATGTCATTCAATTAGGGTTTGGATCATAGGATTGATCACCAAATCAGCAAATGATTATACTTCCACCTAGTATCTTTGGATCTTCAATTGCTCAGCCATACCTAACCCTAGACCTCCAAACGTTCTTGGGTGATCACCAAACGGTCTTGAGACCGTTTGGGTGATCCCCAAATGGTTTTGAAACCGTTTGGGTCAATTAACCCAAGTTTCCAAGTTAATCAATTTAGAAATCAACACTTAACCCGATTAGGGTTTGGTGATTGATTGAACTTCAACTCATGAACTATTTGGAACCAATCAATTATAATTAATGGATCATTAACCAACAACATTATGAAAAAATCTCCAAATGGTCAACCCTGGTTAACATCACCAAAAGTTTTGAAACCGTTTGCCTTCATGCGGTTTGATGAAACCGTTTCCCTTCAAACGGTTTGAAACCGTTTGCTCACAAACGGTTTGTGAAACCGATTGAGCACTTGAGTTGAAACTGTTTGGTCTTGATATTTAGGGAGGTGTGTGCTTATGATGATGTCATCATCATCAAGCTCTAAACTCACGAAACATGCTGTGGTTTCCATGGTGGTTGCATCAATCAACCAAAGCATAGTTTGGAAATGTAAAAAGGATCATCATTTGACAAGGAACTGATTGAAATAACAATATTAAGGGTTCAAGTTATAAAACCCACCTCCAATTGAGCTCCAAAGCTCCAATATCACGCCAACAATGGTGTATGAAGCTTTTGAAACTCCCCCTAGCTCGTCCTCAAGCTTTTGGTTGAAAAGTTTGGCTAGGGTTGAAGAGGAGATCGAATTAAGAAGAAATCAACGATTTATTTTCGATTTCCACTATGGAATCAAGGTGAAAAGGGTCAAGAACCTTACCAACAGGTTGGGGGTCGTCCTCCAGGTCCTCCATAGCTTCCTTGGTCAGTTTCCAAGCAAGGAGAAGAATTGTAAATGGAAAAGCCTTTCATTTGGCTTGAAAAGGGTCTTTTTATAAGAAAATCAATGAGAGAGAAAATACTTTATAAAAGTCTTTTAATTCCAAAATTGTTGCCACCATCTCCCCCTTGGTTTCTTGTACTCAAAGTCATCTCTATCCCCACCGAGATCCCTTCCATTATCCAAGAATAAAGGGAAAAGAAATTAAGCACCTTAACCCTTATAATAGTAATTTCCATATTTGAGTGAAAATTCTTTTTCTTATAATAATGGTGAGTGGAATTTCACCTCCTTAGGATATGCTCGTGCCTTTGCAAGGATTAATCTCGTCCACACACACATATGAATCCAACCATATTAATTTTGGTTGAATGCCCTTCAATTATTTTATTTATTTTTGGCCTTAAATTGAATTAGGGTTTCAATTAGGCTTAAATCTTGATTATTTTAATATCAAGATTCTCTCTCCTCCAACTTAATTCAAATGAGGCGCCCCTCTCATTTTATTTTCTCTACATGGTACCAAGAAATATTAGGGACCTTATTTAAGTGGTAATTTGCATATTGAACCCTAGTTTTTGGGTAAATTGCACTTTACACCAAAACTAGGTTTTAATGCACATACATTGTTTTATCAGTTCTTTCTAGGTACTCGGGCTTTCATAAGCCATTCCTCTGCATCATATTCATTCTCATGATGCCAAACTTCTTGAGGAGTATGTTATTATGTAACATTTGCAAGTTAACCCCTTAACTTGGGTAATTTGCACATTATTCCAAAATAAGCAAACATTACTTCAACATTATTCAAATAGGACCAAAATTGAAACATAAGTTCCTCATAAGCCTTAATTACTTTTCACAATATAAAATTAAGGATCTAATTAACTTGCTTAAGCAAAACTCCCAGGGTTAAGGCATAACCCAGATTAGGGATGTTACACATATGATCCTTTTGCATCCTATCTTACTCTCGTCTTGCTTGGAGCTCACCCCTTTGGTGATTGGAAGAGAAGGATCTCAACCTTGGACTAATGAGACCGAACCTTGCATGTGGTGATCTAGTGTTGGAGAATCTCTTCTTTGTTGATCTTTTGATGATCCTTGGTAAGTGATCTAACCTTCTTGATCTCATTTTCTTGAACCCTACCTTCTTTCTTCTTCTCTTTTTTGAACCCATGGAGTTTCCATGGTGGTTCTTGTGTGAGGATTGAGGAACTTCTCTCCAATAGAGGTCGAATCCATGGTTTTCCATGGTACTACCTATGTGAGATAGAGATATCCTCTTTTTCCCTCTTTCTCTTTCTCGTCGGCTTAGGGTTATTACCTTCTTATCTTTATTTTTCCTTTGACCATGGTTTTCTTTTTTTCCTTTGAGGTGATCTTGCTTGGATATGGAGTTGATCCAAGCTATGGTTTCTTCTCTCTCTTGGAGCCTCTTGGCTTTTGGAGTTGGTCTTCATCTCAAGACGGGTTATATAACTTTCCCCTCTACTATTGTTGCACCTTAATCTTTCATGTAAAGTTTATCTTCTTTTGAAAATGTGATTATATGTTGCTTGATGGTGATACCTTGTTTTAGGGTTTATGATTCTGCAATAATCTTGCTTAGATTAACTCTTTCTCCTAAATGCTAATTCTTGTTCTCGAGTTTTACGGATGGCGAGAAGATGGTGCTTGCATGCACTCCTTGGAATGTAGGTTTTGATTCCCATAATCATGTTTGGTTATCTTGTAGAAGATGGAGGTTTTGGTTCTCCATTGCATGTGTTTGACGTATGGTTTCTCTCTTCTATCATGGTTTAGTTTTCATATGTTTTGATGATCAAATTATAGGGTTTTGATGATGTTTTCCTTCATGGACCTATCTTCATGTTTAGTTTCGGTCTCATGGTGTGATCACTTTGTTGGCATTGTGTTTGAGGTATCTTTCTCTATCTTAGTGGTTCTTCGTAAACTTTGTGCGGTCGATGAGGATTGGTTTGCCTTGGGTCTCTAAGGTGTTCTTCTTTATTTGGTCAAAGAATATGAGCATGTGTATTCGGTTGAAGAAGGTTGGTTGTCTTGTTTTCTTTGGTCATCATGGTTGTTTCTCATGTGTTGTTGATGGTTGAACCTCCCCTTCGGTTGATGAAGTTGTGAGGTGATCTTTGGTCATTAAAGATGTATTTGACCTGGTTGTCTTTGACCTAGGGTTTCCCCTTTGGTCGATGAGGGGTGAAGATGTTATCTTTGGTCGCTTGGTTGAGGTCTTTGACCATAGTAGTTGCTTCTCTTCGGTCTCTTAAAGACTTGTGGTTTGGTTTCCCTTAGGTCAGTGAAATTTCCTAATCACGTGTTGTACTTGTATGATCAACCTAGTAGTGATGATAGTTGGTAATGTTATGGGATCCAAGAATGTGGGAAGTGATGTACCTAGGGTTTGGTGTTGAATGTTGTTATGGAAACCCTAATCATCTATCCATGAGAAATCCTAACCCTAATGTAGGTATATGATGTAATTTCTTATCTTCATTGAAGTGATTAGCATGTAATGATGTATTCTCTCTCCTACTTATGTAACCCAAGTGTTGAAGGTTTATTACATACCATAGCTTGTGATTGCTATGGTATTTCTTATATGATACAAGGTGATGATTATGAGCCTTTATGAGGGATGCTGAGATAATGTTGTTATGCAGGAATATGTGATTGGGCCTTATGACCTGGCAGAGGCTTCATGCCTAGTTTGAGATGATAGCCTCCGATGATGTGATGAGGGATGGTTATACCATGATAATGTGATAATGGTGATGGTATGGTATAAGGCAAGGAGACAATATCATGAGATGATGTGATTAGCTTTATGCTTAATACATTTTATGCCTTCTAATGTTGCAATCTACCCTTATATTTGTAGAATTTGTTTAGATTTTATACGTTGTAACTTGATTGATACATTAAAAGACACCCAGCTGGCAGTAACTAATCAAGTGAAACCCTAATCATGCAGTTGCCATGTGCCATATATCCATCTTCAACATCATTACTTGCTGGATGGTGAAACGAGTAATTCCTACGGGAAACTCGAAACACATATTGTTGAATATGTGGGGTGCAAGTTAAGGATATATCCTTGCATCCACAATTATAGAGTTGTACAATGACTACTGTAATACCCCAGTTGGAGAACAATTGAGGTTGTATCTGAGATGATATGTTTTTAGGTATGGTTGCAATCATACCCTGGTAGGAGAACAACTGCGATCGTATCTCACTAGTGTTGTGCCTATATACCAAGGTGAACTAGACTGATTTGCAGTTTGGCTCTATGTGTCACTGTGACATACTCAAATCGACTGAGGGTGTGTAAGATCATAGGAGTCCGGCTCTCGTAGATCTTATATGGAACTTATTTTGACTTTGCGGTGGTTAGTTGGAGCATAAGTGCTATATCTCATCTCCTCAGGGCATAATAAAAGATGTAATACAGCCGTGTAGTATATTTGCTTAGGGTTAAACACGATTCACATTGGATGACCCTTTGCCTTGTTTCTTATGTTGATTAGTTGATAAAGGTTATACATGTTCTTCATATTCCTTCTAAAAGTATATGATGTTCTACTGATCAATTTCTAGCTGCTTAAATAGATTTATCTATGTTATCAGTTTAAAAGTATTCCTTCAGCTGAATCTACTCATCCTGATCATAGTATTGATTTTCTACTTTACACATCAATCTGTTTTAACAATAGTTGTTGGTAGAGAGTTATATCTCTCGCTAGGATGTTGGTCTCACCCTGTGGATTTTCACATCCTTTAGGTGGTCGTGCACGATGTGGTAGAGACCTTGCAGATGAGGAAGAGCAACAAGGAGATCAGTAGTTGTTGAAGGTTGCGATATGCTACTAGTATTTTATAGTAGAGTCTTATTTGTAGTCCTTGTACTCTTAGGTCCTTGGGGGTGTTTTGTAGATGTTTTACATATATGATTTGTATATGTAAACAAGTTATCTTTTGTGACGGGTTTGTGGTAAGATGGCCACTATACAGTGATGTATTTACCTCTGTGGTATGACATGTGATATTGGTGGCACAACTTGTGGACTTTTATGTGATATGTTTCTGCTTAAAAATGTTATAAGAAATCCATTTTAATCTATCATTTTTATAATAATGTGGTTATTTAGTTGATAATTTTGTGCTTTGTTTTGAGTAATCTCACTTTGGTGTGATCGATGCATCACACTGGTTGGTATCAAAGCTCTAGGTTTGCTGAGTCTACAGGGACATATGACTAGGGTTTGTGTCTGTTCTTGTGTCATCCAACATATCTGATCATAATATCTACTTATGGAGAAGAAGAAGAAGAAGAAGACAAAGGGAAAATATATGTTTAGGGAACATGAAGAACATGCATAGCGCAGTGTTGTTGCACCAAGAGGTGGTACCAATAGGCATGCAAGGCTTGATGGAGTGCCTCAATTCGACCAACAACCATGTCCAATACCACTTTCCAGTCCATGTTTGGACAATTCATGGCCACAATGACACATATGGTGGATAGAATTCTTGTATCTCAAACTAGGGCAGTTGTTCCTAATGTGGAATCCCTGGGTTCAAGGAAGACCTTCAAGAGGTTAAGGCATGTAGGAGCATTAGAGTATGTTGGTACAGAGGACCTAATAGACGTAGATATGTGGCTGACAGAGTTGGAGAAGGTCTTCAAGATCCTCAATATCCCTGAAGAGGATAAGGTGAAGCACACAATATACCTATTGAAGGGCAGTGATGGCCATTGGTGGGACATTGAAGAGGAGAAGAGGACCGGAATGGTGATTTGGGAGGAGTTTCTGTGGGTGTTTGTGAGCCGATACTTTTCAGAGATATACCTGGACATGAAGATCTCATAGTTTGAGAAGATTTGATAGGGATTGATGATGATCAACGAGTATGAGGCCAAGTTCATAAAGTTTTTGAGGTTTTGTCCTCACATGGTTGTGACGGGTAAGGAAAGGATCAAACATTTTGAGAAGGGTTTGAGCTTTGAGTTGACAATAACGATATCAACTTTAGAGAATCGAGAATGGTTTGCCATGTTTGTGGAGTCTGTGAGGAGGATAGAACGATTGGTGATAGAGAAGCGTGAAGCTAACACCAAGAAGATACCAAGTCAGTTTTAGAGACAATCTTTTGGAGGATTAAAATAGCCTAGGTTTTCATCTCCCCAGCCACAATAGAGATCAGTGGTATAGTCTCAGTGGTTGACAATCTAGGGCATAGGTTGTAGCTTTCCACCGATAGCAGCTCATAGTGTGGCATAACTTTTAGTTATAGGGTCATCTAGGCTGTAGTATGACACAAGGAGCAGCTATAGGTGTGGACAATAGGGACATGTGAGGTCATTTTGTCTGAGGAAGGATGGGGAGGTGACAACAACCAAGACAAAGTTAGCAAGGGTCACAACATCAACAGTTCAGCACTGGTGGAGGAAGAGGATGGGGCGACAATAGACAATAGCTCTATTCTATGCCACGAGTCAGCCAGAAGGAGTAGTCAACCCAAAGGTCGTGACAGGTTAGATGGATTTATTTCATTCTGATTTGTCTTCTTCTTACTTTATATCTATTTTGGTTGACCCGGGTGTGACACACTCTTTTATCACTAGAGAAGTGATAGATAGTTGTTCTTTGCTTGTTAGTCGTAGATCTGATAGTCTCCTTTTAGAAACCCCTTTAGTTGGTTCTGTCAAGTTGCGGGAGGTGTGTCTATCCTCTGTTCTTTCTTTCTCAGGGCGCATCATTCAAGTGGACCTTATACCACTTGACATGCACAAATTTGATGTGATCCTTAGTCTGGATACCTTGGAGAAGTACCAGGTGGTCTTGGACTGTAGTTCCAAAGTGGTGATGTTCCTTCATGGTGATGTTTTGTGGGTTTTTTGAGGAGACAAGAAGATTCTTCTAACATGTTTGGTGTCAGTGATTGTAACATCCCACTCTTTTTATGCAAATTTTCAAACTATTTTATTCCTTGCATGCTCGTTTTCCAATAAGATAATTGTTGAGGACCTAAATGTAATTTTCCCATGTTAGTTTTGCAATTCACTTTATTATGTCCAATTACTCTCTTATCCTTGTTTTATTTAAAGAAAATGTTTTCACATGTATCTATGCTCTTTAGTTTAAGAAAATGAGAATAAATGCTTTTATGTCAAATTTTCTCTCTCATATGGTAATTAGTGATTTACATGTTTAATTGCTTGCTTAATGGCCTCCATCTTGTTAATTGAAAAGAAATAATATTTAGTGCACGTTTTCATACCTTGTAATTCTTATTTGAGAGGTTAATAGCTTTATATGCACTAATCATGGTCATTTAAATGTACATGATGATTTTTGCTATATTAGGCCTAAAACATGTATAGGAATCAAATCTAATTAAATGGGAATGTTCTGGACACTCTAATGCACCTATGGTCAAAATTTGAACTCTTTTGACCCATGTTTGGAACCTCTAATTAATTAAAGAACATTTAAGTATAGTATGACCATGATTTGAATGCAATGCAATGGATATAACCTATAGTTCACATTAATATGTGTCACACGTTACTCTTATGCCTTCTTTTTGGTGCACGTGACAGCAGCTGTTGGATCAGGATCCAACGGTGCGCTTGTTTTCTTCTTCCTCCATTCATTTCACAAACAACAACCATTACACACCAGTTTGATTGCGATCATGCAATCTCCTCCGATCCTTGACGGTTCCACTTAATTCTTTCGCCAATGAATCTACAGAGAAGAGGTGCATCCTTTGACCCCTTTTTCATCCCCTCTCGCTCCCTGTACGGAGAACACCCATTTAGGGAAAGGATGGCCTCTCTGCCCCGGAGTTGCAGAGGACACATCAGTGCCTCCCCCATCTTGTTAAGGACCCCAAGACCACCACCGCCCTTTGTTTTATCCTCCTCCTCAGTCAATTGTTTACCAGTGCCTCGAAGCTCCACAACCCACTCACTATGGTCTTCCGGTGACCTCAACTTCACCCCGACATCCAGAGCTTCTTTTGGCTCAATTGAGAATGGGGTGAGCATCCACCAAACCTGCTTGATGTTTTCTGATCGTCATTTTGCTCTGTGCTTACCCATGTCATTCTACCCTATGGCCGTGGTCAGGGTGCTTGGCTGGCGCCAGCCACCATGGAAGCTCTGTGCCTCTTCGGCCATGGAGACTTGCCCTTTTGCTCCACCTTTCACTGACGAACATATTTGTGTGATTTTCTGCTGCTTTGGCACTATGCATTGATGTATCCAAGCCTCTGATGATTTCCCCTGTTCCCTTGGTTTTCCAGCCAGCCTGATGGGCTCAGGGCTCCTCGCCCCCTCACTGCCTACTCACGTGGCTTTGACTGAACATCAAGAAATCGATGTGAGATCTCATTTCCTTGCTTGAGCAATCATCAACATGAATGGAGCTTGCCTCCATGACTGCCTGCTCCAGCAGTAGCGAGAAAGGGGGAAGAATCCAGGGTGTTCAATGACCCCTGAGTCCCCACATTTTTTATTTGATGTATTTCAAGCGCGAGGGTATTTCAGGGTTTTCACCCATCCTCCCTTCTTTGATCATGAGTCCTCAGTGGCAAGCCTCGTTGCTGTATTGGCCAAGCTCGATTGGTCCAACTCAGGACTGGCCCACTTGTTTTGAAAGAAAACGTGGTTTTTTCTCGATTTATGATTGGTCGATTCTTTGGAAATTCATAGTAAATCGCCTAGTTATCGGAATACTACAAAAAATAGGTTTTGGAAAGGATTTTCAATGAGGAATCCGATTTTCTGGTTTTTATCGACTGATTTTGCTGTTTCCACATCTCAATAATTATATGACACATATTAGGGTTTAATTTGAATAACAAAGGATAATCATGTTAATTTTAGGTGATTAAGAGGATCCAATCAGTCAAACAAGGTTTGACTTAGGTGCTTTTGTTTAAGGTAAGCAGGCCATGCCCTTGGCATAGATAATAATTGATTTATTGAATGTTTATGATTTATGTTAAGCACCTTATATTAAAGTCATGATTAATGCATGTTTTCTTCAAGTATATGGTTATTGGATGTTGATTTCTATAATCTAAGTCTAAGTATAGAAACCTGATTAATGTTATGAATTATGATTAAGATATGTGAAACCAAGGTTAAGAGGGAAGAAATTTCCCATTCATGCTTAAGAGGGAGAAATCCCATTATGGTCATGGGGAGAAATCCCAATTATGTTCAAGAGGGAGAAATCCAAATTGAGATCAAGTTTAACTTATTAAGAAGATCATTAAGTCTAAGAAAGATCATGGTTAAGGGAAATTTGATTTAGATTTATATGCACCTTGTTATGGGCTTTCCGAGAAATTATGGGCTTTTCGAGCATTATGGGCTCCTTATGGGGCATTAAGAGAGGAGCATATACTTCTAGTCAAGTTCCTTACGTAAAAGATGTCAAGAAATGATTAATGTTAAATGTATGCCCATATTTATGTCAAGTCACCTTTATAGTTTAATTTTATGCTTTATAACATGCCAATGCCGCTTACTTACCATGTTTGTTTTTCCTTTGCATGGCTGGGGACGAGATGTCTGCAGACGTTAGAGCTAAAGGGAAGGAGACATCTTGAGAAGATTCCAAGGATCCAAGACCTTAGAAGTTGTTTCCTGGTGGGACGTCCATCTATGGAGATCCTATCTTTCATATGTCATCTAGATTATGTGTAGCTTTAGAATCATGATGTAGTTTTCTTTCCAAGAACTTATGTATGAATCTATGTTTCAATAATGCTAAGTGTTATTTATTTCTTGATATGAGATCATGTGTATGACAACCCTCCCTGAAATGCCAAGTACCCCACATTATGGATAATGTTGGGGATTAGGATGTGCTTCCGCTGGTTGCGTATGAAACCCTAGGGAGGGGTGTTACATTAATGGTATCAGAGCAAGAAATAGATTGCCACTAAGGCAACAATAAAGATTCATGCAAGTCACCCTAGAATGAATAAATAGAAGTAGAGAACATGATTATGTATTCTAGTATGTCTAGAGAACCCTAAAGATGACTAGATCCCTCACCTAATTAGAGAAGTACATGTTAGCATGCTCATGTAGTTGAAACCAAACCCTAGATGATGACATGTTTCTCCTTGTCTCAATGGTAAGGGCCACCCAATTGAGATTTGAGGAAAATGTCATTTAATGTGACTTTTTATGTGTCTTACCTTCTTAATTGTGTGTGTGGTATGGGATACATGTGCAAATAAGTTGGTGAGATGTAGCATAAAAAGATCCAACATTTCTAAATATGTGCGTGATCACCACATATAAAGAGATGAAGGATATATGACCTAAGGTTAGACAACTATGAAGATGTAGTCATGGTAAGTGAGAGATAGATTCCCTAAGTGTAATGAGTTAGGTGTAATGTTAAGGAGTAAGTATGAGACTTAGGAAGTGTAGTTAAGTAATTTATGTTGAATAATAATGCTTTGTTTATGTATGCCTCTTTTATAATGGAAATTATATGGAAATTTTGCAAGTTTATGTGAAATACTTAAGGTGGGTAGAAACCCCAGGAAATTTTGAGAACGAAATTTATTTAAGGTGGGTAGAATTGTAACATCCCACTCTTTTTATGCAAAATTTCAAACTATTTTATTCCTTGCATGCTCTTTTTCCAATAAGATAATTGTTGAGGACCTAAATGTAATTTGCCCATGTTAGTTTTGCAATTCACTTTATTATGTCCAATTTCTCTCTTATCCTTGGTTTATTTAAATAAAATATTTTCACATGTATCTATGCTCTTTTGTTTAAGAAAATGAAAATAAATGCTTTTATGTCAAATTTTCTCTCTCATATGGCAATTAGTGATTTACATGTTTAATTGCTTGCTTAATGGCCTCCATCTTGTTAATTGAAAAGAAATAATATTTAGTGCATGTTTTCATACCTTGTCATTCTTATTTGAGAGGTTAATAGCTTTATATGCACTAATCATGGTCATTTAAATGTACATGATGATTTTTGCTATATTAGGCCTAAAACGTGTACAAGAATCAAATCAAATTAAATGGGAATGTTCTAGACACTCTAATGCACCTATGGTCAAAATTTGAACTCTTTTGACCCATGTTTGGACCCTCTAATTAATTAAAGAACATTTAAGTATAGTATGACCATGATTTGAATGCAATGCAATGGATATAACCTATAGTTCGCATTAATATGTGTCACACGTTACTCTTCTGCCTTCTTTTTGGCACACGTGACAGCAGCTGTTGGATCAGGATCCAACTGCATGCTTGTTTTCTTCTTCCTCTGTTCATTTCGCGAACATCAGCCATTACACATCAGTTTGATTGCGATCATTCAATCTCCTCTAATCCTTGACGGTTCCACTTAATTCTTTTTCCAACGAATTCGCGGAGAAGAGGTACATCCTTTGACCCCTTATTCTTCCCCTCTTGCTCCTTGTACGGAGAACACCCATTTAGGGCAAGGATGGCCTCTCTGCCCTGGAGTTGCAAAGGAGACATCAGTGCCTCCCCCATCTTGTTAAGGACCCCAAGACCACCTCCGCCCTTTGTTTTATCCTACTCCCCAGTCAATTGTTTACCAGTGCCTCGAAGCTCCACGACCCACTCACTATGGTCTTCCGGTGACCTCTACTTCACCCCGACATCCAGAGATTCTTTTGGCTCAATTGAGAATGGGGTGAGCATCCACCAAACCTGCTTGATGTTTCCTGATCGTCATTTTGCTCTGTGCTTACCCATGTCATTCTACCCTATGGCTGTGGTTAGGGTGCTTGGCCGGCACCAGCCGCCATGGAAGCTCTATGCCTCTTCGGGCATGGAGACTTGCCCTTTTGCTCCGCCTTTCACTAACGAGCATATTTGTGTGATTTTCTGGCACTTTGGCACCATGCCTCGATGTATCCAAGCCTCCGATGATTTCCCCTGTTCCCTTGGTTTTTCGGTGAGCCTGATGGGATCAAGGCTCCTCACCCCCTCACCGACTACTCACGTGGCTTCGACTGAACATCAGGAAATCGACGTGAGATCTCATTTCCTTGCCTGAGCACTTGCGTCCTTCATCATCAACACAAATGGAGCTTGCCTCCATGACTGCCTGCTCCAGCAGTAGCGAGAAAGGGGGAAGAATCCAGGGTGTTCAATGACCCCTGAGTCCCCACGTTTTTTTATTTGATGTATTTCAACCGCGGGGGTATTTTAGGGTTTTTGACCATCCTCCCTTCTTTGATCGCGAGTCCTCAGTGGCAAGCCGCGTTGCTGAGTTGGCCAAGCCCGATTGGTCCAACTCAGGACCGGCCCACTGGTTTTGAAAGCAAACGTGGCTTTTTCTCGATTTATGATTGGTCGATTCTTTGGAAATTCATAGTAAATCGCCTGGTTATCAGAATAATATAAAAAAATAGGTTCTGGAAAGGATTTTTGATGAGGAATCCGATTTCTAGTTTTTATCGACTAATTTTGCAGTTTCCACATTTCAATAATTATATGACACATATTAGGGTTTAATTTGAATAACAAAGGATAATCATGTTAATTTCAGGTGATTAAGAGGATCCAATCAGTCAAACAAGGTTTGACTTAGGTGCTTTTGTTCAAGATAAGCGGGCCATGCCCTTGTCATAGATAATAATTGATTTATTGAATGTTTATGATTTATGTTAAGCACCTTATATTAAAGTCATGATTAATGCATGTTTTCTTCAAGTATATGGTTATTGGATGTTGATTGCTAGAATATAAGTCTAAGTATAGAAACCTGATTAATGTTATGAATTATGATTAAGATACATGAAACCAAGGTTAAGAGGGAAGAAATTTCCCATTCATGCTTAAGAGGGAGAAATCCCATTATGGTCATGGGGAGAAATCCCAATTATGTTCAAGAGGGAGAAATCCCAATTGAGATCAAGTTTAAGTTATTAAGAAGATCATTAAGTCTAAGAAAGATCATGGTTAAGGGAAATTTGATTTAGATTTATATGCACCTTGTTATGGGCTTTCCGAGCATTATGGGCTTTCTGAGCAATTATGGGCTTTTCGAGCATTATAGGCTCCTTATGGGGCATTAAGAGAGGAGCATATACTTCTAGTCAAGTTCCTTACGTAAAAGATGTCAAGAAATGATTAATGTTAAATGTATGTCCATATTTATGTCAATTCACCTTTATAGTTTACTTTTATGCTTTATAACATGCCAATGCCACTTACTTACCATGTTTGTTTTTCCTTTGCATGGCTGGGGACGAGACGTCTACAGACGTTGAATCTAAAGGGAAGGAGACATCTTGAGAAGATTCTAAGGATCCAAGACCTTAGAAGTTGTTGCCTGGTGGGACGTCCATCTATGGAGATCCTATCTTTCATATGTCATCTAGATTATGTGTAGCTTTAGAATCATGATGTAGTTTTCTTTCCAAGAACTTATGTATGAATCTATGTTTCAATAATGCCAAGTGTTATTTATTTCTTCATATGACATTGATTCAGCCCTATTTTAGGGCTTTATCTTGTGTCATTTTGCATTTCAGCCACATTTATACTTGTTAGATTACATGTTATTTCCCTCAATATGTGTTTTATTGTCAAATGCACTTATGGATGGTTTTTGCATGTTTTATAGGTACTTTGGCCACTACTTGATGGATTGGAAAGAAGATGGTTGAATCTCGGGTTTCCCTAGGCTTGGAGGAGCCCAAAATGAGGCCAAAATCACTCCAAACCTACCCCAAGTGGTCAAAGGATGTATTGAAGCAATAACCTTCATGGATGGCCAAGTTCAACACTCAAATGCAGGGGAAGGACCCCAACACGGCCGTGCTACCATGGAATGTCCGTGCTGGGACATGCCCCAAGCAGCAGAATCATCAAAAATTGACCCAGTTGGCCAGAACGGCCGTGTTACCAAGAATGGCCGTTTTGGCAGTTCCCAGCACGGCCGTGCTGGCCAACACGGCCGTGCCACCAGCCCCAGAAACTCAAAATTCCCCTGTTCAATCCATTTTATCACCACGGCCGTTCCCATCCACCACGGCCGTGCTACCCATTGCCCAACACGGCCGTGTAGACCAGCACGGCCGTGCTACACATAATTTTACCCGATTTTTCCAATGTTTTCCCCATTTTACCCCTAAATTAACCCTAGAACCCCTAGACACCTATATATACCTAGGTGGAGGCTGGGGCATGAGGTTGGCTACCTTCTACCCCTTCCTAGCTCCCCAAATCTCCACCCACTCCATTCCACTCCAAATCCACCTCAAATCCACTCCATTTCACCATTTCCACCACATAACCTCCCATATCTAAGCCTTCCATCCACCTCCCACCATCATCCCACTCCATTCCATCCAAGAAGAAGGAGGAGTACGACCTGCTACTGCTGGAGATAGGATTGACAACCACTACTTCGAGCTCCATGGCCACCTCCATCTTCTTCTCCTTTCTTTTTGTATTTTCTATTTCCATGAGTAGCTAGGCCCCCTTAGGTGGGATGTTTGGGGTCAAATATGTTACTTTGATACCATGTTGGGGGAAAATGACATGTAAACTTTGTAATTCCATTTGTTAATGATTATGTTCTATTTGCATCTCATTCTCCATGGATTGCTTGTTGGTTTGTGTGTGAAATCACCTAGGAATTTAGGCAAATTGCTTATATGTGTGAATTTTGGGATTTGCCCCTAGGTCCAATTCTTGGATCCCTAGGCTGCCTCCCATCTTCCTACATCCTAATCAATCTCCCTAAACCTAAGTGAGAGATCTAAGTAGCTAGATTGGATAATTCTAGTGCAATTAGCATGGAGCCTTCTCAAGGCTAGAATGTGGGGGAATTGGGGTCCAAAACCCTAATTTCACTTCCCCATTACTACCCTCGGCCCCTAATTGCCCTAGGAATGCCTAATCTAGAAACCTAGACTTGATTAGACTCTAATTGAATTGAACCTAATCCCTAACCCAATTGAGCCTCGTAAGGGTAGTAGGGGGTGTTAGGGACTAGTTCCCCTATACACAATCTAGCATATCCATGGCCAGTTAGTAGCTTAGGTTAATTCGTTAGACTCTAACTTGTTGTTTGGTTTGGATAATCTAAATGGAATCATAATGTTCATATGTCACCCCCCAACTTAAGTGATAAGTTCATACCCCTAAACAGCCCACACATTTCTTTACTGCTTAAAACCCTAGTTTTGTGCTTGCTTAGCTTAATTAGTTCTTTTCTTGCTTAGTTAGCTTCTTGCCTTGCTCTTGCCTTGTTTATGCTAGTTTAGTTCTTTAGTTGTTCTTTTGCTTCTCTATTGCTTGCCTTAGTGTAAATTGCCTTTTCCTACCTAGATTAATCCTTTCTTGCTTTCTTAGCCTTAATCTAGTCTAGGGTTAACGTAGATTTCATTCTTGCCTTTAATTGCTTGTTTGTTCATAAGTATTTTAACAATCAAAACAACCCACCTTTAAACCCTTAACCCTAGTCTCTGCAGTAGGAACCTAGCCAAACTAATCTAGCTCTAGTGCCCCCTCTTTTCCCTGTGGATCGACCCTATCCTTTCCACCTTCCTATACTACGACACGACCCCGTGCACTTACGGGTGTAGTGTTTTAGTGTGCGTAGGTAACTAGTTTAGGTTTATAAATTTTGAAAGCACAATCCCATATCCTGTGCGCTCCGACCTCGTGGGGTGTAAAAGCACCACTAGCGGGGAGGCAAGATGCGGGGTCGAACCATGGAGTTAGAGGGTGCGCTAGAGTTAGAAAGCGTGAGCTATGTTCCTTATGCGGAGCTTAGGGTTTTTAGGGTTTGAAGGTTTGTTTGATTGATTAAGCTAAATGAGCAAGTAGGAAAAGCAATGTGAAACTAAGTTATCAACAGGCTAAGTGAGCAATCTAAGTTAACGAGCTATCTAACCAAGAGCAAGAACGAATTATACCAAACTAAGCAAGCAACTAACAATTTAGAGCCTAAGTTAACCACTAAGCAAGATGAAAGATCTAAATTAGCACTAGCTAACAAAACGAGGCAATTGACTAAGTTAGACTAAAGCAAATGAACTAAGCTAGCACTAACAAGCGAACTAGACAATTAGGGTTTAAAGCAATTAGATGAAGGAGGTGGGCCGTTTGGGAATGTGACCTTGACATTAGTTGGGGGATGTCACCATAATAAGCAATTAACCAAGCTTTCTGGCGCCGTTGCCGGGGATAGAGGCGCTCGGCCTAGTTAGATAGTGTAGCTTAGCCTTTCCTTTTGCCCTCACCATTGCTATTCTTTATTCTTTGTGTTACTCTTACATATTGGTTCGCTAACTTGGCTCCTTGTTGTTTGTTTGTGACGTGCGCAGGTGACAGCTGCGCATGCGTAGTACGCGTTCTACTTGCACCGACTTGGTGGTTTACGACCCCGAGATTGGGAGGAGAAGACGTCAAGCTCGCCGCAACCTACACCGAGAGGCCGAGATGGCCGAGAACAACCCACCACCGGATGTTCCACCTCCACCACCGCACCGCCCGCTTCATGAGTATTTCACGCCAGGGAACTACAATTCCCCCATAGCCACGCTGGTGGATCAGATGCCCGGTCAGCAGTTCTCCATTCTGCCAGCACTCTTGGGACTTCTGCCCACATACTACGGAATGGAGAACGAAAATCCTTATCACCATATAGACGCGTTCTTAGAAACGTGTTCGACCTTCCGCACGCCTGCTGCCACCGACGACTCGATCCGCAGAACGCTCTTTCCTTTCTCCCTCAAGGAGAAAGCCAAGGAGTGGTATGTCTCGAGGCCAGAGCTCGTCACATGGAATGAAGTAAAGAATGAGTTTCTGAAGAAGTTCTTTCTGATAGCCAAGTTATCCTACATGAGAAGGTGCATCACATCCTTCGCCCAAAAAGAGAACGAACCTTTCCATGAGGCATGGGAGAGGTTCCAGAAGTTGCTTCGTGACTGCCCGCACCATGAGGTCCCGCTTTGGCAGTTGGTTCAAGCCTTCTACACCGGGCTTGAGGAGCATAGCCAAAACAATGTAGATTCTTCTTGCGGGGGCACGTTCATGGCCAAGCCGCCCGAGGACTCATGGCCACTGTTTGAACATCTCGCCGAGAATTCTCGCCACCGAGCTTCCACTAGGGGGGCATTGCGATCAGAACTACATTCCCCCACCGTCCTCCGTGGCCCCCACACGCAATACCACCAACCCCGATCTAATGAAAATGATGGCAGATATGATGCAAATGATGAAGAATCAAGTGGGTGGCTCTTCTAGCCAACCCGCAATGGCTGTGGACGTTATAGATGAGGAAGTTAACGATTTACATTCCTTTGGTGGCCGCAACAACCAGGGCCCAATGTCCCAATCCTACATTCCCGAGTGGAGGAACCATCCAAATTTCTCGTGGAAACAACCAAGTGAGGATGGACAAGGACAGGGGCAGCACAAGCCACACTACAACTCTAAGTTTGAGGACGAGGTTCTTGGAAGGCTAAGAAGCCTAGATGAAGTCAAAAAGGACGTCAACGCACATGGCCAGTCTATAAGCCGACTTGAGCAGAGGTTATATCAGATTTCTCTCTCTTTGGCCAGAAGAGAAGAAGGAAGACTCCCCTCTCAACCTATGCCGAATCCAAACAATGATGGGACTTTTCAATATGCTCCTCCGCCTCCTCAAGCGCCGCTCAATTGTCAATATGCTCCACCCCCACCTCATACTTACCAACAACCACCTCCACAATATCACCCCCCACCTCAGCAACAACCGCAACCCCAATTCATCCTTCAAAATCCCAATTCCCCTCACCAAAGGCCTCCACCACCCCAAAAACCACAACCACCTCCACAAGCTCCCCCTTCTACCACCCATGAGCATGTGAAGACTGTGACTACTTTGAGGAGTGGTAGGACTTTGGAGAGCCCCCATGGTGCTGTTGTTGGCAGAGATGACACTGAGGCAGAGCAGGTTGATACTGAGATGCAGAATGATGATACTGTGATTCCAGTGATACTAGTAGATGATACTGTTGATTTGGACCGATTGGGGTCCCAACTCCCGCCATATCCTGATGCACTTGAGGAGCCTTCTGCTGCAAAGAAAAAGAAGAAGCACGCGGATGATATTTTGGAGATATTCAAGCAAGTGAAAATCAATGTACCTCTTATAGACGCAGTCAAGCAAATTCCGTCCTATGCGAAGTTCCTTAAAGAATTGTGCACCTTTAAAAGAAAGACAACAGAGAGAACGCCTAAGAAGATCAAGCTCACTGAGCAAGTGAGCTCCATTCTCCAACACACCATCCCCCGGAAAAGAAAAGACCCTGGTGCCCACATCATCTCATGCTACATCGGGGCGCATCGCATAGACCAGGCTCTTCTTGACTTGGGGTCTAGCGTAAACTTGATGCCTTATGATCTGTTTGCTGAGCTCCAAATGGGAGAGTTGAGGTCGGCCCATTGCACTCTACAGTTGGCCAACCGTTCTGTGAAGACGCCTAGAGGGCGTGTGGATGATGTGCTGGTCCGTCTTGATGAGGATACGTCTGCCTTCTTCCCAGCCGATTTTATCATTCTTGATATGGAAAAGGAAGCTAGAAAGGTGCCAATCATCTTGGGGAGACCTTTCTTAGCCACAGCTGATGCCGTGATCCATGTGAGGACAGAGCCACGACCGTGGCGGGACACCACGACCGTGGCGAGGTCAGACTGGGGAGTTCTTCATCGACAACACGACCGTGGCACCCGCCACGGCCATGCTATCCAACCCTGGCCACGACCGTGGCCCTCCGCCACAGTCGTGGTCGACTTGCCACGGTCGTGGCTGATCTTCGAAACAACCTGTAACTTTGGCCAAATGCAGCAATAACTCCCACGGCCGTGGCAGTTGCCCACGGTCGTGGCCAGCCTTCTTTAACACGGCCGTGGTGGGGACCACAGTCGTTGGCACTCTCTATCACCACGGTCGTGGCAGCTCGCCACGGTCGTGGCCGATCTTCAAAACAACATGTAACTTTGGCCAATTTGGTGCTTTAATTCCCACGGCCGTGGCATAGAGCCACGGTCGTGTTTGGCCGCCTCCACCACGGCCGTGGGGCTGGACCACGACCGTGGCACAGGCGGCCAAACACGACCGTGGCTCTATGCCACGGCCATGGGAATGAAAGCACCAAATTGGCCAAAGTTACAGGTTGTTTTGAAGATCGGCCACGACCGTGGCGATGGAGAGTGCCAACGACCGTGGTCCCCACCACGGCCGTGTTAAAGAAGGCTGGCCACGACCGTGGGCAACTGCCACGGCCGTGGGAGTTATTGCTGCATTTGGCCGAAGTTACAAGTTGTTTCGAAGATCAGCCACGACCGTGGCAAGTCAACCACGACCGTCATGAGCATACACTATCTAACTAGGCCGTGCCACACAACACGGCTGTGTTGCATGCATTCCAAAATGGGCGCGGTGCACACCACGACCGTGGAGGCTATCCCCTGCTCAATGGATACATTGGGATCTCTCTGCCCTCTTGGAATTTATCTACCATGACTCCATGCCCTCTACCCTACCATTCTGAGCTTCTATTTCATGTTGAGGACAACATGGTTTAAAAGTTTGGGGTGGTAGGGCGGTAAGCCCCTATTTACCCCACTTTCTTCTATGTTCCTTGTTCTAAGTTTTTGCTCAAGATGACTGAACATTATAACCATCTCTCATATTTGTGTATCCATACTTTGTGTGCTTGTTTTGCATACTTGCATGCCATGTAGTTTGCTTCCTTGCTATTTTTGCGTAATTTTCAAAAATTTTGCTCTTTTTGCCATGCATTGCATATCATGTAGATTTTTGGTGATTTTTGCATGTTTTAGCTAGGATTTGATTGTTTACTGTTTCAAGTTCAATAATATAGGTTTAGATGTGATTTGAGGCAACTTGGCACCATTTTGGCCAATTTTGCCCAAATTTGAGATTTCTTGTCTAAAAAGTGTGTTTTGACCCAATCTCTACTGTTTTGAGCAAAAATGATGACCTTTGACAAATGCAAGTGACTTATTATTATTTATTGCTAAGTGGTATCAATGTTTGACTCTTTACATGTGCATCACCTCTCTTATGGTTGTGATTGATTTGGCTGAATTGTGAAATTGAGCAAGCTTTGAACGCTTAGTGTTTGTGGAATCACTTGTTGGATATATCAATTTCATCTTGTTCATTCATGTGGTGTGATATCTTGGATGAAGTGTTGGATTAATACTCATACAGGATGTCTTATGTGGAAAATCATACCAATGACCCCTCTTTGAACCGACTATTCTTCCACCATCTTTATACCCCTCCGCCTCATAAAAAGATGCCCTAGTGCACATAATCAACCTTGGCCACCTCCAAAAGTTTGGGGTGGCCATATCTTTATCTCCCCGCTTCACTCTATCCACCATATGCCCTATCTACACCAAGGGAAAGAAAAAGAAAAGAAAAGAAAAAGAAAAAGAAAAACAAAATAAAATAAAAGGATGCTCCTGTTTAAGAGCATTCAAATAAAGAAAAGATGAGTGTGTAAAAACACTCCAAAAATCTTACCGCAACCCTTTCTTCCACTTTCATACCCATTGAGCTAGGAAACATCAAACTTAGCTCATTTTTCCCTTTTCCGCAGCCACGTGGGTCATTTGGTGTGATTTGAGATATAAGATTGAATGCATGAATGTGAAACAATACTCCTAGTCATTCTTGATTAACACCGCCATGAAACGGTTTACCCAGAACTTAATGGAAGAAATATAGATAACTTGTGTATTCTATGCGCTATATTTGAAGTTCATATGCTTTGTGCTTGTTTTCATTATTGGATTGTGAAAGTAGGAGAGGAGAGAGGTGAAATGCATGTGCATAGTCATCTTTGATCCCATTCAACAACAATCATCTTTTATATTGCATTTGTCATTTCTTTTTGTGAAAGTTTTGTAGAGAGATTGAGTTGGAGCATACTTGAGGACAAGTATGTTTCAAGTTTGGGGTGGTGATTCAGCCCTATTTTAGGGCTTTATCTTGTGTCATTTTGCATTTCAGCCACATTTATACTTGTTAGATTACATGTTATTTCCCTCAATATGTGTTTTATTGTCAAATGCACTTATGGATGGTTTTTGCATGTTTTATAGGTACTTTGGCCACTACTTGATGGATTGGAAAGAAGATGGTTGAATATCGGGTTTCCCTAGGCTTGAAGGAGCCCAAAATGAGGCTAAAATCACTCCAAACCTACCCCAAGTGGTCAAAGGATGTATTAAAGCAATAACCTTCATGGATGGCCAAGTTCAACACTCAAATGCAGGGGAAGGACCCCAACACGGCCGTGCTACCATGGAATGGCCGTGCTGGGACATGCCCCAAGCAGCAGAATCATCAAAAATTGACCCAGTTGGCCAGAACGGCCGTGTTACCAAGAATGGCCGTTTTGGCAGTTCCCAGCACGGCCGTGCCCCCAGCCCCAGAAACTCAAAATTCACCTGTTCAATCCATTTTCTCACCACGGCCGTTCTCATCCACCACGGCCGTGCAGACCAGCACGGCCGTGCTACACATAATTTTACCCGATTTTTCCACAGTTTTCCCCATTTTACCCCTAGCTTAACCCTAGACCCCCTAGACGCCTATATATACCTAGGTGGCGGCTGGGGCATGAGGTCGGCTACCTTCTACCCCTTCCTAGCTCCCCAAATCACCACCCACACCATTCCACTCCAAATCCACCTCAAATCCACTCCATTTCACCATTTCCACCACATAACCCCCCATATCTAAGCCTTCCATCCACCTCCCACCATCATCCCACTCCATTCCATCCAAGAAGAAGGAGGAGGACGACCTGCTGCTGCTGGAGAGAGGATTGACAACCACTACTTCGAGCTCCATGGCCACCTCCATCTTCTTCTCCTTTCTTTTTGTATTTTCTATTTCCATGAGTAGCTAGGCCCCCTTAGGTGGGCTGTTTGGGGTCAAATATGTTACTTTGATACCATGTTGGGGGAAAATGACATGTAAACTTTGTAATTCCATTTTTTAATGATTATGTTCTATTTGCATCTCATTCTCCATGGATTGCTTGTTGGTTTGTGTGTGAAATCACCTAGGAATTTAGGCAAATTGCTTATATGTGTGAATTTTGGGATTTGCCCCTAGGTCCAATTCTTGGATCCCTAGGCTGCCTCCCATCTTCCTACATCCTAATCAATCTCCCTAAACCTAAGTGAGAGATCTAAGTAGCTAGATTGGATAATTCTAGTGCAATTAGCATGGAGCCTTCTCAAGGCTAGAATGTGGGGGAATTGGGGTCCAAAACCCTAATTTCACTTCCCCATTAGTACCCTCGACCCCTAATTGCCCTAGGAATGCCTAATCTCGAAACCTAGACTTGATTAGACTCTAATTGAATTGAACCTAATCCCTAACCCAATTGAGCCTCGTAAGGGTAGTAGGGGGTGTTAGGGACTAGTTCCCCTATACACAACCTAGCATATCCATGGCCAGTTAGTAGCTTAGGTTAATTCGTTAGACTCTAACTTGTTGTTTGGTTTGGATAATCTAAATGGAATCATAATGTTCATATGTCACCCCCAACTTAAGTGATAAGTTCATACCCCTAAACAGCCCACACATTTCTTTACTGCTTAAAACCCTAGTTTTGTGCTTGCTTAGCTTAATTAGTTCTTTTCTTGCTTAGTTAGCTTCTTGCCTTGCTCTTGCCTTGTTTATGCTAGTTTAGTTCTTTAGTTGTTATTTTGCTTCTCTATTGCTTGCCTTAGTGTAAATTGCCTTTTCCTACCTAGATTAATCCTTTCTTGCTTTCTTAGCCTTAATCTAGTCTAGGGTTAACGTAGATTTCATTCTTGCCTTTAATTGCTTGCTTGTTTATCCTTAGTTTAACAATTAAAACAACCTTTAAACCCTTAAACCTAGTCTCTGCAGTAGGAACCTAGCCAAACTAACCTAGCTCTAGTGCCCCCTCTTTTCCCTGTGGATCGACCCTTTACTTGCCACCTTCCTATACTACAACACGACCCCGTGCACTTGCGGGTGTAGTGTTTTAGTAGACGTAGGTATCTAGTTTAGGTTTTATAAATTTTGAAATCACAATCCCATATCCTGTGCGCTCCGACCTCGTGGGGTGTAAAAGCACCACTAGCGGGGACGCACGAGACATCATGTGTGTGACAACCCTCCCTGAAATGCCAAGTACCCCACATTATGGATAATGTTGGGGATTAGGCTGTGCTTCCACTGGTTACGTATGAAACCCTAGGGAGGGGTGTTACAGTGATGATGACAGAGAGGTTGATGCAACAAGGTTGTGAGCCTTTTATTTCACATGTGGTAGATACTAAGGTGAGGAGTCCTAGTATTTAGGAGGTGCATGTTGTGCTTGAGTTTGAAGATGTATTTTCTGATGAGTTTCCCAATGTTCCCCCACCTCTAGAGATTGAATTTGAAATCAATATGGTTCTCGGTACACGACCAATAGCACCGCCATGTATAGGATGGCACCGACTGAGATGCAAGACTTAAAAGAAGTAGTTGCAGGAGCTGCTAGATAAGGGCTTTATCAGGACGAGCATTTTCCCTTGGGGTGGTCCCATGTTGTTTGTTAAGAGGAAAGATAGATCTATGAGGTTATGCATAGATTACCGATAGTTGAATAAAGTAATGATAAAAAACAAGTACCCTTTGTCACATTTAGATGACCTATTTGATTAGTTGAGAGGTGCCATGATGTTCTCAAAGATAGATCTGAGGTCAGGATAGCATCAGTTGCAAATCAAGGAGGATGACATACATAAATATCTTTCAGGACTAGGTATGGTCACTACGAGTTTGTGATTATGTTGTTTAGGTTAATTAATGCACCAACAACGTTCATGGATCTAATGAACATGGTGTTCCGGCCTTATCTTGATCATTGTTTGGTTGTGTTCATTGATGACATCCTGATATACTCTAGAGACAACCAACAACATGAGCAACATCTACAACAAGTGTTGACTTTGTTGAGACAACACAAGTTGTACGCCAAGTTCAACAAGTGTGAGTTCTATAAGAAAATGTGTCTTTCCTTGGATATGTGATATCTACTGAAGGTGTTAGTGTGGACCCCGAGAAGGTTCAGTCTGTGTTGGAATGGGAGCAACCTAAGACACCGATAGAGGTTTGTAGTTTCCTAGGCCTGGCAGGCTACTACATAAGATTTATCAAGGACTTTGGTGTTGTGGCATCACCCCTAACAAAGTTGATGAGGAAGGGTGTGTCATTTGTCTAGGATGACAAGTGTTAGTATTCTTTCCATATTTTGAAGGAGAAGACGACCAGTGCACTAGTGTTAGCATTTCCTGAGCAAGGAAAAGGCTATATCATTTTCTATGATGCGTCAAAGAATGGTTTAGGTTCCGTGCTAATGCAAGATAAGAACGTGATTTATCTTCTTTCATGCCAACTTAAGAAACACGACGAGAGATACCCAATGCATGATCAGGAGCTTGTGGTTGTGGTCCATGCCTTGAAGATCTAGAGACACTACTTTTATGGTGAGAAGTGTTAGATCTTCACCAACCATAAGAACCTTTAGTGAATCTTATCGAAGTAGAAGTTGAACATGTGACGGCGACGCTGGATGGAGTTAATCAAAGATTATGATTGCACCATAGACTATCATCTAGGGAAGGCGAACATGGTGGCATATGCTTTGAGCAAGAAATGTTCTTTGTCATCATCTTCCAATGAGGCCCAATTGTGTTCTTTGGTGTGCCATAAGCAAGACATGTTGGTGTCTCTTTGCTAGATGAATGTGAAGTCGGAAGTCTCCTTATTGGTAGGTTTGTTGTCTCAGTTATAGGTGAAGCCTATGATGAGGCAGCAGATCAGAGATGCACAATGTGATGATACTGTGGCACAACTGATCCGAGTAGAGTTTGGTAGTGAGAAGCATGATGACTTCCATGAGATAGAGGATGGGTGTAATGAACTGAAACCTAGCCTCTTGACCCTGATCATATGTCTTGGGGGATGGTAAGCTTGGTTCTTTGGGCTAAGCCAAACAAGGATAAAGATATACACATTAGTAGCTTAATTGAAACCCTAACATGTAGACATATAAATAAATAAAGATATAATGCTCTCATAATTAATCTTTAGACCAATAAAATGTATCACATGTGATAACGTTGATCAAAGTATGATGTTAAAAATAATATGCATATAAGAACTAAAATGTCCATAATAAATAATAATGTTACAATATTCAAATAAATATGGAATAATACCCTAATGAGATAAAAGATAAGTACATATAAAGTCTCATGCATAACAATGAAATACAACCCTTTTGGTAATAAGAGTGAAGGTAAAGTGACACAATTAAATAATTAAGGATTATGAAATAAATACAATGATGCCAAATCAAAAATGTTAATTCATAGAAAGAGACCTCACAAGTGAAATCTAATGTGAAATTTGAATTATTTGGGCCCCAATTGCCTCGGGAGTCAAGTTTCACATTGTTTACATGATAATAATTAATTTAATTCAATTTGGAAAAGAAGATATGAGTTTTTCCCCAAAATATAAAAAAATGACAAAACAGGAAAATAGATTTATATTCAAAATTTACATACCAAAATTAGTCTACGCATGAATTTTCATCTATTTTGGATAATCTTAAATATTTTAGCTAATTTAGGAGAGAGAATATAATTTAAAGAACAAAAATATTTATTAATATCTTAAAAAAATAAAAAATGGTAAAATCATGTTCCTCACGTTTAATACTGCTTATATGCCAATTTTCATATTTTTAGAAAGTTTCTAGATGCCTCTAATTCATTAAAAGGATAAAATAAGTGATATGATTTAAATATATTAAATAAAATATTAGAAGTTTTTCAAAAACTAAACTAATGCCAAAATTAGATTCCTCGCCCAAAGTTAGCTAACCTATCAAATTTGGATTTATTTGGACTTCGTTTGCACCCTCAACTAATTATAGAAAGTTTTGTACATTTAATGCATCAAAAGACTAAACTTGGAAGCTTGTATTAAATGTCACTTGTTGCAGATACGTGTGGACCATCTGATGTAGATCAGACAACTAGTGAGTTTTCTCCTACCTTTAGTAAGAGACACTCGCATAAACAGTAAACGTGGACCAAAGGGGTTTGGTTTTTTGGGCATAACTCCCTCATTTCTCAACGAAATTTTGTGAAACAAGTTGCATTAGATTGTAAATTCAATTCCACATCTAACTAGTGTAAGACTTGTGTTTGTATCAAATATACATGATATAACTAATCTTTTTCCCAAGCCTATACCAGAGCTCTGACTCCATACACCATAGGACCCAATCCTATATACATATAACCTATTCTAGGGCTTCATTTCATCACAAGCGATCTTCCACCGGCCTCAATTTCTCTGTTCATTGTGTTTTGTGCTACCACCAAGATGACCTTCATTCTGACCTTGCATCTCTTCTCTTTGGATCTCAATGATCTCAACAAACAAATTGGTGGCCTAGGTGAGTCTGTCACCTTCTTTTCTTCCTTTCTTCACTTTTGGTTTCTTGTTTGATCGAGAATTGTGAAAATGCCCAATTTTTCTGGAGCAAGCTGCTCCTTCTCATCATCCATGGCAACGGGTAGGAGGGGGGGCTTTGTCCATGGTTCTTTTACATTTTCACCCTATGTTTCTCTCTTATTTCTTCTCAATTTCGTGCAAGGGTGATTTGTTCCTTTGGTTTTGTTTTGTTTCCCTTTGACACTCGGATGACGGGGTGCAGACCGCTAACTTGGCCATATGCTATTGGGCCAAGTCACACTTCCCACTCATCTCCCTCTCTCTCTTCCTCTCTCTCTCACATGGATTGTTGATGTGTCTTTTTCTGATTAGTCCATTTTATAAAAATCATATCTTTTGATTCACTTGTCTAAAAATTAAGTAAAAATATGTTTTGAAATAAAAAAAATGTGTTCTTTCTAACAAAAATAGTTTCAATGCCTGATTTGTTTGAAGGATGATTTTTGGAGAATGAATTTAATGCTTAAAATCCATAAAAAGTATAACTTTATCATATAAATCTCAAAATTGACAAATAAATATATTATCTCGATCAGAAAAATATAAGGAATCATTTAGTCTAGGTTTTAAGTCCAAATTCCGAGTTTGCTAAAAAGGTCTAGAATTAGGGTTTGATTACATTTATATGAATCTCAAAACCCTAATACATGTGAATAATTTGTAACTAGGCAAAGTTGATCTTGTAAAAACTACATAGGTGAAAAGTATTTCTATGCATCAGGTTTAAGGTATGCTTGCATCTCCTATTATTCTACATTGAGCAATAACCTATTTTCTTCTTTCTCTTGGTCCTATCTACACATTATATCTTTTTCTTTGAAAATTATGGTTCATGAGAACTACTTTATTTTTTACTGATCTTGTGATCATATTGTCCTATTTGGACATTCTTTTGGACTCTTCCTTATACATTGCTCATGGTGGAACATTCTTTGGTGATCTATGCTCTTTTGTCCACTTTTAAGGTGGATGTTAATTAGGATCATGTGATCCCACTTTATGTATTTCTTGGATGTTCTCATCTCTCTTAATTGGTTCATTCTTGTTTATTCTTTTGTTATGCATCATGTGGTGACTGCTAGTATAATGTACATGTGCTTTTTATGGGATGGGAAAATTCCCACATATGACTGTAGATGTGAAAATTCCTGCATATGAAAATGTTTACGCAGATGTGTTTTCCTACCTAGGCAGTTGTTGACAGACCCGACCACTCCATATTTTAAAGAAGATGTATACAAGACCCTGATCACCCCACATTTTTGGTAGATGTGTTATTTCCTACCTACATGCTTATATTGTCTAGTATTTCTACAGGTGAAACACATGGATGCCTTGGTTCTTATACTTTGCTATTATTTGTCTCTTTTATTGTTGTTCTTTCTTTTTATGCCCCTTTGGGTAGTCCTTTTCTTTTTCTATGGGAAGCATTCTTTATTTGATGTCCTTTTATTCTATAAATTGCTCAATTCTATTTTAGTATGCACATACCAACTTTTTGCTGATGTCTTTTACCTTTTCTCATTTTTGCTGGATATGCTTCCAACACCAGGTTTAGGTCAAGGAGAACATGGCATTCATCATGGAATTATATAAAGGAGTTGAACCTTGGAGACAAACTTGTTATGGTTTAGATTTCCCTCTACTAGATCCTTGTGATGGAATATCCATGTAAACCCGATAAGGGAGATGTTGATGTACATTTGTAATCATTTCAAAAGTTGAATATAGTCATTACTTCTATTCTGCTGCTACACTTCGGTTGTTTTGAATACCATTTTTGAGATTTGAAAAATTTACACCAAATCCAGCATACCTTTTGAGTGTGTTTGGAATGGATGTTTTATTCTTCAAATTTTAGTAGGGAGTGGATCCCCTCTAGGTCCCACTCCTTACAATGGGATAGTGTGTTACCACGGTAGAGTAGTAGTTCCCAATGTTGATGGTATTAGGAAGTTGGTTTTAGAAGAGGCTCACTCTTCAATGTATGCCATGCACCCAAGTAACACTAATATGTACCACAATCTGAAAGATTTGTATTGGTGGTCTGGCTTGAACCTTGACGTGGTTGCGTTCGTGGCAAAGTGTCATGTGTGTCAATAGGTTAAGGCAGAGCATCAAAAAATTATAGGGATGTTACAACTATTACATATACCGCAGTGGAAATGGGATCATATCATTATGGACTTTGTGGTTAGTCTTCCTAGGACAACCAAAGGTCATGATTCCATCTAGGTGATAGTGGATAGGTTGACCAAGTCAGCACACTTCCTCCCTCTGAAGACAACATATACAATTGATAAGTTGGCACTGGTGCATGTTGATGAGATAGTACATCTACACGTTATCCTAGTGATGATAGTGTCTGATAGAGGTCCTCAGTTTACCAATCACTTTTGGGAGCGTCTACACACATCCATGGCTACACAGTTGAGGTTTAGTACGGTTTTTCACCCCCAGAAAGATGGATAGTCTGAGAGGACTATTGAGACCTTGGAGGACTTGTTGAGAGCTTGTGTTCTATAGTTTTTAGGTAGTGGGATGTACACCTTAGTTTGATAGAGTTTGCTTACAATAACAACTATGAGAGGAGTATCAACATGGCACCCTATGAGGCTTTGCATGCGAGACGTTGTAGATCTATGTTGTGTTGGTATGAAACATGCATGTATCTCTTATACAACAGACAACAAAGAAGATTAAGATGATTTAGCAATAGCTAAAGGCAGCCCAGGACAAGAAGAAGTCTTATGATGATAATCGTTAGAGGCCCTTGGAGCTCTAAGTGGGAGACAAGGTGTACCTCAAGGTCTCTCCTTGGAAAGGCGTGCTGAGGTTTGGGAAGAAGGGTAAGTTTGCTCCCAGGTATATGGGACCTTACCCTATGGTGGCGTGTGTTGGGAAGGTGGCTTACAAGTTGGAGTTGCCACCTGAGTTGCACATGTTGCATCTGGTGTTTCATGTATTGATGTTGAGGAAGTGTCACCCTAACACAAAGTTGGTGTTGTAGTCTGTGGAGGTTGAGCCGAGATAAGATGTGTCGTATGTGGAGGGTCATGAGTTGATCCTTGATAGAAGGGTGAAGAAGTTGAAGAAGAAGGATATCATTTTGCTTAAGGTTTTGTGGCATCATCATGGCATGGAGGAAGCCACGTGGAAGTTGGAGGATGAGATGTGTAGGAAGTATCGATCTCTTTTCATGTAAGATTTTGGGGGCAAAATCCTTGTTAGGGATTTATGGTTGTAAGACCCCTGATCTAGATTAGTGCTTGATCTTGCTTGCTTTTGCTTAAAATGATGCTTAGACCTTAATATAATCTCCTGAGATGCTTTAATATGTGTTTCTAGTTTAATCTAGTTTGCATGATGTTTGAGCTAGTTATGCTATGTGTGCTTGTTTTGGACCAAGTTGCAATTTACCCATTTTGAGGGTTTATCTTGCAATTTGTCACATGTTGGGTGTGCCTCCTATGTTTTGACATCATGAGAGAGAGATTGATGCTTAAGGTGCCTTTTTATACCTTGATTTGTTGAGGAGGAAGTGGTGACACCTTGAGTGTTGTTTCTAGGGTTTGCGTAGATGCCCTAGTTTGGTGTTGACTATGTGTTGACCTTTTGAGTTCTTGGTCTTTCAGTGACCACCTTTGATGTTTCTTGATCTTAATATTTGTTGTTGATGATGTTTTGGGTGTATCTTGAGTTCCCTTCGATTGAAGAGGCTTGGAGCTCTCTCTTGGGTCGATGAGAGACCTAGGATGTTGAGATGTTTAGGTCTTCGACCAATGATCCTTGTTGGCCATGTTGTCTTTGATCGATGGTCATCTAGAACCAAGTGATATTTCCAATACACCTTGATTTTCACAATCTTAGCTCCATGCATGGTTTTAGTGGTTGCATGGTTGTTCCTTGGTGGACAAGTAGCATTAATAGTTTGACACATAATCTCTTTTAATCTCTTTCAACCCTTGAGTATATGTACCTCCCTATTTGCATGCATATGATCCTTTTGCATGTGGAGATCTAGGGTCGAGCATCTCTTCTTTGGTGATCTTTTGGTGATCATCATTGTTGGTAAGTGGGCTAACCTTCTTGATCTTGTTTTCTTGAATCCTACCTTATTCTTCTTATCTTGGACAAACCTATGGAGTTTCCATGGTGGTGCTTGTGTGAGGATTGAGGAACTTCTCTTTAATAGAGGTCGAATCCATGGTTTTCTATGGTTGTACATATGTGAGATGGAGATCTCCTCTTTCCCCTCTTTCTCTTTCTTTTAGGCTTAGGGGTTTTACCCTCTTCTCTTGAGCTTTTCTTTGACCATGGTTTTCTTTTCTTCTCTTAAGGTAATCTTGCTTGGACGTGGAGTTATCCACGATGTGGTTTCTTCTCTCTCTTGGAGCCTCTTGGCTTTTGGAGTTGGTCTTCACCTCAAGGTGGGTTATATAACTTTCCCCTCTAGTATTGTTGTACCTTAATCTTACATGTAAAGTTTATCATCTTTCTAAAACATGATTATGTTGATTGATGATGATACCTTGTTTTAGGGTTTATGATTATGTAGTAATCTTGCATAGATTAACTCTTTCTCCTAAACCCTAATTCTTTTTCTCGTGTTTTATGGATGGTGAGAAGATGGTGCTTGCATACACTCCTTGGAATGTTGGTTTTAATCCCCATAATCATATCTAGTTATCTTATAGAAGATGGAGGTTTTGGTTCTCCATTGCATGTGTTTGACGTATGGTTTTCTCTCTTCTATCATGGTTTAGTTTTCCTATGTTTTGATGATTGAATTATGTGGTTTGGATGATGTTTTCCTTCATGGGCCTACCTTTATGTTTGGTTTCGGTCTCATGGTGGGATTAATTTGTTGACATGGTGTTTGAGGTGTCTTTCTCTACCTTGGTGGTTCTTATTAACCTTTGTGCATTTGATGAAGATTCGTTTGCCTTGGGTCTCTAAGGTGGTCTTCTTTGTTTAGTCGAAGAAGATGAACATGTGTCTTCGATCGAAGAAGGTTGGTTGTCTTGTTTCCTTCAACCGCCATGGTTGTTTCTCATGTGTTGTTGATTTTTGAACTTCCCCTTCGATCGATGAAGTGGTGAGGTGATCTTTGGTCATTGAAGTTGTCTTTGACATGGTTGTCTTTGACCTAGGGTTTCCCCTTAAGTCAATGAGGGGTGAAGATGTTATCTTCAGTTACTTGGGTGATGGTCTTCGACCATAGTAGTTGCTTCTCTTCGGTCGCTTAAGGACTTGTGGTTTGGTTTCCATTCGGTCAGTGGAATTTCCTGATCATGTGTTTGTTGGGAAATACTGGAACAGAGTATAGTAGCAGAAATAAATTTTTTGTCTATCCATTTTCCCATAACAACAAGATCGGTCAACTACTATGAAAGAAGATACCTGGTCCTGGAGCAAGTCTAGTGACAAAACTCGCTTCTTTGCAATTACTGACTAGTTGCTCATGGATGATAGTTGTGTAGCTCATGATCTTTACCACAGACAGTTGTATGTGCAACCTCTATAGGGATTCAGGTGGTAACTCCATGGACTACGGGTTGACTTTTCTCTCCAAGTAGCAACCAAAGGACTCCTACCTCTAGAGTGATCCACATGGACAAACTATAACTCTTGTCGTTCAATAAGAATAGACAGGAAGGAGTTGTCCCTCCCGTTGGTGTACTAGTCACCAACCTGCTCTGCCACCAACAACGATCACCAATTGTTTCTCTCTCATAGCTATCCTTCCTTGGTAGGTAGGACTTGGTTGGGCTCTCTCATTTACCACAACCATAGAGGACAACAGTTTTTATAGGAACTAGTTCTCACTTGTTTGTGTTGTGTCTTGGGAAGCCCTCAGTACCCCTCCTTTTATAAGCGGGGTTTTGGGCCAGGGTTCCCAATCTATACGGGATTGCGTGGGAGTGGAAGAGATCAGAAGAACTTGAACTTTCACAACCTGTGAGATGCCAAATGGTCGTGCGACACACCCAAATGGTCATTTGGTGTGCAAGATGATCGTCTCACACTATTAGATGATCGTCTGATAGTTTCCTAATTGGATACAAATTTGGCAATTTCGATTTCAATTAATATCACATATTAATTTTCTTGTACCTCAAGTATAGTACGATCTAAACTATGCGAGAAACATCCAAAATATTCATTCAGCCCAACTGAGCCGTCTCATCAAAGAAAGATGCCCGTCTCGTTCACCTAGATGATCGTCTGGTGAACCTGAGTCGAGCTGATCGGTTCAACAACTTGAACCAGTTGGTTCACTCCTCAATTCAGGAAGAACTAAGACAATTCGATCCATGATTACCCTATATATCCAAACATGCATCTAAACACTTGACATGCACATTTGTCTGCCTAAATGGCTGTCTCACCTAGTGATATGGTCGTTTGGCAGTTCAGTCAGCCAATCCATTGATATGTTGCATGAATTGAATACCTAAGCACTTTAGTAATCAATCCAATTGTCATTTAAGATCAAACTTCTCTTCTAGATGAGTTCCTATGTGTGTGACCCTATAGGTCACATGTCATGTTGGTAGTGAATTTCCATATCTGGCTTGTGACATCACAAGCAGAGAGTGGTGCCTAGTCACACATCGGTGCTACCCAAGTGAATGGAAAGTTGGAGAACAACTTCAACCTATAATTTGTGTAAGGTGTTGCAGTGATTGTATAATTCCTTTGTCTCTGATATCCAGGATGAACCCGAAGCATGGATGACGTGATACCCTTTGTCACACAAAGTGATATTACTCAAAACTTAAACCACGATCAACCATTAACAATGGATTATCGAAAATCATAGGAAATTAAAACTGATTTGCAACAAGCACCATGAGTTGAGAATTATTAAATAAGAGCCAGCACTTGGATTTCATAACATATATTCCAGGTGCTATAATCATATTCTAATCAACCTGTTACATAAGATAATAGTTCCACATGTATATACATACTACCAGAGGCACACAAGCCAAACATCACATATCGATCATTATGTCTACAAAACACATCAAGATCACCCCCAAGGACCTGAGTGTACAGTGATGACACATATGACTCTATTACTAGACACTTTATATACCATGATCCACCAATTGTAGTTTTATCCTCATATTATCCCCTCAAACACATGATTACAAAACTCCTCAAAGGATTAGATTAAAGTTCTAAGAAATTTACTTAAGCAAAACAAATGGGGTTAGCCCAAAACCCAGGTCAGGGTCCTTACAGATGGTCACCCTATCACCTTCAATCCATGTTCCTTGAACCAAGAGGAGACTATCTAGGATAATGTGACCTCAATATCATATATTGATTCACATGTGCATGCACATGAATTTCTTAGTCTTGCTTATCAAGTGACCAGGATATCATACTCTAGTAGGAGAGACAAATCCCATATCTATCACTCGTGTTCTATCCCCATATGTCAAAGCCACCCGATCATCACCGTTATAACAACCCATGTTTCAAGATTGGGTTTGATGATGTCAAAGTGTACCCAATGACATGTGACGAGTGTAGTGATTTTAGGTCTAAGAATCAAAATCGCCACCTTCACTAAGAAATATGACTATGACCACCAATTATGGTTTCCATGTGTCACTCTCAAGGTGGGTCTGTCCGATACACTATTCCCTAACATGTATTTGTGTGCTTGGTTTGATATCACCATTTCATGACTAATGAGATTCTATCATCAACCAACCCACACTCTAGTCTTTAGTGTTACTGGTGTCTATCTACCTTCCAAAATAACAACCAAATAGGGACATAATAAGAATGTACACACTCTTAACATTTGTATGATCTCATCCTCCAAGTCACTTACTTGAAGACATACATCATTGAGTATTGTCATTCTTTAAACGTTCATAATATTTCCTCATTATCTCATAACCGAGTGAAACAAAATGAATTGGAAGCTTTCCTTTATGAGTATTAATCAAATCCTTTATGGTTTATGCCATGTGAATCATCACATGATTGGCTCTCTGGGCATACCTTACCAATAATGTTGTGCTTGTATGATAAACCCAATAGTGATGATAGTTAGTAATGTTATCGGCTCCAAGAATGTGGGAAGAGATGTACCTAGGGTTTGATGTTGAATGGTGTTATGGAAACATTAATCATCTATCCATGGGAATCCCTAACCCTAATGTAGGCATATGATGTAATTGCTTATCTTGCTTGAAGTGATTATCATGTAATGATGCATTGTCTATCCTACTTATGTAACCCAAATGCTGAAGGTTGAGTACACATCATACCTTGTGATTGCTATGGTATTTGTTATATGACACAGGGTGATGATTATGAGCCTTCACGAGGCATGCTGAGATGATGATGTTATGCAGGAACTATGTTGGGCCTTATGACCTGGCAGAGGCTTCATGCCTAGTTTGAGTTGTAGCATCTAGTGATGTGATGAGGGATGGTTATCCCATGATAATGTGATAATGGTGATGGATTGGTATAAAGTAGGGAGACAATATCATGACATGATGTGATTAGCTTTATGCTTAATACATTTTATGTCTTCTGACGTTGTAATCTACCCTTATATTTGTAGAATTTGTGTAGGTTTTATATGTTGCAACTTGATTGATGCATTAAAAGACACCCAACTAGCAATAACTAATCAAGTGAAACTCTAATCATGTAGTTTCCACGTGCCATATATCCATCTTCAACATCAGTACTTGCTGGATGGTGAAATGAGTAATTCCTATAACAAACTCTTAGTATATATTTTTGGATATGTGGGGGTGCAAGTTGAGGATATATCCTTGCATCCACAATTATAGAGTTGGAGGATGACTGCGGTCATACCTCGAGAGGAGAATAACTGAGGTCATATCTCAGATGATATGTTTTAAAGGATGGTTGTGATCATACCCTAGCAGGAGAACAAATGCTGTCGTATCTCACTAGTGTTGTGCCTATATACCAAGGTGAACTAGGTTGATTTGCACTTTGACTCTATATTGCACTGTGATGGACTCAGACTGACTGAGGGTGTGGGAGATCATAGAAGTCTGACTCTCCTAGATCTTGTATGACACCAATTTGGACTTCACAATGGTCAGTTGGAGAACGAGGTATACGTCATCTCCTCAGGGCATAATAAAAGATGTAATACAACCGTGTAGTATATTTGCTTAGGATTAAACACGATTCACATTGGATGAACCTTTGCCTTGTTTCTTATACTGATTAGTTGATAAAGGTTATACATTTTCTTCATATCCCTTATAAAAGTATATGATGTTCTAGTGATCAATTTGTAGCTACTTAAAATGCTTTATCTGTGTTATCAGTTTAAAAGTATTCATTTAGCTAAATATGCTCATCTTGATAATAGTATTATTTTTGTGCTTTACATATCTATCTATCTTAACTATAGTTGTTGGCAGATAGTTATATCTATCGTTGGGACGTTGGTCTCACCTCATGGGTTTCCACACTCTTTAGGGGGTCATGCACGATGTGGTAGAGATCGTGCGGCTGAAGAAGAGCAACACCAAGATCAATAATTGTTGAAGGGTGGGCTATATTGCTAGTGTTTTGTAGTAGAGTCCTATGTGTCATCCCTATACTCTCAAGTCCTTGTGGGTGTTTTGTAGATGTTGTACATGTATGGTTTGTATATATAAACAAGTTATATTTGTGATAGGTTTGTGGCAAGACGGCCATTGTACAATGATGTATTTACCTCTGTGGTATGACATGTGATACGGGTGGCACAATTTGTGGACTTCTATGAGATATGTTTCTGCTTTATAATGTTATAATCAATCGATTTTAATTTACCACGTGTTGTAGTAATATGGTAGTTTAGTTGATAATTCCACACTTTGTTTTGAGTAATCTCACTGTGGTGTGATTGGTGCATCACAGTGCGCATCTCTAGATATAAATTATAACACATTTTATCATCCTTTCAATGATGAAGCTCAAGTAACTACCAAAGATGGAGACATACTCTATGCAACTTGACTCCTCTAAATTTTAGATTAGATATAAAAATAATTGACATACTTTCTCTATGTAATATCTATGTTAATCGTGAAATCTATATGTTTCCATCTATTTCTACTTATTATGATATATAGTATTATTACGTATTTGACCAATGGTTAGGGGTCAACCTTTGTTGCATCAATAGCAACAAACTTTTTGCAATGTGATAGACATGGCTAGCATAGTACCTACTTTTATCAATTAACATGACATGATTTGTATACAATTTATGACTTTTTAGAGGAAGTGAATAACATAAATGGACAAATTATATTAAATTGAAAGTATTTAGAATAAATAATAAAACCCCTTCTATTTTTTGTATCTTGGAGCTCAATAGGTCTTGAATTAACTTGGTTTATGAAAAAGGGGGCATGTTTTTCTATTTCATTTACACTCATACAAGGATTGATTTGTAATTCAAAAACATAAAGAAAAACTAGCATGCATAACGGGCGTATGGTTTCTTATTGTTGACACCCCATTTTTGCTCACTCAACAGAAATCCACAATTTAATAGAAGCTCTTTGTCTAATGATGAATTCCATTCCACATTCCACATGTTTTCCACATACCTTTTTATATCATTTTCTACATTTTTCAACACATTATATCCATCCCCTTTTGTCCAATTTCACCCAATTTGAGGCTTCCTGCAAAGAAACCTTCTTCCAGACTAAAAGTACAATTGTCCTTCATTTCTGCTTTAAACAAGTTGTCTTTCACAAATTTCCCAATAGAATTATTCAAAAAATATTTCCATCTTCAACTGTCTTTTCAGGAAAATCTAAGAGATAATCCCAACTTATTTTTTTTTGCAAGCTTTCTCTGATTTTTACCCGAACATTCTTGAAATTACTAGATAAATGAGAAACTAGCTTTTTTTAACCCAGGAACACCCGAAGAATCACAGACATCCACCACATGCCACACGGAGGATCACCTCAATCCTTGTGCCCTTTTATGTTTGCATCACGTGATCCTCCACCTCTTCTAGAAGATTCTACCCAGAATTTCATACCCTAAAATCCACCTATAAACATACCCTCATATCCAACATATTCCAGGCCCCTCTCGTCTCTCCTGAATCAAGAGAAATGACTACCTACTTTTTTATTTTTTATATTGCTTGTGATAAGAGGATCATTTACCAGACACCTCCTTCTCTATTATATATGTAGAATGGTAAATTGCTCTAACCACTACAACCAAATACTACATCTATCTTGTTAACTATTCTAACTACCACACCGGACCTGATTTGTTGTTGCTTCTGCTTTGTTAACTATTGCTTGCACCATTGCTACTATAATCATCACTTTTATTTACATATAAAAACTCAAATCCAGATTCTATTTCCATACACATGCTAGTCATCTTCTAAACTCATATGTACCAGTCACAATCACCAATAAACGATCTCTGCCATGGGAGGTCCTGAGGTGATTGAGAACATAACACACCTAAAATATTTGGACTTTTAGGGTGATGATGGGAAAGACACGGTCATCTCCAACCCTACAATCCAACCTATAACATCCCTAAAATTTTAGTCCATAATAAACATGACCAATGATGCTAATTCACAAATTAAGTTTCTTTTAATGATGCAAAACTATAAAATAAGTCTAATGACATGATGATTCAAGTGTTTATCACATCTTAGCTTAATATTGTATAAATCTAGCTCTAAGTATGCAATAAGGATAATAGAGGGTTTAAATAGAAAATGATAGCACATTCATCTAAATTATGTTCTCTTTTTGACATTAAAATAGTTCGTCATATACCAGATATTAGATAAGAAACTTACTAGTGTAACGCCTTGTAAACTTTTACTTACACATTAATCACCCTAAATGCCTAATTCATGTAAAACATGCCTTCACTTATCCCAAATGAAAGATTTGAATTGATATATGGAATCCTAGGATTTTATTTATCAATTGTGCCAAGTTTCATTATATTTGAATGACCCTATTTAGGCCAATTGATTAGAAGGAGAAATGAATGCATAAATTGTGCCATTTGACCTAGATATCTAATAAGACTGTCAATTTCATTGATTTTTATCCAAGTTTCACCTACGTGATGCACGTCATGCACTAGCCATTACACAAGTTATCTCGGCTCCTCAGTGAGTTGTTGGATAACAATCGAGAGGCAGAAACTTTGTCTCCATCCTCACATAATACCCACACTGAGGGGGAAACAAACCTGACCAATTTCATCAACCTCCACCTACCCCTCTCCTCCACGTTTCCATGACATCTTGCTAGTATTGACTGTATCATGTTAGTGCGAGTCCATAGAACCCTAATTCGGTGCCTAATTCTCATGCTCGCAAAAATGCCCAAAATCCCCCTCTAGTAAATAATGACGCCTGACCCCCAAGCAACCAAAGTGCGTGCCTTTGGTCTCAAATGATCAATGGAGAAAGTACTGACTCCTAGAAAATTTTATTCATTGACAATTCTACCCAAAGCCCGCAAAGCTATACCACAAAGCTTGGCTTGACCGCTAACAACAACAACCGCAACTTGCAAGCTCCTCTCGAATCAATCAAATTTCTCAGGCTGTAAGCTTCCCTAGAAACCGTCATTTATCACCATTAAGTTTTTAAGTAGTGTGACTTTGTCTTGTATGGTCCCCACACTCCAACTACCTTGCCAGAGATGGCGGTCCTCGTCGGGCCACCAGGCATAGTGTTTTTGATATGGTTTTCCTCTCACATACTCATTGTAACATGGAGAATATGATTATGTCCTTGTGTTGTGCCTTCTTCCATGACTTATCAAGATCTAATTTGAACCTTGTACTTTGTTTTTGACCATGTACATGCTACTGTAGGGCCTCTATATTTGTGTATTTGTCTTTTTTTGATGCTTTGCCTTCTTTCATCCATGAAAGATTCTATGTATGGGCCATCTGACTTTGTTGATGATGCTATGCACTGGTCTTCTCCTACTTAATCCTTGATCTGCTTCCCAGTCCTAGTGATGGCATGAAGATGGAGTTTCCTAGCTTGAAGGAATCCCAATGTTGATTTTCTAAGTCTATAAATGTCTGAACAATTGAGTAGTCATCTCTTTTCCTCATGCATTGTCAAGATTTCATGCCTTGATTTGAGCTTGAAGCTCTAGGTAAAGTAGACGACACCTTAGCCGAAAGAGGCAGAAGTGAGGTGTTGAGGTTACTTCCTCATCCCTACATATGTATCAAATTGTTATAGTGGTATGTGCACTTGATTTTCATCTTGACATAGCCGCGAGATTTATTTTGTCGTAATTGTCAAATAAGCTATGTTAGAACCAAAGTTTGCGTGATAATGTGATAAAAGAGTGGTCTTTTGGCCTGTATTCCCTTTTAACGATTTTACCTTATTTCTGATTGGCTGAGAATAGTCTAATATATGATAATCCATAGAATATGCTACATATCTTGGGTGGTGATGCACCTTATATGAATTTTGATCGCCTTTTAGAGATCTATCCAATCGGATAGTGTTGGTATATATGCCTAGAGAGCCAATCATATAATGATTGTAGTGTGGCATTGGATACCTAATTTGATAGTAATAAAGGTAATTTTGTCTATTATGTTTGTCTCATTCATGAATTGATGACACATACATTGCAAGGACCCTGACTTAACTTAGTGTTTGATTGTGTTTTCTTTGCTTAATAAGATGCTTAAACCTTAATATAATCTTGTGATGCACCTTAATAACATGTAACATACCTATGTTTTTAGTTTGGTCCAATTTGGTTGATGTATGAGCTATGTTTGTATGTTTTGGAGCAAGTTGCAATTTCTCCATGTTGAGGGTTTATCTTGCAATTTGTCACATGTAGGACGTTCCTTTTGTGCCTTAGTATCATTAGAGAGAGAATTATGCTTAGGTGTGCCTTTTTTGGTCCTTGGTTGATGAGGTGGTATCATGTGTGCTGAGCTAGGGTTCCCTTGGATGCTTGAGTTGATACTGTCAACCTTGATGTTGTGATCTCTATAGAGACCATGTGTTTTGTGCCTTTAGAAGTGCTTCAATTGATACACCTTGTTTTGGTGGTGTTTTTAGTGACCTAAGTATCTTGACTTTGGTTTTCGCTAGGGTTTGCATGTGTTGCGACCTATACCTTGGTTGGTTGTGTTGTGGTAGATGTCCTAGGGTTTTGCTTCGATTGAAGGGTGTAGTAGACCTAAGTGGTCTCTACACTACCTTGTTCTTATCACCCTTTTTTGCATGCATGTCTAGAGAGCTTGCATGGCCAATCTTTTGTGGGACATGTGTCCTTTTGGTGCCATCATATCTTGACACCTCATATCTTTCACCTCCCTCCTACCCTTGAGTATATAAACCGTCTCTTTCACATGCAAGTATTCTCTTTGGATCTCTTCTTTCTCTCTTCTTACTTGTGTTAGACCTTGAGCTTATTGGAACAAGAGAAGGTGCTGATCTTGAAAGAAGTTGGATTATCTCCTCTTGCATGTGGTGATCTTGAGCTTGATCATCTCTCTTATGGTGATTCTTGGTGATCTTTGATCTTGGTAAATGGTTATATCCTCTTGATCTCACTTTTACTTTGAACCCTATATCTTTCTTCTTCTCTTGACCTTGGACTATGGTTCTTCCATGGTGGATATCTTGAGGAACTTATGTCCATAGAGGTTGAGATCCATGGTTTTTCATGGCAGTACCTAAGTGAGATGAAGCTTTCTCCTCTTTCTTCTTTCTTTTTGGCCTAGGGTTTGTGCTTCTTTCTTCTTGAGATTTCCTTTGACCTTGGTGCGTTCTTCTCTTCTTGAGGTAACCTTGTGGACTGTGGAGTTGATCCTTATTGGAGCTTATTTCTGTCTCTCAGAGCTTGTGGCTTTGGAGCTTGATCTTTATCTTAAGGCAGGTTATATAACTTTCCCCTCTTCTATTATTGCACCATATTTTGCTTGCATGCTATTGTTCTATATCTAAAACTTGATCATAAGTTTATGGATAGTATTATCTTGATCTAGGGTTTCAGATTTTGAAGTGTGCTTGAGTAGATTGCTCCTTCTCTTAACCCTAATTCATAAATTCTAACCCTGAGTGGTGATGGATGTTGTTGATTCTTACATGCACTTTGTTTGTTGGTTTTTTCATCATGTTTATGGTTTGTACATCATGTAGTAGATGAATGATTTGGTTATTATGTGCATGTGTTAGATGATGGTTTTCTCTCCTCTAAGCTTTGTTTTCCTTGTTGGTTTTGGTGATGATCGTTCTTAGGGTTTTTGATGTTTATCATCTTCATGAGGTTTCACCTTGGTGACGCTTGAGTTCTTGATGTTGAGAGTTAGTTGTGGTCAACATGCTTTCCTTGGTTTTATCTTGAGGTCGCTACAAATGAGATCTTATATGGGTTGCTACATATGTTATGTGTGTTGGTCACTACCCTTGGTTCAGTTGTTTGGTCGCTACATGGTTGAGGTCGCTCCACTTGGTGGGTGTAGGGGGGCGCTACCCCTAGGGTTGCGTACATGGTTTAGTAGCTACCTATGGTGATCTGTTGCAGTCACAACAAGGTGTTGACCTAGTGTTGTGGTCGCTACACTTTGAGGAATGGGTGTTCACTGCACATGGTCTAGTTTGGTTGATTGCTACAGATGGCTCTTGTCTTGTATGGTCAATGCATAATTGCTACTTGAAACAATTGATTAATCATAATAATGATGATGCTTAACCCTAATATGCTCCAAGTATGTGGGACATAATACATCTAGGGTTTGATGTGAAGGTTGTTATGGAAATCCTAATTGGTTATCTATGAGAAACTCTAACCCTAGTTCGGGTGCATGACGTAGTTGTTTACCTTGCTTGAAGTAATTAGCATGTGATGATGTTTTCTCTCTCCTATTTGTGTAACCCTAATATTGCAGGTTGAATGTATATCATAGATATTGGTTACTATGGCATATCTTATATGACACAGGGTGATGATTATGAGCCTTCATAAGGCATGATGAGATTATGATGACATGCAAGAATTATGTGGTTTGGTCTTATAACTTGGCTGAGGCTCCATGCTTAGTGTGAGGTGATATCCTCCTATGATGAGATGAGGGATTGTTATTCTTGAGTGATGTGATAGTGTTGATGGTCTTGTATGGCAATGGTATCATATGATGATGTTACAAGTATATACCTCATACATTTTATATCTTATGACGTTGTAACATACCCTTATCTTTGTAGAATTTGTTTAGGTTTTGTATGTTGTAACTTGATTGATGCATTAAAAGATACCCAATTGGCATAACTAATCAAGTAAAACCCTAATCATGTAGTGCCTTGTGCGATAGATCCATTCCAGAGTCAGAACTTTGCTACATGGTGAAACAAGTACTCTCAAGGGGAAACCCAGAGCACATACTGTTGAGTGTGTGAGGTGCAAGTGACTGTGTGTGTATCCTTGACATCTTGATCCCAAGTGTTTTTGAGAACAAATGCGGTCGAATCTTGGTGATGGTGAAAATGTGATATGATGTGATAGAGGATAACTAAGATTGTACCTCAATGATTGGGTTATATACCCTGGTTTTTAGTGTTGTAACTTGTACCAAGGCGGGCTAGGTGTTTACAAGACTATAGCTTTGACTATAAGTTTATTTTGTAGTTTGACTAATATGTCACTGTAATGCAGACTTGAACTGACTGAGTATCATGAGAAGATCATGGATTCTGACTCTTCCATAGATCTTGTATGGAACTGATTTTGACTTAGTAGTAGTCAATTGGATTTGGGTGGTATGACTCAAATCCTCAGGGAAAATTAAAAGACGTAACATAGTTGTGTAGTATATTTGTTTAGGGTCAAACACGATCCACATTGGATGGCCTTTTTCCTTGTTCTTGTGATGTTAGTTGATAACAATTATACATGTTCTTCGTATTTCTTCTAAATGCAACGATGTATCTCTTAAGATTCCTTTTTTGATATGACATCACCCACAATGTCATAGAATGCCATGTACACATTGGAGAGATCATTGACCATAAGTGATTGACATGCTGTAAAGACATTGACCATCATATAGTGTCCTGTTGTCAATATATTGTGAAGGTCTAGGAGCAAGATTTGTACATTTTCTCATTTAAAAATGACGATGAAGTCCTCCTCCTTTGGTTGAAGTACGTTCATAAGGAATTGGACTTCTTCCACAGACAGTCCATAACATGCTTGTTCATCAAAATTCTCGAAAGTAGGCGTTATGACATCTGTCAGTTTTGGTTCTTCTGGTGTGTCAACAAGTTTTTGTTGTTGTTCTTCTTCTTTATGTACCTCACTTCCTTCAACATCATGTTCTTCTGGCGGTGGGCTTGCTGCTACGATGATCTTAGTTGAAGGCGAAATATCAAAAGGAGGTTTTGTTGGTTGACACTTCTTAGGTGATGCCTCCTCAATAGTTCTAGATACCTGATGATTGGTCATAGAAAAATCTCCTGTCATGAAATATTTCCATGATATATTTCCCTTTTAGGGCATGGAAATCTTCATTGGAAATCTGTTCCATCAGAATACCTCTATTTATTACTTCGATCAGCCTTAGGACTATGAAAGCATTGTCCCCTAAATTTTGCCTCTCCTATGTGAAGCTGTAGTCTATGGAAATTTCTTTCAAGTTTGGGTGGTACCACCCGCTGATTCCTTGTATCAGTCTTTGTAAGCGGGTTGAGACTTCTTGTATCGTCATGTGCTCTGGCTTTTCAAAGACCATTCTTCCATAGGGTAAGTCTTTGGTGCTGAAGTTATAAGTGACCACTCTTCTTTTAGAAAGGTCAACCATTGTGAGGAGCCAGCGGTTGAAGGCCTTGAAAGGTAGGGTGATGAACTTTAAGGATCTATTTCTGTCCAGGGCAGCTCGTGGATGGATGTGGTATCGCCTTTTTCCTTTAAAAGGTGGGCTACTAAGTTTGTTGTCACATTGAAAACTAGCCCATCTTTGTCTCTGTAAATGAACTCCTTGATGATTGTCCCACACAAAACCTTGATGAAGGTTCTACTTATATTTTCCTGATGTACAAAATCAGAATGTAGGTCATGCCTTATTAGATCGTACTAGTTGTTGCGGTAGATGATATCCTATCCTGGCTTTGAGTCATCAAGAATGTCATCTAGGACATGGATGTCCCATATTAGCATGCCAACAACTGAGGATATATCAATGTCAGCCATCTTGCATGGAAGGGGGGTGGTGCAGGTGGGAGTGAGGTGTTTATGTTTGTTGAGGTTGTAGGTGGTTCATGGAAGACTGGGTTTGTTGGCTTTGGAGGTGATTCAACGAACATGTTATCTAAATTCCCAGTATCCTCTTCAGATATCATTTGTTCTCTCTTCCTTAAGAGAGATACATAATCCTCCGCTTTTTATTGGTTCATCTAGAAGTATTTCCTTCATGAAACTATCAGAATTAGGTGGAGGTGGTGGGGCCTTGTAATTGAAAAGTGGGTCAAGGCCGTCCATTACATCTGCGGTAGTTTCTGTCATCTCCACCCTTGCATCTGGTTGTATGGTCCGGACATCATTCTCACCTACTCCTTCTCCATGCTATGATGGAATTGCAGATTCTATGTCTGGAGGTTGAAGGGAACTCTACTCTAGAGGCACTTCGAGTCCCTTATCCCCCGTTGTTGTTGGTTGAGATCCCTGGTGAGGCTGGGGATGCGGCAGTGTCATTTCCCCCAGCGAGAACTCCTTTGTTGCTGTCAGATGATGTTGTCTCCTCTTCCCCTAAAGGGAGCGTGTACCTAGATGTATCCACTTCGATATGGATCACTTGTTGCCCTGTCTACATTTTGGCTATCAACATGTCTATCCTTATGTGGAAGTCTACGTCTCATGCCGATTCAGATAAGGTTTTCTATTATACTTCAACAGACATGCTATTAGTTGTGGGAGAGTTCTCCTTTCTTTTTGCCACCTCATGTCATAGCTTCATATTCTCTTGGTGTAGTTCATCATATTCTTTTTGTAGGGTGGTGAGTTCATTCATTACCCCAGCTAGTGCCTACATTACCTGTATTTGGTTCGCATCTAGTTGCTACATCTGGAGAGGTAGGGTGAGAACGAGCTGAATGTCCATAGTTAGCTTTTATACCACATGGTTAGTGCTGACGGATTTGTAGTTATATTAAACAATTTCAAGGTAGAGTTTGAGACAATCTCATAAAGGTCGTTGATCTCTTGTCATACTTCCATGAACTTTGTCACTGTTGTTGGCCGTTGTCTGGTCCTGATGACACAACTTACTTCGTGTACTTCTTCATTGGCTTTGGAAGATACTTTGTTTACTTTGCTCAGACACGCACTTCGTTCTGGTTGCGATGCCTCTTTCTCAGGTATCTCTGTTCCCTCCTTTCTTTCTATCAAAGGCTCACTTATTCTGCCTTCTTGCCCTGCTTCCTTGGCAATTGGTTTTATAGCAACCTCATAAATGATGGCTCCCCTTTCTTTAGGTGCAACTACTGCCGGAGAATTGATGACAACATGTCTCTTTGAACTTTCTGCTCAGAGGGGGGGGTTCTTTGCTAGTTTCTCATGGATTTGTACTAGCACTCTTTTCTGGTCGTTCATTTTGAGGCCATCTCCTTAGGCTGTTTCAGTTAGTGTTTAGATGGCCTAATGGTGCTTGCACCTTGTATGGATACCAATATCTTAATTTCTTCTTCATTGGAGACTAACTTTTCCTTATCATAGTTGCATAATTATGGATGGGGAAGCAAGATTTTTGTCCTGAAAAACTGATAAGCATACCCCTGTTTTGTCCTCGCCAAGACATTTTCCGCAACTAGGTATCTTTCATCCACCAGAGTATCTCCTTCTGACCTCAAGAAATATTTCACCTTGCTAGGGTATCCTAACTGGCGCACAATATATATATGTGATTATTCCTCCCATACAGAAGTCGTGAGGGTTGTCTGGCCCCATTGTTGCAACTAAATTCTCAATCAGAATTTTGCTGACATTGACGACTTTCCCTTCCATTAGACTCCACAAGATATGGATGTCTAGTCTGGTTACGTTCCCTATGTCAGATCTGAAGATCAAGGAGTTTCTAAAGATTTTGTGCAATACTTGCATGAAGCCGGAGTGCATCATTGCAGCCTTTGATTGTTCGAAGATGTACCTAGGATCTCCTGAAAGTTTTTCCCAGGTCTTTTCAGTTGCAAAACCCTTCACATCCTTGTCTCCTTATGCCTTGTTAGCACATTTTGCTTGCTTGGCTGAGTTGGTGAAGATTGAGTTTATCCATTTCTTAGTTAGAATATAGTCCTTCTTCATAATTATAACCCATAGTTTATAATCACCTCTGCACTCTAAAACTTCACTATCATCCACTAAAAACTACATGAATTCTTTGTCAAATCGTCATAAGAAGTCATGTCGGTGAAACATATTATGTATATCCCCAACTTTTCAAAGTCTTGTTTCACCCTCTAATATATGCCTAGCTTTTCTACGGTGTCAATGTCACCGTATCTCCTTGTGTAGTACTTCTTCCTCTAGAGAATGTCACACCGTATTTTGTGATGCTCCTCATCTCTTGGTACAAGTTGATTGTCAGGTTGTTCTCTTCTGATGGCCTGTGCTGGTTGGCTTGGGATGTTAGTAGTTGCAATTAGCTTGAGTGTGGTAGCCTTGATTGTTGCACCCTCCTCAAATGTCTTGGAAACTTTCCCGGGTCTCTCTTGATCAGCCTCTTACGCATGTCTCTTCTTTGGATTATACACCTCCCCAGATGGTGTGTATTCAGAGTCTTCTGTCCCTATTTGTTCCTCATCCCCCTATAACTCCTCTGGGATTGGTTCAACCAAGATTTTTTCTCTGCCTTCTTCCAGGTGTGCCCTAATACTTTCGGGGGTGGGTTCTCCATGCATCTGAATGTATGCAACATGTTCATCTTTCAATTTCTCCATTGCCCCCATTTCTTCCAAATTCATTGACGTACTGAGTTTCTTGGTGTATTCAGACACCTAGATTTGGCTCTTGTCCTACTTTCCTGTCATCTTATGCTCATAGATACTCTAAGTATCTCCAACAAGATTAATTAGATTGGTGTAAAAAGTGAAAATTTGTCAGTTTATGAATAAAAAAGTGCTAATAACACTTGATAGTATGCTGCCAACTGAGTATTGACAACTGGTGGTTCAAAAATGGGTAAGAGAAGAGAAATATAGAAGAATTAGTGGTTGCATCAATCAGTGATCCCATTCAGTGGTCACCAATCAATGGTAAGAGGCAATGGCGAGAAGCGTCGTTTACCACCCAATGGTTAGAATAGACGGTGATCGAGGAAAGGGGTCTTGGTAAGAGTAGGAAGAGGTCCAACTCAACTGATGGTAGAACTGAAGGTTGATGGTTGCTTCTGTGAGCACTAGTCGGTGGGTGTTCTGGCTACAATAGGTGATGGTGCCCTCAGACAATGGCGAAACCAAAGGTTGCAAGATTAGACAAAGGTTGGGAAGGAAGGTGGAGTGACTATTGAAGGTCAAGGCAGTGGCTTCACCAGCAAGCGGTCGGAATAGGCGGTGGTCCAACTCAAACAATGGTGATGCCAAACAAACTATGGCGGAATCCATGGTTAGAAAGGAAGACAAAGCGGTAACCAATGGTTCTAAAGGGATAGTAGTGACCAATGGTTGGTAATCAGTTGTTGACGATTTGGATAGATTGGAAAGAAGGAAGGCATAAAATACTAAGACGGTGGCGCAAGTCTAGGAAAATTGAGGTTTTTAGGGTTACGTTGTTGCTGATGCTCAGAGCTAATTCCACTGGATGTTGGCTTGCTGGTAGTTTGGATACATTGCTCTAGTGTCCTCCGCTTGCTCATGATGCTTTCGTTGTACTTGGCATTGACCGGTGGGGGAAAAAGGTTTTGTTCGCTCTGGCATTCTCCGTTATTGCTACTTCAGACGATTCTAGGGTTTAACTTGGCTTTGGTTACTTGGTAAACAGGGAGAGTAATTAGATCGCCGCCTTTTATAGGTTTTCATCGCTTAGATGACCACTCGGTGGGCCTGTCATCTGATGGTGTGTGAGTCGGCCAATCACTCGGTGATGAAACTACTTCTTTGGTTGATGGTTGATCGGGTTCGTTCAACTGAAGGTAATTTAGTTCATCATCTGGTGGCTTCACTAGGTTTTACAACCAGTGGTAAATTTTCCTTACTCACCCTATGGTGAGGCAGAGTGGTATCAGTCGATGGGTCTTTTGGGTGTCAACACCCAATGGTGGTCATCATTCGGTGGTTTGTCTAGGATGACTCCTGCAATGAAAAATATGCACCCAGACTTCATTAAATTTATTCTATGATATTAAATCCTACTAACAAAGGTGAAAACGTTAAAGATGAATTTTTAAAATGGAATTAGAAAAGTTCTATTACTTTAAAGACAAAAGACACTAGAACTTAGGCTAAGACCTACAAGCTACTAGTAGTTTATTAAAAGAAAGGGAAATAGGAAATGCTTGGGTTGCCTCCCAAGAAGTGCTAACTTATAGTCTTTAGCTTGACTTATGGTTGTGGTCTCTCATGGTTCCTTTATTGGTGCTGGCTGTGGCTCTTTTGAATTGAGTTCTGACCTCCTCATAAAGTCTTGGTCTTCATAATACCTTTTTATTATGTGTCCATTCACCTTGAAGGTAACAATATTTTCACTAGAAATTTCCATCATTTTAGATGGGTAGATCTTCACAACATAGAATGGGCAAACCATCTGGACCTAAGATTTCCTAGGAGCAGCCTAATACTAGAATTGAATAAAAGAACCTTGTCCCCCTCAGAAACATCCTTGCTTTTCAGGTGGGCATCATGCCACACCTTTGTCCTCTACTTGTAAATGTGGGCTTTTTCATAGGCGTCTAACCTTATCTCTTCCGACTCTTGTAGCTACAGAAATCACATCTTGCCTACTTTGTCGAGGTCCATGTTTAGGAACTTGATGGCCCAAAGGGCCTTATGCTCTAATTCCACAGGGAGATGACAAGATTTTCCATAAAATAGTCGATAGGGAGTTGTCCTGATAGTAGTTTTGTATGCTATGCAGTAGGCCCATAGTGCGTCATCAAGTTTCATCGACTAAGCCTTCCTTGTTTGGCTAACTATTTACTCCAAGATTTGCTTTATTTGTATATTTGACACCTCTACTTATCCACAAGTTTGTGGGTGATAAGGTGTCGCCACCTTGTGCTTGACACCATACTTCTTCAACAAAGTTTCAAACTGTCTTTCCCCAAAGTGAGATCCCCCATCACTTATGACGGTTTGTGTGAAAAGATAGTTTTATCAAAAAGTTTAATCACCGCCTTTGAGTCACAAGTTTGGGTGGAAACAACATCTATCCATTTTGAAACACAGTCTACAACAACCAACATATATTGATTTCCTCTTGAGGATGGGAACTGTCCCATGTAATCAATCCCCCAAACATCAAACATTTCTACTTCAATCTAGCCTGACATTGGCATCTCATTTATTGTTGAAATATGTCTAGTTCATTGGCATTCATTGCATGCTTTGACAAAAGCTCGAGCATATGGGAATAAGTTAGGCCAGTAGAATCCAAACTATAGGATTTTTTCTACTATCATCTCACCTCCTAGGTGCCCTTCACAAGGTGAAGAATGACATTCCTATAATATTTAAGGTATTTCTTCCTCTGGTATACATCTTCGATACATGTTATTAGCACATCTTTGAACAAGAGTGGGTCATCCCAATGGTAATTCTTCAAATTCGAAAACAACCTTTTCTTCTGATTATAGGTTACGTTAGGTAATAGTTGCTGGCATGCAAGGCAATTGCAGATATAAGAGAACCATGGTAAGTTTGGCTCAACATACCTTGCCATCATCAGGGCTTCATCTGCATAATTGTCTTTGATCGACATCTGATTTTCCTTCATGACCACAATCCTTGATAAGTGGTCTGCAATCACATTTTTTGTTCCTTTCTTATGAACGATCTCATGATCAAATTCTTGTAGTAGTAAGGCCAATATCAACAACCTCGGCTTTGTATCCTTCTTTTGCATCAAGTATTTAATTTCCCTGTGGTATGTATAAACTTTCACCTTGGATCCTATCAAGTAAGATCTGAACTTGTCAAAAGCGAATACAATCGCCAAAATTTCCTTTTCTGTGGTAGTGCAATTGATTTGGGCTTCGTCAAGAGTTCGAATGGAATAATAGATTGCGTGATGCTTCTTATCCTTCCTTTGCCCAAGAATAACCCCAATGACATAATCACTTGTGTCACACATGATTTCAAATGGAAGTTCCCAATCTGGGGCCTATAGGATGGGAGCAGTAGTCAAAGCATTCTTCTGGACATTAAATGATTCAAGGCACTTATTAGAAAAATCAAACTCTGCATCCTTTATCAACATGTTAGACAAGGGTTTGGCTATTTTAAAGAAGTCTTTAATAAATCTTCTATAATACCCAGCATGTCCCAGGAAACTTCTCACTCATGTTACTGATTTTGGGGGTGGGAGTTTGGATATAACCTTGATTTTGCTTAGATAAACCTGTATTCCTTTCTCATAGATCTTATGCCTCAACATGATACCATTCTGTACCATGAAATGACATTTCTCCCAATTCAAGACTAGATGTTTTTCCTCATAGCGTTGCAAAACTAGGGAAAGATTCTTGAGTCATCCATTGAAGTTAGTTCTGTATATAGAGAATTCGTCCATAAAAACGTCCATTATGTCTTATAGGAAATCAGATAACATGGAAATCATACACCTTTGGAAGGTTGCAGGTGCATCACATAATCTAAACAACATTCTTTTAAAAACATAGGTGCCATAAATGTAGGTAAAAGTAGTCTTTTCCTGATCATATGGGTGGATCATTACTTGATAAAATCCTGAATATCCATCCAAAAAGTAGAATTATACATGATGTGCCAATCTTTCCAAGACCTGATCAATAGAGGGTAGATGGAAATGGTCCTTACTTGTAGTAGCATTCAATTTCCAGTAATCTATGCACATACACCAACCCATGATGGTTTGTGTTGCCACCTCATCTCCACACTCTCCCCTTACAACATTCATTCCTCCTTTCTTTGGTACAACATGAATTGCGTTGACCCAATTGCTATCGCTTATAGGATATATGATTTCTACGTCTCTTAATTTTATTACTTCCTTCTTGACAACCTCCTTGAGCATCTGATTTACTTTCTCACCAGTTGATCTAGAGGCTTGGCGGTATCTCCCAGATTTATGCGGTGCATGCATAGGGCTGGGATCAAACCCTTAATATATTCCACTGAGTACCCTATAGCTTTCCTTCAAAGTTTGAGTTCCTTTAACAACTTTTTCATTTGTTTATCTGTCAAGCCTAAGTTAATTATTACTGGATTCCTTTATTCATCATCTAGGAATTTGTAAGTCAAGCCTTCAGGTAGAAGCTTTAATTTTGGATTTGGTTTTGGTGCTTCTTTCTCTTCAGGGGTTTGTTCTAGTGACAAACTTTACCATCTCGAAGGTTACATCTTCTTTGTCACTGAACTCCTCTTCTGGTTGGTTCAAATAATCTAGAATCTCCACTACCTCAAAGTCTTCTAGACTAGGATCTAGATTGATCAAGGCTCACATGAGGATCAACAATGGCATTGTCCTCTTTTACCTCTTCATAGTACTGGGTATAACTATCCATGAAATAGATCAAATCGAATAGAGAGGGTCGCCTCATAAATTCCTAGACGTGAGAATTGATATGGTCATTCCCAACATGAAGAGTAATAATTCCTTCTACCACGTCAATCAGGGCCCTAACTGTAGCAAGGAAGGGTCTTCCAAATATCATTGGGTATGTCGGGCCCTCAATGGTGTCAATCACCAATATATTACAAAGTATAAAGAATTTTTCTACTCGAATTGGGATGTCTTCTACTATCCCCACTGGCCTTATAAAAGTGTGGTCATCCAACTCGATTATCATTCCAGTCTTTACCATGTTCGTTAGTCCAAGCCTTTAGGCTAAGGAAAGAGGCATTAGACATATGCTTGCCCCTAGATCTTCCAATCCTTTCCTTTCCATGTTATTTCCGACATTGAAGGGAATAGTGAACGCCCCAAGATCTTTCTTCTTTGTAGAAAATTCAGCATGGACAAAGGCACTTGGCATCTTGGCTAGCTACTCCATCTCTATATGATCTCCTTTCCTTCTTGTCGTGATGAGATCCTTGAAGAACTTTGTATATGTGGGCATTTCCTCAATAGCATCAAGGAAAGGGATGTCCAAATAACTTTTTTGCAGCCTCCATGAACTTCTCATATCTTTTCTTAAGATGCTCTTTAATTAACTTATAATGAAAAGGAATTCTTAGGGAGTAAGGATTTCTTTGTGTGAAGATTTCTTCAGTAGGATCTGTCTTCTTAGTCTTTGCACTTTTTTTTTCCTGGTCTTTTCCTTGACTCTTGTCCTCCTTCATAGACTCCTTGTTCTCAAACTCTTCCTCTATAATGTATGGTTTAGGTTGTGGCTCAGTGATGGTGTCCTCCTCTTAGTGACTCTCTTTTGGCAGTTTCTCTACAACCTTCCCTGAGCAAAGGGTAGACATCTTTGTTGTTTCTGTGTTAAAGGGGATCTTCCCTTACAGGTTCTTTATCAACTCAGACAATTGAGCCAGTTGTTGATCAATTTGTTTCTGATGAGTCTACCTATCAGCCATCTAGGTCTGCATCATTGTTAAGATTCCTGAATTGGTGATGGCACTTTGGGTCAGCTGATCATTCACATAAAATTGCCTCTTTGTAAAATCAAACAATTATGACATCATGTCTAGCTAATTGTTGCTTTTATTTTGGCCTTGATCCTAGTTTTGTCAGCCCACATTCTTCTTCTGATATTGGACCTGACCTTGTCCTTATCCTTGGTAACTATTTTGCTGGTAAGTTGTAGCTTTGGTATATTGAGTTTGTCCACCTCATTTTCCAAATCCTGGTGGTGGTTTAGGTTCTCCACTCAACTGGTGAGAGTTTTCTGCAACATCTTTATTTTCATAATTGAAACCAGGGTGAGCTGGTCTTTTAAAGTTTGCATAGGAAACATTCTCTATTGCTTCTTTCTCATCGCTATCTTCACTATCTTCTGGTTTCATATAGATGTAGATATCAATTCCTTGACCTCCTTCACCGCATGCAACACATTTCATGACCTTTTTAACATATTTCTTACCCTTGCTTCCAGAGTCTTTTAGTTTTTTGACATCTATATAAATATTTTGAATTTGGGCAGTGATAGTTTTAGAGCTTTTCATTCCAAAGAAGGTCCTTCATATGCTATTTTCGTCATAGAATCTCTATCTCTTCTATTGAAATCCATCCCGACCTGTAGAGGTGCCATGTTTTCAATGATTCTCATAGTCTTCTATGTTTTTTCCTAGGAAGTTGCTTCCTACGACAACATTTAGTGAAGTCCTCACAGTGGAAGTAAGACCACTATAGAAGGTTATGACTAGGTGACCTTTTTCGTAGTTATGATGCAGATAATCCCCCTAATACTCCTAGAATCGTTCCCATGCTTCATATAAATTTTCTCCAGACTTGTGCATAAACTCGTTTATGTTCTTCCTATTCCTGAGGGTTTTCTCCACTGGGTAGAACTTGGTGACAAAAGCATCAGCCAAGGCTCCCCACCCATTGATCTTCTTGTCAGTTAAAGAAAGATACCATGCCGGGGCTTTGTCTCTTAGAGAAAAGTTGAAGCCCTTGCAATATATCACTTCTTATGGAACTCCCCTCATTTTGATGGCATCACAAATATTTTTGTAGGCATCAAGATGATGATAGGGGTTCTCATCTCTAGAATCCCCCCCAAAGGACTTGTTTTGAATCATGGATATAACTGTAGGCTTCAGTTCAAAGTTGGGTGCATCAAACCTTGGAATGATAGTAGGATTCCTCGACTCATTCACTCTTGTAGTTGCTACATCTTGGATGGATCATTCTTCCTCATCATCTTGTTTGCTATTATGATTGTTATGTTCATGTTCACAGTTGTTCCTTTGATTTCTTCTTGTTCGATAGTGGCAATGTTCGTGATGGTGTTGTTCCCCCCGATCCTCATCTTCACAACCTTCTTCGTGTTCATCTTCTCCATGAGGTCCGTAACGAGGCTCGTCACATTATGACTCAGTCACTGGTGGAGTTTGGAAATCCTCCACCCTTGGGTTCCTATTTTCATCAGCATGTCCCTTTCTACGAGATGATATGTTTATGCAAAAAGGGAATAAAGTGTTGTCTAAATATGCTTCTCTCAAGGCTACCTAAATAATTCGCAGAGTCGAGTTAGAAAATTAGATGTGTAAAAAAAGTATTCTAAGTAGTCAAATATAGCAAATTTTAAAATTTGTGCAGTCAAGTGTATTTCTAAACTTGAGGCATGAGTGTATGGTGAGTAGACTCGTGTTCTTTAAGTACCATTTTTCCTTATCTCGACAACGGTTCCAAAAAATTGACCGGCCTAAATCACACATCCAAAATGGAGCAGATCTAGAGTAGTTAGACTCTTAAATTTGTAACCCGACACTCAAGCCCCCACAACTATTATACAGGGTTCGATGTAGTAAATCAGGGTCGAACCACAGGGACACGAATGGTAAGTGCTAAGAACATAGAATCTTTAACTCATATAACACCAAACAAAGGGGTAGATTAAGTTTGTGTTCCAAACGGAATGAAATTACTCCAAACAAATAAAAGAGGTAAAGAGGATAAAGAAACTAAACTAAAGAACAAAAGTAGACAAGCACGTGGTAATAAGATAAAGGTGGGAACTTGGATTGGGTTTCACCTACTAAGGTCTCTCATCAACATGCAATACTCACACCCTTTGTATACCCTTAGCAAGATTACAAGTAGTCATCATATATGTCTATTCCCTCCTCTCTTGAGCTTAGGATAGATCTAGATTATAAGGTTGTTACTCTCTCGAGATGGCAAACAAACAATCACAAAGATAACCATATGATCATAAGCTTTAACATTCCAACATTCTCATGCATTCATGTAACTCCAAAACACTTATATAAGGCTAGTGCTACTCTTTAAAGGAACTAACAATCAAACATCACAAGATGGTATCTAATCTACAAGTAAAGCATTAAGATCAAGAGAATGGATATAATCTTTGCTAAGAGCATATATATTCAAATGGATGTAAGTATATACATGTTAGGAGACCCTTACTGGCTACTCCCAACCCAATTAAAGAGCTTAGCCACTCATTATCATGAGCAATATTATGGATCTAGAAATGGATGAAGACATGGAGTGGTTTCAGAAGAAGGAGGTCATGAAGGGGAAAAATGAGTTGTAGAAACAAAGGAACAAGGGATACACCAACTATAACCAGGAAGTGGCCACAACCAATGGTTGGTTCTCCTGCTTATGGACTTGGTGCAGTGGTGGTAGTGGCTTGCTCCCATACCTCCTTCCATCAAAGGAGAAGGTCCAGAGCGAGTCGGGCTGTGCAGACAGAAGCACTAGAACTGGTCTGACAGACTCTCATCCTCCTTCCCTATCAACTGGCGGTGGTGGCGACCAACATGTGGTGGATTCCTGCTCCGACAACATCTCCATGCCTTCTATGTAGTGTGACGATGTTGACGTGGTACCACCCCTTTCATGTAGCTGGTGATGTCATATATATATATATGCATCGGCTTGGGTCCTTTACTTGCGCACCAAGCCTCCCAGGTACTATCCTAGGACCACATGATTAACGACCCCGAGTGACAACTCTGTTAAAGGCAACATTAGATGGTAGGCTTCGAAATATAGATGTTGGCGCATCACCAGATGATAGGCACAGGCAGGTCACCAGGTGATGGATGTAGGCTGACCATTGGTTGATGGTCACAGACAGGCCAACGGGTGATGGTTGTAGATGGGCCATTAGGTGATGGTCGCAGACGGGCCATCGAGTGATGGTCGCAACAGTCTACCGTGGCCACCATTTGGTGATGCAGTTGGGTACTGCTGGATAGTATTTAGCAGTGATGGACCGATGGCTGTGGGGAGACCATCAGTTGTCATCCGGTGGTAATCCTACCCTTGGTAACATGCTTCTATTCCTTTATTTACATGCGTGTGACATCATTGCCATTCTCAAAATAGGGTAGAGAGAGTATATGCAAGATAGGAGGGAAGTGAATATAAATTTTCTTAATAGGAGGAAAATATGGATAAAATAAGGCATATAATATCTACAAAATTGGATGTTATCAAATACCCCAAAACAAGCAAAATAAGACCTGAAAACATGTCAACTATAACACTTTCAGTCAAGATATGATCAAATTAAAGCAAGAAACGTATAGGTTTGATAACATCTAGTTAGATTGCATGTCAAAATCAGTAAGAGCAGTTGTAAGTAGTTTTTATCTAATAAAAGTTAATTGCTCTCTTAGTGAAAATGTCTGCAAGTTGATTCTCTGTGTCCACATGTGTGATATAAATATCCTTCTTGGCAATGTGGTCAAGGAGAAAGTGATGACATGCCTATATATGTTTATCTCTACTATGCAATATAGGATTGTAAGACAGGTTAATTCCACTAGTATTATCACCGCATCAAAATGAATGTTAAAGTCTTGGAGCATTTGCTTCATCCATAGGACTTGGGCACACAAACTCCCAACTGTAATGTATTTAGCCTTGGTAGTTGAAAGAGCCACAATGCTTTTTCCTTATAGAACCAAGAAACTAGGTATGGTCTTCAAAAGAAACAAGTCCCACTTGTGCACTTTCTATCAATCAAACAACATGCATAATCAACATCACTATAGGCAGTAAGAGTAAAGTCCCTTGACTTGGGATACCATAGTCCAAAATTTTGAGTTTTGGCTAGATACCTCAAAATCCTCTTAACCACTATGAGATGTGATTTCTAGGACTTGATTGAAAGCAAGAACACAATCCAACACTAAACATTACATCATGTTTAGAGTCAATTATATAAAGTAAACATCCAATTATACCTCTATAGAGATTCTAATATACCTTTTATCCTTGCTCATCTCTATCAAGCTTGGCAGTGTTTGACATGGGGGTGTCCATTGGCTTGGTGTTCACCATCCCAAGTACTTCACTACTGTACTTGCTTTGGTTAATGAAGTCCCCATCTTTTGTTTATTTGATTTGAAAGCCAAGGAGGAAAGTAAGCTCCCCCATCATGCTCATCTCAAACTCACTCCGCATAAAAGAACTAAACTCCTTGCAAAGATCAAGATCAATCCCTCCAAAGATAATATCATCAACATAAATTTGGATAATCAAGAAATTGCTAAAAGTGTGTTTTAAAAACAAGGTAGAGTAGACTTTTCCAATGATATAATCATTGTCTAGAAAAAAGTTCTTTAGTTTCTCATACAAAGCTCAAGGTTCTTTTTTGAGTCCATACAGAGCTTTTTGTAACAAATAAACATGTTTAGGCAATTTATCATGTTTAAAGCCTAGAGGTTGAGCAACAAATACTTCCTCCTCATATGTACCATTTCAAAATGCATTTTTAACATCCATTTGATAAACCAGGAAATTCTTATGACTAGCAAAAGCAAGAAACATTCTAATTGACTCAAGTCTAGCTACAGGTGCATATGTCTCATCAAAATCAATACCATCCTGTCAATTGTAGCCTTCAAAAACTAACCTTGATTTGTTTCTTACCACTTTTCCACTTTCATTAAGCTTGTTGTGGTAGACCCACTTGGTGTCAATGATCTTTTTATCACTTGGTCTTGGCACTAAGGTCCACACTTTGTTCTTCTTGAACTGTTCCAACTCTTCTTACATGGTTAGGATCCATTCATCATCCTTGAGAGCTTCTTTAACATATTTTGGCTCAATTTGAGAGATGAAGGTGCTCACGGCTTGTTCTTTGCTGAATGCAGCCCACAAATCGTCACCCTTTCAAAAGGATTACCTATGATGAGCTCTTTAGGATGGTGCTTTGCAATGCAGGGAGTGGGATCCTTCTTTTCTTATTGTTTATCTTCTTCATCAACTAATACCTCTTTTCCTTTATCAACAATGTTGAGGTATTTCAAGTGAGGGATCACCTCATCTAGAACATCATCATTAACAATATTCTTAGAAATAGAGAGGTTAGTCTCAATAAATCTAACATTGATAGATTCCTATACTTTGGACAATTCAATGTTAAATACTCTATAAGCCTTGCTAGTAGTGCTTTGGCCAAGAAAGAAAGCCTTGTAAGACTTCAAATCAAACTTGTCGAGGGAATCCTTAGTGTTCAAAACAAAACAAAGACAACAAAAAACATGAAAGAAATCAATGGAAGGCTTTCTACCACGTTATAGCTCATAGGGGGTTTTCTTCAAAGATGGATGAGTGGAAACCCAATTTTGCACAAGACATGAAGTACTAACATCTTCAAACCAATTTTTTTTTGGAGTATCATACTCTAGAAGCATAGTCCTAGCCATCTCTTGTAGTGACCTATTCTTTCTCTCTACAACCCCATTTTGTTGAGGCATTCCAGGTGAAGAAAAGTTATGTGCATACCCGTATTCCTCACAAAACCGTTCAAACAAGTTATTTTCAATGTCTCCCCCATGATCACTACGGATAGAGACGATCCAACAAGAAGCTTCATTTTCAACTCATTTGCAAAAAATTAATAAAACATCAAGAGTATCACTTTTTGAAACAAGAAAGAATTCCAAGTATAGTGAAAAGTCATTGACAATCACAAGATAATACTTGCTACCATGAAGTGATTGTGTATGCATTGGTCCAAATAGATCAATGTGAAGAAGCTCGAGAACTCTTTTGGCACTAAGGACTCCTTTGTATTTAATGGAGGACTTGGTTTACTTTCCTTGGGTGCAAGGTTGGCATTTATCATCCTTTTGAAAATACAATTTAGGAAGTCCCTTTACCAAATCCTTTTTTGCTCAAATTCTTCAATGGATGCACATTTACATGACCAAGTCTATGGTGCCACAAAGAAATATCATTCGAATTGGCAATAAGACATCTACTAACAATAGGCTTAATAGAGTCAAGACCAATAACATAGAAATTACCATTTCTAGTTCCCTTATATATAACATTATAGGAGAAGGAATCTAGAAGCAATCATTCAAGTGAGGTAAAAAGAACAAGATAGTCGTTATAACACAATTGAATAACACTAATTAAATTGTGATGTAGGCCATCCACAAGAAGAACATTATTGATGCACAATGAATCACCTACATCACCCTCACCTATCACCTTACCCTTGTTGTTGTCACCAAAAGTAACAAATCCTTCTTTCTTCTTTGTGAATTGGTTGAAGTGGCTGATTTCACATGTCATATGCTTTGAGAAACCACTATCAACAATCCATTTTCCTTTTACATACAAGAAAGGAAGATGTCGGTGCCCAATTTAAACCTTGGGATCCAGTGTTAAATTGGAGACCCATTTCATCTTTGGGTTGGTCCCCTTCTCTCTATAAGGATAATAAGTAGAGTAATGGTCATCACTCTTGCAATACACGCAAAGGGTTCTTAGATCCAAATGACTCTACATGGAAAATAGGAGGTTCCATGCTCTTTTTCTTACCCTTTCCCTTGCTCTTACTCTTTGAATCTCCCCCTACATATCCCAAACCACTTTTACCACCGTCTTTAGTAGAGTGATTTAGAACTTCATTAAGGGACTTTTTCCCTTTGAGGAATTTCAAAAAGGAAGCTCTTAGTTTGTAATTATCATCAATAAGAATAATGACAATATAAGATAATCTAGCAAGATCATCTTGTACATGAAGTAAGTCGGTCCTCCAAACAGAGGACTTTAGTAAGATAAGAATCTTTTTCTAAAGTAAGACTAGAAACTTCATTACTTGGAAATAAAGGTCTAGAATAAAGATCATTAACTTGAGCAAGCAATCCAACATTTTTAGTTCTAAGAAAGACAATCTCATGAAGATAAATTCTATTCTCATCTTGAATAGCATCACGAGCAAGCTTAAGATCATCATTTTCAATTTTAAGTAAAAAAAAGCTCATCTACCCAGGCTTGATTTTCTTCCTTAAGACTATTAATGTTCTTAAGGTAGATTCCATTCTCTACTTCAACTCCATTGTATTGGAGCTCAATATCAAGAAACTTCCCTAGCAAAGAATCAATTCTATCAAGATGCAACTTCTTATTTTGATCATGAATATCAATTTTAGCATACAAATCATCTATGGTCTTCCCTAACCTCTTCCTTTTAGACTTGTATTTGGATCAAGAAGAGCAGGTAGCATTAAGAATATCAATGAGGGTTTCCTTAGATAACTCATGTAAACTTATCTCACTTACCTCATCAATGTCTTCACTTGTAGAGGCCATGAGAGAGAGGTGGCATTCTCCTCATTGGAGCATGAATCACTTAAAGAAGATTTTTCCCATGCGGCATGGGCTACATCTTTGCTTCTCTTATCCTTCTTGACCTTCCTCTTATACGTGCCTTCCTTCTTGTAGTCATCCTTCTTCTTATGGCTACTCTTGTGGTAAGCATTCTTAGACTTGGAGCAACCATTCCTGTAGTGCCCCTTTTGGCCACATTCATAGAATCTAGGAGTAGAGGATGAGGAAGACTTTCCTTTAAAGTGATTGCCCTTGGAGTAGTTTGCTTCATGATAACTAAGGCCATCATCTTCAGTTGAGGAGGGAGGATATGACTGGAAAACAAGTTGTTGTTGGAGAATCATTGCTTCCACTTGAGCTTTGAAGGCATTGTCTTTGATCTTATTTGATTCCTTCTCCTTTTGCTTGTCATCTTCTTCTTGCTTATAAAGCCTTGGCTCATGAGCTTGAAGGTTGCCAATGAGCTCCTTAGTGGCTAAGTCACCAAGGCTTCTAACTTCTTCAATGGAAGTAACTTTCATCTCTTGGATACCTTAGGATCTTGGAATTGATAGTCCCTCTATCTAAGGTGTAACCCAAGGCAACAAGCCCATTGATGATGGTGTTGACCCTTGTGTACATCTCAGCCACTCTTTCCTTCTTGTCCATCTTGAAGTTTTCAAGCAGTCCATTCAGCATATATATGTTTGACTCTTTGACTTGTTGTGTGCCTTCATAGGTCATGCACAAATTATTCCAAATCTCATGGGTTGTGTCCCAAGATGAGATCCAATTGAACTCGGAGGGAGTCAGGGCAACATGGATGATGCTTATTTCCTTGGCATTCATCTACAACTTGTTGAGTGTATCTTTATTCCAAGTAGCTACATCACCCTCTGACTCCTTTTATGGAAGAATCATCACCTTCCATAGGTCGTAGTTCATCCCTTGAAGGTAGAAATGCATCCGTCATTTCCAATAGAGGAAATTTATGTTGTCAAAGATTGGGGGTCTCATGTAGAAGTCTTCCTCTAGGTTGAGGGACCCAAGTAAGTTGTATCCCATCTTCTCATCTTATGGTATATGTGTTGTAGAAGATCGTGGCTATAATACCACTTGTTTAATCAACGGGCTCTAGAGTGGGGTGAATAGAGCTAAAAACACTTGCACAAATTTGTTAGACCTTGAAGTTACTTCAACTAGGCACAATTGCAAATAGTGAATTTGATGGCAATCTAAACATGCATAACAAGGATGAAAGAGTTTGAAACAAGAACTTGAACAAGCTTCTTAGAGTGGTTCTGCTATCCAAACTAGGAGAGAGTCAGTATACTACCTAGAAAGGTCAAGCCCTAGGATTTTGCAACTGATGTATACTTATAATCCATTATAAGATATAAAATTTGACCTTCCTTTTTAGGGACATGGATACCCAGCTTACCTTTGAGGTCAAGAAAGGCAACAACCTTACAACCAAGGTCTTACCTATCCAAATCTAGAGTCTTCTACCTTAGCAAGGTCTTACCCACTCTTGCAAGCAGCTGGACACCTTCTCCAAGGAGATCCCCTCTTTGTAATGACTGTTCTGCCTTGAAGAATTTACCCACTCTACTCCCTGATCTTTAGCCTTGTCCTCCTCCTTCACTCAGAGAAGATTTTTGCATCTTCTTCTATAGCTTGAAGAATCTTGCACCTTCTCCTTCACTTGTAGAAGCTTTCACCAACTTGATCTTGAAGTAGCTTGCACCTTCTCCTTCACTTGGAGAAGCTTTCACCAACTTGATCTTGAAGAAGCTTGCACCCTTCTCCTTCACTTGGAGAAGCTTTCACCAACTTGATCTTGAAGAAAGGGGTTGGGGAAGGAGAATCTTAGAGAGATTTACAAGTATATAATGAAGTAGCTCTCTCACACATATCCTATTTCACTCATATAGACAAAATGAAGTGTAATAAAGAGAGAGAAAGGGGCTCAAGTGGACTGGATGCACTCAAATATTGCAAGGAGCTTGAATATCATGAAGGATCAACCTTGGAATGAACTCCAAGAGGTCATATTTATAATTGGGGGTATCTACCAGAGGGTAGGAACACTTAGGAACATTTTCTAGCTGTTTGGGGTGTTACAACAGATATAAATGAGTTTTTCAACACTCTAATGATTGTAATCAATTTTCTATGTTTTTAGTGCAACACAATCAGTAGAGTTTCAATAAAGGTTACTCGACCAATTGCACTATGTGACAAAGCCAATTTGAAGCATCAGTTGAGTTTGTCTAGGATGGAATTTGACCGATCACTTGAAATCAGTTTTGGTTAGTGTAGGGATTGGCCGAGTTCTATGTATAGGAAACTCGAATGAACCTAAACATTATCAAAATACATCAAGGGATCCGTTCAATTTGTATCTTGGTCAACTAACAGGCTATAATGAATTTAGCGAAATGCCTTTTGAGTGATCAAAAATTCGAATTGAGGGTTCCTGATTTTTCTCATCTTAGTTACTAGTCATATCATCAATAAAAATTATTACAAAAATTATCTAAGGTGATTTGAAGTGTTTTCCACAAAAGTGCATTTGTATTGCTTTTGACTTGAACTAGAACAAGACAAGGCTCGATAAATTTGATCTTTTCATGTCCCTAATATCTGAATTCAATCTCAAACAAACATATTAGATACATAATGGAATGGTTGAGTCATTACCAAAATATGGACAATGTGTAACACTTAGGTTAACAAATGCAACTTGGGCCATTCAAACAACACACAATGAATGTGGGTAGCAACAAAATAGATTCCAGGCTAGTGACACTCATCAAATTACAAGCATTCCATGAACACAACATGGAGGACCCAATGTTGCACATTAACAACTTTGTGGTAAGGTGTGACATGTTGATTATAGACATGGTTCCAACCACAATAATCTACCTAAATCTCTTCTCTTATTCCCTATTAGATAAATAAATGACATGGTTCCTTAGCCTCCCACTAGAATTTGCAAAGACTTGGGATGAAATGATAGACGCCTTCTTTGAGCGATATTTTATACCCCTAAAGACAAATGAACTAGTAGGGAAGATCCACAATGTGGCATCCAACTTATAAAAATAGAATTTACTTAAGCAGAAGCGAATCATTTGCAGTGGATTACTGAAAATCACTAAAAATTAAATTTTTTTACAAAGAGATCCACACATAGGAAACCTCTTTTATAAAGAACCAAAGTATACATTTACATCATGATTCATAAGTACATAACTTGTATCATCTCTTATCGAGGATAACAACACCAGCTGCCCTAGTAACATTATATACAGACAACATAAGAACCTCGAGGCATCAAGCCAAAATCTTGGGTCGGATCATTAAAACACTATCTATAAACTCTGAGGACCTGAGAGTACAGAGACGCCACATAGGACTACTATCTATACAAAAATTGGCAGCTAGTGCCTCCACCTGAGTTATCACTGTTGTCCCTGTTGCTGCTGCTACTTTTCCCTTGCTATAGGGTTCCTGCTTCTTCTTTTGTGTTTACCTAAAAAGTTGGATCCCACGAGGGTGAGACAATTGTAAATTGCCCCAACGGGAGATATAACTCTCCGCAAAAACATTGTTATAGCAGTTTATTATAATAAAACCGAGCATGAGTTCTTATATTTGAACAACAGTATTAATCATTGAATGAACAGAGTAACATAATCTTCTTTCCTAAGGAGAGCATTACATTTATTCATGACAGAATCATAATTCATCCTTCTACTTGCAATGAGTATAAAGAGATATGAATATCATTTATCAACAAGAGATGCATAAAAGAAATGTAACATCAGCAAATGAATTTCCGTATTCAATCCTTAAGCAAACATGCAATTCGGCTGATTACATTTTACAAACACGCTTATGCCCTGAGGAGATGAGGTATACTTCTCATACTCCAACCGACCATTGTGAATTCGAAATCGGTGCCATACAAGATCAATGGTAGAGCCGACTACCAAGACCTCCCTTATCTCGGTCAGTACGAGATCAAATGCAGGTGGTGCGCTCCCGCTAGAGGGTTACAACACCGGCCAACTAGGGTGGCCGAGTGCAATCCACGAGGTCGGGAGGCACGGGATGATGGATGGGATCCTTGATTTCGAAATTTATATGGTCCCAAATCAAGTCTATCACTAAAACTAAAACAATGCGCCCGCAAGCGTACGGGGTATTGTTGTAGTATAGATCAAAGGCAAGATGCGGGGTCGAACCGCAGAGATAGAGGGGGCGCTAGAGTTAGAAAGCGTGAGCTATGTTTCTTATGCGGAGCTTAGGGTTTTTAGGGTTTGAAGGTTTGTTTGATTGATTAAGCTAAACGAGCAAGTAGGAAAAGCAATGTGAAACTAAGTTATCAAAAGACTAAATTAGAAATCTGAGTTAACAAGCTATCTAAACAAGAGCAGGGACGAATTATACCAAACTAAGCAAGCAACTAACAATTTAGAGCCTAATTTAACCACTAAGCAAGATGAAAGATCTAAACTAACACTAGCTAACAAAACGAGGCAATTGACTAAGTTAGACTAAAGCAATTGAACTAAGCTAGCACTAACAAGCAAACTAGGCAATTAGGGTTTTAAGCAATTAGATGAAGGAGGTGGGCCGTTTGGGAATGTGACCTTGACATTAGTTGGGGGATGTCACCATAATAAGCAATTAACATATCTCATTCTAGATTACCAAACCAAACAACAAGGTGGGTGCTATGAGAATGTACCCTAAGCTACTAATTGGAGAACTAGGGCTAGGTGTAATTCTCATAGGACGTCCCAAGTCTAGGTCTCTAGGATAAGTGGTATTAGTCAATTGAGGACCAAGGGTAAGGATGGGAGTAGAGATGAGGGTATTTGACCTCATGCCACTAGCCACCTCAGCCTTTAGGAAACCCTAGGCAATTGCACTAATCACACTTATACTAGTCACTTAGAACTCACATTTGCATGTAGGAAGAAGGTGATTATGTAGGAAGATAGGGGGCTAGCTAGGGATCCGAATTAAGGACCTAGGAGCCAATCCTATGATAGCCACATAGAAACCAAAACATCCTAGAGACAAATGTCTTCAAACACCACAAGGCAAGCAATTAATGTAATTAAACAACAACCACATGCACAAGTAATGGGAAATGAGATATAAGCAAAGGCAATCATCATAGAAATGAAATATGTTCATTACAAATTATATTCCCCCAACATGGTATCAAAGTCACATTTTTGCCCCAAACAGCCCACCCAAGGGGGCTTAGCTATACATGATCAAACTAGGAAAAGAAGGGGATAGAAGAAGGGAAAACACCATGAAGCTCGATGTAGTGGCTTCCTTCTTCACCTCCAAGCAGCTGCAGACGACCTCCCTCCTCCAAAGGTGCAGGGGTGCATGAAAATGGTGGAATGGATGGATAGAAACCTAGAGAAACTAGGTTTCTATGGTGGAAATGAGTGGAAAGTGGGTGGAAATGGGGTTAGATGCAAGAGAGTAGGTGGATTGGAGTAATGGAGGCAAGGAAGCAGCTAGGGTCGGCTAGGGGTGCTTCCTCTCGAGCCCTAGAAGCAACTAGTGATTATATAGGAGCTAGGGTTAAGTGGGGGTAGAATAGGAATAACAGTGGAAAGTTATGTAGGGTATGTGATCACCACGGTCGTGGTGGGTGTGCCACGGCCGTGGTGAGGGTAGTGGGGGATGATCGTGAGGTGGTGAACACGGTCGTGGGGTGAAGGCAGTGGTGAAAAAGCAAAGTAGGGTGGTGGCCACGGCCGTGGCGGAGTGCCACGGTCGTGGTGGGTAGCATGCACCACGGCCGTGTTGGGTAACACGACCGTTTTGGAGGAGTCGGGCTGACCGTGGGGAGGAGCCACAGGCGTCTTGATCAGCATCGGCCACGGTCATGGCGACTTGGCCACGGTCGTGTCTTTCTGGGCAACTTCCCTGTTGGAAACCGATTTCTCACAATTTAATTCCCACGACCGTGGCAGGGTGCCACGGCCGTGTTCTCTTCTACTGACCACGACCGTTCTGATGGCCACGACCGTGGTGTCTTCAAGGGCCACGGTCGTGGCAGGTGGCCACGGCCGTGGGATTCTGTGGATTTCCCTGTTGTAGCCTGTTGGAATTTGGCAATAAAGCCACGACCGTGGCATTGGGGCCACGGCCGTGGTGAGGCTTGACTTCTTGATTTTGCTTCTTACTTTGTCAATTTCGGATGTCTTTGCTCGGGGATGATTCTTGGCCACTGGAGGTAGGTTGAGGGAGAGTTTGGGGCCTTCTTTGGGTTCCTCCCTCTCTCTCGTCCATCTAAGCATGGTCCAAGTACCTGAAAAATAGTGCAAAGAACATCCATAAGTGTATTTGCAATGATACTCATATTGGGGAAAAATACTTGTAATCTAACAAGTTTAGATGCAGCTTATATACAAAATGGCACAGGATGGAGCCCTAAAATAGGGCTGCATCACCACCCCAAACTTAAAACATACTTGTCCTCAAGTATGCTCCAACTTAATCTCTCTTTTCCGTTCTTTTCAACAAAAACAAATGACAAATGCAAAGCAGCAGCAGATTATTGAATATATATGGTCTTGGAAATGACTAAGTGCATGTGTCTGACATCTCTCCTATCCTTCTTTCACAACCCAATCATGAACTGAGCACTGAGCATACAAACTTCAAATATAAAACATAGAAACACAAGTTGTCCATATGTCCTTTATGTCATTCCGGGTAAACCGTCTCATGTTGATGTTAATCACAGGTGACTAGGAGTGTTGTTTCGCTTTCATGCATTCGGTCTTATGCTTCAAACCACACTAGATGATCCACTTGGCTGTAGAAAGGGTAAAGTGAGCTAGATTTGATGTTTTCTAGCTCAATGGGTATAAAAGAAGAAGAAAGGGTTGCGGTAAGATTTGGAGTGCTTTTACACACTCTTCTTTTCTTTATTTGAATGCTCTTAAACAGGAGCATCCTTTTATTTTATTTTTGCTTTTCTTTTTCTTTTTCTTTGCCCTTGGTATAGATAGGGCATATGGTGGATGGAGTGAAGCGGGGAGGTAAAGATGTGGCCACCCCAAACTTTTGGAGGTGGCCACGGCTAATATGTGCACTTTGGCATCTTTTTATGAGGCGGAGGGGTATGAAGATGGTGGAAGAAAAGTTGGATCAAAGAGGGGTCATCAATGTAGTTTTCAACATACGATTCCCTGCATGAAAGTTAATTCAACACTTCACCAAGTAATATCACATCACATGATAGAATTAACACAATATTCATATTTCTACCAAGTGATTCCATTGGCTTTAAGCGTTTGTCGCTTGCTCAATTCATGATTCAACCAACACATTCACAGACTTAAGAGATGTGGTTCACATGTAAAAAGTCACAAACAAGACCATATATCAATAAGATCTAAGAATGTAGCATGCATTTGTCACAAGAGTAAACCTTTTCATTTCAAACATTGGAGATTAAGTCAAAACATCCTATCAGAGCAAGAATATTCAAATCTGGGCAAAATTGGCCAAAATGGTGCCAATTTACACTAAATCGCATCTAAACCTACTTTAGGGAATTTAAAGACATAAAACAGAAAATCCTACTTAACAAGCAAAAGAAATTATCAAAAACTACATGAGAATGCAATGCATGGTATGAAGAAGCAAAAAATTTGAAAAATTACTCAAAAATGCAGAAGTTAACTACATGAATGCGTGAATGCAAGCAGGCACACAAGGTCAAGGTAATCGAATATGGTAAGTCAGTCAAACTGTTTGATCATCTTGCAAAAATTCAGCACAAGGTACACAGAGAAAAATGCGGCGAAAGAAGGCTTACCGCCCTACCACCCCAAACTTTTAACTCATGATGTCCTCATCATGAAATAGAAGTTTAGACTAGTAGGGTAAAAATGCGTGGGGTTGCGAAAGGCAACCGGTGAGAGCTGGAGTGGTCAAAGTAACTTTTAGGTGAGCAAGACAGGGCCACCACGGCCGTGCTGGGCAACACGGCCGTTCTGGCTTTCTTCCTGTAGCTCCTCCATTGAGTTGCAATCTTTTCTTCCACTTTGACCTCTGTCTCGGCTAAACTCTTCAGCTTCATCTTTTCTTTCTTGTGCCTGTGCTAAAATGATTCACAAACAGAGAAACTATCAAGTATAGTGTGTGTGTGTGTTTCTTGGAAACCAAAAGAAAGTATGGTAAAAACAAGGTTCGAGAATCTCAAACCACGTGGGTTGCCTCCCACAAGCGCTAAATTTATAGCCTTCAGCCGAGCTTGTTGCTCTTTTTCATCATGTATTAATACCCACAGTGCCCTCCTTCTCTTCTACGGTGATCCTGTCGAGTGCTCTTATGACATGTGCTTCGTCCCAAGGAATGTACATCGAATAGAAGTATGGCCTCGATCTCCATAGCTCCAGAGGGTCACGATAGCACAAACTCTCGCCGAAGTCTTCATTGGCCAGCTCATCTCTCTCTTCTTTGGTGAACATGAAGAAGTCGAACTTTTTCCTCTTGCAAGTAACCGTCAGTGTGCCCTTGCGGATGTTGATTTCAGCTCCCGCAGTAGATAGGAAAGGTCTACCCAATATGAGGTACTCTTCTCCATCAATAGGTGCGGTGTCCACTATCAGGAAATCGGTCACATAGGCAATGTTCACTCTTTCATCCATCGACACTATTGTGTTCTGCATGATTCCCAAGGGCTTCCTTTTGGTTCCGTCACCCAAGATAATGGCGCACTCCACTGGTTTCATTTTATTTAGGCCAAGTCGTAGGTACATGCTCCATGGTATGAGACTTGTTCCTGCACCTAAGTCAATGAGAGCGTGCTGGACGGGTTGTGTGCCAATGAAGCAAGAAATCAGAGGTACTCTCGGATCACCTCTCTTTTCTGGGAAGCCATTGTCATAGATGAAGTTCACAGATTTTGAGGCAACAATCTCTTCGGTCGGCAATAGCACTAACTTTCTCTTTCCCATGCATATGTCCTTCATAAATGAAAAGAGTGATGTAACACCTATTGTTCCCTGCTTCAAGTTTCCTAGGAGATTCATAACATTTCTGCCCCCTTTTCGGAGAGTCGAACCTTCATGGGCTTGCTTCCTGTTTTCATCAACTATCGCCAATGTAGTGGCTGGAACTTGCGGAGGGGTGATGGCGACGCTAGTATCATGTAAAGATCTTGGTTTCCATAAGGACATGGCTTCAAAAGCTGCTATGTCTATGATAATTTCTGCATCCTCGAGTGAGGGTGGAGCCAATGAGAGTGCCTCTACATTCGCGTCCGGCGCAGTAGCAATCCGGGTGCATTTATCATTCCCTGGTGGTACTTGGGTGGCACTTTCTTCAGAGTATTCTTTATTTTTTCTAGATCCCTCAAGCATCGGGACTTTGTTTCCAACCTCAGTTACTTTCTTTTCCCTTTTTCCGCAACCTTGAGCAGTTTCTTCACTCCATATGACAGTGACCATACTCACTTGCTCATGTGAAGATGGAGGAGCTTGTGAGGACGGAGGTGGTGGTGGTCTTTGCTGGGGAGGATTAGGATTTTGGAGTATGCAAGTTGGTTGCGGTGGAGGTGGAGGTTGGTAAGTATGTGGAGGTGGTGGGTATTGGTAGTTTAGCGGGGGTTGGTGGGATGGCGGAGCATATGGGTGTGGTGGCCCTTGATATTGTGGAAGTGAGGTTGCTTGGGTACGTGGTGGGATGTATGCGGCTTGGTTGGCAGTCACACAACTTCCATTGCTGTTAGGATTCGTCATAGGTTGAGATGGCAGTCTCCCCTCTTCACGGCGAGCAAGTGAGATAGAAATTTGGTCGAGCCTTTGCTCAAGACGGCTGATGTTCTGTCCTTGAGAAGACACCTCTCTCTTTACCTCATCTAGATTCCTCAGTCTCCCGAGTACTTCCTCTTCGAACTTTGAGTTGTAGCGTGGCTTTTGCTGCCCCTGTCCTTGCCCATCCTCGTTCGGTTGTTTCCAAGAGAAATTTGGGTGGTTCCTCCACTCGGGAGTGTAGGAGTTGGACATTGGGCCTTGGTTGTTGCGACCACCAGAGGAATATAGAGCATTGACCTCCTCGTCTATAGTATCAACTACCCTTGTGGGCTGGTTAGAAGAGCCACCAACTTGATTCTTCATCAACTTCATCATCTCGGTCATCATTGTCATCATATCGGGGTCGGTAGCATTGCGTGCGGGAGCCACGGAGGAAGGTGGAGGAGTGTAGTTCCGGCCGCAATGCCTCCCTTTGGTGGAATCTCGGTGGTGAGAATTCTCGGCGAGATGTTCAAACAGTGGCCATGAGTCCTCGGGCGGCTTGGCCATGAACGTGCCCCCGCAAGAAGAATCTACATTGTTTTGGCTCTGCTCCTCAAGCCCGGTGTAGAAGGCTTGAACCAGCTGCCAAAGCGGGACCTCATGGTGAGGGCAGTCACGAAGCAACTTCTGGAACCTCTCCCATGCCTCATGGAAAGGTTCGTTCTCTTTTTGGGCGAAGGATGTGATGCACCTTCTCATGTAGGATAACTTGGCTATCGGAAAGAACTTCTTCAGAAACTCATTCTTTACTTCATTCCATGTGACGAGCTCTGGCCTCGAGACGTACCACTCCTTGGTTTTCTCCTTGAGGGAGAAAGGAAAGAGCATTCTGCGGATCGAGTCGTCGGTGGCAGCAGGCGTGCGGAAGGTCGAACACGTTTCTAAGAACGCGTCTATATGGTGATAAGGATTTTCATTCTCCATTCCATAGTATGTGGGCAGGAGTCCCAAGAGTGCTGGCGGAATGGAGAACTGCTGACCGGGCATCTGATCCACCAGCGTGGCTATGGGGGAATTGTAGTTCCCCGGCGTGAAATACTCATGAAGCGGGCGGTGCAGTGGTGGAGGTGGAACATCCAGTGGTGGGTTGTTCTCGGCCATCTCGGCCTCTCGGTGTAGGTTGCGGCGAGCTTGAAGTCTTCTCCTCCCAATCTCGGGGTCGTAAACCACCAAGTCGGTGCAAGTCGAACGTGTACTACACATGCACAGCTGTCACCTGCACACATCACAAACAAACAACAAGGAGCCAAGTTAGCGAACCAATATGTAAGAGTAACACAAAGAATAAAGAATAGCAATGGTGAGGGCAAAAGGAAAGGCTAAGCTACACTATCTAACTAGGTCGAGCGCCTCATTCCCCGGCAACGGTGCCAGAAAGCTTGGTGCGCTCCCGCTAGAGGGTTACAACACCGACCAACTAGGGTGGCCGAGTGCAATCCACGAGGTAGGGAGGCACGGGATGATGGATGGGATCCTTGCTTTCGAAATTTATATGGTCCCAAATCAAGTCTATCACTAAAACTAAAACAATGCGCCCGCAAGCGTACAGGGTATTGTTGTAGTATAGATCAAAGGCAAGATGCGGGGTCGAACCGCGGAGATAGAGGGGGCGCTAGAGTTAGAAAGCGTGAGCTATGTTCCTTATGCGGAGCTTAGGGTTTTTAGGGTTTGAAGGTTTGTTTGATTGATTAAGCTAAACGAGCAAGTAGGAAAAGCAATGTGAAACTAAGTTATCAAAAGACTAAATTAGCAATCTGAGTTAACAAGCTATCTAAACAAGAGCAGGGACGAATTATACCAAACTAAGAAAGAAACTAACAATTTAGAGCCTAAGTTAACCACTAAGCAAGATGAAAGATCTAAACTAACACTAGCTAACAAAACGAGGCAATTGACTAAGTTAGACTAAAGCAATTGAACTAAGCTAGCACTAACAAGCAAACTAGGCAATTAGGGTTTTAAGCAATTAGATGAAGGAGGTGGGCCGTTTGGGAATGTGACCTTGACATTAGTTGGGGGATGTCACCATAATAAGAAATTAACATATCTCATTCTAGATTACCAAACCAAACAACAAGGTGGGTGCTATGAGAATGTACCCTAAGCTACTAATTGGAGAACTAGGGCTAGGTGTAATTCTCATAGGACGTCCCAAGTCTAGGTCTCTAGGATAAGTGGTATTAGTCAATTGAGGACCAAGGGTAAGGATGGGAGTAGAGATGAGGGTATTTGACCTCATGCCACTAGCCACCTCAGCCTTTAGGAAATCCTAGGCAATTGCACTAATCACACTTATACTAGTCACTTAGAACTCACATTTGCATGTAGGAAGAAGGTGATTATGTAGGAAGATAGGGGGATAGCTAAGGATCCAAATTAAGGACCTAGGAGCCAATCCTATGATAGCCACATAGAAACCAAAACATCCTAGAGACAAATGTCTTCAAACACCACAAGGCAAGCAATTAATGTAATTAAACAACAACCACATGCACAAGTAATGGGAAATGAGATATAAGCAAAGGCAATCATCATAGAAATGAAATATGTTCATTACAAATTATATTCCCCCAACATGGTATCAAAGTCACATTTTTTCCCCAAATAGCCCACCCAAGGGGGCTTAGCTATACATGATCAAACTAGGAAAAGAAGGGGATAGAAGAAGGGAAAACGCCATGAAGCTCGATGTAGTGGCCTCCTTCTTCACCTCCAAGCAGCTACAGACGACCTCCCTCCTCCAAAGGTGCAGGGGTGCATGAAAATGGTGGAATGGATGGATAGAAACCTAGAGAAACTAGGTTTCTATGGTGGAAATGAGTGGAAAGTGGCTGGAAATGGGGTTAGATGCAAGGGAGTAGGTGGATTGGAGTAATGGAGGCAAGGAAGCAGCTAGGGTCGGCTAGGGGTGCTTCCTCTCGAGCCCTAGAAGCAACTAGTGGTTATATAGGAGCTAGGGTTAAGTGGGGGTAGAATAGGAATAACAGTGGAAAGTTATGTAGGGTATGTGATCACCACAGTCGTGGTGGGTGTGCCACGGCCGTGGTGAGGGTAGTGGGGGACGACCGTGAGGTGGTGAACACGGTCGTGGGGTGAAGGCAGTGGTGAAAAAGCAAATTAGGGTGGTGTCCACGGCTGTGGAGGAGTGCCACGGTCGTGGTGGGTAGCTTGCACCACGGCCGTGTTGGGTAACACGGCCGTTTTGGAGGAGTCGGGCTGACCGTGGGGAGGAGCCACGGACGTCTTGATCAACATCGGCCACGGTCGTGGCGACTTGGCCACGGTCGTGGCTTTCTGGGCAACTTCCCTGTTGGAAACTGATTTCTCACAATTTAATTCCCACGACCGTGGCAGGGTGCCATGGCCGTGTTCTCTTCTACTGACCACGACCGTTCTGATGGCCACGGCCGTGGTGTCTTCAAGGGCCATGGTCGTGGCAGGTGGCCACGACCGTGGGATTCTGTGGATTTCCCTGTTGCAGCCTGTTGGAATTTGGCAATAAAGCCACGACCGTGGCATTGGGGCCACGGCCGTGGTGAGGCTTGACTTCTTGATTTTGCTTCTTACTTTGTCAATTTCGGATGTCTTTGCTCGGGGATGATTCTTGGCCACTGGAGGTAGGTTGAGGGAGAGTTTGGGGCCTTCTTTGGGTTCCTCCCTCTCTCTCGTCCATCTAAGCATGGTCCAAGTACCTGAAAAACAGTGCAAAGAACATCCATAAGTGTATTTGCAATGATACTCATATTGGGGAAAAATACTTGTAATCTAACATGTTTAGATGCAGCTTATATACAAAATGGCACAAGATTGTGCCCTAAAATAGGGCTGCATCACCAGGACATCTTGTGTCTCTGCTAAATAGCTTTCCAGGGTATACTGGCAACTTCGCTATTATAGTTACTGTGGCGTGCTACACTCTCTTCACAATCGTGAGATTTCTTATTTATCTCCATCGATCCGACATTAATATTATTGGGAGATGTGTACTGCATCTGTCCCAATCATCGGGAGATTTGTGGTACATCCATCCCGGTACAATAATGAAGGATTGAGAGGTTTAATGTTTACCTTTCCTCAATTCCCTCATTAGGAAGTCAGGATACATTCGCCCATTGCCCCCACATATTCAAAATATGTGTTCCGGGTTTTGCCGCGGAGCACCCGTTTCACCATCCAGCAAGTTCTGACACTGATGGTTATATGGCCAGGGCTCTACATGATATGATTTCACTTGTTTAATTAAGTACATTAACATATTCTTTTAGCATCAGTCAAGTTCTCAAACATAACTTATTCAGACAAGTGCTATAAAGAAATATGTACTATTTCATCAATCACTTCTCAGTCTTTATAAGACATTGGGATCTCAGTCCCTCATTTCATTTCTTTGAAAGTTCACATCTCTCAGTAATATCATTATCATACTTATCAAGTCTGGGTATTCATACCCTCAAATCATCACTATCACTGTTACCACTTGTTAGGTAACTATTACCTTCAGGTCCTCAGACCGAGGTGTACATAATATTTGATATACAAGTATCTCACATGGCTCACAAGGCCTATTAAATATTTTATCACCTTTCACTAGGCAACAACATATTTATGGAACTCATAAGGTCCATACACATTCTGTTACTTTTACTAAGCAACAACAACATTAGGCACATAAGGCCATTCAACATATTTATTATGTGAATGTCATAGCTCAATTCTGGCTATGTTCATCATCTCATGATGTCTACATGATTAATAGACATGATAACAGTCATGTATATCATTTATCAGATCATATGAAACAATAGTAACACCTCCATCCTTTATTAGGATTAGGGTTTCCCATCATACATTAATTAGGGTTTCATGCTCATACTAATAATTCAACCCTAATGTATTGCTCCACACCTCTAGGAGCATTCAAAACATCATAAGTATTTTCTTATGATCACCATTCTCATCATATATCATTAATGATCATCAATTCAAGACATGAGTTCATTTCTCATCCTTGTCATGGTATGATTACATCATACTCATTGATTTGGCTTACCCCATTCTCAAGGTATATTAGTCAACATTTATCAAAGTACATTGAGTTCATTACATCTTTATTGTAACAATTGCATATCACAAACTTCATGTGTTTCTTAACCAAGAATATTGGATTAGAGGTTCATCAAGGTATGTCTACCCTGAAATGTTGAATGTGATATCTATCATGTCATGATGTATCACTTTCTTCTCATATCCTTCTTAATTAAATAATTCAGCTATCTTTGTATTAAGGTATTTCCCCTCTTAATACTTTATCCACTAACTTGTCACTTTCATCATATAGTACATAGGTCACATATTAGAATGGTCCAACCATCTTTAGTAATATGGACTTATCCCATGATTAGGCATTGTTGATATAGAATAAATCATTATCAACTATTTTAGGTATTTCAACTCTTAGGATGTTATCCACATCATTATTTAATATAGCATACATCATTCCTAAAAGTTTCATGTTCTCATCATTGTAAGGTGTATAGGTTGTTACACATGTATAGAGTTGATTGTATAAAGATCTAGGCATCATCTTGTCTCTTAGCCCCTTATTCATTAAAATATCCACATTACCATTCATATGGTTCATCAACCTTACCCTTCATGTTTATAACATTTTCATCTTATTTAATTATATTAGCTACACCCCTATTTGGTGTACTGGCTATTAAACCATCACTAGGGTTTCACATATCATAGTATCATTACATGACATCATCCTGGATTGAGTCTTACATCACCTCATTGCATCAGGGTTCCATATAGCATCATTCTAATTTAGGGTTTCATATAGCATTACTCTAGATCAGGGTTTCTCATTCCATAACCCACAATTAGGATTTACTATTCACATCACATTACCCTAGATTAGGGTTTCCCATAATATCAACCTTAATTAGGGATTCTCATAACATTAACCTCAATTAGGATTTATCATGGATTCACCCTCAATTAGGGTTTCACATGGAATCACTCTCAATTAGGGTTTATATTCAATAACCCATGATTAGGGTTTACTATTCACATCACTTCACCCTATATTAGGGTTTCTCATTAAAATACCCTGAATTAGGGTTTCCCATATCATTTCCCTAAATTAGGATCATACTATCATCATGGATTTAGGATTACACCTATCATTGCCCTCAATTAGGGTTAGGATTCATTAGCCTTCATAATTAGGGTTTCATGATCTCACTATAAAGGATCATACCCTAATTAGACATTCATTCATGATGAAAGTGTTAAAACTTGACCATTCATGGTTATCATTCATGTAGGAAGTCTTCTCTCTCATCTTCTATAAGATGATGTTTACTTCAACCTTGATTAGGCTAAGTCAACTCACTTGAAAGAAGAATTGACACTATGAGTTATGTCATTACCACCATGATCATTAAAGCTTAATTATTCAAAGGGTACTAATCACCCTATCTCATTAAGGGTAACATTATTATAATTACCCTTGGTTTACATCATGCAATTGTTCACTCAAACAATTAACTTTTACCCACTTTGAGTGTTCATACAATTTGGTTGATTACCTTCCAAATGATCTTGGTCTCTTAGACCTCAAACGGTCTTGACCAATCAAACCTCAAACGGTCTTGACCAAACTATTGAAACCGTTTGGTAAAGGTGAACCCTTGAGATCGTTTGCTAAAGGTGACCCTTGAAATCGTTTGCTAAAGGTGCACACTTGAAACCATTTGCTAAAGGTGCACACTTGAAACTGTTTGCTAAAGGTGCACACTTGAAACCGTTTGCTAAAGTGAATCCTTGAGATCGTTTGCTAAAGTATAATTTTGAAACTGCATGAGACTCAACCAGTTTGGGATCGTTTGGTCCCAAATGGTCTTGAGACTGTTTGGTCCCAAATGGTCTTGAGACCGTTTGGACTCAAATGGTCTTGAGACCGTTTGGTCCAAACCTCCTCAAAACCGCATGGACCAAGTATGGTCTCAACCACTCAAATCGGTTTAGGGTTCTTAATGTTGATTCCTTCATTAATTGAAATCATGTTATTTCTCATCAATTGGACCTATTCCCATGCTTCAATTGAGTTAAACAGGTCATCCTTCAACTGATTTGACCCTCAATTGATCATCAATTAGGGTTTGAATCAATTGGATTAGGGTTTGGAATCGATGATCCTTCAATATTAGTCAATGTGTTATCAATTACTTTGAAACTATTGGACCTTCATTCAAATCAGACATGACCTGACCTCAAACGGTCTTGAGGTCGTTTGGATGACCTCCAAATGGTCTTGAGACCGTTTTCCCATCATATCATCAAAATCCATGACATCCGATTAGGGTTTGGATCATTGGATTGATCACCAAATCAACATTTGATTGCAAATCAACTTGGTATCTTTAGATCTTCAAACACCTAACCATACTCAACCATAGACCTCCAAACGGTCTTGGGTGACCCCCAAATGGTCACCATTTGGGTGATCCCCAAACGGTTTTGAAACCGTTTGGGTCAATCAACCCAAGTTTCCAACTTAATCGCTTATGAAAACAACTTTTAACTCGATTAGGGTTTGGTGGTTGATGGACCTTCAACTCATGAACCAATTGAAACTAGTCAATTATAATTAGTAGGTCCTTAATCAAAATCATTATGAACAAATCTCCAAATGGTCAAACCTGGTCAACACCACCAAACGGTTTGAAACCGTTTGCTTTCATGTGGTTTAGTAAACCGTTTGTCCTTAAACGGTTTTGAAACCGTTTGCTCCCAAACGGTTTGTGAAACCGTTTGGACATTTGATTGAAACCATTTGGTCTATATATTTGGGGAGGTGTGTGCTTATGATGATGTCATCATAATCAAGCTCTAAACCCATGAAACCTTCTGTGATTTCCATGGAGATTGCATCAATCAACCAAATCAATTATTGTGAATAGAAAAATGAGCATTATTTGATGAGGAATTGAATGCAATAACAAAATTAAGGTTTCAAGTTATAAAACCCACCTCCAATTGAGCTCCAAAGCTCCAAGCTCACGACAAAAATGGTGGATGAATCTTTTGCAACTCCCCTTAGGCTCGTCCTCAAGCTTTTGGTTGAAAAGATTAGCTAGGGTTGAAGAGGAGATTGAATTAAGAAGAAATCAATGATTTATTTTCGATTTCCACCCTGGAATCAAGGTGCAATGGGTCAAGAACCTTACCAACAGGTTGGGGGTCGTCCTCCAGGTCCTCCCTAGCTTCCTTGGTCGGTTTCCAAGCAAGGAGAAGAAGTGGAAATGGAAAAGCCTTTCATTTGGCTTGAAAAAGGTATTTTTATAAGAAAATCAATGAGAGAGAAAATACTTTATAAAAGTCTTTTAATTCCAAAATTGTTGCCACCATATCCCCCTTGGTTTCTTGTATGCAAAGTCATCTCTATCCCCACCGAGCTCCCTTCCATTATCCAAGAATAAAGGGAAAAGAAATTAAGCACATTAACCCTTATAATTAGAATATCCATATTTGAGTGGAAATTCTTTTTCTTATAATAATGGTGAGTGGAATTTCACCTCCTTAGGATATTCTCGTGCCTTTGCAAGTGTTAAGATAGTCCACACACATATGAATCCAACCATATTAATTTTGATTGAAGGTCCTTCAATTATTTTATTTATTTTTGGCATTAAGTTGAATTAGGGTTTCAATTAGGCTTAAATCTTGATTATTTTAATATCAAGATTCTCTCTCCTCCAACTTAATTCAAATGAGGCGCCCCTCTCATTTTATTTTCTCTACATGGTACCAAGAAATATTAGGGACCTTAATGAAGTGGTAATTTGCATATTGAACCCTAGGTTTTGGGTAAATTGCAGTTTACACCAAAACTAGGTTTTAATGCACAAACATTATTTATCAGTTCTTTCTAGGTACTCGATCTTTCATAAGCCATTCCTCTGCATCATCTTCATTCTCATGATGCCAAACTTCTTTAGGAGCATGTTATTATGTAACATTTGCAAGTTAACCCCTTAACTTGGGTAATTTGCACATTAGTCCAAAATAAGCAAACATTGTTTCAACATTATTCAAACATGACCAAAATTGAAACATAAGTTCCTAATAAGCCTTAATTACTTTTCACAAGATAAAATTGAGGATCTAATTAACTTGCTTAAGAAAAACTCCCAGGGTTAAGGCATAACCCAGGTCAGGGATGTTACACACAACTTCAAGCAGCATGTTGAAGAGTCCTATTCAAAAGCTTGGGAGAGATTTTAGAACATGGTCATGATGGCCCCTCATCATGGCATTGACATGTATGGATATTATAAGAAATTCTACTATGGTCTACACAAAGGGGCGAGGACTAGTTTTGACAACATAGGAGAAGTTTTCTTCCTAAAAAATAAGACTCTAAGATGTCATGAGATTCTGAAGAACATAGCCAAGAACCATTCCTAAGGGGAGGAGAAAGAAGCACGAAAAACAATTAAAAGTGTTTTGGAATCAAGGGGGTTCACAAAACTCAAAGCTCAAGTGGACAAACTCGCAAGGAAGCTTGAGAATAAATTTGGCACCTCATCTAGAGGTGAAGAGGATGAGTTCATGTACATGCGTCAACAATATCAATATGATAGGGGTCCTAGTAAGATAGATAGAATTGAATACATGATAGGCAGACTAGTCAGTCAGAATGACGCTTTACTTGACCATAAAAAAGAGTGCAACAAATTAAGGGGCTCAAATTCGTAATATTGAAAATAAGATCTCTCAACTAGCAGTTGAGGTAGAATCCATAAAGAAGCCCATTCAATAGGGGTTTCATGGGAACAAAGAGACAACTCATCAACATCATCAAGTAAATTTTGTCTTTATTCTCAAGGAGTGATGAGTCACTAGATCAACACATTCCACAACCAAATTGGGTGTATGCACCAAGAGTTCCATTTCCTTGCAACCTATACAGAAGACTAGGGGGATGCAGAATGCCAGTGCATTATGCTCATGAATGTACCTCATTAAATATAGGGTCAACAATAAGAGATAAGAACACAACATCTTTACCATCTCTACAAGATAAGGAACTTCATAGTTCCACCATTGCCGTGACCACTTGCCCAGTTCCAAAAAAGGTGCCCATGAAACAAGAACATGTGAAGGTTGTTCTTTGTACTAGAGCAATCAAAATCAACAAGGAGGAACCAACAATTGAGAATGAGCAGCTACATGCCATTCCATCCATAGGAGACATTCCATATTCTATCCTAGGAGGTGGCATTGATGAATTTAGGGGAGGAGATCCCTAATGTGCTATAAATTCCTTATCACAAGTGTGTAGACAAGGCAAATGTGCCATTCCCAAATAGTCTGAAGTTGAGAAAGGAGGGAAAACAATTTATAAATTCCTAGACATTTTGCAAAAGATCACATCAACATCCCACTCGTTGAGGCAATTGAACAGATCCCTACATATGGAAGATTCTTGAAGGATATCATCAACAAGAAAAATACATAACAAATACAAATGTATTCATTTTGATGAAGTGATGAGTGATATGATACATGGAAGGATGTCGAAAAAGACAAAGGACCCAATATGATTCTACATCCCTTTTTCCATAGGCAACAAACAATTCCAACTAGCACAATGCGACTCTAGGGCAAGCATAAATCTCATGCTTCTCTTTATCTTTTGAAAGTTGGGATCAGAGAAACCAATCAAGACGCCCATGACAATCCAATTGGAGGATGGATCAATTGTGAGTCTATAGAGGGTATGTGAGGATGTGTTAGTCAAAGTCAATAAATTGATTTATCCTATCGATCTTGTGGTCATGTGTATACACAAGATGCCAGGACTTGAGATACTTCTAGGAAGGTTGTTCTAAGATACTGATGATGTGATCATTGCCATGGGTAGAGGCTACTTGATTTTGGGGATAGATGATGATAGAGTGGAGTTCACACTGCCACATGAGTCTTTACAACCATCATGTAACAACCCATGGTGAAGAAAATTATCTTATTGAGCCTAGGACATTAAACAACGACACTTATGGGAGGCAACCCAATTTTATTTATATTATTTACTATTTGTTTAGGTATATATATTAGAAATATCATTTATGTTATATTAGACGTTTAGTGGATTCTAATAAAGGTGCCTTGATGGGTTTTATGCAATGTGCATAAATTCATAGTGTCAGTACCATTGATAGACCTATCAGTACCACTGACTATTTATCCAGAAACCAATAGGGAGTCATAAAATATCATGGTACCACCAATCCACCTATCAGTGACACTGTGTCCTTACTAAGTAGAGTTTGCAAATTTCAATGAAAGTCGTCAACATTGACAACATTATTGATACAACAGACATTTTTGCACATAAATCCAATGCTATAGAAAATTGACCGCCAATACATCGAGAGTCATCTCGGTGGTACCAACACATCTAATCTCAAAGAATATATGACATCATATCTCAGTATCACCGATGCACATGTTGGCGGCACCAATTGGTGATTAAATTTGAATAGGGAAATCTAATTTTTTTAGTACTACCAACATGAGGGTCAGTGGCACTGAATCCTTAGTAGGTTGGTTTCTGTAGAAAGTCAATATTAGTAACACATAAGTCGTTAGCACAAAGATTTTATAAGAAAAGAACAATAGCACAAAGAATATTAGTCAATACTACAGAGATGCAGCTTAGTGGTATCGACCCACTATAACGCCCCTCTGAGTACATATATGTCACTGGAAGCAAACATTATGTTGTCCATAACACATGTCACTTAGCTTGGAGGAATATCACAAAACATGATATACATGGCAACTAGATAAATGAAACACCATGCATTGATTGGAAACATAGATTCATACATTATTCTTTGAAAGACAAAACTTATAGTGGAAAGTATCACATCTTTGTACTAAAATATAGTACATGAAACGTAGAAGAAATCTAAGGCATAAATCTTCTTTGAAACTTGATATTGGATCATTTAAGGTGTAGATGGCACCCCACAAAGCTAAGTCCTTAGAACTTCTACTTTGAAGCACTCACTTCAAATTCCTTTACTCCTTGATCTAGGGACATCTCGTCCCACAACCATGCAAAACAAAGACATACATCAATAAGAAATACTATACACGTTATAAGAAAAGAAAGCATATTTATATAATTAAATTGAGAGAAAATCATGACATGTATTTGACTTAAGCATTCTTGAAATAAATTCTTGACATAAATAAGAATTTAATAAGTAAAATATGCACTCTCTATGATTTGACCACTTAAGAACCCATAATTGGCACGAATGCCCATGATTTGCCGAAAAAGCCCAGAACAACCCGTTGAGGTCCATGATTGGCTATGAAATCCCACAATTGGCATGAAATCCCATAACGACCCCTTGTGGCCCATGATGGAGAGAGCATATAAAACTTAATCAAATTTTAATAACATAATTCTTAATATGAACATTAGAATAATACTGATCATTAAATATTTGAGATGATGAGACTTCTCCCTCTTGAAACTTTAAGTTTAAATCCCTTAATCATTAATCATTTGTCATAATCTCTAATCTTAATGAGCATGACAACCATAAGACATAGAATATAGAAATAATCAAGCAATATATGAACATGATTATAGCATTGAACTTGAAATTGGAATCATAGTTCATAAATCATACATAGCATGCAATTCAACCAATGTACATATGTATACTAGTATGACCCATTTACATGGAGCAAAGAAAACCCTAACTTAGTCCTTTGATATTGCTCTAATCCTAGGTTCCTGAAATTACATGATTTGTATTAATATCACCTCCAATACCATCCTAAACCCTAATTTGTGTCTTTTAAGGAAACCTAGTCAAAGAAGATAAATTTAGGGTTTGAAAACACAGTCATCATGTTCTAATAGAAAAATCCTTTCCAACGACTATTTATTTATATTTTTCTGATGAGCCATTGACTTATTGCAAATTTATGAATATTTGACCAATCAAAATTTGAGGAAAAACCACATGTGAATTACTCAAATCTGGGTAGAAGCCTAACTGGGCCAATTGCTTGCCACCATGCTGGCCAAGGACCAGAGTTTGGGCCACACATGATGGTCAACATAACAAAATCAAAATCCTGACTTTGCCCATGGGGCCCATGACATTGATGAAATACATTGATGGTAAAATAGGGGAAACACCTCCTGGCTCCATTTCTCCAATTTGCAACTCAAACCACACGACCTTGCGATGAGAATAGAGAGAACTCTAGACTCTAAAACTTCATTCTAGTTTTCTTCGATGGAAATTGAGGTGCTAAACACCTCTTACACCTCAGGCCACAAACCACAAGCCTAATTTCATCCTCTGCGGTGGTCAAGAGGACAAAAATACCCTACCTCTATACAGGAATAAAGGAGGAATAGAGGTGACCAATCGAGGTTGTGAGAAGCACCAGAAAAACAAGAAAGCAAAGCTGTCTAGATTCCTACTCGGCCCTCGAATTTGAACGGGGTAGATCATGCATAAAATGATTCTAGGGTCATTGATTAGAACTCTTGAGATTGTCAGAACAGTAGGTAAGAACTCAAAAGGGGAACTGGTGTACTTAAAAAAATAGAGCAGAATTACATGTCGTCTCAAGATTGTAGAGGTTATCAGAAGAAAGAAAAACTTCTCATGAGTTTCAGTGATCATAGCCCTGGTTGGCAACTGGGAAATTTGTACCAAGAAGGGGGTTTTCACAATTAAGGGGAAACGAGGTATTATAGGCAAAAATGGGTAGATGGGCATGTTTTTGAGTATGTTGACATTGATTTAAGCATAATAGTTATGTAGGGGACAAGTCCTGTTGTTGTCAGAGGTCCCAATAGGTTGAGATATAGAGTGATTGGGAATTCTTCCTTGTCTAGGATCTCCATGGCATGAAACCCTATGAAATCCAGGGTCGGTAGCTTTGAAAATCTGCCAGGATGGTGAAACTAAGTTCTATTTAGACTGAGATTTTACGACAAATGAGATTGGGGCAGAAGAAATGTTGCTTTGTCAGACTCCTGATAGACTTGGGACTTTGGGCTAAATCTTATGTATTTTTCTCCTAAAGATTTGAGGGGCCAAATGAGGTCAGAATGCCTCCAAATTTCGACCATAAGTTCATCATAGGATCTAGAACATTCCTATGTAGGAACTTTTAGAATTGGACTATTTAATATTAAATTATAATCATGATGTAGTTTTCATAACTTATGTACATTATATTCGTTATGATTGACCCCTAATAAATGTGACTTTTCTTTTAGGTTTGAAATAGGTTTTATCTTAGTGTATTTGTGTCTACTGGGTGAAATTATCCCAAATCAGGCTCATGTTCTTGTTAATAATAATGAGGTTACTTAGAGGTCAGATAAAGTTCCTTATACTTTAATGTTAAAGGATATTGAATTAGTTATCATCATAATGGGGTAAATATTGCCTAATTTATTGGACCACTTTAATCACTATATTTGGGGCTAATAGTCACATTTGGTTAAAAAATGAAGCATAACATTTGAATTTAGAAAGATTAGGGTTTCCAATCAAGGATTCATTCATAAGTTTGAATGTTTAGGATGTTACACCCACTCATATCAAATTTGATATAAGCAACACAACTCGATACCACCTACACAAAAAGTCATTGGAACCGACAAGAGATGTTAGTGGCATGCAAATTACATCTTGATACCACCGACATCATGTCGCTGGCACTGACTCAGAAGGATATAATCTTTGGAACCAACATCAATGACTGAGATCTTCACCATCTAAGAGTTGGTGGCACTTATTTGCGCGTGCATACCAGAAGTCAATGCCATTGGCACCAGTTGGTAATACCAACATGGAAGGATCCACGAATCAGTACATTAACATCTCATGACATTCTATATAAAAGGATGACACCGACACCCACTAATAGAAACTGATGTCGGTACCACCAACACTTTGAGTCAGTGGTACCAACATGACATCTGGGCAACTGTTCGACTATATAAGGGGAGGCAATGGGTGCTATCCATTCCCACAAAAGCATTACCCTTGCACTCGAGAAGGCACCGGACTTTACCAAAGACTTGAAGTGCTAACCTATGTCCTTGAGGTCTAGATTGAGCTCCCTTCCTTGGCCTCCTTTCTAATTTCTACACCAATGGCTTCAAGAAGACAAGCTTCATCATTAGGTCTATCAAAGAATATGGTACCAAATCCATCAAGGATGTATTTTAGATAGAGATCAGGAGAAACTTTAGGTTGACATGATGAAGAGGGAGATCGTACCCACACATTATGGTGATCGCATGTTCCTAGCCAACACCAACTTTGTCGATATGCTTTGTCAGGTCAACATCAAATAGGGTATGAGGGGAGACCACCTATTCTTTGGTGATTGGCCCATATACTAGGAGAAAGATAGTGAGTTCCTCACAAAGATGGATATCACCTATTCAGCTCTACAACATTGACCATAACTTGTCTCTAATAGAATTCAACTTGATCTATGGCTGGCCAATGGATGGATCATGTTTCACGTCGGGGGAATTTGACTACATCATGGCATGCAACAAATGTTGACCCTACCTTAAGGGTTTGCCATCAACTAGAACTAGTCCTCATTGATGAATATCAAGCATTCCTTTTCCCAAATTCTGCATCGCTACCTGAAAAACACCATCTTCTCCAGGTCCACTCAGGGGCAAGGGAAGGTATGCCAGTGGGCCTATTTGTTTTGTGGACATTCCTAACTTTGTGGAAGGAGAGAGATCAAACTAGGATCATTCTTCCTTCAAATCATTCTGGTTGTGAAGAGGCGAGCTTAGTGGAAACTCCCAAACCATTTTGAGGGTCTGCTTATGATGCTTGACCTACACGTCTGCCTCAACCTGTACAAAGGTAATGCACTCAAGACATCCTCAATGTGTGACTTCAATCATTTCAAGCAGACACACCTGGTCACCAAATGCTAGGGAAGGGTGTAAACTTGATGCACTATCGATGGAAAAATGAAGGAAAGGGCTCTAGCTATCCCCATCTTCCCCCTATAGGGAGTGTGTCGCCTTTGCTGGCTGCAAGACAACACAGAGGTTGTATAGGAGGGAAGTGATGTCGAATAGGAGGAGGAAGAAGAATACAAATTAGATAATGAAGAAGAAGAGCCTACCATGCCTTACAGAGCACATTGACTACTTCGCCACATTTTGCACCACTATGAATCATTCATCTCCACAACTCCACCACTTGGAGACTCTTTTTCCATGGAGGGTATGTGTGGGATGCTACTGTTCATTCAGTAGGGGCAACATTAGTAGTCAGCCACCTTGAAACAAATTCATGGTGTCCAGGAGAAAGCCCTTCAATAGTAGCAGGTGATCTACACCTATGAGCGCCTTCTCTTGGTGAACCAGAAGAACATGCACACTCTCCTACAACACATTGAGTATCACCAGCTACCACTCTATGACTACTATTGGAGTCAAGGAAACTTTGCTAGCTATGCTCAACCTATAGAGATGCCAACCAACCCACCCATGTTCACTGAGACTTCCTACCCTCTAGATGCAAAGATGCCACTGAGAATATTTCAGCCACCACCATCATCCTTCTGAGCACCTGGTATCACCGTTCCACTTCTTGGTTTGAATTCTGAATATGAGGACAAAGTCAATTTCAAGCTTAGAAGGGGTGCTAGAATGACTTTATCTTGTTTTATTCTCCATTTTGTTTTAGTATTTCTTATTTCCAAGTAGTAGGATACACAATGTATTTAGTGTAATCGTGGAGCTTAGTTATCATGATTTATTCCATCATAAAAAAGAATGTGTTTTGCGCTTTGAAATGAGTTTTTTTGGGGAAGCCATGGGGCTATTTTATTCATCTCACCCTCCTCTTATGAGACCAAAAGGAAAAGTTTTACACATGTTTAATTCAGAACAAAAATTAAACTTGGTACTACTACTACCATTGTAGATGTCCTCTCATAGGTGTGTGTAAACACACTCTGGAGGTCTTACACTATCAAATCTAGTAAGATTGTTTTTTAAGAGATGCTTAGCCAAGGTGTCTGCTACCTTGTTACAAATTCTGTTCTCATACTTAAACCTCCAGTACTTGAATTCTATTAAATTTATTTGAACCCTCTTTAAAATCCTCGTGAACTTTGGAAACTGGGTGGGGTCTCTTTGGAGCATATTCACGATAACCTTGCAGTCACTCTCAAATTTAGTTCTTTGGATTGCATTTCTACTTGCGAGTTCCACAACTATATCAATGGCAATGAGTTCTGCATGAGTCACCGACTGTGCAGAGATTTTGTGACCGTGTCCTCCAATCCATTTTCCTTCATCATCATGAATATTCATCGCTGGTGCTCCTCCTTTACTATTCCATGCCGCATCAGTGTTGATATTAATATAAGTCTGTGGAGGGGTTTTCCATTGCTTGTCTGCACTTCTTTCTTTGATGACTTCCTTAGAGTTCCATGCTTGTTCATACAACATAATCACTTTTAGGATAATTTAGACCAAATGGCGTTTAGGTTTGATAACATGCTTGAAGATATGACTATTTCTAGCATTCCACAGATAGCAGTAGGTCACCATAAACTTACAATGCATTGAGTATTCAGAATTCAAGTTTCTCCTCAGCCAATCTTCCTGGTTCAATTGAAAGAAATCTATATAATAATTTAAAATGATCACATCTTTTTAAGCTTATGTTGTAAAGTCTAAGGAAACACCAAATGAAGTGTTTGGGTTAGTCATCTTGAGGACATAAATATGAATGAAAATCTAAATTTATACAAGACTTGTGTATGATGATGATGTTTGAGCCCAAACTAACCAATCAAACAAGTAATAAGGCCTTAAATGGGACTTTTAAAAAGAAACCATAAGATTACCCTATACACATGTTGATAGTAGAGGGACATATCATAGTTAAGAAAGGCATTGTTTCTTAATCATGTGATTCACCCACCTTTCATTACATTTCATCCACCATCACAAGATGATCAAGTAACCTAAATTGTTTCCTTTTGACTGCATTGCATAACATAATTGGTAACATGATATCTAGTTTCTTTATAGTGCATTAGCTCTCTCTCTCTATATATATATATATATATATATGCTTATTAATTAGTTACACAATAAATTTCATGTAGATTGCATGTTCCTTGTGCATCTTGCTTTTGCATCATTCTTTACAACATGTATCTATGTAGCTGTCTCCATATACTAAATAGAAATGATCTACATACATATCCCTCCCAATGAAAAAATGTTATATGTTGAAAAAGGCCCAAGCAAAACTCATAAATCATGCTAAGATAAGAGGACAGAAAAAAAAGAAATATCAAATAAAGAGGGAGAAAAGGATGCGTTGAACTCAGTGTTAATTTCATTCAAGGAGAAGTGAAAATAGTTTACATGTATGCATTCTTTCTCCCACACTCATTATTTAGATGAGAAATTCTGTGTCTTCATCATTCCACCACAATAGTGGGCATTAGTATTCATGCATTCTTTATTCAATTCATTATGTAGGTTCATCATATTTTCTTTTTGCTTAAACAATTTGGATGTTACTTATGTTCTTATTCATATCCACTCACTTCATATCCACCCATTGCTTTGTATGGTAGGCCACTTATATGATTGATATCCTCATTCATTTCCATATTGAGAGCTGCCTCTAACATAGTTTGGTAGGTAGACAATAGCAATGTAGATAGAGAATCACATGGTGCATCAAGCAGATGCCCTATTGACTGTGATGTTAACTACTCTATTAATAGATTTCATTGGTATAAGAGTGGACATATTTAATGAATATTTTGGTCACTAAAGAGTAATTATTTGTTCAATGGTTGTTAAGGTCCAGTTCAGGACCGTCAGTTGAGGGTAATTGAGAAATGTAATTCATAATATTTGTCCTCTTGTTGACTTATTTCAAATAGATCTAGAGCAAGTGTTGCTCAAGGGAGAGTAACATTCAAGCTAAGGGGATTTTGATGCATCAAGTTTTAGTCACTTTTCACAAGCTATTTTTCTATGCATTTAGTGCATAATTGCTAACCTAGAGATACTTTTATGTATTGTTAATCACTATTAGCGTGTGAAACACTATTGCATCAAATACTACGTATTTGTACTGAGTTATGTTGAATTAACACTTTTTATTTGGACTTATATTACTTTTCCATGTTTCAAGAAATCAAAGAACTTTCAGTACAACTTGGTGCTACTGACATATAAGTTGGTGGTTTCAACATTATGCAAAATCCAACAGGGGATCCTCGAAATCTCATGCTACCAAGACAATGCTCTGTGATACCAAGAAGACACTCGATGCTATCAAAGAGAGGATCTGGTGTTACCGGCTTATTGTCTAGAAAGCATCATAGCAGAATTTGATGCTACGGTCCCACCAATCCACTAGTTAGTGGTACTGACTTTTGCACCTAGAACAAGTCAGAACTCACCAAAAGCAACAAGGTGCTTTATCGACATACTGGTTGGTAGTACTAACACTTATCAAGGGTTTCAAGTCAGCCGACAACTCAGTGCCATTGACATCCATTCAGTGGTACTAACTTTGTGTGATCAGTGTAGATTAAAGATCATGAGAAATCCAACGAGTGTGACTGAGTGACGACCAAAGCTCCACTTATTATCTAAGGGGATTTTAGCCAATGGGAAATATGATATTCTATCTCGTTGCAATGAATCTGAGAGAGGAGGAGACAAATGAGATATCCATGTACCAAACATTCTGGGCACTTTTGGATGGTAAATTTGTAGCCAAAACGATATGGATCAAGGTGTCTATCAAAGAGGATCACCAAGACTGCTTCTCTGAGGGTTTCCATTGGTTTTTCTAATTTGAGCTCATTTTCTTCCTCTTCCTGTATGTATACAATTGTAGAATCATGCAAGGATAACCTCCTATTCCTTAGGACCCCAGAGTAGCTTGATATTGCTTTGTATTAAACTTTCATGAAGTAATAATATATATATATACATATATATATACATATATATACATATATATACATATATATACATACATATATATATACTAGTAAAGTCACGTGCTTTGCACATGGTATTTTTAATGTTCAATTTGTTATCAAATTAAATATTTGACAAAACTATCTTATTTTTTAGTAAATATTATTGTATTAACCAATTTTTTATAACTTTGAGTTTATATTATATTATATCCATAATGAGTTCAATATTTTTTCTTTAATCATTTTTTTATGTTTGATCCCATCACATTTAATGTTTTCCTAATAATATAACCAATACGAACATTTTTTGAAATCAACACATCTTCCCCTGTAATTATTATTATTTTATATCATATATGAGAGTTCAGTTTCAATAGAACCTAAGATTTCAAGAAACATTTGGAATGATCATCAACCTTTACTCCCTGAAATGAAATCAATACATGTTTGATTTTCCGCAACAATACTTTATTCATAATTAGAAAGGCTTACATATTTTTTTTGTCATGATGTTAAATGAATTCTTTCTATTATTACTTATCCTTCTATTGAACTAATAGCAGAATTGTTTAGTTTTGTATGCATAATATCAAATGTACATTTCCCCTTTCTTATGTTTTTGTCACATAATTTAAAAAAAACCTAAATCATGGTTGTTGAGAATTTTATTAATGTAATAGTTGATACAGAATTTTAGATACATATATATGATGAACATATCCTCACAAAAGGAAATGCACGGAATGATGATAATTGACCATGTAAAGTCTATATAGTTTGTGCATATTTTTTCACCTTGATTTTGTGCTTCTCCTAAGATTACAACAAAAGTTTAACAAATGTTTATGTTTTAAGAAGGGTTGTCTTCTATGTATACACCAGATTGAAGAATATAGGCTTGATTTTTAAATATGATTTCCAATGTCAAATATGTATTATGTAGGTAAAGTTGAAAGTACTATTGGTTTGATTATTGCTTCCCGTATAGATCCAGTCAACATACCACTACTACAGAAAATACTTTTTGTAACAGGAAAAACACAATAGTTCTGTTGGTTGTGTTGTAGTTAGCATATCTTTTACAACAAGTCTATTTGTGTGTTGTGAATTATATATTTTATACAACACAAGTTATATACAACGGGCGAAACTCGTTGTAATATATGTGATACTACAACAGGTGCTAAATTGTTGTAATAGACTGTAATATCACAACATCCTCAAACCCATTGTAAAAGACCATAATTACACAACATGCTCTAACCCGTTGTAATAGTCACGTATGTTAACTTGTTGTAATAGATCATCATTACACAACATACTCTAAATCATTGTAAAAGATCATAATTACACAACAGGCTCTAACCCGTTGTAATAGTCATGTACGTTAACCCATTGTAATAGACCATCATTACACAACATACTCTAACCCGTTGTAAAAGATCATAATTACACAACATGCTCTACGTGTTGTAATAGTCACATATGTTAACCCGTTGTAATAGACCATCATTACACAACATACTATAACCCATTGTAGTATACTATAATTACACAACATGATTTCACCTTATATAATAGTTACCCATTATAATAGACCACAATCACACAACATGTTTGTACGTCATTTGTTGTATATGTACAACAAAGAATATATGTGTTGCACAAAATAAAATTGTTTCAGCAGTTTGAGATGTGTCTTACTTTCAAGTGGTCTCAAGTTCAAAACCTTGTGTCTAGATATATTTTCCTTTTGTCTCAACATGTTATATACAACACCCCTATTACAACAGGTGTGCTACAACATGTATTAACTGTTGTATAAAATACATATATTACAATATGTGCAACACCTATTGTATAAAGAACCCCCCCATAAGACCACGCGATCTAATACAATAGTTGACACCCGTTGTAAAATGGAAAAATGAACTATTGTAAAAACCATTTTTTGTAGTAGTGTACACTTGTTTGTTTTCCTTGTTTCAATCTATATGCAACTATATAGTTTAAAATATGACAAATATGTTTCATGTAAATTGTTACGAATATTAATCAAAGAAATATTATATTGTCTCAATATAATTCTAGAGTATATCTACATATACTATATTTATATGATGTATATATTTTCGAGTCTATAATTTCACGAATAAGATATTGTAGGGATTAAATGACACTAAGACTTCTAAATGAATTTTCAATAGACAACAATGTGATACATTTATTAATGAGCTTTAGACACTAACATGAATTACTTAAAAGTTCATTCTAATAAAGATATTCAAAATTTATGTATTGATGCAAGGGTACCAATAAAGAAGCTATAGTTGGGATAGAACGACCACGTAGATATATTGCAACACATGGTTGTCCCATATAGATGGAAACATAAAAGGATAGAAATCTCAAAAGATTGGTCGACCAGGAAAGTTTGACTGATGGAAAGAAACCATAGCTCAAATGCACACAACCGTCCATTTCTGTTCTGGCAGATGGAATCCCTAAATTAGTGCATTCTAATAGAATTTAACCAATAGATTTTATACAAAGTGGAGTTGCCCTCTGACTCGACAATATGGAACATCTCAACCCTTGTTGGGGTCCCTAGGGGCTTCCCCCTTCCCCCCTCAACCCCCACCTCAGACATCAGGGCAGTAGTTCCCCACGGCTGAGAAAGGGGAGTGTGACGGCTTCCTGCAGCCCCCCCCCCCCCCGCTTCGCTCCCCCACTTGGATTGGTCCTTATCTACGCGCGCACTGCGTCAGCACTGGTGAAAAGGAGGTCGGCTTTCCTGAAGAAGAAGAAGAGGCGGGCCGGGTGCTTGTGGCCCCCCTCTGCAGTAAGTGCTTGTTGGACCCCCACCCCTATTTCCCGGAAGGGGGCGAGGCTATGTTTCTCCAGCAGCTGTTTCGGAAGCAAATGCGTTTTTTTTATAAGGATCTCATTAGCGATGGGGACGGGCCCAGTGAAGCAGCGGGGAGGGGGTCAGTCAGACGGGGGATGAGGGCGACACATGGGTTGGACCACAAGCCCCTCAGCCTAGCGCAACCCTAACAAACCAAGCCATCGTACAAGAGTAACAGATAAGGAAAACCTCATGTGTGTATTAAACAGATATTTCCTTTGTATAATGTTTTTAATAATAATGTCTGCCAATACATTTTTCTCCACGTTCTCAAGAGTGAAACACGTACAAGAGAAACAAATAAGGAAAAAATACCTCATGCGTGTACTGAATAGATATTTAGTTTGTATAATACTGAAAACAATAACATCTAACAATGTATTCTTCTTGGCATTCTCAACAGTGAGAAATTACGGTAATAATAGAATTCATTTTCATTTTAAATTGGTATGGCTAGTTATCATTTATATTCAATCAGAACAAAATATTTCCTACCTTTTTTTGATGCGTAAATGTCCCACACACGTAGTGCTTCCGTCAACGAGATAAAATGATACTTCTTTTCCTTGATCAAGCTTATTGTCTAAACGGGTACAAGATCATCCTTGAACATTTCCATAAAGATACAGACGAGAGGCAGAAACATCAGCTGGGCACATCTCTAGTTCTGCAAATATCATATATATCTTTCTGAAACCATTCATCTTGGTCATATACGCAAAGCTCATACAAAACAGACAATCAAGCTGGACTTGGAAGTCACCTAATGTCAGGTATCAAGTTAATATTTTGTTTCACCCAGCCTTAGCCTGCTAGGCCCGATCATGGTGAAGCTCCAAACTTGAAACAGGGATGACGTTGATCATGTCAGCTTGAGAATTACTGGTAGCCCTGGTCACAATGCGCATACCTAGTTGTGTTGCTAACTCTTGAGACCACACGTACGAATTTCACCATATCCAACAATGCTAGAGGAACTGAAGAGAAAGTCTCGCCGCCGGTTATAGAAAAGAGATAATTGTCCCTGCGAGAAAGATATAGTCCTAGATGATCCTTACACCATATCTGATGGATTGTTGTACATCCCATTAATCTGCTTCTCATCGCCAACTACTATGTATTGCCCAGCCAGTGCCAGTCATTATCAAACAGCTGCTTCTCATTACCAGCTACCACGTACGTAATTCCCAACCACTCGTGACAACAAATAGAAATCAAATTGATCAAAATGTAGGCATCGAAAATTTTTGTTCAGATTCAATAGAGGATAGATGTTCCCGATCACAAATTTGTGTGCACAAAGTTGGCTCGTAGTGCACAACTATTCCCTAAACGTATCTCTGAAACAACATTATAAGAAATCAGGTTCCTTTTGGGAAGCAAGGCTAACTCGGAGGTTTATATAGTTGTCTGCATAGCTACTGGTTCATGGACATCCAGTAGCGGTATGTTGATTTTCCCCAAAGTTAGTTGCTAGTGTAGCTTTAATCCAAGTAGATTTGCAGGGTGCAGAACGACGAATGAAAGTAGATCTATAGCTCTAATCTTGGAGATCAATAGATCCTTCCACAAAAGATTTATGTAGATTTGTATTCCAACCTAGGTGATTCTGTCGTCGTGATTTCCATGCGACAACCATATTCACCAGTCCTTCACATGTGGTTCCTCAAAAAAGGACGGTCGACGCCCGTTCTAACCACAATCCGTTGTCCACGAGAGCAGAAAATCCCCTGGATGGTGGCCACAGTGTAGACAATGAATATGTTATTGGCGGCGCAAATATTAGGGCGCAGACCACAAGAACATATATTCATGATTGGCTGTTGGAAAGAGGGTTTCTGTAAAAAGAAGATAATCACGTGTTTCTCTCGTGCAAGGACGGAAACGAGTGGTTTTTCCAATCGTGCTTAGTATGGTAAATAATATATATATATATATATATATATATATATATATATATATATATATATATATATATCCTTTAATTCTAGACATAAATCTATGATTGCATACTGATTTTTTTGTTCTTGATCACCACAATTGATATTTTAGACCACTAATTGCTTTAAGAGAGAGATTAGGGGTTGGAAAAGTTGTAGATTTTTTCAACTCATATTGTGCCTCAGGAGAGGGCTTATGAATGTGAAGGAGTAACCTATTGTTATCAATAATGCACCTAAATAATTCCTAAACCTCTACGTAAGTGGGGTTTGTCTTAGTATAGGTAGTGTATTACACTACATGAGTGGGTAATACTTGCCATAGGTCCTTAGTCCAGGGCTAAGGGTAAATATTAATTGATGAAATGAAGTTGAATGCAATGCATACTAAGGTGAAATTGTAATCCTAAGGAATCCACCCATTCCTAATCACCTCCACTTAATTTAGATTTTATTTCTTACTTTTAGTTATAAAACAACCAACCAATCACTTTTTTAGGCCTAGCTGATTAGGTCACATTTCTTATTAGTCTCTAGAAAGTGTTTCCTTGAGTTTGATACTCAGGCCTCATAGGCTTACATTATGTGGCGCATACACATGTATTTTACACACATAGTTTAGGCGTGTTAGAGACTTAATGGAGTAACAATTTTGTAAGTAAAGCAAAGCCTAATACATGCACGAGATGGAGGATAAAATCATTTGTTGTGTTTCTTAAATTTCTTATTTCAATATCTTCTATTTCCAAGTATTATAAATCTTCCATCTATATAATATCCTTCTTGTAGGTTCAAGTGTATTCTTATTTAAATCTTATTGGGCACTCAAGGGGTGACTTAATGAGGGGTGAGTAGAACACAAAATTCCAACAATGAGTTTACATCAATAGGAATCATAGTTAGAGACAAAAGTGTGTAACATTGTTGATACTCAATTAATATATGATGAATGACACCTTTTTATTTTATGGATTGATAGACTTTTTTTAATCCCAGATTGATTTTTCTTTAGTATTATCTGTTGTTAAATAAAGTAGACAAAGATGTCTGCATTTGTGGTAGTCTTCTAAACTATTTTCAGAGTTCAATGTGGTATGCATGTTTTTTTGTCTGAAATTTAATTCTCTATGTATTGGTAAGTAAGTATTCTAAGAATGACATGTTCCACATAATCAATAGTGAAACATGCCTTTGGTTTTGCACACTGGGGTATGAAATGTTCAACATGGTCAACCACTAGTTCTAGTAGTTCTACAATCGATTCTCCCTAGGGAAGGATGCATTGTAGCCATGTACCTCTCTCCTCCAAGTAGAAACTTGTCTGATCTAATGCATGGTTGATGCTTCCTACCCCTATGACATTAATTCTTTCTATATTTAAGATTCATGTAAGTCTATATCAAATGTTATTAATTATGTTGGCCAATATTATTGCAAATACTCCTTCTAAGAAGCTAAGAAATATGCCAGGTGAGAGATTGCATTCCCTAGGTGTGAGATTGTACTCCCTAGTAGGAACTCCTACCCGAGTTTAAAACATTGAGATGTTTTGATTGATTCCTCTAGATGTATTTGATTTCCTAGGGAATGGATGACAAAAATAGTAACTATCTTTAGTGATTGTCTAAACTTCGTATCCACGAGCACACACAGATATTTGTGTAATCACTTTGATAGGAAATTAGATCTCAACCTTTTTGGTCCATTTTCTAAAGTAGTCTGGTTGCAATCAACTAACAAGATCTTGAATTTATGAATTCAATTTTCACTTCAATTTATTATTTTATTTGTTCTTATTATACTATATTCTTATATTGTTTGATAATTTCTTGTTTTTTATACGTACTCTTGCAGATATACCAAAACTTAGTTCTAATTGAAAGGATTTTCTCAAACAAGCTAGAAAGATCTATTAAGTTATTTGAGACAAATATCTCTAAACTCCTTACATGGTTGATATGGAGTTGAGGATATGGAAGATATCTTACGAATTGGTTACTACAAGTTATTCCTTCAGTTACCATTCAAACCATCTAGAGATGCAAAAGCTCAAAGAGGTTTGAAGGTAAATATCTAAATGATTATTAGATGTTGCGGGGGACTTTATTTTTATTCTTAGAGGTGAATGCAACAACAAGTTTTTAGAACTATGGACAAGAGAGAGAATTCATCTATAAGGCTCAAACTATGAGACCCAAAAACATGTGGTTGATATGTATACATTTAGAGTTTGTTAAATAGTTTCCACCATATATAAATATTTAAAATTGAACATCACAAGTTGACAATATTCCTATCCACAAGGGGCATTTTAAAAATGTACGACAAGGATACCAATGAACAAAATTGGTGTATTAGTGTAAACTTTAGAATGTGGCTGATAGGGAGTTCTAACCAAGAGGCTTGCGTACATGCTTTGCTGGTGGCCCTAAAGCTACTGGATGATATGAACTTGAATGTATCATTCTTTGAGTGTGATGATAAAAGAAACTTTGAGATGATATGGCGGAGTTTTGACCCTCTATGGTGTACAATTTTGGTAGTGGCAACAGAGTGAATGCTTATAACAACTATTGGATCCCACAAAGCAAGGGTGAATGCTCTACCTTGGTTGTTCCAAAAGACTTTCATGACCTCCTAGTGGAAGGGATGATAGATATGAACTAGAGATCCTAGAGGTTGAACATGCTCCTAGACCTCTTTATATCAAGTAACAAAACTACCATCATTAACATCCCAATATGCCCAGAGGTTCATGATAACTTATACTAGTTCCCAAGTATTGATGGAATTTCTAGTGTTAAATTGGATTACTCCTTGGCCACTAATCAAGGGGATATGAAGTGGATGAATCAATGAAAATCAAGACAAAGTTTCTAGATATAGATATGAAGATTTCCAGTTCCTTCAAAAGCCAAGCACATCCTGTGATTTTTTTGCTCAGACCAGTTGCCTAAAAAAGAAATCTTCACAATTAACACATTACACATAACTCAAAATTTTCTCTCTATCATTGCTCTTTAGTGTCTACCTTTTTGACTCAAGGTCTAAATTGACTAATCCCTTATTTGGATGATGACTAACCATTCAACTCATTTGTGTCTAATGCTTCTACTTGAGTGATTTCAGATTGACAAACACACCAACAATCCCTCTTTCGAGATGTGATTTGATTGCATGCCCCTCACTGAAATGAATCATGGTGCCCGGACGTATTTAATAAAGAGGGGCTATCGACATAAAGAGAATAGAGAGGAGAGTCCGACAACTCAGCCAACAAAACTATAGGGAAAAGTGTTTCTAGCCGTTGGAGTGTTGCAAAAGTCAAAAGTATATCCGTTGGAACACCCAAAATGGCTAGAATTCATTCCCAATTGTCTCTACTGGCTATTAGACAACCTCAACTATAAATAGGATCACTTGGTCTTCATTCCATGGTTAGAGAAGCACTATGAAGGTCCCTATATTATAGTTGAGAGAGATTTTCCTCCAAGAGCCTCCATCCACTCTCGTAAGTTTAATCACTTGCTACATCCATTAGAGTGTGTAGGACATTTGTAAGAGAGCTACTCCTGTATATATATCTTATGAGGCTCTCACTTCCTCCACCTCCCATTCTCTCTTTCTACCATGAAGATGAAGATTCTCTCTCTATAACAAGAGAGGTGAAAAAGAATAAGAAGGGAAGGAGTCCCTTGGTGAAAGCTTCTCCTTGGTGAAGGTGAAGTCAAAGGTGGAAGATCCAATCAATAGTGGGTAAATCCTTGAAGGAGGAAGACTTGTTTCAAGAGTGGGTAAGTCCTTGGAGAAGGTGGAATCCTCGTTGCATGAGTAGGAAAGTCCTTGGTAAGGTAGAAGACTCTTGTCATGGATAGGTAAGTCCTTTGTAAGGTTATTGATCTCTTGTCCTCAAAGAGGAGGCTAGGTATCCTTGTTCTTAAAAAGGAATGTCCATATTGTAACTCATATAATGGAATATAAGAAGTGTGTAATGGTTGAAAATCCTAGAGATTGACCCCTCTAGGTAGTGGATGTACATCTTCTATTTTAGATGTTGGAACCTTTATGCATAGTTTGTGTTATTTGTTCTTGTGCAATCTCTCCCCCATACTATGTAAGTTTAGATTCACTTAAAATTCACATATGCAATATTAAAATTGGATACAACTTGAAGGTGTAATGAATTTTGTTTAACTAGTTTATCTCTATTCACCCCCTTAGAGCCCATTATAGATCTGATATACCTACCACACCCTATTTATTTGCCCCCATGTTATCCCAGTGTGGACCAACAACCCATATAAACACTTGATCCTTGACATTCAAGAACCACCAGGAACTAAGATCATCAAGCTTTTGTACTCCAAACACTCTACCCAAAGATTAAAAACTCACGATTCTCTCCAGTACTACTTGGAAGAGCAAAAATGGAAATATTTCTAGTGAGACAACAACATAAATAACAGTTGATTTCTTTCCTTCTGAAATAGTTAGAGATGCATATGAACTACTCGTCTAGATATGTAGGCAGGTCATCTATCTCAGGCTATGCAAAATGTTGCAATAGATTCAGTTGGCTCCTAGAGACATCAAAGAAAACTCAGATGTAATAATTAACAACATGACCTATAGAGACTTGTTCAAATATATTTTTAGAAACTCAGAGGGGGCTAAACTTGCAGTTGATGTCGCATGATGGATGGATGTTGGAGAACCTAAAAGATATGATCTACTATTCTTTGTAGAGGTGACCGTCATCTAAATTTCTTCAGTAATGCTACATGCTCCATTGGTGGTTAGTTTCCTAGCAATGTCGTACAGTCTGTTGGTGGTTGGCTCAACTACTCATTCATTAGCTTGCATTTCTTGTTATCCATATGAGTTTGCAAGGAGTCATATTTAGGTACCTTTTTTACTTTGGAATCAGGTGGCATTTCATGCAATGATTATTTTATTTGACTTTTCTTATTTGGACCCAATTATGGTCTTTCTTAGAATGAAATAATGAATATAGTTAAATATGTGTTAAAACATGAGAAACATAGCTAGTCTAGCATCTTTGCAAGTTGGGTGAGAAGGACCCTATCACAAAACCAGTTGAGGAGTTAGTGGGCATATAAAAAAGTCGATGGGTAATTATTATTTGGCCCAAACCATTGTCTATAGAGACTCATGTGTGGTTTAGCACTAATTAAATCTATGTTCACTACTTTGCCCAAAACACACCATGACACACCACACACTTCTGACAAGAGACCCATGTACTCATGTAAACACACTATACATGGTAGTATTCACATGATTGCATCTTTTTGACGAGGTAGATTTCATAATTGGTCGATTACTTGAATTTGTTGATCTAGTTGGATAAGATTGTGGATCTATAAAGTTACTTGAGAACATATGGTAGAGGACCCAGTTCTAGCCCATGAACCATTTTATAAGCACACAGTTTTTTGTGAGGGACTACTATATTTAAACCTTTCTATTGACAGACAACTAATGAAGCCATAACCCTTTTACCTTGTCCTTATTTATGTGTCAGTGACACCCCTTAATTATTTTTCTAATATTAATTAGAAATTTAAAAGCCTCTAGCTCATTCCCTAATAGTAGAAATTTAACATGCTATTTATCATAAAAATTTCATCCATGATACCTGAGGGGAGTAGGAAGGAAAAATCATAATTAAATATTAGGTCAATGATTGTAATTTGAGGTAAGTATGAAGAGTGAAACATCAGAATGAAGGTGCAACTTCTAGTGAGGCAGGACATGAAGCCAAGCCCCATAGGAAGAAACAGCATTGTTGCAAAACCATGGTAACGTACATGATATGAGTGATCATAAGTGTCAGGCGTGCTAGGCATTGTGAGAGATGTGAGGCATGGCATTCAAATTGCTTAAAGTTGTGTATTGGTGATAAAGTCAATCTAGAATGTTCTTTGATTAAAAAAAGTTTGAGGTGATATATGATCTTATACTTTAATGAGATGGCAAACATAATATTTTGTGATGATTGTATATTTCCTTTGATATATCTATACATATTAAGGTAAGTATAACTCTACTCTTGTTTCATCCCTAAGATATTTAACTTCAATTCCAACCTAAAAATACATATGCAATGAATTTGTGTCTACATTAATATGTATATATACCTTTGTGATTCAAAAAAATAGTAAATGTATGTTTGAGATAGCTTATATAGTAATTTATTTTGTTAAGAATTCATTAGTAGTTGTATTGGTGTTGTGAAATCATTGTTGTTCACGTACTAATCTAGGTGTGGCCATTATGATTTTTTAGATCTAAACTTCTTCTGGTTATATACATGCCAAATTGTTTTCATGTCATAGGTTCATCTATTCTCACTTTTTAAGCATATAGACATAAGTGGTGAGATCATGACGGTGGTTAGGTTGATCAACTTAATAGGTTGTGCAATTTAGAATTTTTTGTCAGGAATCCAACCACTCCCGAGTCATGTTCAGCAAAACAACTATATTTGATGAAAGTTTTTCCTCCCTGCCGTGTTTTAGTTGTTTTAGGGCTACCCAGTGGTTCTTAATGGTCATTCACTTAGGAGGAATAAATTGGAACATCTTTAGCGGCAAAGGAGTAAGTTAAAAGAGGACATCAACATAACATACATGATCATGAGGCGTACAGAGGCCAAAGAGCTTTCAATGGATTCTTCCAAGCTTGAGCACAAAATAAGAGATTGAGGAGAAATGATGACTGTATGTAGTTTTCATGTCAATCTTGAAAATGTATTGAGACCTAGAGCATGACATGGTGTGAAACTTGAAAATGATGTGAACTTATATTTTTATGGGGTCATTGTATCATGTATCTTTCTTGTCATGCATATTGTATAATAGAGTAATGGTTAATGTCCTCCCCATGTGTACTCATTGTTATAATATAAATAGAATTTTGACAATTGACATTATAAGAACAACTTGATCTACATCAAAATTGATTTCTTTTTTTTTTGAGAAATACTTTTATATTGGCACATTACTCACTTGATACATAATTCACTACGTGTGTATGTGTAATACATGATGTTTTTCCACTAAAAATTAACTATATTTACAACTATAGTAAGTGCCATATTTTCCTACACATGAACTATATATGCAATTATAGTAAATAATGTCATTCCCACTACACATCATTGCTACATATAACACTATATTTTTCTATTTAGATACAACTAAAACCACATTTATATGTGTTAAAACATTTTCTAGCTAAATTTAGTTTCAAATATGAGTTTTATCCAAGTGATTGTTTAACTACACATTAAAAAAATGTAGCAAAACTAATTAGGCGCACAAACATTATCTTCATATTTTATATGTAAGGATAAATGTAATGAAATTCAACTATAAAGTTTAGGAATTTTTGCTAATTTTTTTTGTAGTTAAAGACAATTTTTTTGTAGTGAATGTGCAAAGTATCTTGGTTCTATCTACAATGTACCCTTCATGTACTCCATGAAATTGATATCTATGTGTTCATTACTCACATAGATGGTGACTCCTCTTGCTTCACCTATTAAAGTTCTTGTTGTTGAAAGGAAGGATCTTTCAAAGATTATTGGCAGAAAGGGTCTTCCACAATGTTGATAATGACTATGTTGCAATGAATCAAGAATCTTATGATTCTGATGGGAACATCTTTTTTGACACCAATGGGTTTTGGTGAAGGAATCATCTATTAACTGGATCCCCATATTACATTCAATCATATCAGTTAAACCCTGTCGTCCTGCCATTGAGAATGGCATAATGCCAATGCTAGCACTAAGCTCACCTAGGTCATGTCTTTTTGTGAACTCTTCAATGTGGAATGGGAAAAGTTGTAGGATCTTTTTGATTGGTTAGTATGGTGGTTTAAACAAAGTTTGTAACTATCATGGCTAATCGGATTATCTCTACTTCTTTGCACTTGTGTTTCTTTGTAAAGAGGTCCTTGGGAAACTTTATGTAAGTTGGCATCTTACCCATGGAAAGAAAAAGGGGAACATCCAAATGTCTTTTATTGTGGTATCCAAATACTTCTTGTATCTTTTATTAGGTTGAGCCTTAACCCTTTGATGGGAGAATGGTGCATCAGGTGTATGTAAATCAATGGTATTTCATCTTGAGATGTTAGGTGCGTCAGTCCCTTGTGCAATTTTCCTTGCCTTAGGGGAGTTGAAGGGTTATTCAGTCCGTCTTCAATCAACAAGTTCTCCTTTTGAGGTGGATGGGCATCTAGGAATATGCCAGAACATAGGACACCCGTCTTTTCATATTCATGGTTTCTATTTTTCTTCTCAATATTTGAAGGGAACAACCTTGTCAGAATTTTAGTAGACATGTATATTGAAGTTAATTGTTGACCAGTCATCACATTATGTTGTTGCAAATCACCAATTCATGTGTTCTTCTTCCCCACCTATATTGTGTTCATTAGGACATTGTTTATGGCTTACTCTAGTTGTTCTTTTAGAGAGTTTTACTAGTTGATGTAGTTCTATTGCTGAAGGAGAAATCTTCCCCTTTGTTTTCCATTGAAGTTTCCTTGTTGATTTTGCACCCTCTTTTATTGAACTATTGAAAACATGGTGGAGTTTGGCCTTTTCCTACACGAGGGTTTGTCTCACCTCTCCTAATGTTGTTTGTTTGCATATTTAAGAGACAAGAGTTTTTAGATGCACCTTTATTTCCATAAGTAAAACTTGGGTGGGAGGTCTCCTGTTATTGACATGGGAGACACTTTAATCAACACGAGCTTCTTTTCCTGGTTCATCATATATGCATTGGTGAGATAGATGCCCTTGATCTCCTCTAATTACATTGCATACTATCTCTAATTTTTGGCATGTGTGTTGGAACTTAAGTGCTTACATATTTGTGGCTATTTTTTTGAGCTTTGCATTAAGCAAGTCAATACCCCTTGCTTCTTTTACTCATGGCAGAGACCCATCATTGGTTGTGGTGTGGAGTTATAAATCCCAAGTGGATTGATGGTGTGCCATGTTCTGTTACATCCTTTGCTAAAAATTTGCTTCCTTCGACTGTGTTGATGGATTTCATTTCTTCTTAAGTGAGTTTTTTGAAGAAAGTTATGATGAAGAAATTCACATCAAATCCATGATGTGGGAACACTCTCTATGAAAACCTTGAAATGTCTCCCACGTTTCATTCTAATTTTCAATTGTCTTTTGTGCAAAGCCAGTGATCTTGTTGTAGCTATGAATGGTCCTTTGTGCAAGAAAGAACTGATTGACAAAAGGTTCAATGAGTTCATTCTAGATCTGGATGCTTAGTGGATTTAAGATAAGGTGCCATCCTAAATCTTTATCCCTCAAAGAGAAATAAAAAAATCAACATAGGTGGCTTCTTGTGGAACTCATTGGATCTTCAAAGTATCACAAATTTCCTTGAAGGCATCAATGTGATGATAAGGATATTATTAGGTGAATTTCCTACAAACATACTTGTTTGAATAAGTGAAATAATGATTATTTTAATGTCGAGAGAAGCAACATTGGGAATTGTATTCACCAGGGGACTCCTAGTTTCATTTTCCTTTGATTGAGTGTAGGAATGAAGAGAAGTTCTTGCTGCCATTGCTTCTTTCTAAAAAATACCTTAAAATTACAATAACAGAGGTGCAAGAATCCTATGTGTAATGACCTCTTCATATAAATGTGCTATAATGAAAAGTGCAAAGTTGATTTATAAAGAAAACTAAAACATGTGATAGAGTAAGTAGACCTTAGGTTATTAGTCGGTTGTCATTAAGCCTTATCCCCAGAAATGGTGCCAAAAGTTAATCAACCCAAAATGTAGGTCAAAAGTGTAGGTAGGATTTCCTAGTTGACATGGATCAAATTTTAAATTTGTACCAAACTCATAGATACTTCTGCAACAAAATATAGAATCTATTATAGTAAATAGGGCCAAACACAGGGATAATGGTGAGTGTTATGTAAGAAACTAAATATGATGATTTAGCTTAGTCAAAACAAAAGCTTGAATTTAGTATCCCAATGAGGAACAATGTAATAAAATAATAATGGAATGTAAGTTATGATACTTAAGAAATTGTAATTAAGATTATGATTAATGGATACTTTGAATGGGGTTCACCAATCAAGATTACTCTACAACATGAAACAATCATCTATTTTTTATATTCTAACACGTTGTTTCACAAGAAGTCATAAAAGATATCTAATTCCCTCTCTCAAGAACAAGGTAGATTTATGTAAAGTGCAGCCTTTCTCCAAATATGGAATCTAAAAGACTAAAGAAAAAGAGAGATGAATATTATTGTAGTGGCCCCTTACTCTCATGCCTTTTCAATATTTTGAAACCTATATCCTCCTAAACTCTTTCCTTTGAAGTTATTTGGATTGGTCAATTTAGGAAGGTACGTAGTCACACAAGCAATGCATTAAATAAAATTAAGGAAATAAAGTTTGCAAGAATGTATATTAAAAGGAATAACTACATGGTTTCCAGAGCCAGACGGTTACCCCAGCTCAAGTTTAAGAAGTTTAGACGCTCACAGTGCAAGTGGCCAATATCAATTCACAACTTGGCATGGTCATTACCTTTTAAGATAAACAATAAAATTACAAGAATGAGGAAAGAGGTTGACTACAAGTGTAGATCCTTAGGTCTACCACCTTTCAAGCTTACAATATTCCTCTTTGATCAATCGAGCTCCAAGGTCAATTGAGGTGATAGATTGAGGAGTGATAGATGATCACCCTCACTCTTAGTTGGCAGTTGATTTTTCACAAAAACTCCTCTTTCAAGGTGGAACTTATCAATCTATTAGTGACAGACTGGGTGGCAAAGTTAACTAGTCAATCACTCTTGATATCGATCAATGTTTCTTTGTTCTTTGATTTAGGAAGAATCATCTATGCTTGATAGTCAAGGTCAAGATGCCTTGAAAGTGAAGCTGGGGGTCATGTTTGTAGGTATGTTTCCTAGTTATCTGACTGTTGATTGGACAATGTGGTAGTCCAACTATATCATTGACTATCAATCTTCTTGCTTGATCCTCACTGGTTGAAGCTTTGGGGTCGATTGGTATACTAGATTCTTGTAAATTTTTTGGCTTTATTAGGTCTATTAAGCTAGGTTTTATGGGTTCATTGTTGAGGATATCAATCTTAAATCTTGATTTTTGACCATCAATCAGATTTTTCAATTGGTAATATATGATTGACCTTAATGGTTGATTGGTTTCTTGATGAGTAAGCTTGATTGGAATTAATCGACTTATGCTTCTTTGCTTTGATTGATATTGGACTAGATCATATTATTTACGTATTGGTTGATTGGAGATGGTTGATCATCATGATGATCAATTTATGACTGTTCAACTATGTCCTTGATTGCTGAAAAGTTGATCGACTTGAACGTCGATGAGAATTAAGAAATCTAATCTAGTGGAGTTAATTCCTACATGTTCAAGTATAGATCATTATAGTGTTTAGAAATCCTTTCTTAAAAAAATTAATACACAACTATTGTATTCATAACTTAGAATGATTTCTAAAAAAATGAGGCATAGAACATTCACAAATTAGATGTTACTAGAGGTCTGTTACAACTTGGTGTTAGAGCACTGAGTATGTGATAACCTGGATTCTTCTCTCATTCAATTTATGTGATTCTTGATCCATTTGAATGCTTAATGTACTCAATAACCTACATCGCCCCTAATTTGATGACTTTGAGTCACTTTATGCTCCATTGACAAGTTAACCTTGATTAAGTATCACTTCGGATGTGTTTATGACTCTAATTTGAGTTTTGATACCTATTATATATATTTAACTTCCAATCACAATTGATACACTTTAATGAACTTTTCTTCCCTTGAAATGTGTCCCATGTTTTAGAAGATTCAATTACTAATCCAACAGTGCAAAAATCACCTCAATCGGATCATCCTAGCTTGTGTTATGGCCTTTTGGAATTCCTCTTTGTAATCACATTTAACCTTGATTTTATCAAACTTTTGGCCTTAATAGGCCTTTTGGGGCGCGTAACCCAGCAAGTAGGGTTTCCACTTGACATCTTAGCGATCTGTCCAGGCCCTCATTGACTAATCACAAAATTTAGTTCTTGAGTGAGGGATTATCATCCATTGAATCCCTCAGCCTCAGATCCAGACTTCATCTAATGACTCCTACCTCCATACAACTCCTCATCACAAAGGTTGCCGAAGCTCTACCTAACCCCATGTTTTGGCACCTCCTTTTCATGCCATCTACCCTCAATTGTCGCTTCCTTTGCCTATAAAGTGCCTCCCCTAACTCCCTTCTCCTTCTTTCTTCTCATTTCACAAGACCTTGCTCCCTATTCCCCCCCTCTCCTTCTCCTTTCTTCCCGCGGCTCTGCCATTGACCTATTTTGGGCATATCTGCCCTAGCCGCGATCACTGAGCACAAACCCTAGCCATAGCTACGACACTATAACATATTGAAACTTGTACATATTATCTTTTTGACCCTCTTTCTAAGCTTTTCATTTTATTTCTATCCTTTTTGGCTTTGATGTTTAATTTGTGGAAATAGTAATGGTTTGGTGAACATTTGTTCATTATTATTGCCAACATATGGGTTTAAGCACAAATACCTTAGTAATATTTTTATTAAGGGTCTAATATGAAAATTTACCACATATTTGAGATAATGATAAAATAATTCATTCTAGAACTTTCTATGGCCTTTTGGAACAAGAAAGAGAAAAAGAAATGGATAATAATATCCCTAAATATGAAAATGTGGCATTATATGAATTAATTTGACAAATAGTGGAAACATGAGTAAATTGCCTAAAATTCATAGAAGGGAAACTCAAAAGATAATTCTAAAGCCCAAATTCGTTTTCTTTGATTTAAAGTTTACTTAAGTGTCAAGTTTCACAATTTTGGAAAATTAATAATTAACTTTGTATTATTGGAATTGTAAAATATGAGTTTTTCTCCAAATTATTAAATAAATTATTAAACAACTTGAAAAGTGGAAAAAACCTTAAATTCGTAATCTACATGTCAAAATGAGTCTATGTGTGAATTTTCATCTAATTTGGACAATCTTAAATTTATAATTTTATCCATGAGAGAGAAAATGATTTAAAGAACCAAAAATATTAAATAATATATCGGAAAAAAATATTTAATGTCAAAATCATGTTCCTCATGTTTATTATTGTTTATAGGAAAATTTTCATATTTTAGAAAGTTTCTAGATGCCTCTAATTAATTGAAAGGATGAAATAAGTGATAAAAATTAAATGCATTAAATAAAATAATATAAGTCTTCAAAAAATGAAATAATGCCAAATTCGTGTTCCACATGTTAAAATATACCTTTGGGTGAATTTTCACTCACTTTAGAAAATATATGATGAGAAGGTGAATTTAGGAGAGAGAAAGTGTGCTAAACCTTCAAATCATTGATTAAAATAATAAACAACGCCATCAAATGGAAATAATGGTAAATTCGTATCCAACACTTAATTTGACTTATGGGTGAAGTTTCATTATTTTTTGGAGAATCCTAGAGTCATTAATACATGAGGAAAGAGAAAACAAGATTTGCTTAAATAAAATAGTGAAAGTCTTCAAAAGGCAAATCTAATTATATATTCGGATTCTACATACTCAAATCAGCCTAGGTGCAAAATTTTATTAAATTAGAGTTCATTTTCACTCTCAAATGAATAGACAGAAAAAGGAAATATAACTTTATTTGAATCAGAATGAGATTTACATTTAAATGTCACATGTATATAATGGTCACGCGCGAGAAGGACCATTGGATCTACGATCCGACGGCTCACGGTCATCTTCAACCTCTCGCAAAAAGGAAAGTGGCCATCAGGTATGGTAGATTTTTGGATCGTAATTTCTCCCTCGTTTCTTGACCAAATCACATGATTTTTTCGCCTACAAATTCCTTATCAAATTCCACACTTAATGGTACCCTACTCGTGATCTATCGTTGCATTTTTGGGAAATGCCTAATTCTTGGGCAGCAAGCTTCTTCGGCCAACTGGCCTTTGTGCACTTGCCAACCCCCACCTATATATATGTGCACCCAGATCTTCGTCGGCCTTCGTTAAACCTTCCCCTTCCTATTACCTCGCACATTGCTTCTTTGGCCCTCGACGATCGAGTTCTTTGCTTGGGCTTGCGGTGGATTGCTCTCCCTCTCTTCATCATCTATGTTCAATAGCCTTGGGCTATAGGTTTGTTTTGTTCTTCTATTTATTTCTATACCTTTAGTTTCTCAAATCATCACCAATAGAGGATTTGCCTATTTTTCCCCATAAGCTGCTGCTTGCAGCTTGTGCTGCTCATCGCTCATGGCATGAGCAAGGTAGGGGATGAACCCCCTTATAGATTCTTTGTTTTGCCCCTTCTTCTCTCTTCTTTCTTTTATTTCTCGTGCAAGGGTACAAAGGTCTTTTGGACTAGTTTTCTTTTGTTTTAGATGAGTCAAAGATAAACTTTGACCATGCGACTTGGCCACCCTTGATTGGGCCAAGTCAGTGGGTGGGTCCTCTCTCTTTCTCACTTATTTGGATTAAAGGAATTTTCTGATTGGTCAAAAATGTAAAATCCATATCTTTTACTCTGGTTGTCCAAAAATTAAACTAAAATATGTTTTGGAATTGAAAAAAAGGGACTAAATTATTTTCGAGGCTTGGTTTTGAGTTTTATCTTGAGGTTTTTTCTAAAAATGATTTTAAAACATAAAAATCACCAAAAATACACTTTAATCTTCATAACTCCAATATATATAAAATTATATGTTTTCTTAATCAGGAGAACCTAACTAGATCAATAGTGATAATTTCAGAGTCTAAATTGGAGTTTTGTATGAAAAGTCCAATAGTAGGCTTTTCTTTACATTAATGTACATAATGAACCCTAACACATGATTATACATTGAAAATAGGAAAAATGAATCTTGGATCATCTAAAAGTGGTGAAAGTTGATAATTGAAATCAATATGAGAGGTATGTGCATTCTTACACCCTAAGTTGGGAAAATTGTAATCCAAACCCTATTTTCCTTATTGAGGCATTAATTGAACCCTATTTCCTTTATTATAGTTTCTCTTGTTCAAATTGCCTCAAAATCAGATTTGATATATTATTTCTTGGGTCTTGGAACCCCATTGCCATGTTGCAATTATATAATGATTTATCTTTCCACTTTACTTTTTCTTGAGCATGATGGTTTATTTGACTATTAGCTATAATAGCAGTACTTATGTACAACCACCCATAGTTTAGGGCATGTGTTATTTCACCCTGGGGAATGTGTTATTTATCCCCAATATAAATATTTTATAGGTGACTGGGAATGTGATTACTCTCCCCTCATCTATAAGTTGAGGTCCGATAGGTGCCTCAACCATACTTAGTTAATTTAGTCTAATATTAGTCATTCATGCAAGTTCATTATTATTGGCTTTGGCAAGGATCTTTTGTTTATGCATCATTCTCTTGGCCCTCTCATCTTATGATGAATCTATAACCTTAAGTTGCATTATTTCTTTTATCTTGTTTCTTGTTCATTATCTCTGACACATACCATGTTTTTCTTTCCCTTTCACTGGGTGCTTTCCCAACCACCCAGGGTTAGATCAAGGAGTTGAATAAGATTAAGGAGGACTTAGCTTTTAGCATGGGCCTAGCTCTTGGAGATTTTTTTGGAGACAAAGTTGGTGTAGTTTAGACTTCCCTCTATCTAGATCCTTTTGTTGTTTTAAACCCTATATGGGAGAATGATGATGTACACTTTTATAAAATTTAATATAGTCATGAATTTATGTTCCTCTACATTACTTGTTGGTCTTTTATATACCATATAAATAAAGATTTGAAAATTTTACACCCATTTCAACATATCTTTTGAGTATGTTGGGAATGGAGGTTTGATTTTTCAAATTTTTAGTAAAAGGGTGATTTGACCCTTTTACAACATGGTATTAGAGCCCATGGTAGTCGAAATCTAACTATTTCAATTTTGTCTCCCTAATTAGAATCCTTGACTTACATAGTTCCCCTTTAGGTGACATGTTTGCCCTAGAGTTGATCTATAGATGATGAAAGGTTGATTTAGGATCCTATAGTTCCATATTAGCATCATTATGTATAAACCTAAAATACTTATAACTAAAATATGCATAAATAACCATGGTAACTTGATGTTGTGTAGGTTTTCCTTTAGGCTAGTATTAGGGCATGAAGTTGAAGCAAAGGTGTCTAGAAAGGATCAGGTTCTGGGGGCAGGACAGATTTTCCTCCGCACCACTAGCTTGGTTTATGAGGACTCCCAGATCCATATGATACCGGCCTAGCCTGAGCTGATATGGATTGTCAGAAATAGTATGCTTTTAGGCAATAGTAGCCTTAGCCATCTTTCTTGGATATCTTTGGGAACCTTATGTGATGACCTAGTCTTTCAGGTGCTATGACTTGTTTAGGGATGGATACCCTATATAGTTACCTTATGTCCCTTAGGACCACATGTTTGGTCATCCTAACCCTAAAACTTGGACTTTGAAGTTTGGTGTTTAGTAAGCTATCAGAGTGCGTAGTGGAAGTGTGATGGATCTTGTACATGGCCTAGTTAGACACATCCTTAAACCCTAGATTAGTTTGTCTTGATAGGTCAAACCTTTTAAGGGGTGGAGTACAATTGGTTTGATGACATTTGGGTGGTTATATTTTGAGGACGAAATCCTCATTAAGGGGATGGAGATCTATGACATCTTGAAATCTATCTACTCTAGAAACCCTAGCACCCTGGTTAGGAGGTTGTTGTGGTTGGATCCTTAGTTTGGACCAAATCAGTTATAGTTGAAACCCTAACATGTTTATGAATATATAATGATCATCTAAGGAATAATTCATATGTTCAAACCCAAATGAATATCTAATGCACATAATATGACTCACTCACATATTAATATTGATTATGGATACACATGATATTAACAATGTCATGAATCAATAAACCCTATTGATATGGTGAGTAAGATAATTGTAACCTAATCTTGGACTTAATACATTCTAAGAAGTTATATGTGAAAATAATGATCATGTTGACCTAAACCCTAAGATGTAATCATCTAACCTTAACCAATGCATCCTTCATGTCATTGATGATACATTAGTGACATTAGGTGGCATAATCAGATAACATACCTAGATACACATAAATGATATGTAATTACCTAATCATAGATTAATTAAGTTATGAATATGAAATGCATATCACCTTGTTAAACTAAAACACACCTAATTAATCATCTAATCATGACTTGGTATGTGAATCAAATCATTAATATATAATATGTTTCATCTTGTTCACTAAAATCATATAATGTCTTCAATATGGATAAGAAGTAATTGGATTCCCACAAATGCACATAATCAATAATAAGAAGTGAATAAATATGAGAAAATGATCAATGATGACATTAATGGAGTAATAAAGGTAATGTGACAATGAATAATTGTTTAATATAGATACATGTAATTAATGTGACATTAATTGGATTAATTGTAAACTTAATAACAAATTGGATAAAATGTCTTATTTCATGTAAATAATATGCTATAATTCAATATGGTGATAATAAGGTGATAATGGAGATGAAATCCAAATTAATAAGAATAACTATCAAGTATATTGAGATAATTTAGTAAACCCTAATTGTGCTTAAAATTCCTAATGAGATAAATAAGAACTATATAAGGTTTCTTACATAATAATAAAATATAATTCTTTTGGCAACAAAGAGAATATAATTGGAAACAACGAAAAAGAATAATAATAATAATGTGATATCCTAATGAATATAATGTTATAAGACAAAAATGTTAAAAAAAGATCTTAATAGTGGAACCCTAAGTGATCCTTGAGAAGCTGACCTATGAGGAGTTGCTAGTAGAAGTTTTGATGGATGTTTTATGGTTGGAGGAACAACCTGAAGTTAGTGTTGAGATGTTTCACACTCACCCTTCCCTCTTTGCTTGAGATTTTGGGGACGAAATCCTCTTTAAGGGGTGGAGTGCTGTAACATATCGAAACTTGGACATATTATCTTTGTGACCCTCTTTCTAACCTTTTTATTTCATTTCCATCCTTTTTGACTTTGATGTTTAATTTGTGGAAATAGTAATGGTTTGGTGATCATTTGTTCATTATTATTGGCAACATATGGGTTTATGCACAAATACCTCAGTAAATATTTTTATTAAGGGTCTAATATGCAAATTTACCATATATGTGAGATAATGATAAAATAATTCATTCTAGAACTTTCTATGGCCTTTTGGAATAAGAAAGAAAAAAAGAAATGGATAGTAATATCCCTAAATATGAAAATGTGGCATTAGATGACTTAATTTGACAAATAGTGGAAATAAGAGTAAATTGCCAAAATTAATAGAAGGGAAACTCTAAAGATAATTCTAAGCCCAAATTCATTTTCTTTGATTTAAAGTTTACTTAAGTGACAAGTTTTACAATTTTGTAAAATTAATAATTAACTTAGCATTACTGGAATTGGAAAATATGAGTTTTTCTTCAAATTATTAAATAGATTATTTAACAACTTGAAAAGTGGAAACAAAACTTAAATTTGTAATCTACATGTCAAAATGAATCTATGTGTGAATTTTCATCTAATTTGGACAATCTTAAATATTTTATTTTATCCATGAGAGAGAAAATGATTTAAAGACAAAAATATTAAATAATATGCTAAAAGTAATTAGTTAATGTCAAAATCATGTTCCTCAAATTTAGTATTGCTTATAGGAAAAGTTTTAGATTTTTTAGAAAGTTTCTAGATGCCTCTAATTAATTGAAAGGATGAAATAAGTGATAAAATTTAAATTATTAAATAAAATAATAATTTCTTCAAAAAAATAAAATAATGCCAAATTCGTGTTCCACATGTTAAAATATACCTTTGGGTGAATTTCACTCAATTTGGAAAATATATGATGAAAGGCGAATTTAGGAGAGAGTGTGTGCTAAACCTTCAAATCATTAATTAAAATAATAAACAACACCAACAATTGGAAATAATAACAAATTTGTATCCAACACACTTAATATGACTTATGGGTGAAGTTTCATTATATTTTGGAGAATCCTAGAGTCATTAATACATGAAGAAAGAGATAATAAGATTTGCTTAAAATAATGAAGTCTTCAAATGGCAGATCAAATTATATATTCAGATTCTACATACTCAAATTAGCCTAGGTGCAAAATTTCATTAAATTGGAGTTCATTTGCACCCTCAAATGAAGAGAGAGAAAAAGGAAATAGAACTTTATTTGAATCAGAATGGGATTTACATTTAAATGTCACATGTATGTATTGGTCATGCACGAGAAGGATCGTTGGATCTACGATCCGATGGCTCATAGTCATCTTCAACCTCTCGTGAAAAGGAAAGTGGCCACGATGTATGGTAGATTTTTGGATCGCAATTTCTCCCTTGTTTCTTGACCAAATCACACGATTTTTTTGCCTACAAATTCCTAATCAAATTCCGCACCTAATGGTATGATACTCATGGTCTATCGTTGCATTTTTGGGAAATGCCCAATTCTTGGGCAACAATCTTCTTTGGTCAAGTGGCCTTTGTGCACTTGCCAACCCCCACCTATATATATGTGCACCAAGATCTTTGTCGCCCTCCGTTAAAACTTCCTCTTCCTATTACCTCGTATATTGCTGCTTTGGCCCTTAATGATTGAGTTCTTTACTTCGACTTGTGGGGGATTGATCTCTCTCTCTCTCTCTCTTCATCATCTCTGTTCAATAGCCTTGGGCTGTAGGTTCGTTTTGCTCTTCTCTTTCTTTCTATACCTTTAGTTTCTCAAATTGTTGCCAATAGAGGATTTGCATATTTTTCCCCGTAAGCTACTGCTTGCAGCTTGTACTGCTCCTCGCTCATGGCATGCGCGAGGTAGGGGATGAATCCCCTTGTAGATTCTTTGTTTTGCCCCTTCTTCTCTCTTCTTTCTTTGGTTTCTCGTGCTAGGGTACGAAGGTCTTTTGGACTAGTTTTCTTTTGTTTTAGATGAGTCAAACATGAAATTTGACCATGTGACTTGGCCACCCCTAATTGGGCCAAGTCAGTGGGCGGGCCCTCTTTCTCTTACTCTCTCTTTCTCGCTTATTTAGATTAAAGGAATTATCTGATTGGTCGAAAATATAAAATCCATATCTTTTGCTCTGGTTGTCCAAAAATTAAACTAAAATATGTTTTGGAATTGAAAAAATGTGATATTTCCAATGAAAATACTTATGAGGGTTTTATGTTTAATCATGAGGTGTTTTCTAAAAATGATTTTAATACATAAAAATCACCAAAAATACACTTTAATATTCATAACTCCAAAATATACAAAATTATATGTTTTCTTAATCAGGAGAACCTAACTAGATCAATAGTGATGATTTTAGAATCTAAATCAGAGTTTTGTGCAAAAAGTCCAAAAGTAGGGTTTTGTTTACATTAATGTACATAATGAATCCTAACACATGATTATACATTGAAATAGGAAAAATGGATCTTGGATCATCTAAAAGTGGTGAAAGTTGATAACTGAAATCAATATGAGAGGTATGTGCATTCTTACATGCTAAGTTGGGAAATTTGTAATCCAAACCCTATTTTCCTTATTGAGGCATTAATTGAACCCTATTTCCTTTATTATAGTTTCTGTTGTTCTAATTGCCTCAAAATCAGATTTGATATATTATTTCTTGGGTCTAGGAACCCCACTGCCATGTTGGAATTCTATGATGATTTATCTTGCCACTTTACTTTTTCTTGAGTATGATGGTTTATTTGACTATTAGATATAGTAGTGGTACTTATGTACAACCACCCATAGTTTAGGGCATGTGTTATTTCACCCTAGGGAATGTGTTTACTCCCCCCCTGGGGAATGTTTTATTTCTCCCCAATATAAATATTTTATAGGTAACTGGGAATGTGATTACTCTCCTCTCATCTATAAGTTGAGGTTCGGTAGGTGTCTCAACCCTACTTAGTTAATTTAGTTTAATATTAATTAGTCATGCAAGTTCATTATTATTGGCTTTGGCAAGAATCTTTTGTTTATGCCTCATTCTCTTTCCCCTCTCATCTTATGATGAATCTATAACCTTAAGTTGCATTATTGTTTTTATATTGTTTCTTGTTCATTATCTTTGACACATACCTTGTTTTTCTTTCCCTTTTGCTGGGTGCTTTCCCAACCACCTAGGGTTAGATCAAGGAGTTGAACAAGATCAAGGAGGACTTAGCTTTTGGCATGGGTCTAGCTCTTGGAGATTTTTCTTGGAGACAAAGTTGGTGTAGTTTAGACTTCCCTCTATCTAGATCCTTTTGTTGTCGTAAACCATATATGGGATAATGATGATGTACACTTTTATAAAATTGAATATAGTCATGAATTTATATTCCACTACATTACTTATTGGTCTTTTGTATAGCATATAAATAAATATTTGAAAATTTTACACCTATTTAAACATATCTTTTGAGAATGTTGGGAATGGAGGTTTGATTTTTCAAAATTTTAGTAAAGGGGTGATTTCACTCTTTTATAGCCTGGTATCAGAGCCCATGCTAGTCGAAATCTGAGTATTTCAATTTTGTCTCCCTAATTAGAATCCCTGACTTATATAGTTCCTCTTTACATGACATGTTTGCCCTAGAGTTGATCAATAGACGATGAAAGGTTGATTTAGGATCCTATAGTTCCACATTATCATCATGATGTATAAACCTAAAATACTTATAACTAAAATATGCATAATTAACCATGGTAACTTGATGTTGTGTAGGTTTGCCTTTAGGCTACTATTAGGGCATGAAGTTGAAGCAAAGGTGTCTAGAAAGGATCAAGTTTTGGGGGATGGCAAGATTTTCCTCCGCACCACTAGCTTGGTTTATGAGGACTCCCAGATCCATATGATACCGGCCTAGCCTAAGCTGATATGGATTGTCTGAAATAGTATGCTTTTAGGAAATAGTAGTGTTATCCATCTTTGTTGTATATCTTTGGGAACCTTATGTGATGACCTAGTCTTTCAGGTGTTGTGACTTGTTTAGGGATGGATACCCTATATAGTTACCTTATGTCCCTTAGGACCACATGTTTGGTCATCCTAACCCTAAAACTTGGACTTTGAAGTTTGGTTTTTAGTAAGATATCAAAGTGTGCAGTGGAAGTGTGATGGATCTTGTACATGGCTTAGTTAGACACATCCTTAAACCCTAGATTAGTTTGGCTTTATAGGTCAAACCTTTTAAGGGGTGGAGGACAATTGGTTTGATGACATTTGGGTGGTTAGATTTCGAGGATAAAATCCTCTTTAAGGGGATGGAGACCTATGAAATCTTGAAATCTATCTTCTCTAGAAATCCTAGCACCCTGGTTAGGAGGTTGTTGTTATTGGATCCTTAGTTTGGACCAAATCGATTATAGTTGTAACCCTAACATGTTTATGAACATATAATGGTCATCTAAGGAATAATTCATATGTTCAAACCCTAATGAATATCTAATGCACATAATATGATTCACTCACATATTCATACTAATTATGGATACACATGATATTAACAATGTCATGAATCAATAAACCCTATTGATATGGTGAGTAAGATAATTGTAACCTAATCTTGTACTTAATACATTCTAAGAAGTTATATGTGAAAATAATGATCATGTTGACCTAAAATCTATGATGTAATCATCTAATATTAATCTATGCATCCTTCATGTCATTGATGATACATTTGTGACATTAGGTGGAATAATCAGATAACATACCTTGATACACATAAATGATATGTAATCACCTAATCATAGATTAATTAAGATATTGATATGAAATGCATATCACCTTGTTAAACTAAAACACGCCCAATTAATCATCTAATCATGACTTAGTATGTGAATCAAATCATTAATATATAATATGTTTCATCTTGTTCACTAAAATCATATAATGGCTTCAATATGGATAAGAAGTAATTAGATTCACATAAATGCACATAATTAATAATAAGAAGTGAATAAATATGAGAAAATGATTAATGATGGCATTAATGTGAGTAAGAAAGGTAATGTGACAAAGAATAATTGTTTAATATATATAAATGTAATTAATGTGACATTAATTGAATTAATTGTAGACTTAATAATAAATTGGATAAAATGTCATATTTCATGTAAATTATCTGATATGATTCAATATGGTGATAATAAGGTGATAATGGAGATGAAATCCAAATTAATAAGAATAACGATCAAGTATATTGAGATAATTCAGTAAACCCTAATTGTGCTTAAAATTCCTAATGAGATAAATAAGAACTATATAAGGTTCCTTGCATAATAATAAAATATAATTCTTTTGGCAACAAAGAGAATATAATTGGATACAATTAATAATAATAATAATAATGATAATGTGATATCCTAATGAATATAATGCTATAAGTAAAAAATGTTAAAAAGAGATCTTAATAGTTGAACCCTAAGTGATCCTTGAGAACCTGACCTATGACGAGTTGCTAATGGAAGTTTTGGTGGATGTTTTATGGTGTAAGGAACAACCTGAAGTTAGTGTTGAGATGTTTCACGCTCACCCTTCCCTCTTTGCTTGAGATTTTAGGGACGCAATCCTCTTTAAGGGGTGGAGTTGTGTAACATACCGAAACTTGGACATATTATATTTTTAACCCTCTTTCTAAGCTTTTCATTTCATTTCTATAATTTTTGGCTTTGATGTTTAACTTGTGGAAATAGTAATGGTCTGGTTAACATTTGTTCATTAGTATTACCAACATATGGGTTTATGCATAAATACCTCAGTAAATATTTTTATTAAGGGTCTAATATACAAATTTACCACATATGTGAGATAATGATAAAATAATCCATTCTAGAACTTTCTATGGCCTTTTGGAATAAGAAAGAGAAAAAGAAATGGATAATAATATCCCTAAATATGAAAATGTGGCATTAGATGAATTAATTCGGCAAATAGTGGAAATATGAGTAAATTGCCTAAAATTCATAGAAGAGAAACTCAAAAGATAATTCTAAGACGAAATTCATTTTCCTTGATTTAAAGTTTACTTAAGTGACAAGTTTCATGATTTTGGAAAATGAATAATTAACTTTGCATTATTGGAATTGGAAAATATGAGTTTTTCTCCAAATTATTAAATAAATTATTAAACAACTCAAAAAGTGGAAACAAACCTTAAATTCATAATCTACATGTCAAAATGAGTCTATATGTGAATTTTCATCTAATTTGAACAATCTCAAATATTTTATTTTATCTAGGAGAGATAAAATGATTTAAAGACCAAAAATAATAAATAATATGTTAAAATTTTAATTAATGTCAAAATCATGTTCCTCACATTTAGTATTGCTTATAGGAACAAGTTTCATATATTTTTAGAAAGTTTCTAGATGCCTCTAATTAATTGAAAGGATGAAATAAGTGATAAAATTTAAATGTATTACATAAAATAATAGAAGTTTTCAAAAAAAATAAAATAATGCCAAATTCGTATTCCACATGTTAAAATATACATTTGGCTGAATTTTCACTAAATTTGGAAAATATATGATGAGAAGGTGAATTTAGGAGAGAGAAAGTGTGCTAAACTTTCAAATCATTAATTGAAATAATAAACAACACCAACAAATGGAAATAATGACAAATTCGTATCCAACACACTTAATATGACTTATGGGTGAAGTTTCATTGTTTTTAGGAAAATCCTAGAGTCATTAATACATGAGGAAAGAGTAAATAAGATTGGCTTAAATAAAATAGTGAAAGTCTTCAAATGGAAAATCTAATTATATATTCGGATTGTACATACTCAAATTAGCCTAGGTGCAAATTTTCATTAAATTGGAGTTCATTTACACCCTCAAATGAAGAGAGAGAAAAAGGAAATAGAACTTTATTCGAATCAAAATGGGATTTACATTTAAATGTCACATGTATATAATGGTCACATGCGAGAAGGACCGTTGGATCTGCGATCTGACGGCTCACAGTCATCTTCAACCTCTCGCAAAAAGGAAAGTGGCCACCTGGTATGGTAGATTTTTGGATCTCGATTTCTCCCTCGTTTCTTGACCAAATCGCACAATTTTTTTGCCTACAAATTCCTTCTCAAATTCCGCACCTAATGGTAGCCTACTCATGATCTATCATTGCGTTTTTGGGAAATGCCCAATTCTTGGGCAGCAAGCTTCTCCGGCCAACTGGCCTTTGCGCACTTGCCAACCCCCCACCTATATATATGTGCACCCAGATATTCGTCACCCTCCGTTAAACCTTCCTCTTCCAATTACTTCACATGTTGCTGCTTTAGCCCTCAACGATCAAGTTCTTTGCTTCAACTTGTGGCAGATTGCTCTCCCTCTCTTCATCATCTCTGTACAATAGCCTTAGGCTGTAGGTTCATTTTGTTCTTCTCTTTATTTCTATACCTTTAGTTTCTTGAATCATCACTAATAGAGCATTTGCCTATTTTTCCCCGTAAGCCACTACTTGTAGCTTGTGCTGCTCATCGCTCATGGCATGAGAGAGGTAGGGGATGACCCCCTTGTAGATTCTCTGTTTTGCTCTTCTTTTCTCTTCTTTCTTTTGTTTCTCGTCTAAGGGTACGAAGGTCTTTTGGACTAGTTTTATTTTGTTTTAGACGAGTCAGACCTAAAATTTGACCACATGACTTGGACACCCTTGATTGGGCCAAGTCAGCGGGTGGGCCCTCTTTCTCTTCCTCTCTCTTTCTTGCTTATTTGGATTAAAGGAATTTTTTGATTGGTCAAAAATGTAAAATCCATATTTTTTGCTCTGGTTGTCCAAAAATTAAACAAAAATATGTTTTGGAATAAAAAAATATGATATTTCCAGTAAAAATACTTTTGAGGCTTAGTTTTGAATTTATTGTGAGGTGTTTTCTAAAAATGATTTTAATATATAAAAATCACCAAAAATACAGTTTAATCTTCTTTACTCCAAAATCTACAAAATTATATGTTTTCTTAATTAGGATAACCTAAGTATATCAATAGTGATAATTTTAGAGTCTAAATCAGAGTTTTGTGTGAAAATCCAAAAGTAGGGTTTTCTTTACATTAATGTACATCATGAACCCTAGCACATGATTATACATTGAAAATAGGAAAAATGGATCTTGGATCATCTAAAAGTGGTGGAAGTTGATAATTGAAATCAATATGAGAGGTATGTGCATTCTTACACCCTAAGTTGTAAATTTGTAATCCAAACCCTATTTTCCTTATTGAGGCATTAATTGAACCCTATTTCCTTTATTATAGTTTCTCTTATTCTAATTACCTCAAAATCAGATTTGATATATTATTTCTTGAGTCTTGGAACCCCATTGCCATGTTGCAACTGTATGATGATTTATCTTGCCAATTTACATTTTCTTGAGCACGATGGTTTATTTGACTATTAGCTGTAGTAGTGGTACTTATGTACAACCACCCATAGTTCAGGGTCTGTGTTAATTTTCCCTGGGGAATATGTTTACTCTCCCCCTGGGGAATGTGTTATTTCTCCCCAATATAAATATTTTATAGGTGACTAGGAATGTGATTACTCTCCCCTCATCTATAAGTTGCGGTCCAGTAAGTGCCTCAACCCTACTTAGTTAATTTAGTCTAATATTAATCATTCATTCAAGTTCATTATTATTGGCTTTGGCAAGAATCTTTTGTTTATGCCTCATTCTCTTGGCCCTCTCATCTTATGATGAATCTATAACCTTCAGTTGCATTATTGTTTTTATCTTGTTTCTTGTTCATTATCTCTGACACATACCTTGTTTTTCTTTCCCTTTCGCTGGGTGCTTTCCCAACCACCCAGGGTTAGATTAAGGAGTTGAACAAGATGAAGGAGGACTTAGCTTTTGGCATGGGCCTAGCTCTTGGAGATTTTTCTTGGAGACAAAGTTGGTGTAGTTTAGACTTCCCTCTATCTAGATCCTTTTGTTGTTGTAAACCCTATATGGGAGAATGATGATGTAAACTTTTATAAAATTGAATATAGTCATGAATTTATATTCTGCTGCATTACTTGTTGGTCTTTTGTATACCATATAAATAAAGATTTGAAAATTTTACACCCGTTTCAACATATATTTTGAGTATGTTGGGAATGGAGGTTTGATTTTTCAAATTTTTAGTAAAGGGGTGATTTCACTCTTTTACATCATGGTATCAGAGCCCATGGTAGTCAGAATCTGACTATTTCAATTTTGTCTTTCTAATTAGAATCCCTGACTTACATAGTTTCCCCTTAGGCGACATGTTTGCCCTAGAGTTGATCTATAGATGATTAAAGGTTGATTTAGGATCCTATGGTTCCACATTAGCATCATGATGTATAAACCTAAAATACTTATAACTAAAATATGCATAATTAACCATGGTAGCTTGATGTTGTATAGGTTTACCTTTAGGCTACTATTAGGGAATGAAGTTGAAGCAAAGGTATCAGAAAGTGCGATAACCCATTGTACTAAATAAGATTACTCAAAACATAAAGCACAATCGATTACTAATTAATCACATACCCAAAAATATGGGTAAATTAAAACCGATTTCAACATCATCACCCACTCAGAAACATTTGCATAAGAGCTCGACATCTTTCTTTTATCTATACTATGCCAAGAATTTAATACAAATTGTTCTATCACCTTAGCCACAACATATATACGCATGAGAAGAATATTAGTATATGCAACAAAAACAAGCATTAATATGCTAACAAAAGATCGATTCGTTTGAAACACCATATACAAACTTTTCATGCCCAAACTTGAGAGTACATGGACGACTGTAGGACACACTAGACATCTAGTCAACTATCTCATAGATTTATTATTATAGTTCCTCTTTGCTGCCACATGTTTGTTTTCGTCACTTCCGATTACCTAAAAAAAATTGCTGCGAACCACAAGGGTGAGACCCATGTCCCAGCAAGAGATATAACCTCCAACAATGCTTATTGATCACAACATTTTAAATAGTAGATAACTAAGCAATTGGAGTATTTAATAATGCAGATTGAATAGTTCAAGTATGCTAAACAGATTAAGCAATTATTCTTAGCAACAAGTATGATCTTCAATGCATATATAGATAACAAATAAATCCATTTCTTTGGATAGATATCTACTCAAATATCATCAAATTGCATCTAATAACAATCATTATCATAAATCTGACTATCATCATATTCCTTGCTAACAGCACAAGCAATCTAGTAGCATAAGCATCATGAATATGTCGAGTAACATAGCATGGCTATCAATATTGGCATCTCAAATAAAGGTAACAGATCTATATCATAAGTAGAACTAACATCATAACACAATGAACTACATAGGCATGATTAGCAGTTTAAGCATTTCTAATTACATAGGCATGGCTAGCAATATTAAACATAGCTAGCAGCAACATCTTAACCAACAGTGTCAGTATATTTGACAACATAAGCATGTTTACAACATGAGCATAACTACAACATAAGTATATCTATTATCTCTTATTTTACTATACACGATCTCAGTGAAAAGATAGCAAATAAGGATTATCATCCAATATGAAGCATTGTGTATAACCCTAAACAAATATGCTACATGGCTGTCTTACATCTTTTATTATGCCCTGAGGAATTTGATGATACCACTCAAAATCCAACTGACCACTGCTAAGTCAAAATCAGTGCCATACAAGATCTAGGAAGAACCAGACTCCTAAGATCTTCTCTTCCACCGGTTAGTACGGGTCCACCACAATGACACATAATGTCAAGTTGGTAACATCCTAGTCCGTCCTTGGTATAGGTCACAACACTACTGAAAGGAGGTGGGCACGCATACCCTACCATCCAAGGTACAACCGTAGTTGTCCTCCAATCTCGTCACATATATAATCACCGAGACACGACTGCAGCCGTTCTCAAATTGAGGGATAGGTATGACCATAGTCATCCTCCCTAAACACTTGAATTCAGGATGACAAACACCCTACATACTCATCAGTATGCGCTCTGAGTTTCCCTTAGGAATACTTGTTTCACCATCTGGCAAGTTCTGACACTCAGATGGATCTATGGCACAAGGCACTACATGATTAGAGTTTCACTTGATTAGTTATACCTATTGGGTGAATTAAGGCTGCATCAAACAAGTAGACATACAAACCCTTATTCACTTCTAACAAGCATATAAATATCACAACTTCAAAAGATATAAAACGTGTGAAACTTATTTTCTCATCTCATCATCACATGGTACTATTGACTTTCCATTCATGAGGCTACACTAATCATCATACTATCACAAGATATAAATCCTTTTCACAATATCATAGGGTATCAACCCTTATCAACACAAGAGGATTACACCTCATTCAGGGCTCAACCATGCCCAAAGGTCATTAAGAACATCATACTATTCCCTGCAAGATCATCATTATCTTTCCATGCCTTATAACAAGGCTCAACAACATCACTTACATATAATACACCAGATCATTACAATATTGCATTAATGAGCTAGGAAATATTCATAAACAATTATAGTAGGGTTATAATAACATTAAGAACATTCCTTTATTACATCAACATGCAAGGAATCTAGATATGATTCACCCTCATCGTATTCATAATGCACATGTTTAGTATAAGAAAGTATCAACCATGTGGCTATGTTAACCACCAATTAATAGATTAAGGTTATGATCATATTAAGGAGGTTATTTCACCATCATGCCATCATATAAGAATGTTAAACATGAATACTCAACTTTATCTATTTGCATTAGAGTTAGGTTCAACATGATAAATTATATCAATGTTACTAATCAACACTTATACCCAAACCCTAACTCATGGCACCCCCATTGGATCATGGATGCATAAGGTGAAGCATCACCATCACATTCCATACTATTCTCAAATATGAACCCACACATAAATCAAGGTGTAACCATCACATTATAGCATACTAGGGTTTCAACAACAATAAGAGAGTACTCCATGATTGTATTAATCATTCAAGGACTATTTATACCCAATTACCATCATTTAGTTATAATAAAGCTTGGTATAACAAGCTATACCTCATTAGGGTTACACATCAACAAAATATGATTATCATCCCTGCTATCCATATGAGTGATTAGGTAAGACTACCTTATTAAGTGTAACCCTCCATTTGTTCCATCATCATTCAACCCATATCACTATACCACAATGTCACCCAGAACCATTGAATGTTTAAAAGGTAAGGCCATTGGTTTCTACATAAGTAAACACTTTGAATAAACCACCTATGAAGTCCTTGATTTGTGCTCTATAAAGAGTCACCATATAACCCTAGACATCTCTTGATTAACAAGACACAAAAAGTTCCATTGAGAGTAGGGTAAAACCCACAATCGACTGTTCATTTAAAACAAGCCATCCATTGTCAACAACAAAGCTCCTTAAGTTGATCATATAAAGGAAACGATGTAAATCACATTATTAGGACCAACATATTACATTAGCCATCATTCCAATTTATTGGAGGAATAAACATTATATCTTGACCATTGGGTCAAGTTCATATGTTAAAACCATCAATTATAGTATATGTCCGACCATTGTATCAAGTGACCCAAGAAACCATTGGTCTAAGGCTTAATTGATGCTACAACTGTATGATTAACTCACCATAGGTTTTGGAGACCTGATACACCATCATTAGTGACCATTAAGTCACCATAGGTTGTTAGATCAACACTATATTCATTAATCAACATCAAATATCAAACTAATATCACCATTGATTGATAACATCATTAGGGTACTTAGTTGTTAATCACTAGGCTTCTAATTAGGCCAAAAAATGACTTAAGGGGTGAACGTCAGTTGACACCCTTGGTTACCACCATCAATTGTCATGAAGAAAACACCATAGGGTTGTTGCAATGGTACCATTATCGGGTCATGGGTTTATAGAAGAAATCAACTTAAAACCCTAAAATTGACCATTGGTTGATAGGTGCTTAGCACCATAGGTTGTCAAATAAACCTGATCCAAGTCATATTATACCTTATGAATAACATACACATGATCAAAGGTTCATCTATAACTGAAATAAGAATAGGGAACATTATAAAAATTGAAATCCAAGTCAAGCATAGCTTTTTAGCGCATGGATCATCATATTCAAGCAAGAACATGAGCTAGCAAGCTTATGGTAAGCAATAAACATGGAGCAAGTTATAAAACTTACCTCTAATGAGAAGATGAAATCCCAAACAGAAGAAAAATTGAGCAGGTAGGGTAGAAAATCCAAGCATAAGCTGTGAACTCATCTATTTAGCACATTTCTTCATCAAATGAGAAAACCCTAAGCATAAGGAGCAAGAAAGGTAAGGTTTTAGAGCTTTAGAGCAATTTCTACCATGGAACAGCAAGGTTCTGACCTGGAGAAAGGTAGGAGGAAGGATTAAAAAGAAATAAATGGAGGAAATAAGTTAATACTTACACTTTTAGGTCAAGATCACTAGGCGGAAGCTTTTTAAACCCCAAAAGGAAATCATTTGCAACCCTAAATTCTTCTTCCAAGAAGATCCCATTTTTCTTCTTCCTTGGATAGGAAATTTGCAGAAGAACAAAGGAAGAATGAAGTTCAGAGAAGGAGGGAAGTGGTGGAGAGAAAATGACTCGTTTTTTATGCTTAGGGATAAGTATATGTAACTTTAAGATAAAGAAAAAGAAAAAGTTGAAGTTCTAGTATCTATCCAAGTGTCCATGGCCTTAAATTATTAAGAATATACAAGCACACACATACACAAGCAACTCCCCCACCGTCTAGATATACCTACTTATCTTTCCGTTGTCGAATTTCCCAGCCAATCACATAATTTATTAGTTGATAGCTACTAAAGGTAGCTCATCCATGAAGGGGTAAACCCTAAAATACCCTTAAGGAAAACACCTTAAAACCGTGTATCAAATAGGTTCCCCATGGATAAAAATACTCAAGAATGATAATATAACATCTAAGGAACATAATGTGTGCGATAAATTGCAAAGAAAACCCCTCAATTGGGTAAATTGCAGAAAGTCCAAAATGTGCATAAAATTGCATAACTTGCTCAAACAATGTCCAAATTGGACCAAACTTGAAACTTAAGCTTGTATTATGATTTAAAAGCATATAAAAAGGTTAGATTAGGGTTATAAGAATTAAATTATGATAATTAAGCTTATTCAACTCATTAAGCAAGTTTAGGGGCCTTATAGAAAGGATCAAGTTCTGGGGGATGGCAAGATTTCCCTCCACACCACTAGCTTGGTTTACGAGGACTCCCAGATCCATATGAAATCGGCCTAGCCTGAGCTGATATGGAAAGTCTGAAATAGTATGCTTTTAGGCAATAATATCCTTAGCCATCTTTGTTGGATATCTTTGGGAACCTTATGTGATGACCTAGTCTTTCAGGTGTTGTGACTTGTTTAGGGATGGATACCCTATATAGTTACCTTATGTCCCTTAGGATCACATGTTTTGTTATCCTAACCCTAAAATTTGGACTTTGAAGTTTGGTGTTTAGTAAGCTATCAGAGTGCGCAGTGGAAGTGTGATGGATCTTGTACATGGCTTAGTTAGACACATCCTTAAACCCTAGATTAGTTTGGCTTGATAGGTCAAACCTTTTAAGGGGTGGAGTATATTTGGTTTGATGATGTTTGGGTGGTTAGATTTAGAGGATGTAATCCTATTTAAGGGGATGGAGACCTATGACATCTTGAAATCTATCTACTCTAGAAACCCTAGCACCCTAGTTAGGAGGTTGTTGTGGTTGGATCCTTAGTTTGGACCAAATTGGTTATAGTTGTAACCCTAACGTGTTTATCAACATATAATGGTCATCTAAGGAATAATTCATGTGTTCAAACTCTAATGAATATCGAATGCACATAATATGAGTCACTCACATATTAATACTAATCATGGATATACATGTTATTAATAATGTCATGAATCAATAACCCAATTGATTTGGTGACTAAGATAATTGTAACCTAATCTTGGACTTAATACATTCTAGGAAGTTATACGTGAAAATAATGATCATGTTGACCTAAACCCTAAGATGTAATAATCTAACCTTAACCTATGCATCCTTCATGTCATTAATGATTGGTGCGTTAAGCCATAGGTGTACACACTAGCCAACAAGGGGTGACTAGATGCACTCCACATGACTCAAACACATGTGTGGATCTTTCAAAATTTGTATAAGCCCTAACCAAGTCGATCACAATACCAAATAGGTAACCCGCAAGCGCACATTGTACTATTAGAGTATAGGTGATTTGTAAGAGTAGGGGTCGATCCTTAGGGATAGAGGGGGCACTAGAGATATGCTAGTGTTGGCTATGTTCCTATTGCAGAGATCAGGGTTGAAGGGTTTAAAAGGGGTTTGTTTTGTGATTAATCTAAGAGAATGAGCAAGAAAGGTCCGAATTGAACCTAAGTGATCTTAAACAAACAAGTTTAATAATCTAGGTTAACCAACTAACTAAGCAAGAGCAAAGGTAAGCTACACTACACTAGAAGAGCAAGAAGCAATTTAGAAACTAAGTTAACCACTAAAGCAAGAAAAGATCTAAATTAACCCTAACTATCAAAACTGAGCAATTGACTAGGTTAAGCAAGAACAACTAGACTATACTAGCATAAGCAAGCAAACATAGCAAGTTGAGTTTTAAACAAGATGATTAAGGTAGGTTGGCCATTTTGGGGATTTAACTTTAATATTAGTTGGGGGAGGTTATTGTACAAGCATGGTTCTCATCTTTCATCTAGATTACCAAACCAAACAATAAGGAAAATGCTATTAGAATGTACCCTATACTACTAGTGGAAGACTAGGGTTAGGTATAATTCTAATAGGATTAGCCAAATCTAGGTTTCTAGGATAAGTGGTATTGAGCAATTGAGGGCCAAGGGTAGAGATGGGAGTAGAGATGAGGGTATTTGACCTCATGCCACTAGCCATTCTAGCCTTTAGAAAACCCTAGGCAATCGCATCAATCCCACTTATACTAGTAACTTACATCTCATACCAAGTAGTAGGAGAGGGGGTAGGCATGTAGGAACAAAGGGGACTAGCTCAGGATCCCCTATTGGGACCTAGGAGTCATACCTAAAATTGCCACATGCATCCCAATTCTCCTAGAAACATGGTATCATCAAGCATTATCAAACAAACAATTCCTACCAAAAAGCATAAATCACAAGCATGGCAATGGGATAAGAGACAAAAGAATGGAGCAATCATCATAGATAAAAATAAGTTCATTAAAAGCCAAAATTCACCTAACATGGTATCAAAGTCACATCCCCCCCAAACAGCCCACCAAGAGGGGCTTAGCTACACATAATCAATGAAATGGCAAAAGAATGGGGAAGGAACTCCATGGATCTCATGGAAGGAGCTTCCTTCTTCACCTCCTAGCTTCTTGGGGACGTCCTCCCTCCTCCAAAGGTGTAGATGGGAATGAAGATATGGGGGATTTTGGAGGAAAACCTAGAAAACTAGGTTTCTAAGGTGAAATGGAGATGGAAATGGTGGGTGGAGAGAACAAATGCAAGTAGAGTGCAATGAATGCTCAAGGAGTGGGTGGAGAGGAGTTATGGTGACTAGGAGAAGCTAACCTTTGTGCCCCAGCCGCCACCTATGCATATATAGGTGGTGGGGAAAAACTAGGGTAAGTGGGGGGTAGAATAGAAAAAATAGTGTAAAAATAGGTAGGGTTGGTTGGTTACCACGACCGTGTTGATGGGCCACGACTGTGGTAAGGGTGGTATGGGATGGTCGTGGAGAGTGGACACGGGCATGGTGTGGAAAAGGTGGTGAAGATGCTAAGTAGGAGGTGGCCACGGCCGTGGCGAAGTGCCACGGCCGTGTTGGGTGAGAAGCACCACAGCCGTGGTGAGTAACACAACCATTTTGGAGGAGGGGACCTTGATCGTGGGGGCAGAATCACGAGTGAGTTGATCTTCAAAGGCCACAGCCATGGTAGATGGCCATGGTCGTGGGCGTTCAAGTGCACTCCCTGTTGATTCTAGGGGATTTTGTACAAAATTCCCATGACCATTTTGGGGGGCCACGACTGTCTTGTCCTCTGCTAGCCACAACCATGTTGGTGGCCATGACCGTGGTATCTTCAATGGGCCACGGCCGTGGTAAGTTGGGGAGAAGTCCCTGTTGATTATGTTTATTCTTCACCACAAAAGACACGACCGTGGGGGTATGCCCACAACCATTTTGGGATATGCAGTAGGCAATTTAACTTCATCTTTCATCATCCATGGATTTCTTTGCTTGATGATAACTGTTGACCATTGGGGGTAGGTTGAGGGAGCTTTGGGGACTTCTTTGGACCCCTCCATGAGTGGAGGAACCCTAGAACTCCTTCCTTCTCTCTCATCCATCCAAAGCATGGTCCAAGTACCTGAACACAGTGCAAAGAACATCCATAATCACATTTGTTGGTAAAACACAAATTGGGGGAATTAACTTGCAATCTAAATTGTTTAGATGTGATTAAAGTGCAAAATGGCACGAGTTGGAGCCCCAAAATAGGGCTACATCACCACCCCAAACTTAAAACATACTTGTCCTCAAGTATGCTCCAACTCAATCTCTCTTTTTAGTTTTCCTTCAATTAACAAGAATGACAAATGAATAGCAATAGAAAATTATTGACTACATGGTCTTGGAAGTGACTAAGTGCATGTGTTCCAACTCTCTCCTCTCCTCTTTCACATACCAATCATGAAATGATCACTGAGCATACAAACTTCAAATATAAATCATAGAATACACAAGCTGTCCATATGTCCTTCATGTCATTCTGGGTAAACCGTTTCATGTTGGTGTTAATCAAAGATGATTAGGAGTATTGTTTCACTTTCATGCATTCAATCTTATGCCTCGAACCACACTGACCCACATGGCTGTGGAAAAGGGTAAGTGAGCTAGATTTGATATTTTCTAGCTCAATGGGTATGAAAGTAGAAGAAAGGGTTGCGGAAAGGTTTTTGGAGTGCTATTACATAGAGCACTCATCTTTTCTTTATTTGAATGCTCTTAAACATGAGCATCCTTTTATTTTCTTTTTGCTTTCTTTTTCTTTTCTTTTCTCTTCTTTGCCCTTGGTGTAGATAGGGCATAAGGTGGATAGAGTGAAGCAAGGAGATAAAGATATGGCCACCCTAAACTTTTGGAGGTGGCCAAGGCTGATTATGTGCACATTGGGCATCTTTTCGTGAGGCGCAGGGGTATGAAGATGGTGGAAGAATAGTCAGATCAAAGAAGGGTCATTAGTGTAATCTTCAAGATACGATTCCATGCATGAAAGCTAGTCCAACACTCATCAAATTATATCACACCACATGATAGAACAACATGACATTCACATTTATATTAAGTGATTCCATAGGCTCTAAGCATTTGTAGCTTGCTCAATTCACAAAACAACCAAAACTTTCACAATCTTGAGAGAAGTGGTGCACATGTAAAAAGTCAACAAACAAGACTACATAGCAATAAACTCTAAGAAACAACATGCATTTGTCAAAGGATTAAAAATTTCATTTCAAATGGTGGAGATCAAGTCAAAACATGCTTTTTGGGCAAGAACATTCAAGCTTGGGAAAAATTGGCCAAAATGGTGCCAATTTGCCTTCAATCACATCTTAAACCTACATTATTGAACTTAAAGCAGTAAAACATGGAAATCCTAGCTAAAACATGCAAAAATTACCCAAAACTACATGAAATGCAATGCATGGCAAAAAGGAGCTTTTTTTTTTAAAATTAGGCAAAAATTGCATGAAATTAACTACATGCTATGCAAGAATGCAATAAAAGAGAAAGAATAGGAAAACTAATATAGATGGCAAAGGTGGATCAAAATCACAAAAAGAGAGCTAGTGTGGTGCATACCACCCTACCCACCCCAAACTTTCGAATCATGCTATCCTCAACATGAAACTATAGCTTAGGGTAGATAGGGAAACTGTCATGGTTGCTGTGGCTGCTGGTTGGATAAGTGAGGAGGATTTGGAGGAGGAGCTAAGCCTGTAGGAGGGTGCTGGTAGTAATGTCCCTAGTAGTCATCTTGGGGTGGAGAGTATGCCTCTATATATCCATCTATGCCACCCCAAAAATCTCCACCCCATTTAGGGTTTCTTGCTGCTTGGGCATGGTGGTAGTGATACAAGTGGTTGACCTGGTGGTGCATTTGTTGTTGGTCTTACCACATGTATTGCGAGATCAACTGCATGTCGCTCTGTGTCTTCTAAATACTCTCAAGTTGTGCCTGGATGATGGACATGTCGTAGGCATTTGTTGAGGGCTGCTGCAGATGGGATGTTCCTTCATCCCTCTTTCTTGTCCTTTGGGGCTGCATGTATCCTTCACTTTCTTGTTCCTACCCTTGCACATTTAATTCAACTATCTCTTCTTGTGCGGCAGTGGATCCTCTAGTGTATGTTTCTCTTGGGTTGTCTTTTTGCCACTTCAACAACTTGTCCTCTAGTTTATAGAGGATCCCCAACACAGAAAGAAGTGGCACAACATGGTATGGCAACTCAAGATCAAAATTGGTCACACTAGTTGTATAATAAATCATCCTTTTGTCCTTGAATTTAATAGTGTGGGAGTAGATAAGATAGTTCAGGTCAACAAAATCAGGATCAACCATGTTCTCCACTACAGAAAGATCATACCCCAAAGCAAGTGTGATTGAAGTTACAACCCCCCCCCATAACAAAGGGTGTTTTACTCTTGGAGGGTATGGACCTCATATGATCAATTAACATCACTCTAAGGTCTATATACTTCTTATGATGCATTGCTATCATGACAAACATGTCTTTTTGTGAAATTGAACCTTGGTTGTCATATCTCCCCACAATGGTATTGGCTAAGACCTTTTGCACATAACGGTAAATAGGGTTGCTTATGGCGGTAGTTTCGGACCTCCCTGCACCGTAGTCCTCACTTCCTGTCAAGAGCTTCCAGAAATGTACATAATTGAAATCAAACTCCTTTTCGAGGAAGCCATCTTCCATCTTTTTGGCCTCTTCCGGATTGACAACAAAAATACAGTTCAAATATATTGACATGAGAGTGTGCATGTTGCCCATCATGGCAAACTTGATAGCTTTATTCCCTCTCACCTTTGTCTTCTCAAGGGTAGCAAAGAACTCCTGATTCAAAGTGGGGTAAGTAATTTGGGGTGTGAAAAGAACATTCCACAACCCTATTTTATTCAAACTTCCTTCCACCGCCACTTTGATTCCGAGATCGTCAATGACCTTCTTACAACCATATCTAGTGGGGACGACTCTCCTCATCATTCACTCTAGGTATGTGAGAGAAATCTTTCTTTTCCTATGTCCTCTGCCATAGGACACTCCAACGGGAGCCTTGCCCAAGGTCTTCAGTCTATCCTCCTCCAATTGGGCCAGAATATCCTCTCCCTCGGCTGACAGCTACATCTCCTCATCCTCACTGTCTTCTTCCTCCTCATCCACTCTGTATGATTGGGACCCCAAAATTGTATTGAGGTTGTACCATTGCACAAACTGTTCTTCATCCGGATGCAATCGCCACGTAGATTGCGGCTGCTCACTATGCCTCACTGCCGTGTGAGATGTCGAGTGGCGTGCTGGAGTAGGCTTTGGCATGCACTTCGATGAGGATTATGGTGCTTTTGATCTATGGCTTCTTTTGGCAGCCACCGGCTCGACCTCATCAATAATGTTATCCAAGTTGACCTCCTCAGATTCCTCCTCTTCTTCTTTATCTCCCTCATATGTGGCGTCAGTGATGTGGTGACTGTCGGATGAATGGGAGTGGGATGCACTCACTGATTCTGAGAGACAGAGGGATTGGGATGCATAGTTGGTTGGGGATGGGGTATGTGAGGGTATAGAAACATCGGAGGAGGCATTTTTGGAACGCTGCTTTCCTCCTATGATGATGTTGGCCCCCTTGGTGATTTCCTTCAAGGTTTTCTTCATAGTTGGGTGTGGGAATGGAGGGTGAAATTCGGATTTTTGTATAGGGGGTGATATGGGTGTGGATTTAGGTGTAGAATGGAAGGAGAAGGAGGTTTATATGGTGGATGTGGGGTTTGGTGTGGATTTAGGCAAAAAATGGAAGGTTTAAGTGGAGGTTTAGGGAAGTGAGGCTGTTGGGCGGATTGGAGATGAAGGTGGACATGGAGGACTTATTAAGGGAGGATTGGTGGAGGAAATGGTAGGGGGTGATTAGGCCACGATTGGTGGTTGATTAGGGGTGGTTTGAGGTGTTGGAGGTGCAAAATGGAGGGGCATGGATCTACTGTATGCCGCCATGACCGTGTGCTTAAGGGAGAAGGGGGTGAAATGAAGAAGGGGTTTTGTTTGATGTGTTTAAAATCTATATTTTTTTCCTGAACTGGGTCGGGCCACAGCCGTGGTGGGTGGCCACAATCGTGGCCAGGGTTTGGTAGCACAATGATGAAGAGCGTTCTCATCTAACCTTGCCACAGTCATGGTCAGATGCCCCGGTCGTGGCCATGCATCTTTGACACGGCCGTCGTGGGTGGCCACGATCATGGCTATTCATCCAAAAACCCTGACATCTTTGCTACTTTGATGAAATAAAACCCACGACCGTGGCGGATGGCCACAAACATGTTTGGCCACTTATGTCATGGCCGTGGTCGAGCCCCACGGCTGTGGTGTGGTCATTCCTTCAACTCTCTCAGCTCAAAATCAAGAACTTCATTTTTCTTTGGTATTTCGTCACAAATTTGCCTTAATGACCATGAATCAACTTTGATCCTTCTCTCTCTAGTACCTACCACCTTCCATGTCACCAAAACTCAAAAATATTTATTAAACACAAGTGTGTGTGTATTTTTGTGTGAAAGAAAACAAAAGTATAAAAAAGAGAAGGTTGGGTGAAAAAGCTCCCAAACCTAGGTGGGTTGCCTCCCACTAGCGCTAAATTTTATGCCTTCAGCCAAGCTTATTGATTCTTGACTTCTTTCATTTCCTTGGGATTCTCAAAGCATCCTTGTAGTATATCTCTTTCTCATCTACGTCCAAACACATCTCTTCATCAGATTGTTGTTCTTCTACATGCATCACAATGCTAAAACTTTGGTTAGCCTTGTCTGAGCCTACTTCCACAATCAGCTTCAGTCTTTGGCCATTCATGACGAACTCTTTTGCTCCTTCTTTCTCACAAATCACAACAGTCCCGACTGGATACACTTTCTTGATGAGATAAGGTTCTTCCCATCTAGATTGGAGTTTTTTGGGAAAGAACTTCATCCTTGAATTGTATAGCCATACCCGCTTGTCGAGCTCGAAGTCTTCTTCTTAATCAACTTATCATGCAAAAACTTTGTCCTCTCTTTGTAACTCTTAGACATTTCATATGCTTCATGGCGCATTTCTTCCAACTCATTCAGCTGAAATTTTCTTTTCATTCTGACACTCTCTCCATCAAAGTCCATAGCTTTCAATGCCCATAGTGCCTTGTGTTGCATCTCAATGTGGCAGATTTTCCCATACACAATCTTGAATGGTGTAGTACCAATCGGGGCTTTATATGCAGTCATATATGCCCATAAAGCTTCATTGAGACAAAGCGACCAATCCTTACGGTCCAGTCTCACTGTCTTCTCTAGAATGAGCTTTTTCTCTTGATTGGCTAACTCAACTTGATCACTTGTTTGGGGGTGGTCAAGAATAGCTACACGATGGTTTACCCCGTGTTTCTTGAGAAAGCCTTCAAAGGTATGGTGGATGAAATGACTTCTGCCATCACTAATCATAGCTCTTGAAATACCAAAACAGCTAAGGATGTTAGATTTCATGAAGTCACATACCACCTTTTGATCATTTGTCCTGGTTGCAACGGCCTCAATCCACTTTGACACGTAGTCCATAACAACCAAAATGTAGACATACCCAAAGGAGGGAGGAAAAGGACCCATGAAGTCAATTCCCCATATATCAAACACCTCCACCACAAGAATAGGTGATAGAGGCATCATGTCCCTCTTGGAGATAGTGCCCACTTTTTGGCACTTCAAGCAACTCTTGCAAAATTCATGGGAATCTTTGAACAAGGTTGGCCAATAAAACCCACATTGGAGAACCTTTACAGTAGTGCGTTTTCCTCTAAAATGACCTCCACATATTCTAGAATGGCACATGGATAGGATTTCTAGCTGTCCTATCTCTTTGGAACACATCTCCTAATGAGCTGATCGAGACAATATTTAAAGAGGTGAGGGTCATCCCAAGCATAGTTTTTGACCATAGAAAATAACCTTTTGCTTTCCTCCCTTGTCCATGTGCTAGGTATACTTCCACTAGCTAAGACATTAGTGATGTGTTTATACCATGGATTTTGAGTGGATGAGAGTAGGATAGTTGTTCATGTGGCATCGTTTCCTTGATTCGATTTGTATCATCAAAGGGCTTATCAATTTGGGAGAGATGGTCGGCAACACCATTTTCCACTCCCTTCTTGTCTACAATCTCCACATCAAACTCTTAAAGCAACAAAATCCATCTGATCAACCTTATCTTTGAATCTTTCTTTGCCATGAGGTACTTTAGTGCAGCATGGTCTGTGTATATCACTACTTTGTTCTATAAAAGATATGATCAGAACTTGTCAAGAGCAAAAATAACTGCAAGTAACTCCTTCTCAGTTGTCGTGTAATTTCTTTGGGATTTGTCTAAAGTCTTGCTCGCATAGTAGATAGCATGAGGAATCCGGCCAACTCTTTGACCCAACACATCCCCCACTGGCATGTCAGATGCATCAGTCATGATCTCAAATGGCAAAGAGAAGTCTGCAGGCTACATGATAGGAGCAGAAACTAGTCTTTCCTTTAAGTGGTTGAAAGCTTCAACACACTTGTCATCAAAATGGAACTCAACATCCTTCTTAAGCAAGTGACATAGAGGTCTTGAGATTTTACTGAAATCCTTGATGAAGCGATGGTAGAAACCTACATGTCCCAAGAAAGACCGAACATGTCTTACGGTGGAAGGAATGATGAGTGTAGAAATGAGGCCCACCTTGGCTTTATCAACTTCAATTCTGTCCTTTGAAACCTGGTGACCTAAAATTATGCCTTCGGGTACCATGAAGCGACTCTTTTCCCAAGACAACACTAGGCAAACCTTCATGCATCTCTTAAGAACAGTAGCCAAATGTAGCAAGCACTCATCAAATGTCTTACTAAAAACTAAGAAATCATCCATGAACACTTATAATGATGAATAAAGCATATCCACAAAAATTGAGGTCACACATCTCTGAAATGTAGATGGGGCATTACACAACCCAAATGGCATTCTCCAGTAGGCAAATGTACCACTCGGGAAGGTGAATGTTGTCTTCTCTTGATCCGCAAGATGCACAACAATTTGGAAGTATCCAGAGTACCCATCAAGAAAGCAATAGAAGCTTTGTCCTTCTAGCCTCTCTAGAATTTGGTCAAGAAATGGGAGAGGGTAGTGGTCCTTTTTGGTCTTTTCATTGAGCTTCCGGTAGTCAACACATTTTCTCCACTTTGATTGTTCTCTTATCGGCATAAGCTCACCATCTGCATTTTCTGATACAGTGATCCCACCTTTTTTAGGCACAACCTGGATGGGGCTCACCCATGTACTATCAGAAATGAGATAGATAATTCCAACATCTAGAAACTTCACAACCTCTTGATTTACAACTTCTTTTAGCTTTGGATTCAACCGCCTTTGCATTTGGTGAGTTGGCCTTGCATTGTCTTCTAAATATATCTTGTGCACACAAATAGAGGGGTCAATACCTCTCAAATTAGCTATAGACCATCCAAGGGCTTGGATGTTCTTCTTCAAGACTTTCATCAATGCCTCCTCTTGTTCTGGTGAGAGAATGGAGGAAATGATCACCAGGAGGGTGTCTTTCGCCCCTAGAAAAGCGTACTTCAATCCTTCTATAAGTGACTTCAACTCAAGAGTGGGAGGTTCTTCAAGGGAGTTCTTTAATGGTTTAGAAATAGAAGGAGGGTCTTCACTTGCAGCCACCAGGCTAGCTCATTCTCTTCATCAAATTCATTATCATCATCTGGGAACTCAACTATTGGCTGTAGACCTCTACCTTGAGTGGTAGTTTGAATCCACGTAGGTAGGCATTCCTCCACAATTTCATCTAGATACTCAATGAGATAGCAATCTTCTTCAGTGGCCCCTATTACCTTGGCTGTGGCTGAAGATTTAAAGATGTTCAACCAGATCTTCATGTGCATGAATGTCACATACATAGTACCGGTCCTCACATGAATTATCGCATCCGCTGTGGCTAGGAATGGCTTCCCCAAGATGATAGACACTCTCCTTGTGTCCTTTTACATGTCTAAGATAATGAAGTTGGTAGGGAAGAAAGTAGACGTCTCATCATCAAGCCTCAAAAGCACGTCATCAACACACCCTCTAGGCATTTTTACTGATCCGTTAGCAAACTGTAAATTACAATGAGCCGGACTCAATTGCCCCATTTGGAGCTCGACAAACACATCATACGACATTAGGTTAATGCTAGAACTTAAGTCTAGGAGGGCTTGGTCTATGTGATGTGCCCCAATGTAGAATGAGATGATGGGAGCACCGAGATCTTTTCTCTTCCTTGGCATGGTGTGCTGTAAAATCGAGCTCACTTGCTCGGTGGACTTGACTTTCTTTGGGGTTCTCCCCATGGTCTTTCTCTTGAAGGTGCATAGATCTTTTAGGAACTTAGCATATGAAGGGATTTGCTTGACTGCATCAAGCAGAGGAATGTTGATTTTCACCTATTTGAAAGTCTCAAGGATGTCTTCAGTATGCTTGTTTCTTCTCCTCTCAACAGAAGGCTCCTTAAGAGCTTCAGGAAATGGGGGGATTTGGGACCCCACATGGTTTGGATCAACAATATTGTCAATGGGAATCACAAGAATCACAGTATCACCACCCAATATCACATTATCAACTCTGGCTCTCATCACAGTATCATCAGGTTGTATCTCAATATCAACTCGTCCAGTCTTAGTATCACCTCTGTCAACAACAATTGTATCATGGGGGTGCCCTAAAATCCGACCACTCCTCAAAATAGTCACTGCCTTCACATGCTCATGGGTAGTGGAAGAAGAGGCTTGTGGAGGTGGTTGTGGCTGTTGGGGTGGTGGTGGCCTTTGGTGAGGTGAATTTGGGTTTTGTAGGATGAATTGTGGTGGTGGTTGTTGTGGTGGCTGTTGTTGTTGTGGATGGGGGTGGTATTGCGGGGGTGGCTTCTGGTATAGATGATGTGGAGGTGGAGTATATTGGTAGTTAAGAGGTGCCTGAGGAGGTTATGGAGCATAGGGATTTGGCGGTTCTTGGTATGACGGCGGAGCATATAAACTTGGAGTGTTTCCTAGGAAAGTACCATCATTGTTTGGGTTGGGCATCGGTTGAGATGGGAGCCTTCCTTCTTCCCTCCTAGAAAGAGAGAGAGAGAGATCTGATCTAGTCTTTGCTCAGGGTGGTTGATGGACTTCCCATGTGAGTTCACATCCTTCTTCACCTCATCCAAACTTCTTAATCTTCCAAGCACCTCCTCTTCAAATTTTGAACTATAGCATGGCTTCAGCTGCCCTTGTCCTTGCCCATCCTCATTTTTTTGTGGTGGATTGGCTAGGGGAACTACCAACTTGGTTCTTCATCATCTTCATTATATCTACCATCATCCTCATCATATCGGGGTCGGCAACATTGTAGGCTAGAGCTATGGAAGAAGGTGGATGGATGTAGCTTTGGCCACAATGCTCACCTTTTGTAGAAACCTGATGGTGGGAGTTTTTAGCAAGATGCTCAAACAAAGGCCATGATTCCTTGGGTGGCTTTGCCATGAAAGTGCCTCCACATGAGGAGTCGACGTAGTTTTGGCTCTGTTCTTCAAGCTCGATGTAGAAGGCTTGAACTAATTGCCACAATGGCACTTCATGGTGGGGGCAGTCGCAGAGAAGTTTTTAGAACCTCTCCCACACCTCGTGGAAGGGTTCATTTTCTTTCTGGGCAAAGGAAGTGATGCATCTTCTCATATAGGTTAGCTTAGCAATCGGGAAGAACTTTTTGAGGAATTCATTCTTGACTTCATTCTAGGTTACCAACTCTGGCTTCAAAGCATACAACTCTTTAGTTTTTTCTTTTAGGGAGAATGGAAAGAGGGTTCTCCAGATGGAGTCGCCGGTGGCGGTGGGGGTACAGAAAGTGGAGCACGTCTCAAGGAATGCAAAAATGTGATGGTAGGGATTCTCATTCTCCATCCCATAGTAAGTGGGGAGGAGTCCAAGGAGTGCGGGTGGAATGGAGAATTGTTGACCCGACATTTGCTCAACTAAGGTGGCAATGGGTAAATTGTAGTTCCCCAGGGTGAAATACTCGTGGAGTGGGTGGTTGGACTGTGGTGGAGGTGGTGGTGCATTCATATGAAGGTTGTTGTTTGCCATCCCGACTTCTCGGTGTTAGTTGCGGCAACTTTGGCATCTCCTTCTACCTATCTCGAGGTAGTACAACACCAAGTCGGTACAAGTGGAACGCGTGTGGAGCATGCACAGCTGTCACCTGCACAATACACAAACAAGCAACAAGAAACTAAGTTAGAATGGCAATATGCAAAAGTGAACAAAGAATAAATAATAACAATGATGAGGGCAAAAGGAAAGGCTAAGCTGCACTAACTAGCTAGGTTGAGTGCTTCTATCCACGACAGTGGTGCCAGAAATCTTGGTGCGTCAAGCCAGAGGTGTACACGCTAGCCAATAAGGGGTAACTAGATACACTCCACGGGACTCGAACACACGTGTGGATCTTTTGAAATTTGTATTACCCCTAACCAAGTTGATCACAATACCAAATAGGTCACCCGCAAGCACACGAGGTACTATTGTAGTATAGGTGATCGGCAAGAGTAGGGGTCAATCCTCAAGGATAGAGGGGGCACTAGATCTAGGCTAGTGTTGTCTATGTTCCTATTGTGGAGATCAGGGTTGAAGGGTTTAAAAGGGGTTTGTTTTGTGATTAATCTAAGAGAACGAGCAAGAAAGGGCAGAATTGAACCTAAGTATCTTAAACAAGAAAGTTTAACAATCTAGGTTAACCAAATAACTAAGCAAGAGCAAAGCTAATCTACACTACACTAGAAGAGCAAGAAGCAATTCAGAAACTAAGTTAAACACTAAAGTAAGAAAAGATCTAAATTAACCCTAACTATCAAAACTGAGCAATTGACTAGGTTAAGCAAGAACAACTAGACTATACTAGCATAAGCAATCAAACAGAGCAAGTTGAGTTTTAAATAAGATGATTAAGGTAGGTGGGCCGTTTGGGGATGTAACTTTAATATTAGTTGGGGGAGGTTATTGGACAAGCATGGTTCTCATCTTTCATCTAGATTACCAAACCAAACAATAAGGCAAATGCTATAAGAATGTACCCTATACTACTAGTGGAAGACTAGGGTTAGGTATAATTCTAATAGGATTAGCCAAATCTAGGTTTCTAGGATAAGTGGTATTGAGCAATTGAGGGTCAAGGGTAGAGATGGGAGTAGAGATGAGGGTATTTGATTTCATTCCACTAGCCATTCTAGCCTTTAGAAAACCCTAGGCAATCACATCAATCCCACTTATACTAGTAACTTAGGTCTCATACCAAGTAGTAGGAGAGAGGGTAGGCATGTAGGAACAAAGGGGACTAGATTGGGACCCCCTATTGGGACATAGGAGTCATACCTAAAATTGCAACATGCATCCCAATTCTCCTAGAAACATGGTATCATCAAGAACTATCAAACAAACAATTCATAGCAAAAAGCATAAATCACAAGCATGGCAATGGGATAAGAGAAAAAAGCATGGATCAATCATCATAGATAAAAATAAGTTCATTACAAGCCAAAATTCCCCCAACATGGTATCAAAGTCACATTCCCCCCCCCAAACAACCCACCAAGAGGGCTTAGTTACACATAATCAATGAAATGACAATTGAATGGGGAAGAAGGGGAAGAAATTCCATGGAGCTCATGTAAGAAGCCTCCTTCTTCACCTCCTAGCTTCTTGGGGATGTCTTCCCTCCTCCAAAGGTGCAGATGGGCATGAAGATATGGGGGATTATGGATGAAAACCTAGAAAACTTGGTTTCCAAGGTGAAATGGAGATGGAAATGGTGGGTGGAGAGCATAAATGCAAGTAGAGTGCAATGAATGCTTAAGGAGTGGGTGTAGAGGAGTTATGGTGGCTAGGAGGAGCTAACCTTCATGCCCCAGCCACCACCTATGTATATATATGTTTTGGGGAAGCACTAGGGTAAGTGGGGGGTAGAATAGGAAAAAAATGTAAAAATAGGTAGGGCTGGTTGGTAACCACGACCGTGGTAAGGGTGGTATGGGACGGTCATGGAGAGTGGACACATGCATGGTGTAGAAAGGATGGTGCAGATGCTAAGTAGGAGGTGGCCACGGCCGTGGCGGAGTGCCATGGTTGTGTTGGGTGAGAAGGACCACGGCCGTGGTGTGTAACACAACCATTTTGGAGGAGGGGACCTTGATCGCAGGGCAACAACACTAGTGAGTTGATCTTCAAAGACCACAGCCGTGGCAGATGGCCACAATTGTGGGCATTCAAGTGCACTTGTGACATCCCCGGATTTTTTATAACTTAATCTGATGTGTGACATCTAAATTGAAAACCTCACCTCAGTGAGAATCCCAATTGAAACACCCCACACTGGGCTAAGAAGAAGAAAATCAAGGGAGTCAGAAGGAAACATTCAGTAGTACATGCACATGAATAATAATAAAACCATACAACACATGTTCACCATTCAACATATAATTACAACATGAATTGTTACAACATTTGATATTACATATTGAATAACAAACTTATACATATACATGTACTACCACTAAACTACAGGATCTTAAGACAATAGGTCCACCTGTACATCAGCTTGCCACACAACTCACAACTATCCTAGATCTTCAAGAGCATAACCACAACATAAACAAAAGATTAAATGTGGTACACGTCAGCACAATATTTAAAAATATTGTACTAAGTATGTCTACGTGTCTTTTATATACCTCTCATCATATCTTGGCAATTAGATAAGACTAATACGTGGCAGTATTAAACAAATGTAAGAAAAATAATATACTTGCACAAAGATATTTATTAACAAATGAGAACACATCTTTTAAGCACATTTTCCATTATATATCCATGCATTTGCCACCTAAGGGAATAATGCATCATCTCAGCTACCAAAGAGTATGAGATGTAAGGCCTTATGATCTACTACCAAAGAGTTACATCATTGTACAATGTGATCTGCTACCAAAGAAAATGATCACTTTCCAGCACTATGCTACCATAGAGAATTAGTGCTTTCATATAATGGAACAGATATATTATGTTTCCTGTGTTCATAACCATAAGTACGGAAAATCAAGCAACATATCATGCAAGAACAATCATTTCATCCAATATCATATGCCAAGTATTTTACTACAGTTATAATACAAGCATATTATATAATAAGCCAAGTAAGAGGTAATGGCGTACCTTGATCAAGAAAGACAAACCTAATCACATATCCTCATATCATCTACATCCTTGGTTAAACCCTGATTAAGATAAGACCACATATTACCATGAGGTTCTCATCTTAACCCTAGTTACATCCATATTAGGGTTTAGCTTAGTTCATTAGGATGTGTACATCATTACTTGCATTCTTGTCTTGGAATTATCTTACTGATGTTATTTTCCAAATTATGATTCATCATCTGATCATTATGTTCCATATCCTTTTTGTGCACCTATTAACCCTAGGTTACATTATTAACCTAAATTAGGATTTCACAACATGTATTAAGGGCCATCTTCATATAACATGGATTTTATGCATAATCATGATCTCATGATTAAAACTAAGGTTCCATATACTGATATGAGCTACTCTATAAACTTTCATCAATTATTGAGCATGTATGTATTTATTGCATATTAATTAGGGTTATTAGCCCTAATTATCCATATTAAGAAAATTACATGATTTCGTGCATCAAAATCATAATTACTAACATCAGTTGGATTATAAACATGATTATGGAGTTACTGACATTTTTTCATAATTTTATATCATCATTTGATATTTATTATCCACGAACTAAGCATTACATATATTACATGATATCATATATATTAGTTACTCAAAATCCTGATATTATACATCCATCTTGTTCTACATATTTTTCTGAACATTTTGATATATTGTTTGTATTTTTCTGACAACAGAGTTAATTACTAGGAATATCCGATTGCCACCAAACTTTAACCATAGCTTCCCTACCACTCAAGCTACCTTCTACTCAAATTTGGTGACGAAAATCAGCTATTAGACCATTCAATTAAATTCCTCAAAAAGGCATTAAAAAGAGATATATTAATCATGATGTCAACCTCACATCAACACACCTACTTTGTCAAAAGCTTGGAACTCTCAATATAACTCAACCATATGATTTCACTTATGTCATTGGACATCTTAGGATTCCAAAAGTTCAATTTATCACATCCTACACACCTTAAAAGAAATTCTGTCATCAGAATTAAGCCAGAAAACCCACTTTGTCACATCATATACATCTTAAAAAAACTTTCGTCCTCAAAAGTACACCATAATCATACTTCTAGGGAAAACCTTAACTTGCTCTCATCCACATGTAGGCACCATTCTATGTGTAACATATAATCATCTCCAAACCAATACTAGGAGGTTTTAAACATCTAAGGTGAAACACCTCTTCATAAAAGATTGAAACAAGGGTTTAGAAACTTTGGTTAAGTCACGACATATTTCATATGTTAGGGTTATCATGCATTATTATTCAACATCTTATTATTATGTTCCAAAGGAGTTAACTAAGGTTAACCCATCATATCAAGGTGTCACCAACATTTTATTGAGCTGATTGTTAGAACATGTTCAACATTACCATATGCCTTTTAAAAGGAAGTTAACTATAGCGAACCACTTTATCCATCTGGATAATATCAAGGTGTCATCTTCGTTATGTTGTGCTAACTAACAAAATATATTTTTCCTCTTTATTAAGCACTAAGATTAACACCTCTTGACAAGTATCATTAAATATGATCTTATTTCATTGTTCATAATCAATTACAACATATACTAGTCATTTCATCACAAGATTAGTCAACAATATCACATTATCATCATTATTCATGTATATGGTTAACCATTTATGCGTTAATATCTATTAAACCATCTCTAGGTTTCCATCATATCATGTATATATATAAAATATCAAGATTAGATCATTTCCTTACATATAAGATATCATGGTTGTGCTAAACAAACTTATGTGAGTTGCTCTTTAAACATATATTAAAACTTCATCTAGTCCAACTAAGGTCCTAACCCTTATCATGAGGGTAAAGCCATGATCAGGTTTTTAGAGCCAACTCAACTCAAAGCGTATCTCATGAACAAAACTTTATCTTTCCTTCTCAGTATAGGGTTCTTGGATTACCTCATTGGCACTAGTGATAGCCTTACAAGCTCTAGCCACATATGCAAAAACCAAAACATGTTACGTCATACTCTTCATAGGTCTCTACCCATGAAACATGCTTACCCAAAACTCTCTTAAATATACACCACTAGAGTCCTACATGGGAAACCACCAATCCGAGTACGAGGCTTTATAGAAACTAACATAGCTACCTCCTCCAGGGTCTTGGGCTCTCTCCCTCACCCAGATGATAGGTTCTCAAATTTTCTTATTCACATATGTATATATAACCAACATCTCTTTGGCTCTAGGGTTTGTTCCTCTCAAGGACATCTAGGGTTCAAAAGGACTATATGAATAATGCATTAGGAAACTCAACTCATTCGCTCAAGAGTAGTCTAGTTTAGGACATATCATATCACATAAATCTCATATTTCTCATATCTTGCAGTTTAGGTTCTCTGACCTTCTCCCAATGGGTCTCACTCTCTCTAGAGTTAACCCTAAAACTGGTCCGAACACTAGAGGTCCTTCTTCAAAAAAGAGATTGAGGCTCTTGCTGATTCACATCTTTATCTTAACTTAAGACATCTTATCTCATAAAAGCCTAGTTACTTGCATCATCAAGACTTATCTCAAAACCTCAAACCTAACTCACGTCCTCAAGGACTAACATAAATCAGCATAACCATTTCATATCATCTATATAAGACTTACATCATATCATCAAAACTTATTTCATCTATTCCATCTATCATATATTCCAACAAGGCTCTAGACATCTAATCTTGAACTACTCTATCTTCTAGACTGATGTCATTCACTTTCACTTAGGTTACATGACCACCTCATACTTGTACATGTGTGGGGACACATTTTTGTAATACATATACATACTAAAATATTATATAGTTTTCTCCGATAAAATAAGCGTCAGAGAAAACTATCGAGGTTCAATCCATTTGGAATCAAAAACCAAATCCTGAAAATGAGTGTCCCACTCATAGTAGAGAGTACATTGTCATGAAAACTAGTGAAAAGGGTGAGAACAAGGGGTAGACTAGTGTAGATACTCTAGACAATGTGCACAATATGTCTAGGGTTTCTCTTCCCTTGCTGCACGTCATTTCCAAATAGTGCAACGTCCCATACCGCTGGACTACAAGGAAAGAATGACATCTAAGGACTTGCTACTCAACAAGCACCAGTCTAGACCTAGTTCTCATACATCTAGGTGCTAACCTAGAGGCTAGGTCAGATCTAGGCTCTAAAAGATGACTAATCTAACCCTAAGGATTATTAAGTTCAAGGTTCTTTAGTTTTGAGTTGCATAATGAGCAAATACCATGCTTTGCTATTGTTCATGCTCTGATACCACCTGTGACATCCCCAGATTTTCAAAAACTTAATCTGATGTGTGACATCTAAATTGAAACCCTCACCTCAGTGAGAATCCCAATTTAAACACCCCACATTGGGCTAAGAAGAAGAAAATCAAGGGAGTTAGAATGAAACATTCAGTAGTACATGCACATGAACAATAATAAAACCATACAACACATGTTCACCATTCAACATATAATTACAACATGAATTGTTACAACATTTGATATTACATATTGAATAGAAAACTTATACATATACATGTACTACCACTAAACTACATGATCTTAAGACAACAGGTCCACCTGTACATTAGCTCACCACACAACTCACAACTATCCTGGATCTTCAAGAGCATAACCACAACCTAAACAAAAGATTACATGTGGAAAACGTTAGCACAATATTCAAGAATATTGTACTGAGTACGCCTACATGTCTTTTATATACCTCTCATCATATCTTGGCAATATGATAAAACTAATACTTGGCAGTATTAAACAAATCTAAGAAATAGCATATACTTGCACAAAGATATTTATTAACAAACAAGAACACATATTTTAAGCACATTTTCCATTATATATCCATTCATTTGCCACCTAAGGGAATAATGCATCATCTCATTTACCAAAGAGTATGAGATGTAAGTCCTTATGATCTACTACCAAAGAGTTAAATCATTGTACAATGTGATCTTCTACCAAAGAGAATGATCACTTTCCAACACTATGCTACCAAAGAGAATTAGTGCTTTCATATAATGGAACAAATATATTATGTTTCATGTGTTCATAACCATAAGTACGGAAAATCAAGCAACATATCATGCAATAACAATCATTTCATCCAATATCATATGCCAAGTATTTTACTACACATAAAATACAAGCTTATTATATAATAAGCCAAGTAAGAGGTAATGGCATACCTTGATCAAGAAAGACAAACCTAATCACATATCCTCATATCACTACATCCTTGGTCAAACCCTGATTAAGACAAGACCACATATCACCATCATGTTCTCATCTTAACCCTAGTTACGTCCATATTAGGGTTTAGCTTAGTTCATTAGGATGTGTAAATCATTACTTGCATTCTTGTCTTGGAATTATCTTACTGATGTTATTTTCCAAATTATGATTCATCATCTGATCATTATGTTCCATATCCTTTTTGTGCACCTATTAACCCTAGGTTACATCATTAACCTAAATTAGGATTTCATAACATGTATTAAGGGTAATTTTCATATAACATGGATTTTATTCATAATCACGATCTCATAATTCAAATTGAGGTTCCATATAATGATATGAGCTACTCTGTAAACTTTCATCAATTATTGAGCATGTATGTATTTGTTGCATATTAATTAGGGTTATTATCCCTAATTAGCCATATTAAGAGAAATACATGATTTTGTGCATCAAAATCATAATTACTAACATCAGATGGATTATAAACATGATTATGGAGTTACTGACATTTTTCCATAATTTTATATCATAATTTGATATTTATTATCGACGAACTAAGAATTAACATATCTTACATGATATCATATATATTAGTTACTCAAAATCCTGTTATTATACTTCCATCTTGTTCTACACATTTTTCTGAACATTTTAATATATTGTTTGTATTTTTCTGACAACGAAGTTAATTACTAGGAATATCCGATTGCCACCAAACTTTAACCATAGCTTCCCTACCACTTAAGCTACCTTATACACAAATTTGGTGACGAAACTCAACTATTAGACCATTCAATTAAATTCCTCAAAAAGGCATTAAAAAGAGATATATTAATCATAATGTCAACCTCACATCAACAAACCTACTTTGTCAAAAGCTTGGAACTCTCAATATAATTCAACCATATGATTTCACTTATGTCATTGGACATTTTAGGATTCCAAAAGTTCAGTTTATCACATCCTACACACCTTAAAAGAAATTCTGTCCTCAGAATTAAGCCAAAAAACCCACTTTGTCACATCATATACATCTTAAAAGAACTTTCATCCTTGAAAGTACATCATAATCATACTTCTAGGGAAAACCTTATGTTGCTCTCTTCCACATGTAGGCACCATTCTATGTGTAACATATAAGCATCTCCAAATCAATACTAGGAGGTTTTAAACATCTAAGGTGAAACACCTCTTCATAAAAGACCGAAACAAGGTTTTAGAAACTTTGGTTAAGTCACGACATATTTCATATGTTAGGGTTATCATGCATTATTATTCAACATCTTATTATTATGTTCCAAAGGAGTTAACTAAGGTTAACCCATCATATCAAGGTGTCACCAACATTTTATTGAGCTGATTGTTAGAACATGTTCAACATTAACATATGGCTTTTAAGAGGAAGTTAACTATAGTGAACTACTTTATCCATCTAGATAATATCAAGGTGTCATCTTTGTTATGTTGTGCTAACTAACATACTATATTTTCCCTCTTTATTAAGCACTAATATTAACACCTCTTGACATGTATCATTAAATATGATCTTATTTCATTGCTCATAATCAATTACAACATATACTAATCATTTCATCACAAGATTAGTCAACAATATCACATTATCATCATTATTCATGTATGTGGTTAACCATTTATACATTAATATCTATTAAAACATCTCTAGGTTTCCATCATATCATGTATATATATCACATCTCAAGATTAGATCATGTCCTTGCATATAAAATATCATGGTTGTGCTAAACAAACTTATGTGAGTTGCTCTTTAAACATATATTAAAACTTCATCTAGTCCAACTGAGTTCCTAACCCTTATCATCAGGGTAAAGCCATGCTCAGTCTCTCTGAGCCAACTCAACTCAAAGCATATCTCATGAATAAAACTTTATCTTCCCTTCTTAGTCTAGGGTTATTGGATTACCTCATTGGCACTAGTGATAGCCTTACAAGCTCTAGCCACATATGCACAAACCAAAACATGTTATGTCATACTATTCATAGGTATCTACCCATGAAACATGCTTACCCAAAACTCTCTTAAATATACACCACTAGAGTCCTACATGGGAAACCACCAATCCGAGTATGAGGCTTTATAGAAACTAACATAGCTACCTCCTCCAGGGTCTTGGGCTCTCTCCCTCACCTAGATGGTAGGTTATCAAATTTTCTTATTCACATATGTATATATAACCAGACTCTCTGTCTCTAGGCTTTGGTCCTCTCGAGGACATCTAGGGTTCAAAAGGACAATAGGAATCATGCATTAGGAAACTCAACTCATTCGCTTAGGAGTAGTCTAGTTTAGGACATATCATATCACATAAATCTCATATTTCTCATATTTTGGAGTTTAGGTTCTCTGACTTTCTCGCAATGGGTATCACTCTCTCTAGAGTAAACCCTAAAATTGGTCCGAACACTAGAGGTCCTCCTTCATAAAAGAGATTGAGGCTCTTGCTGATTCACATCCTTGTCTTAACTTAAGACATCTTATCTCATAAAAGCCTAGTTACTTGCATCATCAAGACTTATCTCAAAACCTCAAACCTAACTCATGTCCTCAAGGACTAACATAAATTAGCATAACCATCTTATATCATCTATATAAGACCTACATCATATCATCAAAACTTATTTCATCTATTCCATCTATCATATATTCCAACAAGGCTCTAGACATCTAATCTAGAACTACTCTCTCTTCTAGACTGATGTCATTCACTTTCACTTAGGTTACATGACCACCTCCTACTCATACATGTGTGGGGACACATTTTTGTAATACATATACATACTAAAATATTATATAGTTTTTCTCTGATAAAACAAGCGTCAGAGAAAACTATCGAGGTTTAATCCATTTGGAATGAAAAACCAAATCCTAAAAATGAGTGTCCCACAGATAGTAGAGAGTACAGTGTCATGAAAACTAGTGAAAAGGGTGAGAACAAGGGGTAGACTAGTGTAGCTACTCTAGACAACGTGCACAATATGTCTAGGATTTCTCTTCCCTTGATACACGTCATTTCCAAATAGTGCAACGTCCCATACCGCTGGACTACAAGGAAAGAACGACATCTAAGGGCTTGCTACTCAACAAGCACTAGTCTAGACCTATTTGTTAGACATATAGGTGCTAACCTAGATGCTAGGTCAGATCTAGGCTCTAAAAGATGAGTAATCTAACCCAAAGGATTATCAAGTTCAAGGTTCTTTAGTTTTGAGTTGCATAATGAGAAAATACCAGGCTTTGCTATTGTTCATGCTCTGATACCACATGTGGCGTCCCCAGATTTTTGAAAACTTGATCTGATGTGTGACATATAAATTGAAACTCTCACCTCAGTGAGAATCCCAATTTAAACACCCCACGGTGGGCTAAGAAGAAGAAAATCACGGGAGTCAGAAGGAAACATTCATTAGCACATGCAGATGAACAATAATAAAACCATACAACACATGTTCACCATTCAACATATAATTACAACATGAATTGTTACAACATTTGATATTACATATTGAATAGCAAACTTATACATATACATATAATACCACTAAACTATAGGATCTTAAGACAACAAGTCAACATGTACATCAGCTCGCCACACAACTCACAACTATCCTGGATCTTCAAGAGCATAACCACAACCTAAACAAAAGATTACATGTGGTACATGTAAGCACAATATTCAGGAATATTGTGCTGAGTATGCCTATGTGTCTTTTATATACCTCTCATCATATCTTGGCAATAAGATAAAACTAATACTTGGCAGTATTAAACAAATGTAAGAAAAGGCATATACTTGCACAAAGATATTTGTTAACAAATGAGAACACATATTTTAAGCACATTTTCCATTATATATCCATGCATTTTCCACCTAAGGGAATAATGCATCATCTCAACTACCAAAGAGTATGAGATGTAAGGCCGTATGATCTACTACCAAAGAGTTAGATCATTGTACAATGTGATCTGCTACCAAAGAGAATGATCACTTTCTAGCACTATGCTAGCAAAGAGAATTAGTGCTTTCATATAATGGAACAAATATATTATGTTTCATGTATTCATAACCATAAGTAAGGAAAATCAAGCAACATATCATGCAAGAACAATCATTTCATCCAATATCATATGCCAAGTATTTTACTACACATATAAAAGAAGCTTATTATATAATAAGCCAAGTAAGAGATAATGGCGTACCTTGATCAAGAAACACAAACCTAATCACATATCCTCATATCATCTACATCCTTAGTCAAACACTAATTAAGACAAGACCACATATCACAATCAGGTTCTCATCTTAACCCTAGTTACGTCCATATTAGGGTTTAGCTTAGTTCATTAGGATGTGTACATCATTACTTGCATTCTTGTCTTGGAATTATCTTACTGATGTTATTTTCCAAATTATGATTCATCATCTAATCATTATGTTCCATATCCTTTTTGTGCACCTATTAACCCTAGGTTACATCATTAACCTAAATTAGGATTTCATAACATGTATTAAGGGTCATCTTCATATTACATGGATTTTATGCATAATCATGATCTCATAATTCAAATTGAGGTTCCATATACTGATATGAGCTACTATGTAAACTTTCATCAATTATTGAGCATGTATGTATTTATTGCATATTAATTAGGGTTATTAGCCCTAATTACCCATATTAAGAAAATTACATGATTTCGTGCATCAAAATCATAATTACTGACATCAGATGGATTATAAACATGATTATGGAGTTACTGACATTTTTCCATAATTTTATATCATCATTTGATATTTATTATCCAAGAACTAAGAATTACATATCTTACATGATATCCTATATATTAGTTACTCAAAATCCTGATATTATACTTCCATCTTGTTCTACACATTTTTCTGAACATTTTGATATATTGTTTGTATTTTTCTGATAACGGAGTTAATTACTAGGAATATCTGATTGCCACCAAACTTTAACCATAGCTTCCCTACCACTCAAGCTACCTTCTACTCAAATTTGGTGATGAAACTCAACTATTAGACCATTCAATTAAATTCCTCAAAAAGCATTAAAAATTGATATCTTAATCATGATGTCAACCTCACATAAACACACCTACTTTGTCAAAAGCTTGGAACTCTCAATATAATTCAACCATATAATTTCATTTATGTCATTGGACATTTTAGGATTCCAAAAGTTCAGTTTATCACATCCTACACACCTTAAAAGAAATTCTGTCCTTGGAATTAAGCCAGAAAACCCACTTTGTCACATCATATACATCTTAAAAGAACTTTCATCCTCGAACATACACCATAATCATACTTCCAGGGAAAACCTTATCTTTCTCTCACCCACATGTAGGCACCATTCTATGTGTAACATATAATCATCTCCAAACCAATACTAGGAGGTTTTAAACATCTAAGGTGAAACACCTCTTCATAAAAGATTGAAACAAGGGTTTAGAAACTTTGGTTAAGTCACGACATATTTCATATGTTAGGGTTATCATGCATTATTATTCAACATATTATTATTATGTTCCAAAGGAGTTAACTAAGGTTAACCCATCATATCAAGGTGTCACCAACATTTTATTGAGATGATTATTAGAACATGTTCAACATTAACATATGCCTTTGAAGAGGAAGTTAACTATAGTGAACCACTTTATCCATCTAGATAATATCAAGGTGTCATCTTCATTATGTTGTGCTAACTAACAAACTATATTTTTATAAGAACTAAGATTAACACCTCTTGAAAGGTATAATTAAATATGATATTATTTCATTGCTCATAACCAATTACAACATATACTAGTCATTTCATCACAAGATTAGTCAACAATATCACATTATCATCATTATTCATGTATATGGTTAACCATTTATGCATTAATATCTATTAAACCATCTCTAAGTTTCCATCATATCATGTATATGTATCACATCTCAAGATTAGATCATGTCCTTGCATATAAAATATCATGGTTGTGCTAAACAAACTTATGTGAGTTACTCTTTAAACATATATTAAAACTTCATCTAGTCCAACTGAAGTCCTAACCCTTATCATGAGGGTAAAGCCATGCTCAGTCTCTCTGAGCCAACTCAACTCAAAGCGTATCTCATGAACAAAACTTTATCTTTCCTTCTCAGTCTAGGGTTCTTGGATTACCTCATTGGTACTAGTGATAGCCTTACAAGCTCTAGCCACATATGCAAAAACCAAAACATGTTACGTCATACTCTTCATAGGTCTCTACCCACGAAACATGCTTACCCAAAACTCTCTTAAATATACACCACTAGAGTCCTACATGGGAAACCACCAATCTAAGTATGAGGCTTTACAAAAACTAACATAGCTACCTCCTCCAGGGTCTTGGGCTCTCTCCCTCACCCAGATGGTAGGTTCTCAAAATTTCTTATTCACATATGTATATATAATCAGCCTCTCTCTATCTCTAGCGTTTGGTCCTCTCAAGGACATCTAGGGTTCAAAAGGACTATAGGAATCATGCATTAGGCAACTCAACTCATTTGCTTAGGAGTAGTCTAGTTTAGGACATATCATATCACATAAATCTCATATTTCTCATATCTTGGAGTTTAGGTTCTCTGACCTTCTCCCAATGGGTCTCACTCTCTCTGGAGTTAACCCTAAAACTGGTCCGAACACTAGAGGTCCTCCTTCATAAAAGAGATTGAGGCTCTTTTTCACATCCTTGTCTTAACTTAAGACATCTTATCTCATAAAAGCCTAGTTACTTGCATCATCAAGACTTATCTCAAAACCTCAAACCTAACTCATGTCCTCAAGGACTAACATAAATCAACATAACCATCTCATATCATCTATATAAGACCTACATCATATCATCAAAACTTATTTCATCTATTCCATCTATCATATATTCCAACAAGGCTCTAGACATCTAATCTAGAACTACTCTCTCTTCTAGACTGATCTCATTCACTTTCACTTAGGTTACATGACCACCTCCTACTCGTACATGTATGTGGACACATTTTTGTAATACATATACATACTAAAATATTATATAGTTTTGCTCCGATAAAACAAGCGTCAGAGAAAACTATCGAGGTTCAATCCATTTGGAATCAAAAACCAAATCCTAAAAATGAGTTTCTTACACATAGTAGAGAGTACAGTGTCATGAAAACTAGTGAAAAGGGTGAGAACAAGGGGTAGACTAGTGTAGCTACTTTAGACAATGTGCACAATATGTCTGGGGTTTCTCTTCCTTTGATGCACGTCATTTCCAAATAGTGCAACGTCCCATACCGCTGGACTACAAGGAAAGAACGGCATCTAAGGACTTGCTACTCAACAAGCACCAGTCTAGACCTAGTTCTCGGACATCTAGGTGCTAACCTAGAGGCTAGCTCAGATCTAGGCTCTAAAATATGACTAATCTAACCCTAAGGATTATTAAGTTCAAGGTTCTTTAATTTTGAGTTTCATAATGGGAAAATGCCAGGCTTTGTTATTATTCATGCTCTGATACCACCTATGATGTCCCCGGCTTTTCGAAAACTTAATATGATGTGTGACATCTAAATTGAAACCCTCACCTCAGTGAGAATCCCAATTTAAACACCACACAGTGGGCTAAGAAGAAGAAAATCAAGGGAGTCAGAAGGAAACATTCAATAGCACACACACATGAATAATAATAAAACCATACAATTCATGTTCACCATTCAACATATAATTACAACATGAATTGTTACAACATTTGATATTACATATTGAATAGCAAACTTATACATATACATGTACTACCACTAAACTACAAGATCTTAAGACAACATGTCCATCTGTACATCATCTTGCCACACAACTCACAACTATCCTGGATCTTCAAGAGCATAACCACAACCTAAACAAAAGATTACATGTGGTACACGTCAGAACAATATTTAAAAATATTGTACTGAGTATGCCTAATGTCTTTTATATACCTCTCATCATATCTTGGCAATAAGATAAAACTAATACTTGGTAGTATTAAACAAATGTAAGAAAAAGCATATACTTGCACAAAGATATTTATTAACAAACGAGAACACATATTTTAAGCACATTTTCCATTATATATCCATGCGTTTGCCACCTAAGGGAATAATGCATCATCTTAGATACCAAAGAGTATGAGATGTAAGGCCATATGATCTACTACCAAAGAGTTATATCATTGTACAATGTGATCTGCTACCAAAGAGAATGATCACTTTCCAGCACTATGCTACCAAAGAGAATTAGTGCTTTCATATAATGGAATAGATATATTATGTTTCATGTGTTCATAACCATAAGTACAGAAAATCAAGCAACATATCATGCAAGAACAATCATTTCATCCAATATCATAGGCCAAGTATTTTACTACACATACAATATAAGAATATTATATAATAAGCCAAGTAAGAGGTAATGGCATACCTTGATCAAGAAAGACAAAACTAATCACATATCCTCATATCATCTACATCCTTGGTCAAACCCTGATTAAGAAAAGACCACATATCACCATTAGGTTCTCATCTTAACCCTAGTTACGTCCATATTAGGGTTTATCTTAGTTCATTAGGATGTGTACATCATTACTTGCATTCTTGTCTTGGAATTATCTTACTGATGTTATTTTCCAAATTATGATTCATCATCTGATCATTATGTTCCATATCCTTTTTGTGCACCTATTAACCCTAGGTTACATCATTAACCTAGATTAGGATTTCATAACATGTATTAAGGGTCATCTTCATATAACATGGATTTTATCCATAATCGTGATCTCATAATTAAAATTGAGGTTCCATATACTGATATGAGAAACTCTGTAAACTTTCATCAATTATTGAGCATGTATGTATTTATTGCATATTGATTAGGGTTATTATCCCTAATTAGCCATATTAAGAAAATTACATGATTTCATGCATCAAAATCATAATTACTGACATCAGATAGATTATAAACATGATTATGGAGTTACTGACATTTTTCCATAATTTTATATCATCAATTGATATTTATTATCCACAAACTAAGCATTACATATCTTACATGATATCATATATATTAGTTACTCAAAATCCTATTATTATACTTCCATCTTGTTCTACACATTTTTCTGAACATTTTGATATATTGTTTGTATTTTTCTGACAATAGAGTTAATTATTAGGAATATTTGATTGCCACCAAACTTTAACCATAGCTTCCCTACCACTCAAGCTACCTTATACTCAAATTTGGTGAAAAAACTCAGCTATTGGACCATTCAATCAAATTCCTGAAAAAGGCATTAAAAAGTGATATCGTAATCATGATGTCAACCTCACATCAACACACCTACTTTGTCAAAAGCTTGGAACTCTCAATATAATTCAACCATATGATTTCACTTATGTCATTGGAAATTTTCGGATTCCAAAAGTTCAGTTTATCACATCCTACACACCTTAAAAGAAATTCTGTCCTCAGAATTAAGCCAGAAAACCCACTTTGTCACAGCACTCCCTGTTGATTCTGGGGGTTTTTTCACGAAATTCCCACTTGTGGGGGGTCACGACTGTCTTCTCCTTTGCTGGCCATGACCGTGTTGGTGGCCACGACCGTGGTATCTTCAATGGGCCACGACCGTGGTAAGTTGGGGAGAAGTCCCTGTTGATTCTGTTGATTCTTCACCATAAAAGACACGACCGTGGGGGTATGCCCACGACCGTTTTGGGGTCTACAGTAGGCAATTGAACTTCATCTTTCATCATCCATGATTTTCTTTGCTTGATGACGACTCTTGGCCATTGGGGGTATGTTGAGAGAGCCTTGGGGCCTTCTTTGGACCCCTCCATGAGTGGAGGAACCCTAGAAATCCTTCCTTCTATATCATCCATCCAAAGCATGGTCCAAGTACCTAAAAATAGTGCAAAGAACATCCATATGCACATTTGATGGTAAAACACAAATTGGGAGAATTAACTTGCAATCTAACTTGTTTAGATGTGATTAAAGTGCAAAATGGCACGAGATGGAACCCCAAAATAGGGCTACATCAATGATACATTAGTGACATTAGGTGGCATAATCTGATATCATACCTTGATACCCATAAATGATATGTACTCACCTAATCATATATTAATTAAGTTATCGATTTGAAATGCATATCACCTTTTTAAACTAAAACACACCCAATTAATCATATAATCATGACTTGGTATGTGAATCAAATCATTAATATTTAATATGTTTCATCTTATTTACTAAAATCATATAATGTCTTCAATATGGATAAGAAGTAATTGGATTCACATAAACACACATAATCAATAATAAGAAGTGAATAAATATGAGAAAATGATTAATGATGACATTAATGTGAGTAAGAAAGGTAATGTGACAATGAATAATTGTTTAATATTGATAAATGTAATTAATGTGACATTAATTGGATTAATAGTAGACTTAATAAAAAATTGGATAAAATGTCTTATTTCATGTAAATAATCTGATATAATTCAAAATGGTGATAATAAGGTGATAATGGAGATGAAATCCAAATTAATAAGAATAACGATCAAGTATATTGAGATAATTCAGTAAACCCTAATTGTGCTTAAAATTCCTAATGAGATAAATAAGAACTATATAAGGTTTCTTGCATAATAATAAAATATAATTCTTTTGGCAACAAAGAGAATATAATTAGATACAATTAAAAAAGAATAATAATGATAATGTGATATCCTAATGAATATAATGCTATAAGTCAAAAATGCTAAAAAGAGATCTTAATAGTGGAACCCTAAGTGATATTTGAGAACCTGACCTATGAGGAGTTGCTAGTGGAAGTTTTATGGTTGGAGGAACAACCTGAAGTTGTTGTTGAGATGCTTCACACTCACCCTTTCCTCTTTGCTTGAGATTTCGGGGATGAAATCCTCTTTAAGGGGTGGAGTGCTATAAAATATCGATACTTGGACATATTATCTTTTTGACCCACTTTCTAAGATTTTCATTTCATTTCTATCCTTTTTGACTTTGATGTTTAATTTGTGGAAATAGTAATGGTTTGGTGAACATTTGTTCATTATTATTGCCAACATATGGGTTTATGCACAAGTACCTCAGTAAATATTTTTATTAAGGGTCTAATATGAAAAGTTATCACATATGTGAGATAATGATAAAATAATTCATTCTAGAACTTTCTATGGCCTTTTGGAATAAGAAATAGAAAAAGAAACGGATAATAATATCCCTAAATATGAAAATGTGGCATTAGATGAATTAATTTGACAAATAATGGAAATATGAGTAAATTGCCTAAAATTCATAGAAGGGAAACTCAAAAGATAATTCTAACCAAAATTCATTTTCCTGGATTTAAAGTTTACTTAAGTGACAAGTTTCACAATGTTGGAAAATTAATAATTAACTTTGCATTATTGGAATTGGAAAATATGAGTTTTTCTCCAAATTGTTAAATAAATTATTAAACAACTTGAAAAGTGAAAAAAAAACCTTAAATTCGTAATCTACATGTCAAAATGATTCTATGTGTAAATTTTCATCTAATTTGGACCATCTTAAATATTTTATTTTATCTAGGAGAGAGAAAATGATTGAAAGACCAAAAATATTAAATAATATGTTGAAAAAAATAAATTAATGTCCAAATCATGTTCCTCACATTTAGTATTGCTTATAGGACAAGTTTTATATTTTTAGAATTTTTTTATATGCCTCTAATTAATTGAAAGGATGAAATAAGTGATAAAATTTAAGTGTATTAAATAAAATAATAAAGTCTTCAAAAAAATAAAAATGCCAAATTCGTGTTCCACATGTTAAAATGTACCTTTTGATGAATTTTCACTCAATTTGGAAAATATATGATGAGAAGGTGAATTTAGGAGAGAGAAATTATGCTAAACCTTCAAATCATTAATTAAAATAAAAAAATCAACAAATGGAAATAATGGAAATTTGTATCCAACACACTTAATATGACTTATGGGTGAAGTTTCATTATTTTTTGGAGAATTCTAGAGTAATTAATACATGAGGAAAGAGAAAATAAGATTTACTTAAATAAAATTGTAAAATCTTCAAAAGGCAAATCTAATTTTATATTGAGATTCTACATCCTCAAATTAGCATAGATGCAAAATTTCATTAAATTTGGAGTTTGTTTGCACCCTCAAATGAAGAGAGAGAAAAAGGAAATAGAACTTTGTTCGAATCAAAATGGGATTTACATTTAAATGTCATATGTATGTAATGGTCACACGCGAGAAGGACCGTTAGATCTACGATCCAATGGCTCACTATCATCTTCAACCTCTCGCAAAAAGGAAAGTGGCCACCGGGTATGGTAGATTTTCAGATCGCGATTTCTCCCTTGTTTCTTGACCAAATCACACACGTTTTTTGCCAATGAATTTCTTATCAAATTCCACACCTAATGGTACCCTACTCATGATCTATCATTGCATTTTTGGGAAACGCCCAATTCTTGGGCAACAGGCTTCTTTGGCCAACTGACCTTTGCACACTTGCCAGCCTCCACCTATATATATGTGCACCTAGATCTTCGTCGTCCTCCGTTAAACCTTCCTCCGCTTCCAATTACCTCGCACGTTGCTGCTTTGGCCCTCGACGATCGTGTTCTTTGCTTTAGCTTGTGGTGGATTTCTCTCCCTCTCTTCATCATCTCTTTTCAATAGCCTTGGGTTGTAGGTTCATTTTGTTCTTCTCTTTCTTTTTGTACCTTTAGTTTCTTGAATTATCGCCAATAGAGGATTTGCCTATTTTTCCCCGTAAGCTGCTACTTGCAGCTTGTGCTGCTCGTCGCTAATGGCATAAGCGAGGTAGGGGATGAACCCCCTTGTAGATTCTTTATTTTGCCCCTTCTTCTCTCTTTTTTGTTTTGTTTCTCGTGTAAGGGTACAAAGGTGTTTTGGACTAGTTTTCTTTTGTTTTATACGAGTTAAACTTGTACTTTGGAGATGTGACTTGGCCACCCCTGATTGGGCCAAGTCAGAAGGTGGGTCCTCTTTCTCTTCCTCTCTTTCTCACTTATTTGGATTATAGGAATTTTCTGATTGGTTGAAAATGTAAAATCCATATGTTTTGCTCTAGTTGTCTGAATATTAAACTAAAATATGTTTTGGAATCGGAAAAATGTGATTTTTCAAGAAAAAAATATTTTCAAGGCTTGGTTTTTTGAGTTTTATCATGAGAAGTTTTATAAAAATAATTTTAATACATAAAAATCACCAAAAATACACTTTAATCTTCATAATTCCAAAATATACAAAATCATATATTTTCTTAATCAGGAGACAAGTTTGATCTGAAATTGTATAAGGCTTTGTTTCTTAGCTATAGCACTACTAGCAAGGCATATAAAGTTTATAATGTTGATCTTGCTAAAGTAGAAGAATATATAAATGTGAGGTTTATTGAGACTAACCCTTCAATTCCAAAACATATTGTTTCAAATGATGATGTTGCAGATGAAGTAATTCCTATTCTTAAAGAACTCAACATCACCCAAAAGGGAAAAGAGGCGGCTGCTCAAGAAGAAGAAAAAAATGATGAAAAGAAGGATCAAACTCCCCGGTTTGCAAAGAATCATCCTAAGAAGTTGATCTTAGGCAATCCATTTGAGAGAGTGAAGACGCAGGATGCATTCAACAAAGAACAAGCCAACAATGCCTTCATCTCACAACTAGAGCCTAAAGATGTCAAGGAAGCTCTTGGGGATGAAGAATGGATCCTAACTATGCAAGAGGAGCTGGAACAGTTTGAGAAGAACAAAGTTTGAACCCCTGTGCCAAGACCAAGTGATAGAAAGATCATTGGCACCAAATGGGTCTACCGTAATAAGCTAGATGAAAGTGGAAAAGTGGTAAGAAACAAAGCAAGGTTAGTGGCTCAAGGCTACAATCAACAAGAAGGTATTGACTTTGATGAAACATATGCACCTGTAGCTAGACTTGAGTCCATTCGTATGTTGCTTGCCTTTGCTAGTCATAAAACTTTTTTTTTGTATCAAATGGATGTTAAAAGTGTGTTTTTGAATGGTACAATTGAGGAGGAAGTGTATATTGCACAACCTCTGGGCTTTGAACATGATAATCTACCTAACCATGTTTATTTGTTGCAAAAAGCTCTCTATGGACTCAAACAAGCACCAAGGGCTTGTTATGAGAAATTAAAGAACTTTTTGTTAGATCATGGTTATATCATGGGTAAAGTGGACTCTACCTTGTTTCTAAAGCACACTTCTAACAATTTTCTTATCATTCAAATATATGTTGAGGATATCATTTTTGGCAGAACTAACCTTGATCTTTGCAAATAATTTAGTGATCTTATGAAGAGTGAATTTGAGATGAGTATGATGGGTGAGCTCACATTCTTCCTCCACTTTCAAATCAAGAAAACAAAAGATGGAAACTTCATCAACCAAGTCAAGTACACCAATGAACTACTCAAGTGCTTTGGGATGGAGAATACCAAATTGATGGACACACCCATGTCAAACACCACCAAACTTGATAAAGATGAAGAAGGGGAGAAGGTAGATGAGAAGCTCTATAGAGGTATGATTGGAAGTTTACTTTTCTTAACTGCCTCTAGACCTGACATAATGTTTAGTGTTAGCTTGTGTGCTAGATTTCAATAAAATCCTAAGAAATCTCATCTTATAGTTGTTAAGAGGATTCTAAGGTACCTAGACAAAACTCAAAACTTTGGGTTATGGTTTCCCAAGTCAAGGGACCTTACTCTTGCTTCCTATAGTGATGTCGATTATGCAGACTGCTTGATTGATAGAAAGTGCACAAGTGGCACTTGTTTCCTCCTAGGACCATGCTTGGTGTCTTGGTTCTCCAAGAAACAAAGCACCATGGAATTATCAACCACTGAGGCTGAGTACATTGCATTTGGAAGTTGTAGTGCCAGGTCCTATGGATGAAGCAAATGCTCCAAGACTGTAACATTCGTTTTGATGCTTCTCCTATCTTTTGTGATAATACTAGTGCAATTAACTTGTCTTACAATCCTATATTGCATAGTAGAGATAAACATATAGAGGTTCACCATCACTTTCTTCATGATCACATTGCCAAGAAGGATATTTATATCACACATGTGGACATAGAAAATCAGTTGGCAGACATTTTCACTAAACCTCTAGCTAGAGAGAAATTTAATTTTATTAGATCAAAATTGCTTATAACTGATTTGGATGAATTCGATATGCCTTCTAGCTAGTAGTCATCTATCCTATATGTTTTGCATCTATCTTGATCTTCTTTGAATGCTTATATGCTTAACCTTGCTTTTTCATGTTCATTTTATCTTGTTTTTCTCTTGTTTTTGGGTATATCTCATAAACGCTTATTTTATCACAAAATAGTATGCAATGATGAGTGATATGGCACAAGAGTCAAAGTGCAAATCACCGCATCTCTGGCAACTCTGGAGCAAATTCCATGTCACCAAATCTGCTTTACATCATCTCTGGGTGTTGTACATCCCGAGAGAGATGAATCAAGCCACTGACACCACAGCAAAACAAGCCCTTTTTTCTCGCACTTCCTTCAAACTATCTTTCATGGAGCCACTTAGGCCTCCGGATAATTTTAATGTTTGGTTCCCAAGGTTTTGGCCTGCATTAAAGCGCAAGATGAATGAATAAGCTCTATTCCCCGGGAAAAAAATATGTGCCTAAGTATGTTCAATATACATAATGTACTTGAGAAATAAATTTTAATTATCATTCAAAAGGCTAGAAATTAAGTTTGATGATTTAGGTCAGGTTGACCATTGGTTGAGTTCCCCCCAGGACAAACTCGATTGATCCATGTCCGAGAGCTATTTTGAAATGGACCAATCAGTCGAGTTTCTAACTCACAGAAATCGACCGATCGGCGGGCTGAAGCCAACTTAAGTTGGATTCGGCTGACTATTCTCCCTCTCAACTAGAGAATAATCAATTTATTTCCCTTCTTCTAGCCCTAAGATCTCAACCCCAGACCTTACCTTCCCTATCCTAGCCCTAATCTGACCTAGATAGACTGTTCTAGACCTTCCCCCTTGCTCTTCCTTAGTGTGTGATCGGTTTTGGTGGTTTGTTTTGTGCGTTTGCTCTCTTCTTTTCCTTCTTTGTGCCTCCATGGATTCCCATAGAAGAAAGAGACCCGCCCCTAGCAATGCACCATCCTCTTCTTTGTCATCTCACTTGGTTCTATTTGATGAGACCCTCTTTGTCTCAATAAAGGTTGTAAATAGGTACAAGGACCTTCTTCCTAGGAGTCCTGATCCTTTTAGAGCCTTGTTTGAGCCTAGGCCTAGGCGTCAAGCGATCATAGATCAAGTGGCGAGGTTGCTATCTGTTCATCACCTATCTGCCTTGGCTGTCGAATGTGATTGCTTTCATAATTTGATGTCTAGCACAAAAGCAGTCCACGAATTCTACACAAATTTGCGTTGGAATTATGACTCCCTTGTACCCCCCTCCAAAGAATCAAGTAATCCTTACTTTGATGATCATCAGGAAGAGATTCTAAATCTCTGAGGATATCCTGAATGTTTTCTTTTCAGGAGTTGATGAGAATGACACCTGGCGTAAGGACTATGGTGACTATTTTGACCTTTTGGATCCTAAGGGTTTCTACAGATAGAATGAGATCACTTTTCCTGATATCCATCACTATCTGAAGAAACCCGATGTACCCTATAAGAAGAAGAGCACCCTAGCCTCCTCCTCATTAGATCTCAAGAAGCATATATTAGCCCTAGTGGTCAACTGCAACATCCACCCAAAGAAAAATCAGACGGATATTGCAGAGAACACTGTGGTGATTATGTACATCCTTAAGAATGTCGGAGTCAAGTGGTCTAGATATATCCTACATAATATGACTTGCTTTGACTTTGGAAAGAACACCCACGACACCCATATACCTTATCCTACCCTTATTTTTGGTCTATTCTAGTTCACCATTGAGAAATCACTCTTCTTTGACTTCCACTACAGACCTTCCAGGAAGGGAGTGTGCTTCAGTGAGACCACAATTTAGAAGTCCGTGCCTATCCTATCCTCCACCACACCCGGTGCTTCACCCTCTGCCTCTGCCTCAACTGCACCTGCCTCTACCTCTACTCGAGCTTCACCTCCTTAGCCACCCCGACCTAGCTGTGCCTCGTATCGTGTATCCAATGAAGCCCTCATGGGTTACATGATGCACCAACATGCATACAACCTCTAGGTCTAGGAGCATCTGCACCAGGATTTATGTTCAATTATGTCAAACATGAACTTATCCTGTGCACACCCTTATCCCACATACCAACCTTACCTTGACAGTTATTATGCATCCTATGCATACCATCACTCCTACCCTACCCCTGAGCCTTCCACTGCTGCTCCCACACCTCCTACTGTTGGTGGTTCTTCTCCCATCTTCCTGCCATTGCCTGTTGGCCCCCTGGCCATTCTGCTTTCTAGTCTAGGTGATTCTGCTCCCTCCTTCCCTCAGGCCAATGAGCTTGATGCTCTTGGTATGACTTGGGATGAGTAGAATGCTCATTGGCCCAGTCGTGGCTTCGGTCCTTCTGTGGATGAGGAGATGCCTAACCAGGCTGATGTTGATATTGTTGCTGCTGCTGATGATGGTGATGGTGAGGATGCATCTGATGATGGTGATGGCTCTGGTGATGACTCCGATGATGAAGGTACTATTGCTACTGCACCTTCCAATGGAGATGATGAATATGTGTTTGATGCTGAGGATGATGATGATGTTGTGGACATAGATAGTTTATATGTCTAGTTGTTTCTTAGTTTTTAGTCTAGTTTGTTGATCATATATATCTTTCTAGGCTATTTTGTATTACAAACATCTGGGCACATTATATGGGTACTATTTTATTTTCATCTTTCATCATTTCTCACTTGTAGTTTCTTTTCTAATAACATCCTTCATGGGTTGTAATATATCTTCTGTGCACTCTGACTCTTTGATCAGTTATATCCTATGAGTTGGTACCCTTGTTCACCATATTTTGTTTATGACCTATCTTGTGTGTTTCTCTTGTCTATGTTTGATATATGTTATGTGATTGCATGTTTGCAATATCTGCTTGGTTATGTTTGGAGAAGACTGTTTGTATGCTCTTCTACCCCCCTTCATTTTTGATAATGTCAAAAGGGGGAGAGAGAATTTTAATGTCTTGAAACTCAATCATATTGCTATTATTGCTTATGTGATTATTTTCTTGTTCTTTATATGCTTTATCATGTGACTTGCTAAAGAATCATATAGTATATGCATGCTATATTGCTTTGTGTAGAAAGAGTAACTATGCAGGTTAAAGTGAGCATAGATTGAGGGGGAGCAATTTACATTGTTCAAATCTTGAATCCCCCTAATTCACAAGGCAAAAGTGTACTTTCAATATTATTTTCAATATGCTTGAGGAATGGTTTTTCATTGTAAAAAAGGGGGAGAATATTGACCTGGAGGTTATACATTGTCCATATTTTGATAATGACTCAACCATTCCATTCATATGTATCTAATATGTGTATTTAAGATTGATTTCAGGTTTTAGGTACATGAAAATAATCAATTTACACAAGCCCTAGCTTGTCAAAGTTCAAGTCAAAAGCAATGCAAGTGTGCTAATTAGGAAATCCATGTAAATGACCTTAGAAGAATTTTTTAATCACTTGTATTGATGATATGACTTGTAACCAAGATGAGAAAATTATTTGGGACACTTAGTACCAAGTTTTAATCACTTTTTAATGACTTTAGAAAATTGATCACAGACTGCTGATCGGTCGAGTTACAATCTCGCCGATCCCTTGGATCAATTTTCTGAAGAGTGCATCAGTCGAGTTATGCATTCACTGAACTTGACCGATTGGGTTACTAACCAAATGTGATTTTAATAAATTGATCGAGTTTCCCAAGACAAACTCTATCGATAGTTTGAAAATTGGGTTTGTCCTTTAGCCGATCAGTCGAGTTACCTTTATTGAATCTCGACCGAATGTACTGTATAGAAAATGTAGAAAAAGTGGTTCTAACCATTGGTGACTTGTTTGGACAAGAATAGATCCATTTTCTTGTGCAAAAATGGCTAAAATTTGACCCTAAGTGTTCCCAAACTCAAGGGAGTACCCCAACTATGAATAGGACCACTTGGAGTTCATTCGAAGGTTGCTCATTCACTACATACAAGGTCCTTGCTATAGTTGAGTGTGCTACCACCCCCTGAGCCCCTTTCTCTCTCTACTTTACACTTCATTTCGTGATTTGTGAGTGATTTAGGATTATTGTAAGAGAGCTCCACCTTTGTGCATGTAAAGCTCTTAATCTTCCACTACTTCCCTACCCCCTTCTTCCATGAAGAAAAACTGAAGGAAGCAAGCTCCATCGAGTGAAGAAGGAGTTGTTGCTGGTCCTCTTTAAGGCTGATGAAGAGTTGGTGATCTTATTCAGGTGAAGGAGAAGGAAAAGGTGGAATATCCAAGAGGAGAAGAAAATTCCTTCAAGGCTGAAGACTTGAGCTTGAATGGGTAAGACCTACATGAAGGCTGAAGATTCAAGCTAAGTGGGTAAGTTCCTTATGAAGGTGGAGATCTCCTTGTTATTGGATGGGTAAGTCCTTTGGTGGTCTATTTCTATAATCTCTATGGTGATTAATAGAGAAAAGCACTTGCAAAGTCCTAGAGGTTGACATCTCTAGGTAGCGGACCGATTCACTTCTAGTTTGAAGTGTGGAACCACTCCACATCCCCTTGTCTAGTGCTTGCTATCAATCTCTCTCATCCTTGCTATGTTTGTTAGTTAGGACCTCAAATTGCCATTAAGCTATTGCTCCTAATTGATATAGTTTGAAGGTTTAATCTGTTTGGTGAGAAATTTTGTATCTCTATTCACCCCCTCTAGAGCCCTTGATTTCCAATAGAAGCATGGCAGACCTGCTGCACCACCTATGGGGGCAACAAATTATGCCGGCACTATTGAGTCTTCTGAGCCTCCTGCTTCAAGTTCTGGATCTTCTGGCATCACACTCACCAAGGAAGAATATGATAGATTTATTCTAGATACCTAATATCTAAGTTTGGTATCATCTTCTTCTTTAGAAAACCTGGCATCTACTACTGGTAATTAGGACACCTCTTTATTAGTTTCTGGTTCAACTTCTTCATGGGTGGTTGACTCTGGAGTGTCGTAGCATATGATTGGTATGAGGAGACTACTTCATTCCATTGACTCACATATTCCTCACAAATTTTTGACAATAGTAGATGGTTCAGTGAGGAGAGTGTTATCCAGTGGATCTATTTCTCTGACTCCTAGAATTGATCTTAAATTTGTACATTTTGTGATTGCATTTCCATTTAATCTTTTTCTGTTGCAAAATTGATTGATACTATGAAATGTACGGTGACATTTGGACCTTCTTGTTTTGTATTACACGATCTTAAGAGTATGAGGATGATTGGTGGGGGGCTAGGAAAGATGATCTCTACCTCTTTCATGGTGAAAGTTTGCCTCGCCAAGTATCTGCTTCTGCTCCTATCCTTTTGAGTGGTTCTCCCTTTTTGTGCTACAAATATGGACATCCTTCTTTTGAAAGCTTGAGAAAAATATAACCTAAGTTATCCCAAGTGTATTCATTAGAGTGTCAGTCCTGTCAATTGGGGAAAGATCATAGAATGTCTTATCCTAGTAATGTCAATAAATGGGCTTCTTGTCCCTTTGAGTTAGTCTACAGTGATGTTTGGGGTCCTGTAAAAGAAAACATCCATAATGGTTTTGCTATTTAATTCCCTTTGTGGATGATTTTTATCGCATGACATGGATTTATTTGTTGAATATTCAAGAGTCTATGTTATCCATTGTCAAGCATTTTCATCAAGAAACAAAAGTCCAATTTGATTGCAATAAATTCTTCAATATGATAATGCCTTGGAATACGTTCAAAGTGCTATGGATGATTTTTGTAGCTCTATTGGGATGATACTTCATATGTCCTGTCCTCACACCCCTCAAAAAATGGAGTAGCTGAGAGGAAAAATCGTCACCTTCTTGATATTTCCAGGACAATTATGTTTCAATTCAATGTTCCTAAGAGATTCTAGGCTGATGCTTTATTTACTGCTTGTTTCCTTATTAATAGGCAACCTTCTTCTGTACTTCAAGGACTTACGCCATTCTCTGTCTTACTTCCCAAGGATCATCCCTGTGTTGTTCCCCTTAGAGTGTTTGGTTGTACTTCCTTTGTCCACAATTTTGATCCTAAGGCTGATAAATATTCCCCTAGGTCGATTAGGACTCTTTTTCTTGGGTAATCCAACACTAGCAAAGGGTACACGTGTTATTGTCCTAGTCTCCATTGTATGTTTGTCTCTAGGGATGTAGCTTTTCATAAATCCACACCATATTTCTCTAGTGTTCCCAGTAAGGGGGAGGAATTGTGTGAGAGTGAGAGAGTGCCACCATTAGACATTAGTGAGAGAGTGCCACCAATACATACGAGAGTGAGAGTGCATCAATCCTGACTATAATGTAGTTTAGGAAGAACAACCAACATATGGTACCTTAATTCAATAATATTCACTTGTATCTAGTAGATGAGGCAGACAGGATCCATAGGAGGTAGCAACTCCAGTCCCTGATCTTTCACCATCTCCCTCTACTCAAGAGACTCCTGAAGAACCATCTAACCTTGATGTTCCCATTGTTGTCCACAAAGGTACTCATTCCTATACTATTTGACATCCTATTGCAAGTGTGTGTAGTTTGTCAAAATTATATAAAGCATGCTCGTTCATTTGCTCTTGGGATTGATTATGTGGTCATTCCAAGAAATGATCTTGATGCTATGAAGGATATTGGCTGGAAATAGGAAATGCATATGAAAATGTCTACTCTTCTACAAAACAACACCTGGGAACTTATTGACTTACCTCCAGATAAAAATGTTGTGGGTTGTAGATGGGTATTCACAGTTAAACATAATCCATATGGTTCAGTTGAGAAATTGAAGGCTATACTGCTGGAAAAAGGTTACACTCAGACATATGGGGTTGATTTCTTTGAGATATTTTCACCTATGGCTCGTCTAAATTCAATGTAGATTCTTATTTCTCTGGATACTACTTTTAATTGGCCTCTATTTCAGCTTGATGTCAAGAATTCCTTTCTTCATGGTGATCTACAGGAAGAGGTGTACCTTGAGAAACCTCCTAATTTTGTTGCTCAGGAGGAGTGTCAGAAGGTGTGTAGATTGAAGAATGCCATCTATGGGTTGAAACAATCTCTTAGAGCTTGGTTTGATAAGTTCAGTGATGTTGTACTAAAGATGGACTTTTCTCATTCTATAACTGATCATAACTAGTTCTATTCTAGCTCTCCTGTTGGATCTATTATTATTGATGTATATGTTGATGATATAGTTATCATCGGTAGTGATTTTATATGCATATCACGTGTGAAAGAAGAATTGTAGGGGCATTTTCATACAAAGGATCTGGACAAACTGAGGTATTTTCTGGGCATTGAAGTACTTAGATCTCATGCAGGTACAAATTTGTCTCAGAGGAAATACGTGTTGGATTTATTGTAGGAAGCAGGAATGATGAGCCCAAGTCAGTGTCTACTCCTATGGATTATCATGTGAAGGAGACAATTGATGATACTAATTATCCAGATCCAGGATATTATAGGAAAATTGTTGGTAAATTGATATATCTGATAGTTACTCGCCCTGACATTTACTTTGTTGTAGGAGTGGTGAGTCAGCATATGAGCTCACCATAGTAGTCACATTGGACAATAGTTTGTCGTATTCTAAGATATCTGAAAGGTGCACCTGGTAAGGGGATCACCTATTACAGACCCAAGACCCCTGTGTCTACTATTGTTCTTATTGGTTATGCATATGCAAATTGGGTTGTTAACTTGAATGATAGGAGGTCTACTTCTAGATATTGCATGTTTCTAAGAAATCACCTTATCACCTAGAAAAGCAAAAAGCAGAATGTTGTGGCAAGATCTAGCATGGAGGCTAAGTATCAAGAAATGGCTCATGCCTATTGCGAGTTGTAGTGGGTTCAATCTGTGCTTTCTGAATTAAAGATTCATGTATTGTCTCCCATAGAGCTAAGATGTGACAATCAAGATGCAATCTATATTGCCAAGAATACAGTCTTCCATGAACGCACTAAGCACATAGAGGTTGACAACCACTTCATCAGAGATTAGATCAAGAACGGTACTGTTGTGACTCCACACGTCAAATCTCAAGATCATCTTGCAAATGTTCTCACAAAGACATTGAGTCCAGCAACATTTCATAACTTTTGCAACAAGTTGGGCATACATGATTTGTATGCTCCAACTTGAGGGGGAATGTTAATATATCTTATTTATATTCAATTTTATTATATTTTGTAAATTCTATATACTGTTGTACCTCTATGTAATTTCTTTGGGTTCTCTTATTAATGAAAGGGAGAGGGCACATTGCTCCTCTCTACATGCTGCATTGCAGCACCCTATCTTTCTTGTTCACACATATAAACATAGATACATTGAAGGATGGAACTACTTCAAATGTTATCTTCTATACATTTTATATCCATGGGATGAAAGTATACATATGGAATGAAAAATAATTTATAGATACTTCATGAGGTGAAATTTACAGTCCCATAATTGGATTTAACATTTGGTATATGCAAGATGTAAAATTATTGAGTCATCTTCATGGGTTTTTAGTTGATTTTGCCATAATATACATCTCTCTCTCTCTCTCTCTATATATATATATATATATATATATATATATATATATCAACACCAATGTTTTCATTCATGTAACGCTACGGATTAGGACCAAATTTGGATAATACTTCATCAACTAATATGTCCCCATTTATAACATTATATGAATCACCAAATATGATACTGACACTATTACACTAATCACAATTAAGGTTACATGACTCTATATATAATAATTATTGTTGTGAACTAAAAATATATATTCAATATTAAAATGATACCCAAATTGTTAAACTCAAGTTATGATGTAATGGTGCAACATACTTGCAAAACTAAATCACTATTTAAGAAAAAAAGACATAAATGAACCTTTTTCTCTTACTTATTGCACTAAATAATCAAACAAACAAATATTTTCTAACAAAATCATATAATTTTTTTATATAATATCAGATACATAAGGGTGGTTATATGCAAATGGAAATGTCAACTACTATATTATTTATTTGTTGATAAAATATTTGAAGATGGTATATAAAATGTTATATAACATAAAAAACATTTCATAGTCTTTGTCACTTGTGTACAAGACCTAAATTACAAAGTAGGCCATAGATATGATGATAATCAATAAGAAGCAACTTCAAACTTATTATTAGTACATGAGATTATTTTTTTTCTTCCTGTTAAAGTTCCTTAAACAAGAATGGACTGTTATTTAGTAAGGAGTGTGAGTTACGGAATCTGTAAGTGAAAATCCACTCACAATTATACTGAAAGATATTATTTACCTAATATGATGGAAAACATGGCATGTATACATGTAATATCTGAGACCTGGCTTAATTCTTAAACATGCTTGTTTATCTTAGTTGGGTGCTTAGTCCCCCGAGTTAACATAGTATTAGTTTTCATATATGTTGATGGAGTTTCAATTCAAATTGAGCCAATTCACACTTCATTTTCTCTACTTTACAAATTTATGTGCTTTTGCGGGCTTATGTGTAATTTTCCCATCTTTTTGGGAATATTTGCATATATAGTGTATTTATATTTTGATACATGGTTTTCTTAATAATATTTGTATTTTTATTTTTTCCTTGATGCTTTTAAACTTTCTTGTATGAGGTACCAATCCCTTATACTCGTCTAGTGTAATGTAGAAGTGGTGGTAGTTGTTGGTCAACATATGGCAACTAGTTGGATTGAATGAATGATATTTGATCATGGTGGACCATCATGTGCAGTATAAAATGAGTCAATCAATTAAAAAGTTCATTTAATAGGAAGTTCGTCACTCTACCATATTTGTGAAAGGCTTTGGCCACTGATGAGAGCATAGTTGATTGATCGATGGATATCCAATCGTGAAGAACGATGATACCAACTAGTTGACCTGAGTGAGCTAATGCAATAGAGTTCTTTCATCAACATAATTATATTTCCCAATGAAGTTAGTGGGCATGCAAAGTGATCAATTTTAAACCAATGAAGCAAGAGATACATGCATCAATGGGTTTTCTGGCTACAATAAAATGATGGGAACTCGATTGGTTTACCAATATAGAAGTAGTTGGTTGACCATTGAGAGACAAACAAACCAATGAAACAATAAATTTTCTTAACAAACAAAGAATCTATTTTGTATCCTTGAAATATTTCTTTCTTTTCCCACCTATAAATACCCATCCATACTCACATCTAACATGCCCTTTGCCAAACCTCTTGATTTTGCTAAATACTGACGAGAAAACACTGAAGGCTGACAAGAAGGTTGTTGGCCTTGGAAATGAAGTTTGTAATATCAAATAAATTGTTTCAATAATAGTTTCTAACAATGGAAAATGGCCTATAAAGGATAACACTAGAATTGTAAACCGCCATGTGTTAATATGTGGCTTGGGAAATTAGTTTAAGTGATTACTTGAAAGAGGGGAAAATGATACATCTTGTGCCTATTTTGGTATCAACTTTGATCTTAGTCGAATAAGGAAAGAATGAAGATAACCATAAGTTTTGGTAGCAACTGGATGCTTCTAGATACCTAGTGATTTTTTTTTCAAAGATTTAGATATGTTGGAAAATGATGATTAATATGATTGAAATTGGATTCAAATGGAATGACAAAACCAAAGTCCAAATAAGTTGGGACTTTGGGGCATGAGCAAGATGTGATCACTAACCACAATAATGATCTAAAATCAAGCAATTCATGACTCACCATCTACCTCACTCTAAAAGAATGACCTAGACACCAACATCAACCCCGTTCTCCCACACCTGATCATGTCCTGAATCGTACATCCGAAAAGGGAGACAGACTCAGAAGGAATCGAACTTTAAATTTATAACCCGAAACCTTCAAGGACCCCCACAACTTTATCATGGGGTCGAAGTAGATATACGGGGTTGAACACAGGGATGTGGGGACATTTAGGACACTTAAGATCTCACTCTTAAGTCAGATAAGACAATCCAATAGTCGATAAAGGTATGAAGCTAGAACTAGTCTAGCAGATTGTTAGGAAATAAAATAAAGAAAACAAAACAAAAAAAAGTCCGTAGGATTCTACTAATTAGAGAGAAGAAGTTCCTGGCTATGTAACCACAAGTTGGGCAGTCTATGCACCCATTCTCAGGCGTAGACAACCCTCGAACACCTCAGCAAGAAACCTACATCCAAACATAGTACATACTGTGGTATCTGTTCCTGTGGGGTCATCCCACTCGCTCTCGCGCAGCATGACTAAAACCCATCAATGACATGAAACTCTCTCGAGGATGAAAAATCAACACCCTAGAATATTATAGATATCCTCTCAGGTCTAGAATGTTCTGAGGTTCTAGGAACATGTTTGATCTGGGCAGAACCTGGTAGTGGGCCCGACCATGCCAGGATGGGTCTGGCCATGCCCATGTCTACAGTTCTACACATATCACCTTGAACCGTCCTATTTTTAGATTCTGATCCAAACTACCTTCTCTTATCTATTTCTAAAAAAAATCTCTCGATATAGGCTAAAATAGAAGTTCAAGCAAGAAAGTGATCAACCAAACTAGCAATCATAACCAGAAAGAGAAGATAGAATAAGAAACATATTAGATATGGAATAGAACTACTTGCTTAAGGTAAAAGTACATAAACATCCCCAAACAAAGATGGAAGAACATCATTTGTACAGAAATAAAGGAGAACAATAGAAGAAAGGAGAAGAAGAAGAGATTTAGCCCATAGAGGAGAAGTGGCTCTTGCTCCTTGGCCTCTATATAGGTTGGATCCACTCCTTTGGGTCATCCTCCTTGATCTTCTGGACTCCTTGGCCTCCTCTCTCTCTAGATCCGCCACGAACAACATCTTGGTGAATGGATGGAGGTGGAAAATGATAGTGGATGGTAGGAAATGGGTAGAAATGGGTGGATGATGGTGGAAAATGGTGGAGTATGGAAGCACACTGAAGAGATGGGCGTAGGATGAGCACTTTAGCCTTCTCAGACCTATGGACCCTCCCACGGGGATCTGGGAACCTCCCAATGTTAGAACCTGGAACTAGATCTTGGAACCTCCAACCAGGTCTCAAAACTCCCGATCCAGGTCATGGGGGTGGGTATTTATAGGTGAAGGCAGAAGAGGGTCACTCACCTGCCTCGGTCAAGGTCATGTCATGGTCGAGGTGGAAGCGTGGTCGTAGTTGACGCTGCAGTCGAGGTTGGTGCTGTAGTCATGGTCGCGATCAGGCCTTGATCGTGGTCGTGCCGCGGTCGAGGTGGGTGCCTTGATCGCAGTCGTGGTCGGGCCTCGGTCGTGGTCATGCCGCAATCGATGTGGATGCATCGATGTTATCAACCACCCCAAGCTTAAACCTTTGCTTGTCCTCAAGCAAGAATGTACTCAAAGAACAAAAAGATAACATCCAAATTAAGCTTGGCAATAAATAATAGGTTAAGAAAAATAATTTAAAACATCAATTCACTTGACCCATGTTGTTTCATAATAAACCCCCACCAATCACGCACAATCCTGCTAAAGTAAGATCAAAGTGTGTCCAGGAAAGATTAAGCGAATTCACTACAACCTGTTGATACTCATGAGCGTTTGAATCATAATTATACAACATAAAAGAGTGTCATATAGGTGACGACGCATGTGATGAGAAGTGAGCCATCATCATGTATTAATGTAGACCAATCAGGAACAACACACCTCCTATTTATTCAGGTCCTAAGAATCAAAAAAAGCAAAAGATTCTAATGACTTCTGAGGATCCCGATCTACATCAGGTTGGTCCATGTAACGAGCAACAGTCCCTACAGTCTGAGCCAGTTGGCCCGAAATAGTGAGACAAACTCCTTGTACTGTTCTCAAACTGAGCCTGCTACTGGGATGATCTCATAGGTCTCCTAGGGGTTCCTAATGACTCTCTAATGAGCCTTAGGGTGGCACTACCAAGAACGACATACCCTTGTTCATGAGCACAGTCATACACTGACTGGGCACCATCCTCACCTATCCTAAAAGAGAAAACAACGCTCATTTATTCACTCTCGGGCTTTTATTCTCTGCATTCTATTTTTTATAGGCTTAGGTGATAACTATTTTGATATTTTTGGGATTTTTGTGGGCAGCCACGCCTCTTTTGCAAATTTTTAATTTTCATCTTTTTGACTCAATCTAAGGTGAGAGGGCACGGAAACCATCAAGGAAAAACACTTCAACTTGATTATAGCTCAAAACTCATCATTATCCGCTTGAGACCTGTGTGAAAAGATAGTAATTATGATTCAAGGATCCTTAGAGTAGAGGCAAGTTTGTGAAAAATGCAGCTAGGAGTCTTTGATCATGATCTAGCTCTTTCCAACGGTCCTATATCTTGGATTTTTCTGTTCACAACATAGATCAAGGGAATAATGTTTTAAGATATGAAAGAGTCACATAACCTTAGATTTATTACCAAACTTAAGGAAAGAGGTAGTGAGCAAGTCAAGCAGAAGATCAAGTAGTTTAAGATGAAAATTGTGCATTTAGGCATAAGAATAAGCACTTAGTTCTAAGATTTGCATTGCATAGCCTTAATTGCAAAGCTACAAATTATGAAACAAAGTCTAAAGTTTTTTTAAAATTTGTACTAAATGCACGGAGTAAACATGCATGCATGAAAAATGAAGAGATAGAAGGGCAACTAGCCCTACCACCCCAAGCTTAAAACTTTGCTCGTCCTCGAGCAAGCCTTAAACTTAGTATAGTAGGGAAGGAATGCATAGAAGTTAGGGTGGGAAATCTCATTAAAGTCCTAAAATGATGCATGTATTCAAGGAAATATTTAAGCAGATAAAACAAGAGTTTATTTTAACAAAACAATAAGAAAAGAAAGGAGTAAGAGAAAGGGGGTGGCTGCCCCATGATACATACATTGGGATCCCAAATCCTAAGTTTTAGGACCAGTGTCACTTGTGTCTCACTGACGAGTTCCGCCACATAATAGGAGTAGAATAGGTGGATATGTGGGCCCTTTCGAGTTTGAAGGAGAAGAATAAAATTCAGAGACTTGGTGAAGTCATCTTTGTGCTGGAACTGATTTGAATTGTACTGAGATGAATTCTTTGGCAAATCATCTTCAAGGTACCTTCCAAGATATGAATTTGAGCGGGAAGGCCCTAGGACGTCGACACAAGATGAGACGCAGAGGGGAGAGGCTGAAAGTTTTCTAGAGGACCCCTCACTTCTCTCTCCACCTCTGAACTTGAGGTTGGATGCTTAGATAAGTCTTCATGTACAATTTGAGTCATCCAATCATTTTTTGAGCAAGAAGTATCCCCGGGTGAATTTAATTGCGGTTCTATCATCCCAAGCTTGTCACACTCTATGGGGTTTGGGGTATCTTCATGCACAGAAGCCATGTTGTGATGGATTGTCCATCCTGTGCCTTCGATGTCCACCAAGCCTTGTAAAGGGATGGTGGAGAATGACGACTCGTGCTGCTCCAACTCATCTTCATTAGTATACTCACTGCTCCAATTTGAACAGTTTTTGTCATCCTCCTCCTCAAACAAGTTATTCTAGACCATAGTAGGTATGTGGGTGGTGGCTAAGTGACAAGTCTCAATGTGAGAGTTATCACCTTGGTCTGGATCTATTTCTGATTCAGGTTCTTCAAACTGACCCCCGTGTTGTAAGGTTGTCTGATAATCCTGGTGAGGAAAGGAGTCATTGTCATCATCATCTAACGATTCATGCATGCTACTAGTATCTTCCATTGGTTCATCAACTGAATCATCTGGATAAAATGAAGAGTTCCCCCAGGTTGGAGGTTCTTCATAGAAAAATCTTGGTGAACCCAGTAGATGGTCTGAATAGGATGGTTGGACAAGCTCCACTTCAGGCCCAATGGAATGGTTTTGATGACTATAATATTCATGATCTTGTGATGGAATTTGTAACCAAATTGTAACCAAATCGATGAGCTCTTGGAGCCTCCTTCCTTGTTCAACATCTTTATCATGAAGTTGTTGTACTTGAGTAGCAATGATTTTGAGACCCGTCAATTCTACCATACACATCTGATGGGAATCTGCCGTATCAGACTGATGCACTTGGACAAATCCTTATTCAATAATTTGAAGTATAACTCTACCATGGTCTGCGATCTCAGTGGCTACTTGGAGCTAATGATCTTTCTTTTCTAGTAGCTTCTGGAGTGGATCAATGTGTTCTTGGAGATGAGGAGCTGAGGAGGATATTAGTGCATTGACACTTTCTCCAGCTAGCTCCACTGCTCTGATCAATTCTTGATCCCATGATACGTAGAAGTCGAGGGCTGATCAACCATCTCCTTTGTTGAAATTTCAACATATGACGATGGTGGAGGCGAGTGTAGTTCGACTAGCTATAGAGCACAACCTTCAATTATTTTCTAGTAGTCAAAACTGTAGAAAAACTTGGGAGGACAGGTAGACAAGATGACCTGCCTTGCTGAAGCAATATCCATGGCTGAGAAAGGTATAAGAAAAAGAAAAGCTATTCAGTATATATGAACAAGTATGAGTAAAACAAAAGAAGAACTATGCATATATATACATGCTTATGGATGATAGAACAAAATCTTTTAGCGTGTAAATGTGGAAAATCAAGTCCCTGGAAATGGTGCCAAAAAGTTGATCACGTCCCGAATCGCGCGTCCGAAAAGGGAGGCAGACTCAAAAGGAATTGAACTTTAAATTTATAACACGAAACCTTCAAGAATCCTCACAACTTTATCATGGGGTCGAACACTGGGATGTGGGGACGTTTAGGATGCTTAATATCTCCCTCTTAAGTCAGATAAGAAAATCCGATAGTCGATAAAAGTATGGATCTAGAACTAGTCTAGAAGATTGTCACGAAATAAAACAAAGAAAAGAAAACAAAATGGAGTCTGTAGGATTCTACTAATTAGATAGAAGGAGTTCCTGGCCATGTAACCACAAGTTGGGCAGTCTATGCACCCGTTCTTGGGCATAGACAACCCTCAAACATCTCAGCAAGAAACCTACATCCAAACATAGTACGTACTGTGGTATATGTTCCTGTGGGGTCATCCCACTCGCTCTCACGTAGCATGACTAAAACCCATCAATGACATGAAACCTCTCTCGAGGATGAAAAATTAGCACCTTAGAATATTCTAGATATCCTCTCAGGTCTAGAATGTTCTGAGGTGCTAGGAACAGGCATGATCTGGGCAGAATCAGGTAGTGGGCCCGACTGTGTCGGGCTGGGTCCAACTGTGCCCAGGTCTACGGTTCTACAGAAATCACCTTGAACCGTCCTCTTTTCAGATTCTGATCCAAACCACCTTCTCTTATCTATTTCTACAAAAAATCTCTCGATATAGGTAGAAATAGAAGTTCAAACAAGCAAGAGATCAACCAAACTAACAATCATAATCAGAAAGAGAAGATAGAATAAGAAACATACTAGATCTGGAATAAAACTACTTGCTTAAGTTAAAAGTACATAAACATGCCCAAACGGGCTACATAGGAAACAAGGAGCTCAACTAGCCATGGACAAGCATAGTTGGCACCAAACAAAGATAGAAGAACATCATTTGTATAGAAAAAAGGAGAACAATAGAAGAAATGAGAAGAACAAGAGATTTAGCCCATAGAGGAGAAGTGGCTCTCGCTCCTTGGCCTCCATATAGGCTCGATCTCCTTCTTTGGGTCGTCCTCCTTAATCTTCTAGACTACTTGGCCTCCTCTCTCTCTATATTTGCCCCGAACAACAGCTTGGTGAATGGATGGAGGTAGAAAATGATAGTAGATGGTAGGAAATGGGCGGAAATGGGTGGATGATGGGGGAAAATGGTGGAGGATGGAAGCACATTGAAGATATGCGTGGAGGGTGAGCACTTCGGCCTTCTCAGACCTCTATACCCTCCCACGGGGCTTTGGTAACCTCCCAATGTTGGAACCTGGAACTAGATCTCGAAACCTCCAACCAGGTCTTGGAACACCCGATCCAGGTTGCGGGGGTTGGGTATTTATAGGCAAAGGCGGAAGAGGGTCATGGCACCTACCTCAGTCGCGGTCATTCCATGGTTGAGGTGGAAGTCGCGGTCGTAGTCGATGCTGCAGTCAAGGTTGGTGGTGTGGTTGCAGTCATGGTCATGCCTGAGTCGTGGTCATGCCGCAGTCGAGGTGGATGCCTCGGTTGCGGCCGCGGTCGGGCCGCGATCGATGTGGATGCCTTGATCGCGGTCGCGGTCACGGTCGGGCCATGGTCAAGGTGGATCCTGCAGTCGTGACGTTGTCTTCTTGGTTGTAGTTGCGACATCCTCCTTGGTCACGGTCGCGGTCCTGATGTCATGGCCCAAACCCACCCCCATGGGGAGGCTATTACTTGGCAGTCGAGTGGCCCACATCGATGAACCTTCTGATTGGAAAGGATGTATTCTGATAAAGGACTGGCCATCAAAAATAGGGGGACCACCATCTCCTAATATGGTTCACATAGTGTGATGCTTAGTCCACTATGGTCATGACAGATGGAAGCCTAGCTACTGCAAACACCATCTGTTGGTGAGAAATCTTGGAGAATAGATGTCTTCTCAGGTTTGGTGCCTACAAGTCCCAAAATAGGCTAGTTGAGCAACTTTATCTTTGAAAAGATATAAATTACTAAAAGATAAGAATCTAGGGTTGTTTTGGGCATATTAAGGCTATAATGACACAAAACCATAAATTAATGCTTAGAATAGATGCCTAAATTTGGGTGTTATCATCACCTCTTAAAGATTTCTCATGAAACTAGTTTGTTGGCTTTGTGAAGTCAAGATGAACTCAATGAGAACTGACATGGACATTATCTCCTCCTTTTATAGATAATGCCTAATATCCCAACAACTCTAGAGTTCTAGTGCAAACCATGGGTGCCTCTCCTTGCCACCCTAGTACTATACAAGTTCCCAATAGATTCCCCATGACTCTCTCATCACAAACCACAAATCAATTATCCATGACAACAAGCGTGCACCACAAACATGTTCCACCTTCATGTCTGGTGACCTTCACCTCTTCAAAATGACTTGAGGCACCCTGATCCATCGAATTGGTCAAAATATTTGAGAGGATTTTAGAATGAATATTCAAGCGTCAGAAAAGCCAAAGATACCCTTAAACCCTGGTAAAACTTCTCTCTTTCATCTTCTTTTCCACCAAGCTTCTGTTAACCTAGAAACTCCAAACTCTAGTTGTCTTATGATGAGAAAATAGGCTCTTAGACATCAGAGACTCCTTTCCAACTCAACCCAACTCTTGGCCACAAATTCAAGGCCACCAATCCACATTCAACATGGAGTTGACTCCATGGCTTGCTACTTGCCCGTGAGCGGGGAGACAATCCCAATGAGGGAATTACTCCCCTATCAGGATCCAATGGCCAAACTAGGTCACTGCATAAGGGTAGAGGCATAATTATCCCCATTGTAAAATCCATCTAAGTCACATCCCATAGGGGTGACATGGCAGATTGTGATCGGTCCATTTACATTTACTAGTAAATCCACTATAGCTTGAAAAATAGAAAATGTATATCAAATTGATTAGGAAAATATGTAGAACATGAAATTAATGGTTTTGAGACCCAATCCATTCTTAGATTGAAAATCATATTAAGATGCATATATGTATTATGATGAATATATGAAAACCCTAGTTTTGAAGAAATAATGATATGTATCATGTTAAATAAAATTACAATTGATATAATCTAATAATCTTTAATAATCATAAAATGGATTGTTCCTTAAAGATTAGGTTTCCTGGTGATATCCAAATAGTGTTTCCTATTCTATGAACCCTTATGTAGAATATTTAGAGTTTTGATCTACAACCATAACCTAACCCTACTTAAATCTTGAATCAAATCCATAGGACTAAGACTAGACCTAATACACATTATGTGAATACTATGGTGAACCTTACTATTATGGATTAGTTTTAGATAAATTGATTGATTGTGTAAGTCTTGAATTAAATATGGCTTTACTTTCTTGTATTAATATTATGTGGAAATTGCCTCTTATCCAAAATGTATGTGTTTATCTTATGAATAATCGATTATACCAACTTCTAATGATCTTTTAGTGGTTTCTTGATGACTACTCCTATACCTAAACTGTTAGGTGTTTATCTCAATTCTATTTATGTTATAATGCTAGATGTGTATCACTTAAATAATTGATTTTATGAACCAACATGTACACTCTTAAGGGTAGTTTTAAGGAGATTGATACTCCTAGGAACTAAGGGTAAACCATCTAGGAAATGGTTGAAAATCAAATGTTGATATTGTTACTAAGTCTAATGTTGGATAGTCATGATGAAATCCAATGCTCGTTAGAAATTGTAAAATACATTAATGGACAAGGGAGTTGGTACACTCTAAGATATAAAACAAACATGGTCTGGAGAACTAAACTTAAAATGAAAAGTTCAATTATTGTTAATAATTGCTTGATATGCTTGATATATTGTTATCCGTAAATGGACATATTTTGGATACACCTATGTATGTTGTATAGAAATATTTTGACTGTGTTTTGTTTGTCAACGTTTTAGAGCTTCATTAATTAAAGTATGAGGGTATGGATATTCATAGGATGGAACCAAGTGATGATAAAGATAAATATATATGAAGGATTAGTTAGATATCATTATTTATTTCCATATAGGAATTTCTCTTTTTCACTTTATGTAACTCCTTAAATATCTTTCATCTTATAGCTAACAAATTTTATTTACAAAATATGGATTATTGATGGTTACTTGTTAAATATGGATTATGGTAAATTGGTTGATGATCCTTCCCTCCTTGGTCCACCTTAAGCGGGGATAATAGGGGGAGGGGTTGTTATATTTAGTATCAGAGCCCGATTTTATTAGTTAACCCTTAATAATAAATCATTTTAAGTTTTACTTAGAGACAAATGGAACTATTTAAGCATTATTCGAAATAAGTTGTGTTTATAAGGATCAAAACATGAGGGTTTGCAAGATTGTCCTCTGCACCACTAATTAGTTTATGAGGACTCATAGACCAATGTGAATTCCACCTAGACAATGCCTAATATTTCCCCCAAATTTAAATAAATCTAGGTTTTCTCATCTAATTTTTCATCCTATATTTTCCCCATGCTTCTTTCCTAAATACTAGGGACCCATTAGTAATTCTATCTCATAAATTAGGGTCTCTCACAATCATTATTATGACATCCTCTATCAATTAATAAAAATAACACATGTAACAGCATATAATATCAACATAACTTTAGTTGTTGTTGTTGCATAATTATATAACTACATTAAACATGTCTATATTATACATTATGTCTTGCATCGAGATGAGTGTGATCACCAAGGAAGTCACCCAGAGTGACTATGATAAAAATTATCTCCACAATAACAAGTCCTCCATAAATTAGAAGAAGAGGACCATGAACAGTGATTCCTCTAAGGTAGAGGAAAAGTCTAGAGGAGGCCTTTGATGCGGGTGTATCAGATCCCAATGAGTATCTTGGTTGTGTTGACATCCCAAAACTTTGAGGCTAGTTCAGACTTTGGGTATGACTAATACCCAATTGATGGATCGGATCACAATGTTGGGGATGACCTGGTCAAGTCATCTGAGATGATCTAGTTGGCACAACACAAGTTTCTGACATATGCCATCAATAACCTAAACCTTAGGGACATGTCCCGAGATAAGAATGGTGCACCCCACCGTATCTGACCTTGCCTTAGAGCTACAATCTTGGATGTTGTCAATCTTAATATCGAGAAGTTCTAGGCATAATAAAGTATACAGTTTTAGACAAGGCAGATACCTTATTGTTACCCATGGAAAATGGTCTCCGCATTCTAGAGGTACAAAAAACAAGAAGGGGGCCTTCACTGCCCATCTACTCACGAGAGAAACTAAGCTCTAGTGTGAGAACTACCTTCACACATGAGATTTGATCAAATATTGTTGGTTCTATTAACAAATGAGCTTTAATATTTAATAATCTTAACTTGTTTCTCCCCCGCAAGTATACATGATCTATTGTAGTCAAGGTGATATTCACAGAGAGCTAGGACACTCAGGCACAAAAGTGTTAAGGTTCAACAATCTATATTAGTTTTCACAAGTTTGATCGATTTTATTAAACTAATTCAACTAAATGAACAAACAAACAAAAACAAGTCTTTTGGTTGATCATTAAGATCGGAATTAAGGAATCTCGAGAATGAGATTTCACTTCCACATCACAACTTAGTAGGAAAAAGAAAATCTAATATACTAGTTGAACATACAAAGGAGGTTTGTATCTCATTTACCTCCTAGTGATATGAGACACTTCTAACTCCACATAATACTTTTGTGTGTATGCTTAGTATCAAACTAAAATCCTTGATTCCTCAACATGTTCCTAGCCACTCCCATGGTCAAGGAAGTGTTTCCAAGATTACATCTCCATACTCCTAGATACTTCTTTATGTATTATATTAGAAGCATAAAAGAAGAAAATAAGATGTCTAGTCAAGCAAGCAAGTAAATGAAGTAGTGATGCAATCTTATAACAGTAAACTGTAGCGAAACCAGGCACATATATGGGCATCTGGAAAAAAAAATGCAAATTTCCCAAAATAGCAAGATCATGTCAAAAACAATGTATCTAGGAAGAAAGGTTTGCAAGGTTATACCTAGTCCTGGGGCAAGTCTAGCGACATTACCCTTACATTATCATTGCACTTCTTCTTCTTCAGGCAACAACACGTTCCTTAATAGTAGCAACACTCAAACAGTCATCTCAACTGGCCTCCTAGTGCAACACCACATGTAGAAATTAATAATGTCCTCCAAATGATAGATAATGGCCTCCCACCTCTAGAGTAGTCCATGCAGACCACCAGAAACTCCACATTGTGCTACCATAGCCAACAAGGAGTTGTCCCTTTTAAATGTCAACCTGCTAGAGTTGATATGTTCTCCCACAATGGTCTCTCCCTTTCTATCCCTCCCTTTATCAGGTAGGATTTGCTTGGGCTCTCTATTGGTTACCACAACCAGAGAGGACAACAATTGTTAGAGCAATTGTTGTGTTTTGAGAAGCCCCCGAATAACCCTCTATTTATAGGAGAGACTAGGCTCACAGTTCCCAGTCTGTGTGGGATTCGAAAGGGTCGAATTCACAAATTTTCTAGAACCTACACACGACAAACCGCTCACAGTTCCCAGTCTATTCGGGATTCGAAAGGGTCGAATTCATAAATTTTCTATAACCTACGCATGACAAACCGTTCGGTTTGCACACCAAACTGGTTGGTTGGTGCATGATTTGGTTGGTTCGCTAAGTGAACCGACCAGTTCATGTAGTATCATGTTCTAAATCAAATTGGTAATCAATTCATAATTAATGCATAACATGATGTCAACACCAATCCTTGATCCAATTGAATTGGCAATCAAACCAGGCGGTTCATCCCATGAACCGGTAAGTTGGGATATGTGAACTGGTCGGTTCACTATGTGAAATAGTCATCTCACTCCCTGGTTCAACCATGTATCAGCCAGTGTTGATTCCAATTGACTTGACACTCCAACCGATCAATTCACTACCCAACCGATAGGTTGGCAATATGAACCAATCAGTTCAGAGTCCAATCAGTCAATTTTAAACCTCAATTATTTAATTGAATACCTAAACAACATTAGCAATCAATTTAAACATCATTCATGAATATATTCCTTTAATCCAAGTGCATTCCTATGTGGGTGACCCTATAGATCTAAAATTACATTGATAGTGAATGTCCATAACTAACTTATGACATCACAAGCAAAGGGCGGAGTCTAGAAACACATCATTACTACCCAAGTAATTCAGAAAGTTGGAGAACAACTTCAACCTACATTCTATGATTAGTGTTACTATGATCGAGTAGCTCCTTTGTCTCTTATATCCATATGGAACGTCATCCTCTCAATGTTCAATCCATGTTACTTGAACTAGAGCAGACTGTCTGAGATGCATGTGAGTTCACATATCACATATTGAATCACATGAGTACAGTCCTACAATTCTTAGTCTCGCTTATCAAGAGACCCTGATATTAATCTCCTAAGGAGGGAAAAATCTGATCTACATCACTCACACTCTATCCCTGTGTGTCAGAGTGCACCCAATCATCATCGTTATGCAACCCTTATTCAAGATTATGTTGGATGATGTCAAAGTACATGAACGACATGTAATGAATGTATTAACTTCATGTCTAAGAACCACAATCACTACTATAACTATGAGATATGATTTTGACTACCATTCCATGGTATCCATGTATCACTCTCATGGTGGGTCTGTCGGATACACTGTTCTCTAACATATACATGTGTGCTTGACTTGATATCACATATCATGATTAATGAGACTTTGTCATTAGTAAACACACATTCTAGTATTATGTAATATTTTTGTCAATATTGCTTCCACGGTAATATTTGACTAGGTACATAACAAGAATGCATGTACTCTTAACATTTGTATGATATGATTGTTCAAGTCATCTACTTGAAGACATATGACATCGAATAACATCATTTATTATACATCTACTATGTATGTGTCATCATATCATGACTTACATAAACATAATAGACATAATTACCTTTATAATTATCAAATCAGATATCTAATGCCATATTCCAATCATCATATGATTGGCTCTCTAGGCATACATACAAATAGACTCCCACTTGAACTTAGAGACAATCACCCAAAAATCTAATTCCAAGTGATCTTAACATGTCCATCATGTTTCTACTGCGTGAGCACTTTTATAGCGGGTTAGCAAAATTTGCTTCCAATCAATATTTTTCAAGTTTTACATCTCTTTATTGTGTGACTTGTCACATGAGATGGAAGTGTTGTAGTATGCTATCTGATATCCCTTTCCTAACATGTAGTTCCATTGATGTCATCAATATTTCTACTATGTCATCAATGGTTGGAACCTCCCATAAGTTCATCTCTATGAACTTTTAGATCCATATAGTATTCTCTGTTGTTCTCAGAACACATAGATACTCATCTTCTATTGTAGATTTATACAATTGTTATTAGCTTGGAACCTTTTCCAGCTAGAAATTTCCATTTTAAGGTCAAACACAAAATTAGAATGCAATTATTTATTTCTCAGTTTGGAAGATTGCATCGGTGTAACCCTTTACACTCTATTCTTCCTAATTACCATAACCAAGGAACTAATCCTTTTATAACTTCTCAAGTACTTAAGGATGTTCTTATGGCATTCTGGTGACCTTCACTAGTATTTGACATATACTCTCTCGTCAAGTCCAATACATATGAGATTGCTAGATAAGTCTATATATATCCTCTTATCATTTGAGATAACTGTATATCCTCTCATCATGTCCAATACATACGAGATAATGGGATAAGCACATACATGATAGATCCAATTGTGAATGTAGATGGCATCTATCCATGTGTTCCTGTTCTTTACAAGAACTGAGACACTAGGCTCCTGAGAAAGTAACTCCATGGAATATGGACAATTTTTCTCTCATGTTGAACCCTTCAACACCATGCCTATGTATGTTCCTTTTCTTAGGTCAATAAGCTTTCCAAATCTATCTCTATAGATCTCAATTCTTATCATAGAGGATGCTTCACCTAAACTCTTCACAAAGAAGGTAGTTTCCTTGCAATGTTTTAATATTTTTAGGATAAGGATGTTATTCCCCATCATTATGTAGAATATAAATATGCTCCCACTAAATCTTTTGTAATCACATATTTCATCTTCATTCCAACTCAAGTCAAACTCATTGACTATCTTATCAAATAGAATATTTTCCAGCTCTGAGATGCTTCCTTCCATCCACAGGTTGACCTTTGTAGCTTTTAGACTTTATTTGCATTATTGGATTATAAAACCTTCAAGTTGTGTTGCACACACATCTTTTTAAATATTCCAATTAAGGAATGTAGTTTTAACATCCATTTACCAAATCTCATAATCATACTAAGCTGCAACAACAAGCATGATCCAGATGGATTTAACCATGGTAACTTGGTGAAAGACTTCATCGTGTTCAACTCTTTGCAACCAATCTACCCTTCCATGTTGGTCTTCTTACAAAGACCCAAATGCACCCTATAGGTTTTACCCCTTCAAGTGGATCCAGCAAGGTCTTACCTTATTGGTTCACATGGACTCCGTATTTGATCTCATGGCCTTAAGTCATTTATCAGACTCTGGCCCCTCAATATCTTCTAGGTAGGTTGTTGACTCATCGTCTATGATCAACTTGACACCTTTTGAGCCATAAGATGTCATAATATTGCAAGATCAAGGCATGTTCTACTAGAACTATGAGTCTTGTGTGTTACATAAGGAACTTGAGATTCCACAACATCTTGCTATTCTCTATGTTCCTACAGTACTTCTTTAGGTTCAATGTTTTCTTATTTGTCTAAAAAATTTTGAGTTCTAATTTTACTCCCATTAATTCCTTTGGAACTAAGTTCCTCTTCAGGAATTCAACTATCCAGATTAACAAACAACTTTGTTGTCAGATTGGGATAAGAGTAGCATTTTAACAAAATAACATTTATGTGATTTCATACGACAAAGATTTTAAGAAACTATTTTCTTATATAAGCTTTCAATCCTAATCACTACAAAAGACATATCAGGACACCTCCCACGTTGTATCACATGTGGTGTCTTTGAACCATTTTAGACGGTACATTGTTTTAGTGTAAAGCATGTGCCCAAAAGAAATTAGAAGATCAGGTAGATTTTTATTGATAATAACAAAATGACTAACAAGGTGTCGTTCCTTCTTTCTTATACACTCTTAGGATACATTATCATTGCATTTCAGGTGGATTTCATCATGATACATTATCATTGTCTCCCAATTTTTTCTCAAACTCTTGGTTTAAAATATTTCAACATCTATCATATCGAAGTGTCATAATACTTTTACTAAGTTAGTAATTTATTTGTAATCTTCTTGGACACTTCAAGAGATTTATGTGTGTATTTCATTAAATATGAATTTCCATATCTATTGATAGAATCAGAAATTGAGATGAGGTACTCGTATCTACCTTTAGCATTCATTCTAAAAGGTCTATTTTACATCAGCATGTACTAGCCCTAATAGAATATTCTCTTCTCCCACTATATCTAGTGAAGATGCTTTTGTCATATTGCCCAACAAATAAGAGTTTCATGTCTCTATTGGTTTAATAGCTACAAGAGTCTAGATAACCATCATATGGATTGTAGAGATGCATATCTCATTTATGTGCTCTAGATGACACTGATATATGCATTCATTTTTTGAGTCGGAAAGTCAATCTGTATATGTGTCATACACATTTGTCTCTACAACTATCAAGTATAGACTGTGAGACATAAGGCATTGCCATGAAACATTAATTCTTGTCCACACAAGATACATGACTTTCTCATCAATGGCAGGTAAATAATGGCAATCCACTAATTCTATTATGTTACCATGAATGACAACTTTAAATTGTAGTGGCAGCAACCCTTGCTCCGCATAGTTCTAGCTTACTTCTTCTCAGGTCCTAAAGTAGAGATCTCTATCTCTTTCTTCTTCACTACTACAGAACATGTCTTTGGCATCGGTTGTTTAACCCCTTTTAGCGACGGTTCTCAAGCGATGCCTATGTGGGCGCCGCTAAAGGTCGAACTCTTCAGCGTCGATTTTACAACCGACGCCAAAAGGGTTCGCGCCACAAAAAGGGTGCCATCTAGGACACTTTCTGCGTTGGTTTGCAACTAAATAACCGACGCCATATTTCCAGATGCCACGGCCGTGCTTCCCTGCACGGCTGTGTTTAGTACTATAGGATTCGGTGTTATACTAATAACCACCACCATTTCCCGCCACGACCATGCTTTCCTACACGGTCGGGTTGTTTGTCATATTAGGCGGTGGTTTTTATCCAATAACCGACGTTGTAAGCCTTTGATGACGGTGTTCTATAAATAACTGATGCCTATGTTTTATTTTTTTTTCTTATCAGTTTGCAAGCCTATTGTGGCTGGTCAGCAGGATGAGAACCTGCAGTTCAGTTTTCTGAACTGCAGGTTTACGACATCCATTGATATCATCCTACAAACATGCCACAAACTTGCAAAATCAACATATATACTTTTCACACAAGTGGATACATTCAGACATCAATTCAATTCTCACATTCACACATGTAGAAATATTCAAATACATGTAGAAACATTCATACATGTATAAACATTCAGAACTATTCATTTACAAAATATCATTCAACATCGCTATCAGCATCCCAATTATATTTTACAATCGCCACTGTTTGTATGGATCTTGCCCATTCTTCTCTTACTTCATTTAATACTTCCATCGTATATGGAGCATGTACATATTTTAAGCATTTACATATAGTGTGGTCGGTTTTAAACACCTGCAAAGAGAATGATGTTTATATATAAGTAATAATATAAAAATAAGATTGATATATTTCATACTAACTAATGAGACTATATATAATACCTCATGTATGATATTGATGTCCAATGCGGCATATTGGATAATCATCTACATAAATCGCATCACATAGTATGCGCATGCCAAACCGTTGTCTTGTGTAGCGCACTATAAATTGAAACATACAAAATACTAAAAAATACAACTAAACACAGTTCACATAAATAATATATACATTGGAGTCAGGAACTTACTTTTACGTTCTCCCAAATTATTGGCTGGTTCTTTCTCCTTGGGACCTTTCCTCCAACATTTTTGAATACATCTAAACCCCTACATGTTAATGTAACACAGTAAATTGCATAATTAAATAGTAATGTAATAACAGATGTTAACGGATATAAAAATGAAATATCTCTCACCAGAATAATGGCATTCTCATTACGTGTCCAATTTTAGTATTCAATGTACTCCCCACAGGATCTAGATAATAAACAGTGAACGTCCCGGGGAGAATAACTAGTAACTCCCAATGCCTACCACTAGAGGTAAAAAAGTTAAAAATTAATAACTCAAAATCCACAATAAAAATGTAATTTTCATAAGTCCAAATTATAAATAAAGTAAACTTACTTGACATTGAATGGAGCTATTATTATCGTCTTCTTTTGCTGACCAAAAATTGTAAAAGCATCTATACAGTATTGTTGAACACTATCAGGGTCTTTAGCTACCATACTAATCAATGATGGAATCAAAAATCCCACATGATCAAATGCAAATTTTTTGCATTGATTTTCGACTAAGTAGCTGCAAAACATGTATTACGTATGCATTAATATATAAGAAACCAGATCACCGGATCTTACACAAGGTATATGGATGTATAAACAAGATCTCACCTTATCCATGTCTTTATCATTGATGTATTCAGCCAATCATACATAAACAACTCAATAATATCTTGTATAAATAAAGAGCTTTCGTATGATTGACCTACATAATTTGCTTCTAAAGAAACAATTATAGGGCAATGTATATTATGTGCCCGTAGACAACATGCCATTCCCCTACAAGCAGGACCTAACGGGTAATTTAGGACAGTTGGAACCCAACTTGGTAAGGCAGGAAGTGGAGGTGGAGGCCTAGGTGCTCCGGGTGTCTTCTTTTTAACCTGTATATATAATTTCAGATCATTTGACCTCATATATACACATTAACAATCTAAAGTAATGTAAATTTATCTTACAATTCCAGTAGTGTAGACAACATCTGCTTTGGGCCACAATATCACCCCGCCTTCTTCCTCAACAAGTGTATCAATATCCGGGTGGGGATATGGCAATGTAGCTTCCCTCCAATCGGGTAATACATGTATCGGGCTCACACGAACGTAGCCCTGTGGCATTGGAGTCCCGTGAAACATTGCCCTAAGAAGGGACGGGTAAGCCTGCACCTCTGCAACAACATAGTCATGTATTCTTATGTGGCATGGCTTCAATGCCTACAAATTTACGTACAGAATATTATATATATACATATCATCTTTAAAACATATCATCTTGAAAAGACTAGCTACAATATCATAAACAATACTTACAGTAGACGTGTTAGGCGGTGGGTCTACAGGATTACTCTCAGTCTGTGCATCAGGAGAAGAGTGGGTCACCATAGGCTGATTGGAAGCCTGAGATGCCTGCCACCACACTATTTCTTCCTTGACATTCTCAGCAACTATATCATTGACCTTCTTAGCAACTATATCCCCGACTCTCTTATTCTCCTATACATGGATAAAAGAAACATTAGCTTCTTATTATTGAATTTCCTTTTGCAGTAACATTCTAAAAAAAGAATAGGTTACCTCTTCTTGTGAAAGTCCCGCTCTGGGTTTGCACTGGGATGGCCCAAAGAATCCTTTGATGCCCACACCAGCGCTTGCACCCCTAACACATCCAGGATGCTCTGGGTTACCCAGAGAAACTGTCAATTCATCCCTTGTGCCATGAGGGATGAACGTGCCTTATTTCCTCTACTCGTGCAACTCCCGCTAATAACCATCAACAGAAATTGGTAATTTAATACCACAAATAATCAATATTCAAACAATTGCTCTAGGAGTTGTATTTTACCATTTTCGCAACCGCCTCAGTAGTTACAGGCTTCTTTATTTCACCCTTCTTGTTTTGCCTCCCAGCTATCCAGACATCATGGCGAGGCATGGGTGTGGCACATGTAGTAGAGGACTCCTGAGTAGCAGCAGACTCCTCCTGTAGTCTTTGGAGAACGCTTGCATAGCCCTTTGGACCCATAGTGTGGTCATGCACATTCAGTGCACACCTTGCTTTTTGCGCCTCACTGAGGGCCTAGTTAGTATGCACATTAATGATTTGGTTAGTAGCACTAAATGTTAATCTTGAATAGGTAAATACAACGTATATTAAATAAATTGGGAGTGACGCCTAATACCTTGAATTCTTTAGATTTTCTTGAAGCAACAAACATGTCCCAATCTTCTTTGTCCAAGAAGTTCCACTGTTCAAGGGTTGACTTCTTCTTCTTATCACCATCTTTTATGTATTCTCTGTTGAGATTTGTCCTATAGTTCCTTAGCATCTTTCCAGCGCGTTGCATCACGCTTTTACGATGCAACTTCTCATCCAATGCAAATAGATTCTGTAAAATAGAATTCTTATTAACTAGTATCCAAAAATAGAATTGCAAATAATAGAATTTGTAATCTACAAAATAGAATTGCAAATAATAATAACTCACACATAAATCCTTCCATATCAAGTCTTTCTTCGCCTGAGGAACTTTATGCCAATTATCATACTTAACACCACAATGGCTTTGAGTGACAACCCCAAGATAGTTTACAAAATTATTGCGGTTCACTCCAATTGCATTTCCTCCATTATCAAACTCCACAACCAATCTGGATCCACTGCCTCTTAGCGCTATTAACTTCTTCAACAGAGTGATGCCCCTTTTCTTGTTAAGTGTTTGGTGATGCGCATCAAGTTCCTCCAGTGCTTCAGTGGGTACATGTGCATCATCAACCTAAAATTTGACAAAAATAAACACACTGAATTAGCCCAATATAGGAATATGGGATATATGACATAACTAGAAGATAATGAATTTTATAGAAATACAAGATATGTTTTTAGAACTTACATTGGTATCCTGGCCATGCTCATCATGGACAACATGCTCATCATGGACTTCATGCTCATCATGGACATCATGCTCATCATGGTCAACCATATGAAAATGTCATTAAAAAGGCAAACATTTAGCATTTGTATTAACTAGAAGATAATGAAACATCAAATCTGAAAATGATATTGATATTAAAAAAGCAAACATTTAGCTTCAATACAAAAATATAAACATGCATGCCTCTAAAATTGTGATCTTTTATCAATTAACAATCCTTCATTGTGATCTCCGCGCACATATAAGTCATCATTAGCTTCAATATTTTGTGGAGTTGGCAACAACAAAAGGGCATAAACAACCGACGCCAAAGACATGTTCTGTAGTAGTGAAATTCAGGGCATAAACACATGTGATGTCATTCTGATATATAATAAATGTGTACCACCTATCACATCCTTGAACACCTAATCTCACTAGTAAGTGTATAATGTGTATTGGGTTTTCAAGAAAATTTCAGCAGCATTTCCCCACTGTTCTCTAAGTACATATGTACTTAGAGAACAAACGGGGAAATGCTACCAAAATTTTCTCAAAAACCCAATACACATTATACACTTACATCCTAAGTGAGATTAGGTGTTCAAGAATAGTCCCAAACTGGGGACTATCCAAGATTTACTCCTAATGAGTAAATCTTAGACGAGTTTCTAGGCCAACAAACACAATAATAGATAGGAACATGTTAGGGTTTCATCACAATTAATGTTAGGGTTTCATCACAATTCATGTTAGGGTTTCATCAATGTTAGGGTTTAATCAAATCAAATTAGGATGCTAGAATGGACAAGTTTAAATCTTATTTCAAAATGCATCAAAATTTACTGAATTAGGTCAAACACCAGGATTAGAAACACAAATATATGCAAGCAAAAGATTTGTTCGTATCCTAGGATTTACATAAAGCATTACATAAAGATTTGTTCATATCCTTACCAGCAGCAAGCACGGCCGTGGTAGGCCAACACAGCCATGGCCGTGCTTGCCCTTACCAACAGCAAGAACGGTCGTGGTTGTGTTGGCCTACCATGGCCGTGCTGGACAGCACGACCGTGGTAGGCCAACATAGCCACAACCGTGCTTGCTGTTGGTAAGGAGCTACAGAGAAGGAAAGCTACGGAGAAGGAAGCAAAGAGGCTAGGGCTACCTGGAGCTAGCGTGGAGAAGAGTGGCGGCGACCGGCGGCAGCAGTGGCTGCGAGCAGGCGAAGACCAGAGCGATGAGCAGCAAGCGGTGGTGGCAGCAAGCGGTGGCGAGCAGCAGCAGACCGGTGGTGGCAGCAGAGCAGACTGACGAGCAGAAGCGGCGGTGGCAGCAGAGTAGACCGGTGAGCAGAAGCGGTGGTGGCAGCAGAGTAGACCGTTGAGCAGAAGCGGCAGCGGCAGCAGAGCAGACCGGTGAGCAGAAGCGGCAACAAGCGATCGTCGGGCGATTTTAGGCGAGCAGCGATCACAACAAACTATCGCAATGAAACAGGAAGGAAGGGGAAGAGACAGGTGATACAAGTCTATTAAGTTTGTCAACAACATCGGTTATCTGGAAAACCGACACCTTTTACCTTTAAGCGTCGGTTGATATTAAAAGACTGACGTCCAATTAGACAATCTTTGCCCTAAATTATTTGGCGGGAACCATTATCAGTGTCAGTTTTCAAAAGGATAACCGACGCCTATATTGGAACTTTTCACGCAAATTTCCATCTTATATCGGCGTCGGTTATTAGTTAAAACACCGACGCTGTATGTGCTACTTTGGGGCAAAAAATTTTTTGCTCGAAAATTGGATTTTGCAGGCAATTTTAGGTGTTAGTTTGTTTTACCCAGCCGACGCTGAATACAAAGCGGTACCCGTGTCTGGCTGGTCTTTGAATATAGACGTCGGGGTTCCTAAATATCCGACGTTGAATATTATATGCATCGGTTTTGGTAAAGAACCGATGCCCAGAAAAGTGACACTGAATGCTGTTTTTGTAGTAGTGCTTCTTGAGATCCTCTATATAAAGAGGGCAATTGCTTTACCAATGTCCAGCTGGTGATAATGGTGGCATTTCCTTTCATTAACTTTTAGGTGAAAAGGATAAATTCTTTTTGTACTTAGCCCTCTCCATATATTGAGTGGAGAAGACTTGGACTTCAACTTAGGCATAAAGCTCTTCTTGGCCTTGCATATGCCCTTGGACTCACTTTTGCTAATCACCATCACATATTTGACATTCTTCCTACATGTTTTGGCATGAACGTGCCAAACATTTGATACAATTGACTACTTGATTCATGCAACGATTTATAGAATCATATCCATGGTCAACTCTTAACCTAAGAGAAATCCCAATCACTCTACATGCCTAATCACATTGAGCACATGCAACTCTACTGGACCACCCTTCGTCAGTTTGCACTCAAACAACACCTTGGAGACATACACCTTATTTACTTTACATGATTCTTCATATGTGTTACCATTTCGAGAATGACCATGTTAACATGTTTTTCATGCAACTCATAGTTTATACAACATAGTGTAAGGTGCTTAATGTCCATCACATCACTAGCATGCTTCAAGTAAGCATCCATTTAGCCTCAGGCGCATTTGGAGCGGGTTGCTATGGCTCTGGTCTTCCAAGGACATAGAGCTTTTGAACATGATTGAGAACACTTCTGAAAGTCCTTAAATAGACATGGAAGTCCATCATGTTTGGTTTTGTACTTCTTAAGTATTGATCACAATAATAATGCGGCTGTATTTGCCTACAACAAAAATTTTGCAACTTTTCAAAACATTTTTTATTTGTTTGATTTGATAAGTTAATGATATTGATTGGGCCTTTAATTAATTATTACTCCCACCATTTTGTTCCCATCATGTATCAATTTGGAAGATTATAGGGTACAATCTTTTAGTGAACCAAGATCCAAAACAATTCAACTATTACCCGACCAATGCTAGCATCCATAGTCAATTATTAAGGTAGACAACTTTTGCCAATTGCATCATATGTAATTCTTGGATAGATGGTATGCACAAATATTTTCCATAGTCATTTGCATTCCTCTGGTTCTTAATCCCATCAAGCACACTCATTTAAGATTGACCCAAAAATCAACACGATAGAAATGCAACCTGTTTGGGAATAACCTACATTTCTACCATCACACTTCTATGAGATGGACGATGCACCATGTATGGGCGTAACCTATGCTTGGTCGACCAAGTTTTTCATTTTTGCTACTTATCAAAGGCATATAAGACTGAATATTGTATTGAGGGATTTTATATATAATACACATAAATATCTAATCATTGCATACTTATAGTATGTATCATATAGATGCTATAACCACAAATGAGAACATGCAATAATTAAAACACAATAGTGACGGTTATGGCCATACTATTGTAGTTCCTTGGAGCCACAAGGCAATTACTAGCACCTAAGGTCCACATCAAATGCAACCTATTGTTGATGAAGATCTATGCCCAAACCACTCTAGCTTGATCAGTTCAACACTTGAACTGGTCGGCTCAACTCCTAGTCTCCTGAAGCGGTCATCTTGTTCTCAGGTCCAAGCAGTGTTTTGGACACCTCCAGTCATTTGGTTGAGCCACTAGTCGATTGGTTCATCCTCCTGCTGAAAGGCTTCCTCGGTCCTCAATTAGATTGGTTCGTCTCATGAGATGATCGGTTCACCTTTATGCAGAACTTCTTCTCACGATGATACATAAATTAAAACTATCTTATTTCTTATTATATTGTAAAATGTAAAACCTCAAGTTACATTTAAGGGGAAATAAAAAGAAGAGCGTAATTTACATGTGAAAGGAAGAGAGAGGCTCGGTACACAAACTGAGTAACAACAAGAACAAATAACCACAACCATGCACACACTGATCTGGAGTTATTGACCATAACCATGATAAACATCCATCATCAAGACTGATTTCAGGGTGACACATGTAACATTGCATATATATATATATATATATATATATATATATATATATATATATATATATATATATATATATATATATATATGTGTGTGTGTGTGTGTGTGTGTATTAGTTTGTGGAGTCGCAAGTGAGATTTAATCAAATATGCACATTAACCAGTTTATATTCACATAGTATGTAATAAAATAAATCTAATCATATTTTTAAATCCTAGATACGTCATAAATTTATGTGGCTCTGATACAACCGTAGGAAAATCAGGCACATATATAGGCAACATAAACAAAAAAAATTAAATGCCCATTTCCCAAAACAAAAAGGTTGCGTCAACAAAAATGTATCTAGGAAGGAAGGTTTGCAAGGTTATACTTGGTCCTGGAGCAAGTCCAGCAACATTACCCTTGCAGTAGCATTGTGCTCTTTCTTCTTCAGGTAGCAACATACTCCTTAAACAAAAAAATCACTCAAATAGTTGTCTCAACTGGCCTCCTGGTGCAACACCACAAATAGAGATTGGCAATGTCCTCCAAGTAGCAAACAATAGACTCTATCCTATAGAGTAGTCCACGTGGACCATCAGGAACTCCACGTTGCACTACTAGAGCCAACAGAAAGGAGTTGTCCCTTTCGAACATAAACATGCTAGAGTTGATACACTCTCCCATAATTGTCTCTCCCTTGATATCCCTCTTTTTATCACATAGGACTTGCTCGAGCTCTCTATTGGTTACTACAGCTAGAGAGGACAACATTGTCAGAAAAACTATTGTGTTCTGAAAAGTCCCCAGTACCCCTCTATTTATAGGAGAGGCTAGGGGTGGGTTCCTAGTCTGTGCAGGAGTCGAAAGGGTCGAATTCACAAATTTTCAAGAACCTACACATGGAAAACTAGTCAGTTCACACACCCAACCAGTTGGTTGGTGTGTGAGACAATCAGTTCGCTAAGTGAACCAGTTAGTTCATGCAGTTTCATGTTTTAAATCAAATTGGTAATCAATGCACGATTAATGCACAACATGACGTCAACACCAACCCTTGATCCAATCAAATTGGAAACCGAACCGAGAGGTTCATTCCATGAACCGATCAGCTAAGAATATGTGAACTGGCTGGTTCACTATGTGAACCGGTCGCCTCACTCCCTAGTTCAGACATTGATCAGTAAATGTTGATTCCAATGGACCTAACACTCTAACCGGTCAGTTCACTACCCAACCGGTCAGTTGGCAGTATGAACCAGTCGGTTCAGAGTCTAGTCAGTCAATTTTGAACCTTAGTTGTTTAAGTGAATACCTAAACACCTTTAGTTATAAAATTAAACATCATTCATGAATATAGTCCTTTAATCCAAGTGCATTCCTATGTGTGTGACCCTATAGGTCCAAAATTATGTTGACAGTGAATGTCCATAACAAAATTATGACATCACAACCAAAGAGTGACATCTAGAAACACATCATTGCTACCCAAGTAATTCAAAAAGTTGAAGAACAGCTTCAACTTACATTCTATGATAAGTGTTACTGTGATCGTATTGTTCCTTTGTCTCTGATATCCGGATTGAACTCAAGGCATGGAATCGTCATCCTCTCAACATTCAATCTATGTTCCTTGAACTAGAGCAGACTATCTGAGATGCATGTGAGTTCATATATAACGTATTGAATCACATGAGTGCATCCGTACAATTCTCAGTCTCTCTTATCAAGAGGCCATGGATATCAATCTCATGTAGCAGGAATAATCTCATCTACATCACTCACACTCTTTCCCCATGTGTCACAGTGCACCCAATCATCACTGTTATGACAACCCTTATTCAAGATTACATTGGATGATGTCAAAGTACATGAATGACATGTGATGAATGTAGTGACTTCAGGTCTAAGAACCACAATCACCATTATTACTAGGAGAGTTGATTCTGACAACCATTTCATGATCTTCATGTATCACTCTCATGGTGGGTCTGTCATATACACAGTTATCTGACATGTACCTGTGTGCTTGACTTGATATCTAAACATCATTCATGGATAAACACCTTTTCCAGGTTAATCCTATGTGTGTGACCCTATAGGTTCCATTTCACATGACCCTGTCATAAGTCAACACACACTCTAGTTTTATGTATTATTGTTGTCTATTTTGCTTCCACAGTAATATTCGACTATGGACATAACAAGAATGTATGTACTCTTAACATTCATATGATCTCATTGTTCAAGTCACATACTTGAAGACATACAACATCAAGTAACATCATTCTTTAGACATATACTATGTATGTGTAATCATCTCAAAATAGTAGATGGAATTACCTTTATAATTATTAAATAAGGTATCTAATGCCATATTCCAATCATCATATGATAGGCTCTCTAGGCATACATACCAACATAAACAACTAGTATTAATAATAAATTCATTTTTACACAAGTTATGATATGGGAGTTACTCTCCCATGCCTAAGAACATGGTTCTACTTGCACATGGTTTTAAATCATAGGTACAGGTGATAAATCATGAAGCAAAACATGAGAGGAGAAGGGAAAGAACATAGAAATCCATGAAGAAGAGAAACAATAAAAGAACGATTAGAAGATGAAGTTCCATTCTTGATACTGCTCCTACTCCAACAACCTTCTCTTTTAAGGGATTGGAATGGAGGATGGTAGCCTTTGATATAGTTGGTGAAGAGAAATGGAGTAGAAAATAGGTTCTCTCTCAAGTAATTGCTCCTTCTTCTCCATAATTGTGCTCCTTCAACTTTCCTCTGAACTCCGGTTCAAACTTGATCCAAATTACAAGTGAAAACTATCCCAAAAGAGTCCACTCGTATTTAACATGGCGAGATGATTTTCTTTAAAACTATATAGTAATCATCGGCTACACAGAATGTTGGTTAAACAACATGATTTTTTGCTCTTAGTAACTGAAGTTATAACTTTCTTGTGTGAATGTTGCACAACGTGTTGGTTGGCCAACCCGCTATGTTGTTGTAAGTCGAGAAAAATTTGGGTGGCTCTGGATCGAGTAGACACAGTGTGTGTGTATTTAAGACGGGTGGTGTGGTTGCATTATAATGACTTCTAGATCAATGAAACATGGCATGTTGGACAAACCACACACCATGTTGTTGTAGGTTGGGAGACTTGGCAAATTTCTGGAATGAGTGTATAGGGCGTCTTGAATAAACATACACCATGTTTCTAGAATACAAAGGGATTTGAGTCTCTTGTATCTACTACTGACAAGACAAGTTGAGAGATAGACATGGCATGTTTCCATCAGAAAATTCAGAAAAGTCTTCAAGGTTTTGCAATCTTTTAGGGTATCCAAATAAAATCAAATTGTGATCAAACTAACCCCATTTTGTCGTCAAAATATTTTACATGTGATTACAAACATGGAACGGGTGATGATAACAATAAAGTGGGAAATATAGTATGATTAGAGTTGACTTGAGATAGAAAATGGATTGAAAATGCATGCAAAAGTAGACAAAAAGGGTATATAAATCATGCACATCAAATCCCCCTAATCTTAAACCATTGCTTGTCCCAAGAAAAAAGAACATGGATATCCAATTGAAGAAAATTTTCAAGCACATGTATCAATCAATTGAAATGGAAAAAGTGTCAAGCCAATACAACCATAATCATTGGGTAATTTTTGTTAGCCATGAGTTCAATTTAAACACCCAAGGTTGGATTTTAGTTCTAAAAAAGTGGCAAAAGTCCAAATGGAAGAATCAGCATAACACATTAGGTAGAATTTAGAAGCCAAATAATTGGTAAATACGCAACCACTATCTCAATTATTAAGGATGTAAAAGATGAAATCTGAGTTAACATAAATGATCCAACTGTGCTCTCTTTGATTTTAGAATAAACGTAAGACAATGAATCATGGGTTCTAGAACCCCGTATCTAAAGTAGACTTGTGCACATATAGAATGTTGGTTGGAGTCATTTATCCTCTTTTAGGACGTGACACCTAACCATCATATCCAGATCAGACCTTCACCAGGCTAGCAAGATACTTGGACTGTTTAGCCATTTTCCATGGGGTAAATGTATTTTTTTAAGAACAAGACAAAATAATTAAAAGTGATTTGGGTTCCTCTTGAGAACCACGTGATCTCAAACTAGTCTTTTCCCCAAAGCATGAGAGAGTTAACTGGATTTCATAATCAACTTGATTTCATATTTATTAAAAAATTAATGAGAGAGTGGTTGAAAACACACTAAGAATTTGATAAGGGCATTTAGAACGCTAAACCAAGTTGTAGTGTTGATTGATCCAATAAGATTCAACTATTACATGTATTATATAAGAAAGAGTGTGAAATATGAACATGTAGGCTAAAAGAAAGAAGCCAACATGAAGTCAATGTGGTTGGCAACAAATTTCATTGAATTGATGCATGGCTTGTATGATTCTTCAACTGATACAAATGGTTTAGCATAAAGGGAAACTCAATCCAAAAAGAAAATTTGCCTCAATCAACACTAGATTTACCACAATTTAAAATAGAAATTAAGAAAAAGAAATGCAAAGAAAACTAAAACTAAACTACCAGCTGGTTGTTCCTCCCCAAGCTTGAAATTTGCATTGTCCTCACTGCATAAATCAAACTCAAGTGATTTGCAACTGAATATCTGTCGAAGTGAATCATAGTGAGGAACTAGTTCCCTCATTGCCAACCAAGAAATGTTGCTTCAAAGTAACATCATCAGGGATGTTAGTGAATGTAGTCTTGTATGGTGGTGATGGAGGCAATACATGCATAACATAGTGTCCCTGAGCGATGTGCCACATATCCATACATTGTATCATGGAGTGCATACCAGAGTACTTCTGGTTTAGCTAGTCCAAGTAGGTGTCCTACTGATAAAATCACTAGTGGACATATATGTAAAGATGTTGCACATCTACCATTGTCCAACTATACTCAGTTTGTGTGCCAGTAGAAGGAGAAGGAGGAGGTGGTGGTGCCTCTACCATGGTGGGAGTCTCAGGTCTATCTCCAACATCACTCCCATCATCATACATGAATTTCCAATTGTTAGGATTCATCAAAGCGACTTCTTCTAGATCAGGTAGTTCAATGAATTCTTCATGTCCATGTAAGTATTGTTTGAACGTGTTGTGATCAAAGGGGTCCCTAACAAGTAAATGTAGTGAGGTGAGAAATTGGAGGTCGGCCATATTCCTCCCATTGAAAGTTTCCAATCTTGTCAAGTCAACATTCAACTTTGGGGAAATATGTGTTATTAATACTCCTATCAGAATGTCACATGATTTCTTCCTTGTATTCACAAAGAAATAGTAGAGGATAAAATAACATGCATTGATCTTATAATTTTATAACATTTCCCACAAGAAAAATAAGATTGCTTCTCAGAAACACCTTATGTTTCTTTCCTAGAAAAAACACAAGTGCTAAGAAGTCTATGCATGTAGTGGAAGATGGGAGTGTGAATGTGTGATTCCCTAGTAGCTTTAGCATCATGAATATCACCTTCAATAATATCCATCCAAAAACCATCATCTTTAAGTTGTGGAGGCATTACTACACTCTCTCCATAGGTACATTGATATGCAACACAAAATTGTTTACAACTTAATTAATAATTGTGCCCAAGAAGTCAGAAAGTGATTATACCAAAAGGTTCAAATGACTTTCTTGGGTCTTCCACCACATGGAGAAGTAAGAAATTAATAGGTCAATCTAGGATAAGTGGAGCAGACATTACGACAAATGTGTTGGAGTCCTAGCTCCTTAAGAAATCCCAACACCTGACCCTTGAAGCCCAGTGAGTCCATTGTCTCATTGCAAGAAAAACACATAGGAAGAACCCTATGTGTGATCAACTTTTGGTATACACATGTTCTTTAGTAGTGATGACAATTTGAGTGGGTGAGATATCTGTGGGTTTTGAAGAGGAACTATTGCCTCTGTGGTGCTTGGATACTTGCTTGATTGGGGCCATGAGCACTATAAGAAGTTTTATCACTATACTAAAAACATGATGTGTTGATAGATCGGACACAATGTGTCTATGTGATTTGTAAGTGAATTGTAGGCAATGAAGAAAATGGACAATACATCATGGTCGAAAACCTCACATTGTGTTTATGACTTCTATAGAGGTTGAGTGGCAACATTGTTGAGTTGGGGTTGTTCTCTTGCTTGGATGGTGGATGTGCTCGACGACGAAGACGGAGGCACCCAAGTGTTGGTCATCCCAAATCTTGCTAACAGTAGAGAAGACCAGCGGCATAGAGGTGAATGGTGGGGATCAGAGCTTGTCTCTGCTTGATTGAGGTGTCTTAGAAGAGAAGAGGGCCAATGGCAATTTGATCAGAGGTGATGTACGTGGTATGTTGTTGTTTGGAGATATGTAGAAGTGGAGAGAAGCTTTGGGGAGTGAATGGATCTGGTGATTGAGAGAGGTGGGATCAGAGAAAAATAGAGAACAACTTTCTAACGAAGTTCTAAACACAACGGTGCAGGGCAAGATCAGTCGAGGTCTGGAAAATAGATTGAATGCTTGAACATGTTGTATAGCTAGGGAAAGGGTGCAAATGAACTTGAAATCAGGATGATAAATGGATAGGTTCATATTTTCCTAATTTGTTTGCATGTTTTAGATCTCTATTTAGGAGTATTTTGTCATCATTCTCTAGTTTTTTAGTTAATTGTCTTAGTTTTACTTTTTTGTAGTCAATTGGAGTTTTAATTGATTTATTGTAGCGTTTGCAAGAAAATCGAGAAGTTACTCCAAACCCTAAAGGCCCAAGAATGAAAGGCTTTGAATACCATTTTTCAGCATCGCAATCCATCGACTGACTCACCTAGTCGGCCGACTCACATGCACTGGATCTTTCAACATTCCACAATTCTGATATATATACCCTGTGCCAAAAGGATCATAAGTTTTGCCTGCTAAGGTGGAATTTAATGCTCAAGTATGTGTTGGAAAGGGAATTTAATTTTATATGATAAACATATGGCTATCTCTCCATTTGGGGAAAGCAATTAATGTTATAAAAGCTTACACCTTCGACTAGTAACAAAGAAAAGTTGGTGATTTCATACAATTTTGTGTAGAAGAAAGAATGCAAGTAAAGACCCAATCAAACTCGAATTTGGGAAAGCTCATTATTTCAGACAAGACGGTCGGGTCAAAGCAAAGATTTAAAGATCAGACAATTGACTCACTCTCACCTGTCGAATGACCCACATCCAAGACCTAGTCAAAGACTCGAAACAAGTAAGTCATCAATGTGGTCAATGTTTGACCAAGAGACTTTGGGATGAAGCAGTACATTGAAGTTGGTTGACCGATTGGGATCCACTAGTCACTAGACTCAGAAGTAGAGATCGGAAACCACAACTACCACTAAGCCTTATCTCAAGGGCCCCCCTCCCCCCTATAAAAGGAGGGGGGACTCAAAGCAACAATCATCTCTTCTTCCAGGATATCTCTCCCTAGAGCATCTAGTTTCCATTTTTTATATTGTGATCTTGCTCTTCACATTATGTTTGAGTAGTCCCCCTTTGGGTCATGGGGACTAGCCCTATAGCCCGTTATTTGTAATGGTTGTATTGACTCCAACTGTATAGTGAAAAGATGTTTCTCAAACTATTTTTGCTTCAATCTACATATATTGATTATATTCTTGGGGAGTACCAAGACCTCAGATCCTACCAAGAATGAATGCATTATCTTTTGATGCAAGTTTATGATCCTTTATTCTTCTATCTACACTTGTTTTCTAGTTACAAATATTATATTGTTGTGGGGATGTTAAGATCTTGTGTCTCAATAAAAATGAATGCATAATCTTTTGATGTGATCACCTAATTTAGATTATGTTCTGTTTACCTAGTTATCTTATTTGTTATAACTATGGTGATGTGATCACTTGATCCATGTGTTTGAACATCAGAATGGAAATCACAAATTCTTGACGCAATCACCTAAAAGATTTCTATTGGAAGATCGAATGAGGATCCTCAAACTTCATGACCTCATGGCTGAGAGAAGCATAGCCTTTGTGTGATTTTTACTCCCATGGGACACAAATGCACATGGGACTAATTTGGTCATTAAAATAAGGAGTTGGATCGGTTAATGTAGGAACATGACTATCGGTGGTAATCACTCAACCTCCAGTACCTTCTACAATTTGATTAGTTTCAACAAATTCATGCAATATCTTGTAGGATCCATGGTTGTGGTCTACCCTGATCATGCTGCCATAAAGTATCTACTAAACAAGAAAGATTCCAAGCCACAACTAATTCATTGGATACTATTGCTTGAGGAATTTGACATTGAGATAAAAGATAAGAAAGGTACATAGAACAATGTTGACGATCACCACTCATGGCTAAACACAGATGTAATGGATTTTGTCCCCATTAATGATTATCTGCATGTTGAAAGATTATATGCTATGGGATCTTTTTTGGTCCATTAGTTTGCTGATATCACCAATTTTCTTCTACTGGAGGACTCCCCCTGGTCTCACTTATCCACAAAAGAAGAATTTCCTACACGATGTAAATTTCTACTATTGGAATGATCCACTTTTGTTCAATGAAGGGATGGATGGGTTGACCAGGAGGTGTGTAGATGATGCAGATATTCCAACCACCATTTTTGAATGCCACACTTCTTCCGATAGAGGACACTTTAGAGGGGAGAAAATAGCTACAAATATTTTGCAAATAGGTTTCTATTATCCAACATTATTCCAAGACATTCATGCCTATGTCAAAGTTTGTGACAAATGCCAAAGGAGATGAGGTATATCAAGAAGATATGAAATGCCTCTACCATCCATATTGAGATAGAGGTATTTGATGTATGGGGGTGTGGAATACATGGACCCCTTCCTATCCTCTTCTAGATACAAGCACATCTTACTTGCATGTGATTATGTACCCAAGTGAGTAGAAGGTATTCCAACTCAAGCCCCAGATGCAAAATTTGTAATAAAGTTATTTCAGAAGATAATCTTTCCCCACTTTAGAGTTCCAAGAGCTGTGATATCTGACGGAGGCACACACTTAAGTGAAAATTAATTCAATAATATTCTCAATAAATATGGAGTCAAATCATAAGATATCTACTACATATCACCCTCAAACATCGAGACAAGTTGAAGTATCAAATAGGAAGCGGAAAAGTATTCAGGAGAAAATTATTTTTCGTTCAAGAAAAGACTGGACATTCAAGCTAAATGATGCTCTATGGGCATTTCGGACAGATTTCAAAACATCCTTGGCACAACACCATTCAAGCGGATCTATGGCAAGTCATGCCACCTTCCACTAGAGTTAGAGCACACGACACTAGGGGCAATTTTTTGAATTTTGACTTGAGGAAAGCAGAAGAAAAAAGATTGTTGCAACTCCAGGAGCTTGAAGAGATCTACCTAGATGCCTATGAAAATTCAAAAATTTACAAAGAAAGAACAAAGGAAATGCGTGCTACTAATATTAGAAGAAAGGACTTTACTAAGGAGATCAAGTGCTTCTTTTCAACTCTAGGTTGAATATTTTTTGGGCAAGCTACATTCCAAATGGTATGGACCATTCTTTGTGTTGAAGATTTTTTCATATTGGACTATTGAACCCCAAGGGAAGCAATCAACATTCAAATTCAATGACCTAAGGTGGAAGATGTACTTAGTATGAGAGAAAAATAAAAAGGGAGTTCCATGCTCCCTTGTTGAAGTTTGTGGAAGAAGATTGAAGTGTAACTCCAAACATCAAACATAGGACCTTTGTTGGAGTTGACCACACACTTAGGATAGTTTTGCTTTAAGATTTTTACTTAAAAAACTTTCACTTTTCAAAATAATTTTTTTGTTGATGAATGTAATAAATTTAGACCCTCATGATTATATGCCAACATCTTGCAGATGAAAAAGAAAACAAAGTAAAAAATCAAACTTCTACAACATTTTGCCTTCAACACGACGTGTTAACCAAATGAAACACGGTGTCGAGTTTAGACAGGTAGGCTTCAACAACTCAGTTTAGAGAGTACAATGTGTGCAAAACACTACATGACGTGTTCATAGCAGGTTGTACAAGCCATTATGTTATGTGAAGTTGCACATGGCGTGTGGGACTTACAACATGGTATGTATGTGAAGTGTAAGATGATTCATATCTTCTATAAATTTCACACATGAATTTTTTTAAATTGACATGACGTGCAAGATTCAAAGAAAAATTGTCAAGTGCCCACCTGGAGGTAAACACACGGTGTAAATCTCAAGCACACTTTCCAAATGTTTTTGCAACCATCAGACACTGTGTGTGCCTTGTTGCACACAACATGTCTTGAAGGAGCTCCACTTTTGCATCTTCACTTGGATCTAAACATGATGTGTATCATCAAGCACACGACATGTTAGCTATTTGTCAAATTTTACAGAGTGCTTTTGAGAAGGGAAATGTGTTGTGTCTTTTGCGTGACACGTCGTGTTACTTCAAAATAGAGAAAAAAGGAAGCATTGATACACAATGACTAGACGACGTCTGGCTCACTCAACATGGTGTGTTTGACAGGATGAGGGTTTCTGATGTGTATCATTTGCACACCAAATCACTAGGAAAATCCATAGAGTTTAACTCTCAAAAAAGGCATTCAACTCTTTGTAAGAAATCAATGAACTTTATAGTAGTAAGGTATCGATCCAAGGGATGAAAAAAGTGAGTTGAAATCCAAACCAATCACAAGAACAAGAATGAAAAATCTAGTTTGTTGAGAGTTTATTATGCTAGTATACTATTTGTAGCATCTCCTTCTCTATGGTGTCGTAGTGTTTTGTGCTTCATCCAGGGTCTTGCTAGCATAATGCATGGCATAGAGTTTGTTGTCATTCCTTGGTCTTAGGACTGCACCAACAATGTAGCCACTTTCATCACATATAATTTTGAAAGGTTTGTGCCAATCTTGGGGTTGAATGAAGATGGTAGAAATAACAACGTCTCTCGACTTCCTAAAAGATACTTTATAGTCATCATTGGAAACAAAATCAACATCTTTGGTAAGAAGTAAGCACAATCTTTTGGCTATCTTGGAAAAAGTATTTGATAAATTGTTTGTAAAACCCTTCATGTCTAAAAAAGTTGCATTCATCTTTCACAGATGTTTGATTGGAATCCACCTCATCCCTGTCAACTTCAATAGCCTTGTTAGATACCACATGAATTAGTAAAACCCCAAATTATACCATTAATTGGCACTTCTCCCAGTTGAGTACTAGGTTAATGTAATGACCCACACTTTTGACTATCTAAAAGATCTTAAAGTTGCAGATCTTTACTCATAAATTCCATGATCTAATTCAACAAATAATACATAATAGTAAGCAATTTCCATCAATGAACAAATATGTATATGTTTGTATAAAAAGCTCCTCTGTGGAGTTACATAAATTTTAGAAATGATTAACTTGTACATGTGTGATGATATACCATTATGTCTAAGCCTTCATGAATAAATTTAGTGTCTTCAACATCTTTCATCTATAACCTCATGTCCAAAAATCAAGTATATCTATACCTAAAATGCCGGAAAACAAATACACGACAGTATATCACTATACTGGTACGTGGGTCCATCCAACTATCACAAGTAAACATATATTTAACAACTGTTATTTGCACATAAGGACGTAAATTTGCTTTCATATTCTAACCCGCATCTGGTCTACTATCTCAGGTGTAATCACTATCCATCCTTGGACTCAGGTGCATTACCCTTAAGATCACTCTAACCTAGGGTTTAGAATATCGTTATTTACCTTTCACAATACTCATAGGGTCTTTATAATTTGCATGAAGTAAATAAACAAGCAAACAATTACCATTTGTTCAATCTCTTTGAGAAACCTCAGCAAACTGGTAAATCGATACATGTATTCATAAGCGTAACCACGTACCTTATACCATTGTAGAAACCATGCACAATAACTCATGTACTTTAAGATTGCATCCAAACATCCAAGCAACAAAGCATGCAATCAACATTATCTGAAACACACATACTACACATGTATTAACATTACATTAATCAGATATAGATTTGATCCTAAACTAGGGTTTAGGTTTGCCTCATGTCATAGAATAGATATAAGGGTCACAAACCCTAATTCCAACATCATGATTTCTAAGATTACAACATTTAGTTATGCATATTAGGAGAAATCCTAATCATCGTCTTGAGCATATTAGGTTATCTGTGATACCTAGATCATATTACTAGAATTAGGATCATAACAAGATGTCCACATTGGTTTCAAAACCCTAAATCAACATGTATAAGATTATTGATCTTGAAACAACAATTATTCATCATTATCAAGGATTTCCTCATTATACATGACAAGATCAGGTATTAACTCAACATAGACGAATCCACTCAATTAAGCATCAGAGTAAATGAATCTAGGTTTCCTTTCTATTATTCACATTAAAACATATATTGCATATACTTTTAAAACATGAAGCATATTTAGACTTTGTTTATATTTTATTCAGATCCTTGCATTTTTCTGATCAATTACATATATACTTTTGCTTATCATCAGAGTTACCATTAATTAACTACAATTATTGCAAGATAATCTGATTTGGACCAATTGTTAATCGCCACATCATTATTTCTATTATCTTGGTTGATATCCACATAGTCAGGTCTAGCCAATGGCCTTTTGCCTTGCTTGCAACCCGTGCCCACATGGCTCAGGAAAAAAATGACACCAAAGGTCAAGAACGACCCTTACCTTATGAAGCGAACCTAGGGGCAAGCTAGTCTTTTCACCGCCGATCATCTTCAACCCCTTCACACTGTTCCTTGCCTGCCGCTCCATGGTCATGGTCAACTGCTCGATTGACTCCTTGGCTTCCTTGCTTAGGAACCTAGTTTTCACTGACTTCATCTCCGCCTACCTCCTCCGAACCTAGCGATGGTCTGCTCATGGCCCGTGGTGGTTTGGAGTGGTGTCCCCACTAGGGGGTTCTCGGTCAGCCAGCGGACCTGTCGCAGGCACCTATGGAGGGAAAAGGGTGTCCACTTCCTATCTTCTAGAGGTGTGTATCCCTCTGGGGCTTCCCGATGGAACTCCAGGCCGAAGAAATTGCAAGGAGTCACTCCAATTTGACAAGACATCCTTAGGGTCAGTAGAGAGGAGAAATTGGCATGTCTTCCATGAGCTTGAAAGTCAGGCCAAAATCAAAGTGTGCGCTCCCATGAGAGGGCTACTGTGACTCTCTAATCCCTCTTTATAGCCCCAAGATAAAATAGAGTCTCAGGCTACTGGAAGCTCTATAAGTCCTACACACATGTTTGGACGTTATCCCTATAAGCGATGATAATGCCTGAGTAGGGGCTTGTTGCGATCATCTCAACATCCCAAATCCAATGGGATTCGTTTCGTACCACATTGAGGGTCATAGAGGAGGGGGAACTAACTAGCCGACAAGGCTCCTGTGGTTGTTGGGACTCAAAAGAGTCTGGGTCAGGGAGAGAAGCTCCCTGGCTTCCGTGTCACCAGGATCTGGGAGTCTAGATCCGGTTGGTCTCCCTTGCAACAAAAGCTATTATTTTCTTTTGAGAAAAACCCCCTACACATGGGACCCCCAATTATCCTCGAACTTTGGGATAAACCTTAAGTAACTATTATCTACTTTCTATTAAATGATGGGAGCTTAATTCCTTCTTTAATTATCCAAAGTAGAGTCCTTAATCAAAAGGTGGATAATTCTTCAACTAACCATCCAAGCCACATACTAACTTGGAACATTCTAAAAATTCTCCTATTATCTTATATTTTGATTATCTATCAACTAAAAATACTTTGAATACCTATTATAATCACAAATATCCACAATTTCCAAATTCATGTCCCAGGGACCCATATGTACACCCTAGTTATCTAATTGCATTGAAACGTGTCCCTAAGTCCCATGAATCATCTCTTGGGCCTTCCAAAGGTTTCATGAGCTTAATCACATTCCTAATTACTAAACTTGAGACTTTGGCAACCATTGCATCTTATACTAGCATCATATAATCACATATGCTCAAAGCACATTATTTCCTTAAATTGAACATTTAATCTAATTCTAGGGTTTGGGATTACCAACCAAGATACCTCAATTCACTTCATTGTTATTTGTTCCCTAATTTCAATTAGGATTGAAATCTATGAATTTCAAGGATGTAACAGTTAACCTTTTTGCAATGTTGAAGAAATTTGGATGAATTTTATAAATAGACATCAAATGAATTGCCCTACACACTATAATCATCCATGAAAATCACCATTATTTTCTCAATTAAATCAGAGAAAATGGCCATCATACAACGGTCAAAAGTTGATGGGGTGTTACAAGGGCTGAACAACATTCATCTATAAGAATAGGTTCCATAGATGCATGTAAATATGGTCTTTTCTTGGTCCAATGGGGATATTATTATTTGGAAAAGTCCAGAATATACATCAAGATAACAAAAATAAGAATAATTGACTAATCTTTCAAGCATCAAATCAATAAAAGGCAAAGGAAAGTGATCTTTATGAGTTCCCTTGTTTAATCTCTTGTAATCACTACACATGTGCCACCTCATGACTACACATGTTTGAATTAGCTCATTGTTATCCCCTTCTATGACAATTGCACCCCCTTTCTTGGTTATTGTGTGAGTCGCACTCACCCAAGGCCTATCACTTATAGGGTATATGATTCCTAAATCTCTTAACTTGAAATTTCCTTTTCTACAACCTAAATAATATTTCAGTTTAAATTCGTTGGAGGTTCTACACAAGGTTTGGCATCATCTTCAAACTAATTCAGTGCATGTGAATGGAAGGATTGATTCCCTTCAAATCATCATTGGGATAACCAAGAAATTCTTTGTGTAAATGAATTTCATTAAGTAATTTGAGTTCTTATTAATCAATTAACTCAACATTTATAATCATAGGAGAACTAGAATCGGGATCAAGGAAAGCATACCTTATCCCCACTGGGTGGGGTTTGAGTTCGACCTTTGTATCATTTGAAGACTTTAGAATCATCCTCTATTGATGGAATATCTTCATTGGTTGGATGTGAATCAAGAATAGGAGTAGGATTTGAAACTTCTATTGTCATGACAGTGTCCAATTCATCTTCTTTACAACAATTAATGATGAAATCATAAAATCTTCAATTTATTCTAGAATCTTGTAAACACAATGAACGAGACACATATCTTCTCTTCTGTTTGGAACTTTCATGGAATCAAAATTTGAAATTCCATAGTCTCCTCTCCTACCCATAAATGAGTTTACCTTCTCTCACATAAATTATATAATTAATTGTTTAGAGAAAAGGGCTTCTAAAAAAATAGGGTTGGAAGAGACTCCATTCATGTCCAACACAACAAAGTCACAAGGAATGTAAAATTTGCCCACTTGCATAAGCACATATTCTACATTACCTTTGGGATAGTTGATGGAATGGTCCACCAATGGAATTTCCATCTTAGTGGGCTTCAAATCTCCAAGATCAAGTTGTTGCCATAATGAAAAGGGAATAAGGTTCATACTACCTCTAAGGTCAACTAAACCTTTGTCAAATGTAGTGCCTCCTATCTTGCATGGAAGGATGAAGGTTACAAGGTCATCAAGTTTCTCTAGTAGCCTATTTTTGATGATAGAACTCATCCTCTTCGATAGCATGCATAACACTCTCTACTTGGTCAAGCCTTCTCTTCTTAGTCAAGATGTATTTGAGATTTTTTCATAAGAGGGCATATCAACAATAACTTCAACCAAGGGATGGTTGGCATAAACCTTAATGAGGATGTCCATGAATCTATTGAATTTGACATCATCATTCTTCTGTGCAAAAATATGAGGAAAAGCAATAGTGGGTTTGTAAGAAAGTGATGCTTTAGTTGTAGTCTTCTTTCTTTGCTTCTTATTGGTATCATCTTATTTGTTTACAAAATCATCAACTATCTTCTCATTTGATGTTGGGGGTATTTTAATTATAGATCCACATCTTAAAGTAATGGGACTACAGTCTCTTAGGTTCATTTATCATTGACTTAGTAGTGAGTCAGAAGGGGCCCTTTAGTTGGCTAGAGATTTTTGTACAACTTGAATCTCTATCATCTTTATGTGGGTTTCAAAGTTGTCTACTATTGAAGAGAGCTAAGTGCGTATTTAAGAAGTTTCCCATGGTTGTGAAATTCATCATTATGTTGCATTTGAGTTGAGACAAAGGTTTCAAGAAATCTCTCTTTGGTTGGTATTGTTGTTGTTGATTGTATCTCCGGTTGTTGTTGTTGAATCCCAGTGGGTTGTTGTTCATCGTCTGTTGGTTGCCCATTTGTTGATTTTGACCTTTTTTTCATGTAGATTTTGAGAATTGCTTGTGTTTCTATAAGAGAAACTAGTATGATCTCTCCATCTAGATTGTAAGTGTTGGACTAGAGGTTGTAGGACTGCTTGTTTCCAAAATTATGTACTGTGTTTGCTTGTTTAGAAATGTCCTCGACATTCGTTTGTGGGGAAAATCAAGATGAAGAATTATGCAATGCAACTCCACATGCATCACAAATGTGTTCAACTAATTGGATGGAATGGATACTCATCTTCTCAAATTTCTATGAAAGGGCATAACTTGGTTGCAATAAGGTCAACCACATCAATAGTGTGCTTTCCTCCTAATTAAACTTGATGAAGAAGGTTGGCTGGTCCTGCCTCAGCTACATTGGAAATGGTTGAGTGTCATGTCTTCAATAATATCATACGCCTCCCTAAAAGACTTGTTCATCAAGGATCACTTAGTACCAACATCCACAATCATATGGGTGCTGTAGAATATCCAACTCTAAAAGGTTTACAACAATAGCCAGTTAGTAAAGCCATTTGAAGGATAAATATGTTGAAGATCCTTATATCCCTCTCGTGTCTCATAAAATGTTTCACCTTCCCATTGTTTGAAATTGGTGAGGTGACTCCTTAATTGTACATTCTTGCTAGGTGAGAAATATTTAACAAGAAAGCATTAAGCAACTCATCTTATATTTTGATGGACCTCTTGGATAAGGAAGAAATTTGTGCCTTGTCTCTATCCCTCAAGGTGAATGGAAACAATAGTAGGTGTAATACATAAGTAGAAGCACCATTTATCTTGAAGATGTTCATGTACAGTAGAAAATTAGCTACATGAAGATTTATATCTTCCATACGAGTTCCTACAAACCTATTATGCTGGATCATTTGCTTATAGAGAAGTTATTAGCCTCAATAATTGGATGATTAGTATCTCCACAATGTTGATGGTAGTAGGTATAAACAAGTCCTTTAATGGCCATTCGTCTTCCAGAATCAGCTCTTGGTGGTCAAGTGAAGATGGTGGCAAGGGTGAAGGTTTTGAATGGGGTGATGATGGTTGTGAATTCTCCAAGTTTGAAGATTTTCACTCCTTGATCTCTTAGTTATACTATATGTGCATTCAATTTTTAGGTCTAGAAATATGTATGGTTCCCCTTTTAGAATGTCGCGTACAATCCTACAGAAAAATACGACGAGCGATTTATATAAAAAAATGGAGAATACAAATGATAGAAATGGTTATGGATATGGTGAGTGGTGGTCCTAGTCTCAAGTACTAATTAACACTCTTACTCTAACTTAAAGTATCATAGCTCTGTGACAATGATGCCAAAATTTTTTTGGTTCTATTAATAAATGATTTTTACTATATAATCATCTTAAATTGTTTCTCCCCTGTGAGAACACTCAATTGATTGTAGTCAAAGTCGTATCCACAAAGATCTAGGCTAGTTAGGTGCAAAAGTGTTAAGGTTCAACAATCTAGATCGCTTCACACAAGTTTGATTGATTGGATTAAACTAATTCAAATAAATAAATAAACAAACAAACACAAGTCATTTGGATGATGATTAAGATCATAACTAAGGAATCTCAAGAATCAAATTTCACTTCCACATCCCAACTTAGTAGAAAAATGAGAATCTAATATGCTTGTTGAACACACAAAGGAGTTTGTATCTCATGCACCTCCCGGTTATATGAGACAATTCTAATTCCACATAACACTTCCGTGTGTATGCTTAGTTTTGAACTAGAAACCTTGATTCCTAAACACATTCCCATCCATTCCCGTGGTCAAGAAAGTGTTGCCAAAATTACATCTCCATACTCCTAGATACATCTTTCTAGATTATATTAGAAGCATAAAACAAGAAAACCAGATGGCCAATCTAGCAAGAAAGTAAATGAAGCACCGATACAATATTAGAAGAATAAACAACTAGTAATCAGAATGAAATTTGTGTACACACGAGGTATGTGATGTGCACAATTTATATAGTCTTTTTCACACTTTTGCATGCAATTCCAATCCACTTTCTACCTCAAGTGGCCTCTAATCATACTAGATTTCCCACTTCATTGTTGTCTTTACTTGTTATATGTTAGTAATCATAGGTAAAATATTTTTATGCCAATGGTATTAATTCCTTCATAGTCCAACTTTATTTGTATTCCAAAAGAGATTGCAAAATATTCAAGACATAACTGAAGTTTTTGGCAGAACACGTCATGTGGTTCATCCAACATGATGTGCCAGTTGTAGATAGGAATGTACTTAATCTGATGGAAGAAACATGAATGTCAGACAACTAACATGTCTTGCCCCTTCATTCCAAGAATTTGCCAAAATCCCTACCTAGAAACAACATGGTGTTCCTTTGAATACACACATCATGTCCTCACTCCACGAGTCACTGTAACACAATAACATGGTGTGTCTAAAATACAACTATCATATTCACTAAATATAAACTTGCCCAGATCTTCTTGACCAGAAGAAACATAGTGTGTCGGCTAATCGACATGCGTGCAACCTTTGCGTAGGGCAGTTTTACATTCAGTTACTGAGAGCGACATGTCGTGTCTCTTCACCAACACGCCGTGTAACTTGCAATTTCTACACAATTTTAAGAGAAACTCTCCCTCAGTTTTAAATATGAGTAGACTCCTTTGGCATGGTTATCACTCATAATTTTGAATAGTTTTTTGACCAACAAATTGAGAGGAGGAGGGAGATTTAGGATAAGACAAGACAGTTACTAGACAGAGAATCTCTTCTCTACTCCATTCTCTTAACCGACTATAGCACATGCATCCATTCTCTATCCAACCCCTCAGAAGAGAAGGTTGATGGATTAGGAGTAGTAGCAAGGAGCAAACGTTGTCTTCTAGTTGGAGTTCTTCTCTAGTTTCTTTTTTTCCATGGATTTCTTTATTCTTTCTCTTCTCTACCCGATGTTTAGCTTCATGATTTTTTACTTGTACATGTGTTTTTATCAACATGTACAAGTAGACCTCTATTCTTGAGCATGGGAAAGTAACTCCCGTGTATAAGAGATATGATAAAATTAGACCCTCATATATTATATACCAAAATCATTGCAAGTGATGTAGAAAAATCAAACATCTACAACAAATTGGCTCGAACACAACATGTTTGTCAAATGAATTGTGTCAATTCCAAACAGACAAATTTTGACCACTCAGTTGAAAATGCATGACATGTGACACAACGCACACGACGTGTTCAAAGTAGGTTGTACAAGCCAGGATGTTCTGTAAAGCTACTACACAACATGCATTGAATCAACACACCATGTATTCACAACTCACACGATGTGTTCAAAGTAGGTTGTACAAGCCATGATTTTCGAGGAAGTTTATCAAGTATTCACTGTAAGAAAACATGATGTATTTGAAATTGAATATGGTGTGTGTGAATCAGACATGTTTTATAGAAGTTTCAGTGAACAACAACAAACCTGGTATGTGATTTTTAAGACACAGTGTCAGAAATGGAGTCCATTTCTAAAAACTTCTACTGGAATGAAACACGACATGCATAAAATTGAAAATGGTGTGACACAGTTCAGGCCTACCATACATGAGGACTTTTGTGATGATGAACACAAGAAGTCCTTATTTAGACACTTGTGTTTCTCCCAAACAAAGAAAAAAGAAAAAAAGGAAAACACAATACACGATGATGACACAACATATGTCTCAGTCAACATGTCGCGCTGGATAGGATGGAACAAGGTTTTTTAACTCGATCTCAAGTTCATTCTCACATATTGTCCTAACTCACATTATTTTCAAGCACACTAACCCTTAGTCATGTTTTTCCTTGTCTCCATATTCAGATCTGCACTAGCAAGATGCTCACTGTCGATCCATTCAACCATTGAAGCCTCTTCTCTACTACATCACTCCTCGACAACACCACCGCAAATTACTCGACATCCTCATCACCATTCACTCAGCTGTCACCACACAACTAGCACCATTCACGCCGTAGTTGAATCCCACAAGTTCACTACACAGAAGCCTTTTCCACTCATTCTTCAATGAGCTATCAACTTTCTAAGTAAGAGTTTAACAATCGCACATTTAAGAAGTCGAAAGCTTCTTCACCAAGCTCAGTATCCAAGAAAGAGCACAACCCCATTTCAAAAGTGATGCCATTCAAGATCAGTGGAAGTCAAGGAACACATTGTGAGCCATGGCATACATGATGTATTCTAAAATCTTCTTCTTGACATGTGATTCACCTGAAATGGACATAGACACATTGTGTTTGGGCTCCACACATGCTTTGTCTGATTTCTCAGCAATAGTTCTTTTTGTGCTAATGAACCCTATGAAGCAATTATATAAGACCTACAAAGGCGAGAGATCCTCTTCTACACCAAAATATATCTCATCCACTCAATTCAAAATCACTACTGCATACCATAATCTAATGCATTTTTCCTACAATGAGACCATGGAAGCACTGGGCTTCAACTATGAGGTATTGGGATTCCTTAAGGAGCTAGGACTCAAACACACCTTCCGCAAGGTAAGATTCTCTTATCCCAGATTCACTTATGCATTTCTTACTACTTTGTATTCATTGGAAGACCCAATAAAGCCATCCGATCCTTTTGGTATAATCACTTTCCAACTTCTTGGGCAAAATTATAAATTTATTTAAGCAATTTTGTGTTGCATATCAATGTACCTATGGAGGGAGTGTAGTAACACCTCCACAATTTAAAAATTTTTGGAGGGAGATTATTGAAGATGATATTCAAGATGCTAATGCTTCCAGGGCATCACACATTCACAACCCCATCTTCCGCTACATGCATAGGATTCTTAGCACATGTGTTTTTCCAAGAAAGAAACACAAGGTGTCTGTGGGAAGCAAGACTTATTTTTCTTGTGGGAAATGTTACACAATTATAAGATCAATACAAATTATTTTATCCTCTATTGTTTCTTTGAGGTTAGAAGAAATAAATTAGGTGACATTATGATAGGAGTATTAATAACACATATTTCCCAAAAGCTAAACATTGACTTGATAGGGTTGGAAGTTGCCATCAGGAGGAATAGGGTTGGACTCCAATTTCTCATCTCATCATGTTTACTTGTTAGGAACCCTTATGATGATACAAAGTTCAAACAATACTTCCATGGACATGAAGAATTTATCGAACTAATTGATCTAGAGGGTGTCCCTTTGACAAATAAAGACAACTAAAATTCATTTTTGATGATGAGAATCATTTTGGAGATGACCCTCAAACTTCCATTGCAGCAATAGCACCATCTCCTCCTCCTTCTACTGGCACACAAACTAACTACAACTGGGATATTCTAGACGTGCAATATCTTTACGAGTATGTCCAACAACATTTTCATCAACAGGACACCTGCATGGACCAGCTGAGCTAGTAGTACTCTGTATGCACTCCATGATCTAAAGGATGATACATCTCTTAGGACCTTAATGCCATGCCTACACCACCTCCATCACCATCATAGGAGGCAACACTCATTGACGTCCTTGATTATGATAGTTTGAGGTAGCATTTCTTGACCACTGATGAGGGCACTAGTCTCTCTCTCTCTCTCTCTCTCCCCTCCCTCGGATTTGCTCCACATAAGGTACCCGATTATAAGATGCTTAAGTTTTATTTGTGTAGTGAGGACACTGGAAATTTCAAGCTTAGGGGGTCGAACTAGATGTCCGTTTAGTTTTAGCCACCTTTACTAGTTTCCTTTGCATTTCTTTTTCTTAGTTTCTATTTTGGATAGTGGAAAATCTAATATTGTTTGAGGCTTGTTCTCTTTTGGATTGATTTTCCCTTTTTAATAGATCAATTGTCCTATTTTATTTTAAGAAATGTCAGTTGAATAAGAAATGTACAAGCCATGCATCAATTAAATGAAATTTGTTACCAACCACATTGACTTCATTTTGGTTTATTGTTTTTTCCTATATGCTCATCTTCTAACCATGGATTGTCTAATACATGCAACATCTAAATCTTCTTGGATTAATCAACACTACAACATTGTTTAGCATTCTAGATTCCCTTGTCAAATTCTTAGGGCATTTTCAACCACCCTCTTAATGAAATTTTTGAATAAATGAATGAAATATAGTTGATTATATGATCCAATCAACTCTTCTATGCCTTGGGGAAAAGACTTTAACTTAAGGCCTTATGGTTCTCAAATGAAACTCGAGTCACTTTTGATTTTTTGGCTTATTCTTAAAAACTTTAACATATATTTCCCATGAAAGATGGCTAAATCGCATGTGCATCATGCTAGCCCAGTGTAAGCTTGATATGTCTATGATGGTTAGGTGTTACATCCTAAAAGAAACTAAATGACCCTAACTGGCATTCCACATGTGCATAAGTCTACTTTATCTACCTAGTGTCAAAACCCATACTTCATTTCTTAATCTTGATTACAAAGCAAGGACAACATTGTTGGACTATATATGTTAATTCGAGTTTCATCTTTTATATCGTTAATAATTGAGAGAATTGGTTTGCATGTTCACTAATTATTTAGCTTGGTCATCTAAATTCTATTTAATGTTGCTATGTTGATCCTTCCATTTAGATTATTGCCACTTTTTCTGAACCAAACCTCAATCTTGTGTGTTTAACTTGAAGACATGGCTAATAGAAGTAACCCATTGATTATGGTCAGATCGCTTAAATACACTTTTCCGTTCCATTTGATTGATACATGTGATTGACAATTTTCTTCAACTATATTTCCATGTTCTTTTTTCTTGAGGAAAAGAAATGGATTAAGCTTAGGGGGATTTTATGTGCATGATTTATATAGTCTTTTTACCCACTTTTGCATCTAATTTCGATCCACTTTCTACCTCAAGTTTCCTATAATCATACTAGATTTCCCACTTTATTGTTTTTGTTACTCGTTCCATGTTTGTAATCACATGTAATATATTTTGATGAAAAATAGGGGTTAATTTGATCACATTCTGACCTTATTTTGATTTTCTAAAAGATTTCACAATCTTCAATACATTACTAATGTTTCTGACAGAAACATGCGGTGTGGTTTATCCAACACAGCGTGTCAGTTTTAGATAGGAACATCCTTGCTCTGATGTGTAGTAACATGACATGTCGGCCAACTAATACACCATGTCCCTTCATTCCAAGAATTTTCCAAACTCCTTGCCTAGAAACAACACAACATATATGTATACACACACACTACATCCTCACAATATAGGAGTCATTGTAACACAAAAAATGGCATGTCTATAATACAAACGATGTGTTTGTTGAATCCCTACTTGCCTTGATCTTCTTGACTAGAAGAAATACTGTGTGTCAGCCAACTAATATGTTGTGTAACCTTTGTGTAGGGTAGTTCTACCTTTAGTTAGTGAGAGTGGAACATTGTATCTCTTCACCGCCATGTTGTGTCACATGTGTTTTCTACATAGTTTTAATAGAAATCGTCTCTCATTTTAAAATATGAGTGGACCCTTTTGGGTCAGTTATCACTCGTCATTTTGAAGAGTTTTTTTAGCAAAAAATAGAGTAGAGAGGGAGGGCAGTTTTGGAGAAGATAAGGTAGTTACTCAAGAGAGATCCTCTTTTCTATTCCATTTCTCTTAACCGACTGCAACAAAAGGTGTCCATTCTCCATTCCAACCCCTCATAAGAGAAGGTTGCTAGAGTAGAAGCAGTATCAAGGAAGAAACTTCATTTTCTATCTGAAGTTATTCCCTTATTTCTTTTCTTCCATGGATATATTTGTTATTTCTCTTCTCTACTCATGTTTGGCTTCATCATTCTTCACTTTTACATGTGTTTTACCACCGTGTGTGAGTAGAACTTTGTTCTTGGGCATGGGAGAGTAACCCCATGTCATAGCTTATGTGAACTTGAATCATTCTTAAGACTAGTTGTCTACTATTCTAAGATTGTGTTGGTGCTTGAAGTGCTTTCTTGATTGACTGGTCATCTTGTTTGCTTGTTTTATGCTTCTAATATGATTTGGGTAGATGTGTCTAGGAGTATGGATATGTGATCCTAGGAACACTTCCTTGACCATGGGAGTGGATGGGAATGTGTTGAGGAATCAAGCTTTGTATCTCAAAACAAAGCATATGCACGTGAGTGCTATGTGGAGTTTGAATTGTCTCATGTCACTAGGAGATGTTTGAGATACAAGAATCCTTTGTGTGGTCAACTAGTACGTTAAATTTTTGTTATTTTTGTAAGTTGTGATATGGAAGTAAAATCTCATTCCCAAGATTCCCTGATTCTGGTTTTAATTATCACTCAAAAGACTTGTGTTTACTTACTTTGTTCTTTTCCTTTGAAATAGTTTAAACTAATCAATCAAACTTGAGTAAACGATCAAGATTGTTGAACTTCAACATTCTTTCTCCTAACTAGCCTAGCTCCTTGTGGATACATCATTGACAACAGTCAATCCTGTTAACTTGTAGGGGATAATCGAGTTGAGACAATTACATATCAAAACTTGTCTGTTAATACAGCCAACATTATGATGTGGGAATTACTCTCCCATGCCTAAGAACAAGATTCTACTCACACATGGTGGTAAATTGCATATACAAGTGTTGAGTCATGAAGAAAAATATAAGTAAAGAAGGAAAAGAACAAAGAAGTTTGTGAAAAATAGAAATAAGGGAATAAGTATGGATAGAAGATAAAGCTTCATCCTTTCTATTGCTCCTACTTTAGCAACCTTCTCTTTTGAGGGATTGGAACGGAGGATGGAAGCATTTGATATAGTTGGTGAATAGACATGGAGTAGAGAAGAGGTTCTCTCTCAAGTAACCGCTCCCTATCAAAATATCTCCCTTCTCCTCTTCTCTAAACTCTGGTCAAAACTTGGATTAAATGATGGGTGATAACCATCCCAAAAGAGTTCACTCATATTTAAAAGTGAGGGATCAAATTCTTTAAAATTGTAAAGAAATTGCTGACAACATGGCATGTTGGTGAAGCAATACCGCGTGTTGCTCTCAATAACTGAAGTCAGAAGTGCCTTGTTTGAAGGTTGCACGACGTGTTGATGTAAGTTGAGAAAAACTTGGGTGGCTCTGGATTGAGTAGACACGACATGCGTATATTTAAGACATGTTGTGTGGTTGTATTACATCAACTTCTGGATCAAAGAGACATGGCATGTTGGACAAACCGTATGCCATGTTGTTGCAGGTTGGGGGACTTGACAAAATTTTAGAATGATTGCACATGGCATGTTGAATAAACACACTATGTTTTTTGGAATACAAGGGAATTTGAGTCTCTTGTGTATACTATTGACACACTGTGTTGAGAAATAGACATGACATGATTATATCAAAAAATTTAGAAAAGTCTTCAAGGTTATGCAATCTTTTAGGGAATTTAAATAAGGTTGAATTGTGATCAAATTAACTCCAATTTGTCATCAAAATATTCCACTTGTGGTTACAAACATGGAACGAGTAAAGATGACAAAAAAATGGGAAATCTAGTATGATTAGAGGCACCTTCAGGTAGAAAATGGATTGAAAATGCATGCAAAAGTGGACAAAAAAGATATATAAATCAGGAACATCAAGGACCCAATGACCTGGGAAGACTTCCAAGCCATCTTCACCACCTATTTTGTCCCCATATCTGTATAGAAGAAGTAGAAGAAACTATTCATGAATCTCTATTGGGAATATATGACTATTGCAGACTATGCCAACAAGTTTAAACTCCTCTAACATGTTTCCATATGTTGGATGAGGAACACATAGTGGAGAAATCCATCGACTACCATAATCTTCTACTTTAGCTGCATGTCATCTCTAGAAAGCCTCCAAACATCATTGAGGCTCTCAACTTCACCTTGAAGGTGGAGAACACCTCCATGCCCTAATAAAACCCACCTTTGTGATACCTAGGTTTCACCGAAGTTGTCTCTACACCAAGTAATGGACTAAGGAAGACTCATGGCATAAACCATGGTAAGGAAAAAGGCAAAGGAGTAGTAGAAACCTAATAGTGAAGTTTAGAATTGGGAAGGACCATCTAGACATTGAAAGGGAGGATTAAACCAAATAAGGTTCATTTCAACAAGCATGTGATACAGACACAAGAAGGAGGGGCACTTCTAATCCAAGTGTCCTCTCTCACCTCACACATGTTTGCCCCTATTGTGGCTCAATTGGTAGCTAAAAGTCTAAGTTTTTCTCTTGAATGTTGACATGCCTGAGTTTTTACCATAGATAATGAGGAGGCCCAAACCAATTCCAATGAACTTATAGAAGGTACCAACCTTTTCATATATATATATATATATATATCAATTCATTTTCTATAACTCATAATAGGATAATATTAGAATGTAATGACATGCATAAGAATGTAGTAATGCTTGACACGCTTGGTCAAAGTTTTGTTCGACTTAGGTTCCACAAAGACTTTCATTTCTCAAAATCTTGCAACTATGTTCAATTTGGATTTCAAGGACTTAGGTCATCTTAGATGTTACTAGGGTGTTTTCTAGTCTTTTCTAAAACACCATCTATACCAGTTAATACCATAACTTTGAACTCCCTATCGATCTCATTCTCCTCGATATGAATAAATTCGATGTCATTGAGGGAATGGATTGGCTCTAAAATTATCATGCAAAAATATACTACATGGAAAATAAAATAAGGGTAGAGAGGCATGTATACCTACCTTTCACTATATGTGGTAGGAAAGATACAAATACCAATCATTAGGTTTTGGACTTGAAGGCATAAAGGATGATAGCTAAAGGTTGTCTAGCCTTCCTAGTCATTATTACTGAGCCAAATTTTAAGGCACTCCCCCTTAAGAAAATATAGGTAGTTAGGGACTATGTTGATTTGTTCTCAAAAGATTTTTTCCAAGCATAAATCCAGAGAAAGAAGTTAAATTATCTATTGAGATATCTCCCAGGATGAACCCAATTATTGGACCCCTTGTATAATGGCACCCACTTAGTTGATTGAGGTAAAAAACAACTCTATGAAATCTTATACAAAGAATTTATCCAACCTAGAACCTCCCCTTAGGGGGGCTTATCTTTTTGTAAAAAATAAATACAGTTTAATTTGCATGTGCATTGACTATTTAATATTGAACCAAGCCACAATGAGGACAAGTACCCTCTTCCTAGAATTGATGACCTCTTTGACTAGCTGAAAACTACTCAAGTCTTGTTAAAGATTGATTATGGTCTGAGTACCACCGATTGTGGGTTAGAAATAAGGATATTCATAAACACCACTTTCAGAACCCAATATGGCCACTATGAGTCCTTAGTAATTATTAATCTAGTTATCCAATTTTTGGAGTGTATTCATGAACATTATGAATTAATGTGTTCCAACATTTCCTTGACACCTTCATCCCATAATCTTCATGATGCCATTCTAATCTTCTCATACAACATATAGAAACACCATTACCACCTATCTAAGGTCCTTGCTATCTTGAGAGAGCAAAATCTATAGATGAAATTCTAGAAATGTGAATTCTTCATTGACCAAGTCATGTTCCCCAGACACATCATTATGGTAGAACCATGAAAGGTAGCATCATTTTTTATTGGAAAGCACCCAAGTCATCGACTAAGATTTGTAGTTTCTTGGGATTATCTTGTTATTATCGACAATTCATCTTGAAGTTCTCAAATATTTCTCTTATCCTCACCAATAAGAAGTTTGTTTGGTCTAACATTTGTGAAGGTAGATTTTTGGGATATCAAGGAGAAGCTTACATATGCTCATGTGTTGACCCTACCCTTGGGAAATAATTATTCCGTCATCTTCACTAACACATTGAGGATGGGCTTGGGATGTGTCCTAGAGAAAGACCAACATGTTGTGTCTTTTTTCTCAAGACATCTCAAACCCAATGTGATGATTAGCCTGAACCATGAGATACATCTCATGGTAGTTGTCTATGCTTAGAAGATATGACAACACTATATCTACAGAGATACTTTCTATATCTTCATCAACCATAAGAGCTTGAAGTATCTTTTGACCTAGAAGGACCACAATCAGTAGTAGTGGCAATGGATGGAGTACATGAAGGACTACAACTTCTCCATAGCCTACCACCTTGGTAAGGGATAGCATGGTGTTTGACACCCTCAATTAAATTTGGCTCAGATGTGCTATTGATTTATCCACTCAATGGAGGAGACTGGAATAGTTTGCCATATGGACCCCAAAACCTTTGTTTGATAGACTTTGCTTAGCCAATTTTCAAATCATCTTTGACCTACTGTCAAAATTGGTCGAAGCCTAGTTGTCTAGCCCTACCCTTGAGAAGATTAATGCCCTTCCCTCAAAGATTCAAACTAGCCTTTTTATGAGAGTTGATGGAGGTATTTGATACAAACAATGAATCTGGTCCCTAAAGATTTTCTGTTGAAAATGTACATCCTACAAGAAGATCATGGGTTTTAGTACACCATACATCTTGGCACCAAAAAGATTTTTAAAGACAAATAATGATTTATCTAGTGGTAGGGATTGAAGAAAAACAACCTAGTTTGTGGATAATTATCTTATGTGCAAGATGTTGAAGACTTAGCACCAACAACCAGGTGGTTTACTACAACCCATTGAGATCGACAAGTGGAAATGGGACCAAATCACAATGGGTTTTCTTGAAGATCTTCCCAAGAGAAAGAAGGGATATGATGTAGTATGTGTCATAATGGACCGTATGATGAAGATCACTACACTTGATAGCTACAAGACACTGTCAAAAATTCTAACCTAAATGGCTTTACATCGAGGAGATTGTTCATTTGCATGGAGTTTCAAGTTCCATTATCTTTGATCATGATCCAAGTTCACCTCCAAGTTGTGGAACAAGTTCATGATGAACTCAGTATAAGAAGTTCAATATTACTTACCAACCTAAAATTTATAGACATTAAGAATGCATGATTCAAACGCTAGAAGACTTTTTAAGGGCTAGTGTTTGAGAGTGGGGTGGATCATGGGGATAATGTCTACCTTTAGCCAAGTTTTCTTATGATAATAACTATCAAGCCAGTATTGGAAAGCCCCCTTATGAAGTTCTTTATGGGAGGTCATGTCGATCCCCACTTTATTGGAATGATGGTGGAAAAAGAACAATATATAAATCAGAAGAATTACAGTTATATACATATAATGTCACCCTGACCAAATAGAGGTTGAATAAAGCCCATGATTGGAAAAGGTTATATATAGATGCAAAGCAAATGGATTTACACTTCTCTATGAGATATCATGTGTTTAGTGAACATCCAATCCCTTAGTGGCATAGCTAAGCAGTAACGGAAGTTGAGTCCTTGATATGTGGGTCCATTTGAGATATTGGATAGATTGGGGACAACTTTTATCATAATGCACTATCACCTTAGTATAGTATGATGCATGATGTATTCCATATGTCAAATCTGAATCACTATGTGAAGGATCACACCCATGTGTGAAACATTGAACCTATAGAGATTCAAGATAGGTTGTCCTACTTAGAGGAACATGTAAGGGTCTTGGGTTCAAAAGTGAAGGAGTTCACAAATTCACAAATTAAGATGGTTAATGTTCCTTGGAAATACCATGGCGAGGACAAAGCCACATGGGAAATGAATATGGACATGGAGAAAGCACATTCACACCTCTTCTCTAGATAGGCCTAATTTTGATAGAAAAATTCATGTAACGAGGGAAGGATGTAGCAACATGGAGTTTTGAAGCTTTAGTGAGTTTTAATGTAATTAACACAACCTTTTGGTTTGTCTTTTAAATCTTTCTAAATTTTGTGTATGTATGTTACAAATAATCTCATGGATTGCAATTTTGTCAAATAAATAATTTGTGCCTTTATTTTATTCTAATATTGGGTTAGGATAATTTCTAATCAGATTAAGAAAACATAAATGAAATTCTATAAGTTTCAAATTTAGTTGATGACATTGAATTAATTAAATATTCCACATTAGTTTGAGCCACAAGTTTCAAATATCAAATAATCCTTTTCAAATTGATTTTGTCCAAGGATGAAAATGGACATAGAAGGATAACACTAAAACTCAGAAGTAATAATGTGTTCATATGTGGCTTGGTGGATTAATTTTAGTGATTACTTGAAAGAAATTAGAACAGTACGTACCATGCCTATTTTGGTCTCAACTTTGGGATATGGTGGGATAAGGATAAAATGAAGATAACCCTAAATTTTGGTAGCAAATGGATGCTTCTAGAGACCTAGGTGTTTTTTCAATATAATGTTGGAAATGATGGATAATTATGATTTAAACTAGATTTATATAAATTACCTTTCCAATGTTCAGATAAGCCAAGACTTTAGGGCATGATGCAGGATGCAGTCAATAACTACAAATGTAGATCTATGATCAAAATACTCGTGATTCTTCATCTACCTCATGCTAAGAGACACACGTAATCTATACACCAATCTCAACCTTGTTCTTTCTAACTTCTCAAATGTTTCTCACAAAACCGGTTATGTTTCCTTTATGAAGTCAAGCTAGACTCAATGAGTGCCAGCATGGACATTATATCCCCACATAGATATAATTTCTAATAACCCAAAAAATCTGATATTCTAGGGAAAACCATGGATGCCTCCCCTCCCCACCCTAGTCCTAGATAAGGGTCCCAGTAGATGCCCTGAGACCCCCTCATCACCAACCATAACTTAGTTGCCCATGAGAGAACCCCTGCACCCATCACATGATCCACCTTCATCCATGGTGACCTTGGCCTCATCACGGCGACTCTAGGCACCCTAGGACAATTGAGTTGGTAAAAAACTTTGTGGAAGTCCAAAAAGAATCTCCAAGCATCAAAGAGATAAAAATATGCCCAAACCATGGTATCACTTCTCTCTTTAACCTTCTATTTTGGAGAGAAACTAGACTTCCTTAACACCTCCTATCTCATCAGGAGACAATACACTCATTGGCATCATGGAGTCTTTACAAAATCAACCCAAACATTGGCCACGATTTATGATTCTAGCATCTGAGAGTCAACCTTGAAGTTGAGTCCATAGATTGTTGCTCACACATAAGCCATGGGAAAGACAATTCATGTGAGGGAATTACTCCCTTTCCCCATCCACATTTATAGGCTAGGTCATTACATAAGGAAAAAGGGGTAATTACCCCTAGTTTAGTATCTAGCCAAGCCATGCCCCGTTGATGTGATGTGGGACACTGTGATTGGTCCGTATACATTTAATTTTGTAAACATTCTAGTAAATCAACATTTCTTGAAAAGTAAACAATGCATATATACATTTGTATGTATATGTATATCTATATAATGTAGAATCTAAAAATAAGAATTTTTAGACCCAATTGGTTCTTTGATTCAAAAAGTATATTAAGATAAATGTATGTATGATGATGTATATATGCAAACCCTACTTTTTGAATATGGAATTATATGTATCTTGTACAATAAGATTCCAATGGATATGATCTGATCTTGTTTAATAATGATACAACTGGATGATGATATACACATTTGGATTCCTAGTGATATCCAACTAGGGTCTCCTATCCTGTGAACCCTTATATGGGAAGATTTAAGGTTTTGGATTACAACATAGCCTAACCCTAATTCATCCCTGAATTAAACTACTAGGACCACGACCAGACCTAATCCACATTACGTGAATACTTTAGTGGAAAATTAGTATTATGTATTAAATTTTAGATTAATTGATTGATTAGGATAAGTCTTGGATCTCACTTTACTTGCTTGGATTGATATTATTTGGAAAAAAACCTCTTATTGAAAAGGAACACAGTTGTTCTTATGAATAATTATTTATAACAATTGCTAATGATTTTGAAATGGTTTCTTATTTCTTACTCCTATACTTAAAATATTGGATGTTAATTTGAATTCCAATTCTTTCGTAATGCCCTATGTGTATAATACATAAAGATTAATTTTCTATATCCATCATGTACACTCTTAAGGATGGGAAACATCTCACATTTTTCAACCCAATATAATAAGCATTTATATTAAAACCTCCATATAAACAGTGAAAGACTATGCATAATTGACATGAAGAATACTACATTCACCCGACAAAATACAACATGTCCATATATTTAACATTAAATAACTTGTTCAAATTATATTATGTCTCTATGGTGAAATATTGCATGTATATGGGAAACAAGGATGAATAATGGGATCCACCTATAAACTTCTCACAACACATCACAACTCACAATCAAGTATCCTTCCCAGATTTAAACCTATAAATACTAAAATAATGGAAAAAGTCAGCACAAATGTGCTAAGTACATGGTGCCCATAAAGGACATAACTATTCAAAAGGGAAGTATGACCTACATTATTAAACGAACATATCTTGGCAGAATATATATAGAGAAACAACAATAATATACGGTTCAAAACAGTTCATTATGTGACAAGATACATTTTAATATGAATTCTTCTGTTATGAATATTTGTCAACAATCGTCAAGATAAGTTCTTCAAAATATAGCCACCTCCAAAGAAGAGTGATACAAAATGTGAATAGCCACTTCTACATGAAGTGTGATCCTATCCACTTTTTCAGAAAGCACCATACTAACCACTTCCAAAGGATGCATGATACTAGCCACTTCCAAAGAAAGCATGATACTTAAACACAATGGAAGATTATTCATTAATTATACTCATTTTTTTTACAAAATAGACATATCAAAGATGAAATAATAATTATAGGAAACATGCTAGTTCAAACAATATAATAATGCCAAGTGGAGTAGATAGACATCAAGAGGATGTCCTACATATCAGATTCAAATTTCCTATGAATATTGCAGTTAAGTATGGCATTACTTTAAACATAGACCACCTATAGAGGCCATTCAAAGTCTATCCTTGCTTCTTACTGAGACAAAACCATCTTCCAATTCAAGTGAGAAGGCTTGTTGCACCATCTAGTTCCTCCAAAAGATCTTGGTCACCTATCAGTTTCATTGGAGAGGATTTGTATGAAAAGAGAGTCGATCATCTAGGCATCATCTCTATTCCTTTCTATAAAATAATGTTTTGAAGTTTTAAAGAACTGGTGGAGATTATTATCGTGCTTGTAATAATTATCTGGGGTGATTGATTCTAAATTCATCATATTCAGCTGCTAAGGACACCCACTTTCCCTTTTAATGTGATCAAGAAGACAATATCTATGTTACACCAAGTCCAATGGAAATCAAGACTTTCCCCAAAATCTCAATGATTTATTCCCGTAAACAGTTAGAAATGCTTTTTCATATACGAAAATATTTCCTAACAAAAATTCCATTGATTAAATAATTAATTAACTTATTCCAAATATGTAAACTTAGGTGTTCTCTCACGCTTGATGAAAACAATTGTTTCATTTATCACAATTAAAAGATTCTCAATCATCCTAATAACTAATAATTACTAATAAATTTTAATAGAAATGTTCCTCTGTTAATTTTGTGTAACTCTCAAATTGCATATCCATAAATGATGTATTCTTGGCGAACATATTTTCAAATCTTAATTGACATCTCCAACAATGAACTATGCATTAAATGCTTCCTTTTCCCAAAAATGCAAATCATGCTTTTAATATTCATGGAATATTTGAAACAATTATGAATTGATGTCTTTTAGGACACAAAAAAACTTTCCAATTGCAAAAATATTTCACATTGGCCAATGGACGAAAATATCTATCATTATACAATATTTGTCCTTTTTCATATAACTTCCCTCCTCATATTCATCTCATTTCTATTTTTATTTGTTTCCTTTTTTCCTCACAATATACACACATAATTTATTTCAAGTTTATGATCAACGCTAAAGAGAAAAAAATGTAGCATATCCCAACAACAATTCCTTTTACAAAATTCCATACCTCTATAATCAAAAGTAAAATCCTTCCAAAACAAACTTCGCTATTCAAAGTTCCATATTTTTTCCATTTCCTATTCCATAATTTATAAACAATAAATTCAAAAGGAAACCAACTTGCATAAAAAATCACCTTCTATATAAAATTCCTTTTGACTAAAGATGGACCACAAAAAATGCAATTTTTGTGTAGCCACAACTCCCAAAAAGGAAAATATAAATAATAGTTTACAAATTTCATTATATTCACACATCTTTTTGAAGCGATCTAGGGTTCCATCCGCAAGCGGCCCTCCAGCCTGGGGGAGGGGGTCTGGCATTTGTCTGAAGTTGCCACCGTCTCCCCCCGGGCATCTTCATCGACTTGCCTCTCAGTTCTGGGTCTGTTTGAAGGTGCTTCTCTGAGCTTCTCCTCTCATCCTCCCTTGGTGGCTAGCATGCGTTCTGGTCGTGGTCAGGCCTTTTGTGGAGGTGTGTGGCTCGAGGGGGGGATGTAGCACTCTCCTCTTTGGCATCTTTCTTCTCAGATCTGCCTCGGGGCTGAGTGGAGTAGCTTTTTTGGAGGTCTCCGGTCGTTGGATCCAGCGGGGGCGAGTTTGCCCTCTTTTTTCTTTTTTTGATCTTCCTATTATTTTTCTCTGTGTCAGTCTGTCTGTGGTGGTATTTTTTTGGTCGTGCCTCGGGTTCCTTATTGGGCAGACGGTGAGCTCGGGCGCCCTAGGTGCTTCAGGCAGAGGATGATTAAGTTGGGTTTGTGCTTCGTGCGGGTCTTCCGCCCCCTGCTCGCAGTGGTGGTCGAGAGTGGTGGTGGGGTTCCCGACACCCTCTACTCCCCACCGTTGTATCTACATGAGCCATCCTTCCTCTGTATTTGCATCACTGGGGTTTGGCCTCCTTCTCGGGTCTCCTGGTTGGTGCACCCTTAGTGCTCGACGTTTTTTCTGTGTTAACGTTGTGTTGTTGGGTGGCTCCTTTGCCAGTTTGTTTTTTATTTTTGTTTCTTTGCTGGTAGTTGTGTTTCTTGTCCTGTTTGTGTGATGTTTTGTTTGTGTTGTTTCTTTGTGATCGAGCTCTTTTTCAGGTGATCATTCGTTGTCTTCATGATGGTAACCTCTTCCAGCGGCTATGCAAACTCCTCACCCGATGTACTCATAGGATCTTGTAGATTGATGAATTCCATCCCAGATAGTTTTAGACCACCACTACAAGAGGTGGACGGTGCAGAAACGTACCTATCACATCCCAATCCAAGCCTTGTACTATGTCTTTCTATAAAAGGAGTTGTTGCTGGGTTACTTGATGAGAGATGTCTATCTTGTAGATGCCATATAGCTTACTTTTAATGAGATTGAGCGATTTTAAAACAAAAAAGGAACGCTTCCTCATGCATTAATTTCATTCTCTTTCTTAATAGAATTTCATTGGCCACAGAAAATATATTAATCTCACTCTTCCTTAATTGTACAAGTAAAATATACATGATGTACATGTTACTTTAATTTTTCTTGCTTGCTTTAACATATGTCACAATATACTACCATTATCCATGATTTTTTGTAGCATCCTTGGTATCAAGATATTAATTAAAAGATTTATTTTATAAAATTATTTTTTATTAAACAAGATTTGTTTTTAAAAAGGACCTTAAGGATAAGGATACTACATTCATCCCACCTTAAAAGGAATTTTGTCCTCAATATTCAAGCCAACTCACTTAGGTTGATTGTAAGATCAACACTTCGACTTTAGTCGGCCCACATTTTTAATGTGTTGTATACACATTAAAATTTTTTAATGCAATTTTTGTGTAGCCACAACTCCCAAAAATGAAAATATAAATAATAGTTTACAAATTTCATTATATTCACACATCTTTTTGAATTTTTTTCTTCATAACAAAAAAGAATGCTTCCTCATGCATTAATTTCATTCTCTTTCTTAACAGAATTTCATTAGCCACAAAAAAATTATTTATCTCACTCTTCCTTAATTGTACAAGTAAATCTACATGATGTACATGTTACTTTAATTTTCCTTGCTCGCTTTAACACATGTCACAATATACTACCATTATCCATGATTTTTTGTACCATCCTTGGTATCAAGATATTAATTAAAATATTTATTTTATAAAATTATTTTTTATCAAACAATATTTGTTTTTAAAAAGGACCTTAAGGATAAGGATACTACATTCATCCCACCTTAAAAGGAATTTTGTCCTCAATATTCAAGCCAACTCACTTAGGTTGATTGTAAGGTCAACACTTCGACTTTAGTTGGCCCACATTTTTAATGTGTTGTATACAACATTTGTCAATATTGAGCATGATATTCAATTATATCCAAAGTTTTAAGAATGGATTAGGATTTACACCTAAACTATACAACTTATCATGATTTATTGTAATGGATGATCTAGATCTTACATGCACGGTACATGTTACACATGCTATAATTCAAATTGTTCTTAATGGCTCTCGTACATCATATTCTTAGATCAAGTGTGGTTCACTCATGCATCATAAATCTCCTAAAGAACATTATCATTATCAACATCAAGTTTTCATAATCATCTCGCTTGTATCTAAAGATGAGCTCCGAAAGCTTTAAACACCAAAGCTGAGGCCTCTTTAAATCAAATATGACTTTCCTGCAACAATATTTCTACCCATATCAAAAGCATTTACCTGAATTCAAAGGTGGTACACATAGTAGTCCTTCACATGAAACAACAAACTCAGGTATGAGGCTCTTCAAGTAGATCACATATCACATACTTTCTCTAGGTTCTTGGGACATCTCCCTCATCTAGATGGAGTTTCACACATAATTTCAACAACCTCTTTTCTCTAGGGTTGGGTCCTTCCACATGAAGTCTAAGGTTCAACATTTTCATGGAACCACACACTAGATGAAATCAACTCATATACTTAGAATTTGTCTAGCTAGAACTCATTACCACATATCTCAGTATTCACATATTTCATATTCCATAATTTTGGAATTTTATATATTTTGGAGGTTAGGTCCTCTGACATTATCCTAAGTTGGGTTCACCCTCTCTTTGGTTCACCCTATCAAATTTCCTACGCTAGAATTTCTTTCTTTATAAAGAAATTGAGGCCCAAGTTGGTCCAAAACCCTATATCACTTATCATCTATCAACTTATATGATCCTATATACAAGCATGCATGCAATACCACTAGCTATGTGTAGCACAAAAAACAAAATGGAATCATATATGGTGTGACACTAGCTAGGTTTGCGTGATCAAAGAAGTCATCTTACATCATCAAAACAAAATCCAAAACCTCAATCTAAAACTTTCATCATCCTATATGAAACTCATATTATCATTAATCAAGCTTATATTCACTAGGATACCTACTAGACTACCTTTATCAAGGTTGTAGATGATACAGATAATACATCCATCATTTGAGAACTCTCATCCTATCAAATGTTACATTATTTTCTTTTAGGTAACTTGGACACATACTACCTTTCTGAGAACTAGTAAGAACATGATGTATGCTTCTATAACTACCCTAAGCACATGTCATGATCATTATGTAAAGTTTTCACTCTATAGGGTATCCCCTCCCTTAATCTCTTGAACATGTATCCCATACTACATGGCAAAGATAGAAGAAGAGAAAAACTTTTAGGATTACACAAGTCTACACCTAGTTGTACAAAATATAGGTCACTAACTCTTAAGAGTAAGACAGAGATAGCATGGATACTGAAGAGTTACTATATTTCTAGGTTTTCCATTTTTTTGTAGTTCTTGTGTCATGAGAAATTGTAAGGTGTGTGAGTTTTGTTCAGGGTCTGCTACCAATTGTAACATCCCATCATTTTCAACCTAAAATGTTAACCATTTATATCAAAGTTTCATCATGAAAAATGAAAAACTAAGCATAATTTACATGAACAATACAACATTCACCTGCCAAATACAACACGAACATATATTTAACTTGATCTAACTTATTATAAAATTGTATTATATCTTTACAGTGTAATATTGTCAAGTATAAGGGCAAGGAGGATCTATAACATGCTCCATTTATTAACTGCTCACAACATATCACGACTCACGATCATGTATCCTTCCTATCTGAACATGTAAATATTAAAATAGTGTAAAAAGTTAGCATAAATCTATTGAGTATTTGGTTCCCATAAATATATAACTATTTAAAAAGGAAGCATATTGCATTATTAACTGAATATACCTTGGCAGAATATACATAGGAAAACACAATAATTTTTGGTTCAAAACAGTCATTATGTGATAAATTACATTTTATTATAAATTCTTCCATTATGAATCTTTCTCAACAATACTTAATATACGTTCTTCAAAATATATCCACTTCCAAAGAAGTGTGATACAAACTATCAAATGTGGATAGCCACTTCTACATGAAGCATGCGATCCTGGTCACTTCTTCGAGAAGTGTAATACTTGTCACTTCCAAAGGAAGCGCGATACTCAAAGATAGTGGATGATTTTTCACTACTTATGTTCAAGTTTTTATGCAATATATTCTTATCAAAGACAAAAATAATGATCATAAGGAACATTCTAGCCCAAATAGTAGAATAATTCCAAGCACTATAATATAAAGACAAACATGTCAAGGGAGGAAAACAGATTATGTCAAAATGTTATGCTTATAGTCTAAGTAGATTAGATAGGCATCAAGATGATAGTCCCATGTACCTACTGTAGATCTCCTATGAATACTACAATTCACTCTAAACATTGGCCACCTATAGAGGCCATGTAGATTCTTCCCTTGCTTGTCATAGAGCCAAAACCATATATGAATTCAAGTGGGGATGCATGATGCACCCTCTAGTTCCCCCAAAAGATCTTGCATGCCTAAAGGTTGTATTGGACATGGTTTGGATAGAAAGGGAGTCGGTCTAGTGTCATCTCTATTCTGTAATATAAATAATTTTATTTAAGGGTCATAGAATTGGCAAAGATTTATAACTAGGGTGATTAATTCGGAATTCAAACTACTAAGGACGTCTACTTTCCCTTTTAATGTGATCAACAAGGAAATTTCTATGGTAAACCAAGTCCAATGGAAATCAAAGTCTTTCCCCAAAAGCTAAGTGATTTATTCGTGTTGAATTAATAATCTATTTTTTTGAATAAGTTAATTGGACATGGCCCAATTAATAATAGATCCATGTAAAGTTGCTCCTTTCATATATATAAAGGAGAGGGAAATTCCATTGTAGGTTAACACATTATTACTTTTCAATATGGTATCAAAGCGATAATCTAGCGGTAAAGAAACAAACTTCGATGGTGAAGTAGATGGAATAATGTCTGTGGAGGTAAAAAACAATTGATATTCATGTAAAGTAACATTAGCAGAGACATATAACCATTGGGTTTTTGGATCAAGACACTGATAGCCTTTTTGAACTTGACAATATCCTACGAAAATAGTCTTGATAGCCCAAGGAGATACTTTGTCATCTTTCATATCGAAGTTGTGCACAAAAGTGACACGTCCAAAAATCTTTGTTTGTAGGGAAAAAGGTTTTTTGTGAGGGTTAATGATAGAAAATGGTGTTTTACCTTTGAGGACCGAAGATGGTTGTGGGTTAAATAAAAAACATGTTGTTAAAATGGCTTCAGACCAAAAGTGTCTAGTCAAATTAGCATGGATTTCCAATGACCGAGGAACATCAAGTAAGTGTCAGTTTTTATGTTCTATAATACCATTTTGCTGGGGGTATGAGCACATGATCGTTGATGCATCATATCGACCTCACGACAAAAAGAAAAGATCACAGTTTGGACATATTCAAGTGCATTATCTGTTTGGAGAGCTTTAATAGAATTTTGAAATTGTACAAGAATCATTTTATGAAAAACCTTGATTAGAGGGAAAACTTCTTCTCAATTCTTAATTAGGAAAAGTCAAGTCATTCTAGAAAAATCATCAATGAAAGTAAGAAAAAATATATATCCCTTGTAACAAGTAGTACGAAAAGGTCCACAAACATTACTTTGAATAAGATCAAAAAGTTGTACAGATTGTTTTTGACCTCAGGCAGGAAAAGACTTGTTTGCCCAATTGGCATGCATCACATGATAATGAGGAAATAGAAGATAAAGTGGGATCTAAATTATTTAATTATTCAAGTGATGGGTGACCAAGAGGACGATGTTGATGCAGTGGTGAACTTGTGATGAAGGCGACAGAAGATGTCAGATGAGAAGGAAAATAATACAAATCACCAGACCACACTCCCCATCCGATAAGCATCATACTCTACAAATCATGTAGGGCAACACCAGTAGGACCAAAAGTTATGTTGCATTTTAAAGAATCAACAAGTTTTGCAATAGAAAGTACATTATATCAAAAATGTGGAACATAATGAACTGATTGTAATTTAATTGAGGAAGTAAGTGGGACAGAACCACATTTGGTGATAGTTGTAGTAGACATGTCACTAAGGTGACAGATGAATGAGGAATATGAGGGTCAATAGTTTGAATGAGGTGTGACATGCTTGTCATGTGTTGGGTTGCACCGGAATCAACTATCTAGTTTGGTTATGCAGTAGTCATGGTTGTCCCTGAGTCACCTTGATGTGTAGTTGTGAGGTGAGCAGATGGGACATGTAGAGGATACACAGGAGAGTCACAAATCTACCAGTCAGTCTATGTAAGATATGTTTTTGTAGGTCCAAGATGGGAATCCAATGGAGAATCGCCAACATGTTGTGAGGCCTTTAAGAGTCGTGCATATTTCTCATTCATCATAGATACATGAGAGGAGTTTCCACTGGAGTTTGTGGGACCAACATGCATCATGGCTGGACCTTGGCAAAATAAAGACATGTGGAGTCTGGGAAACATGTGTGGTTCCCCTACAACATCCTTGGTCGTAATGAGTAGGGTATCCATGTTTAGAATTGACAAACGTCTTCAATGTGGCCCATCTTACCACAATATGTGCACTTTGAACACACTCCATGTCCTCGTCCATGACCACGAGCAACAATGGAAACCGTAGCTTGGGCGTCGAAGGCATCGATGTGAGAAATGTGGGTAGATTCTATCTCACATTGGGACAAATAGGTATATGATTGAACTATGGTTGCAAGTGTTGTGCCATTGAGTAAGACTTGACGAATAGCAACATACCAAGGATGGAAGTCATTCAGGAAGTGCCCAGTAATGAGGGTTGACCCTTCTTTTATGACATCAGCAGAAGTGGTAGGTGAGAAAAATATTCATTTGGTTGGCGAGTGCCTTCATTGTGTCATAATATTTGGACAACAGGAAATCACCCAGTTGCTTGGAAAACAATCCTATACATCATGTTGTAGAGGTGAAGATAGTTGTCTTCCTGTGTGTTAAACAGTTTCATCTCATCCCACATATTCTTATTGTTATTATGCCACATATAGTTGATAGCAATATCCAGTTCCATGCAGCCCCAGAGCCATGATAGGACAAGGCTATTTGCAGTGACCCATACATCAACAAGTGTTACTGGTGAGGCGTCCTTGATATATTTTAACTTTCTATGTGACTTTAAAAAAGTTTGAACAACATTCATCCAAAGTAAAAAGTTATCATCATTTAATTTAATGTTGGAGACATTAGACATATCATTATAGATGATAGCGGGCGGAATCAAAGTTTATCATCACCAATAAAAAAAAATGTGCTACCAGTATGAATGCATGGTAGAGAGAAGAAAAGGAAAGGGCACTACCGCTATAGATGCTCAGTAGGAGTACATAAAATAAATGACACTACCGCAATGTAAGCACGGTAGGAGAGAAAATCAAAAGAATGATGTGTTGTGATTTGAATACATATAATTCTCTAATTATTGAAGAAAGCACTCAACCATGTGGCTTAGGGGAACCAAATGGAGAGGGAAAATAGTAATATGCTTTGCCCCTTTGTTTTTTATAGAAAATTGAGGTCTTTTCTTATAGTCCTCTTCTTTTCTCTCTTTTTTCAAAAATGATATGAACAAAGAACAAACTCAACAACAGATGGTAGAAACATGGAAGAAGGCCTCCCTACATAGGTTTTCAAGCTGTGGCTTGCCCCTTTCAAAAAGTGGGTGTTTAGCAAGAGGGGCGTAGGCTTGTTGTAACAATGGAGAAGTCCCTTGCTATAGACGGAGCCGACAATCGATGGATAGGCTACAGTCCCCTCTGGCTAGGGACATCGGTAGGAGAAGCGGGGAAGAAGAGAGGAGCCAGGGGAGGGAAATGAGCATTTAGGTGGGAAGGCGGGCATCAGGAGGCATTGTTCTGGAAAAAAATGTTCTTGTACAGTAGAAAGTTGTGTTAGACAGCAGCAACCCCTTCTTATGCTCATGATGAGATGAAAGCTTTTTGGCAAAATAACACATGGGAGTTAGTTGATCCATCCATTGGAGAAAATATTGTTGGATATCGTTGGGTGTTCTCAATCAAGCACAACCCTGGCATGATTGTAGACGTCTAAAAGCATGTTTAGTTACCAAAGGATACACTGAGACTTTTGGGGTGGACTTCTCTGACACATACTCTCTAGTGACCCGAATTGCCTCTATATGCATTCTGATATCCTTGATTGCTACATTTTATTGGTCTCTACACCAAATGGATATAAAAATGATTTTCTACAAGGTGATCTTTGTGAAGACATTTATATGCAGTAACCTCTAGGATTTTTTGTCGAGGGGGAGTATTATACCAAAGTATGTTGTCAATTATGTTCTCTATATGCCCTCAAGCAATCTCCTCATGCTTGGTTCAACAAGCTCAATACTATTCTAAAACAATTAGGATTTAGGAGATCTACAAGTGACCATTCACTTTTCCCTCCTATTCCAACAATGGACATGTCTTGATTGTCGTGTATGTTGATGATATTATGATCACTGGAAATAATGCACAACATATGGACATGTCTTGATTTAGGGAACCTTAGGTGCTTTCTTGGCATTGAATTTGTTCAATCCATACAAGGCATCAATCTCTCTCAAAGGTGATATGTCCTACGCTTGTTAAAAGAAGCATGCATGACTGACTTGAAACCTGTCTCTACTCTAATGGTTTCCATGTGAAGATTCCAAATGAGGGGGCTTTTCCCTGATCTAGAGAAATATTGACAGATAGTTGGGAAATTGATATACTTAACTATCACACATCTAGATATGTATTATATAGTTGGATTAGTTAGTCAACACATGGGCATACCTCTTTGTGATCATTGGACTTGTATTCAATGTATATTGTGATATTTAAAAAGTTCCCAGGAAAAGGATTATTTTATGAATGTCCCCAACACAAGATCGTAACTATCACATGATATGCAGATGCAGACTGGATTGGGGACCCTCTAGACAGAATATCTACCTATAGGCATTGTATTCTACTGGGTAGTCACCTAGTCATTTGGAGGGGCAAGAATAAAATAGTTATTGCACGTTCAAATACCAAAGCAGAATATTGTGCCATGGCTCATGCATGTTGTAACTTGCAGTGAGTCCAATCCAATTCTCTCAGAGTTCAAAATTCTTGTTCAACAACCAATATCATTATATTGTGATAATCAGGCTACTATTCATATTGCCAATAACCCAGTCTTCCATGAGCGTGTCAAACATATTGAAGTTGATTGTCACTTTGTACATGATCTAGTCATAGAAAAAATGATAGTTACTCTATATGTAAAGACTAGAGAATAGATGGTTGATATCCTCACCAAATCACTTCCTACTAGTGTATTCTAGTACATTAATAACAAGATGAGACTATACTATGTATACTCTCTAGGTTGAGGGCGAGTGCTGAATTAATAATATATTGTTTCTGAATAAGTTAATTGGAATAGGCTCAATGAATGATAGATCCATGTAATGTTACTCCTCTCCTATATATAAAGGAGAGAGAACTTCCATTGTAGGTTAACACATTATTACTTTTCAATAATTCCCATATACATATCAAAAGGCTTTTTCCTATCCTAAAACGTTTCCTAACCAAAATTCCATTGATTAAATAACTACTCAACTTATTCCAAAAAAGTCAACTTAGTTTTCCTCTCATTCCTGATGGAAACAAGAAACATTCATCAATTAATTTTGTGTAACTCTCAAATTACATATCCATGAGTGATATATTTTTGACCAAAATATTTCAAATCTGAATTTATGTTGCTAAAATGAACTATGTATTAAATTTTTCCTTTTCTGAAAAATGCAAGTCATGCTTCTAAAAGTCATGGAATGTTTGAAACAATTTTGAATTGATGTCTCTAAGGAAAACACACAAGAAAACTTTCCAACCGCAAAGTTATTTTAAATTGAGGGCTAATTTGGTGGGGTTTAGTGGGGTGTAGTTTAGTGAGTTCACAATGTAAAAATGTACATCAAACACACACTTTGTCATCAGACTACACCCTACCAAACTACCCCTGAACAATGTATGCAAATATATATCATTAGATCATATTTATCCTTTTTGTATAACTTCACTCCTCATATTCATCTCATTTTTCTTTTTTCACTTGTTTCCTTCTTTATCCTCAAAATTGGCAGACACATATTGATTTGAATTTTCTGATCAACAATAAAGTCAAAAAGAATAAGCAACATATCCCAACAAAACTTCCTTTTACAAATTTCATCTCACCAACCAAAAGCAAAGTCCTTCCAAAACAAACTTCCATATTCAAAATTCTATATTTTTTCATTTATGGTTCATAATTTATAAACCATAAATTCAAAAGGAAACCAACTTTGATCATCAATTACCTTCTATATAAACTTTCATTTGACCAAAGATGGACCATATGTGTAGCCACAAGTCTAAATAAGGAAAGTAAATCATAGATCATAATTCCATTAAAAAATCACACATGTTTTCACATTCTTTTTCTCATTATAAATATAATATGTTTCCTCATATATTTATTTCATTCCCTTTCTTAATAGAATTCTAGTGGCCATCAAAAAATTTAATAATATATATGTCACACCACATAATGTATATGTTACTTAGATATTTCTTTCTCAATATACCATGTCTCAAAAGACTATAATTATTCATTATTTTTTCTACCATCCTTTTTGAAAGGAAAAGGTTTATTTTCTGGAATTTATCTTTTTGTCAAACAACATTTATTTTGTAAAAAGGACCCTTAGGGTAAGGATATTACAGGTGTCTTTCAGAAGATGGATAGTCCCATGAACTAAGTGAAAGTCATTGAGGAAATGACTACAAATACAATGATGATATTGTGACAAAGTCCAATGGTGATTAGTCACCATGAATCCAATGTTGGAGAGAAACCATAGAATCCATGGATGGAACAAGGGAATTATTATGCCCTTACATATACAAAAACATGGGTTTATAAAATTAAACAAACAAAGTTAAATTATTATTAATAATTTCTAATATGCTTGATATATTGTTATCCATAAATTCACATATTTTGTATGAACCCATGTTCTAAGTATATAAGTAAGCTAGCCATATTTTGTTTGTCGGCATATTATCATAGTTGTATTAGTTAAAGTCTAATGATATAAACATCCATAAGATGGTATCAAGTGATCATAAAGTTGAAGATATCTCAAGGATTAGTTAGATAGTATTATTTATTTCCATATAGAAATTTCCCTTATCACCTTGTGTAGTCCCTTCTATGAAAGTTATCTTTCGTCCCGTAATCAACAAAATTTATTAACCAAGTTATATATTTTTATTGGTTACTTGTTGAAAGTGGATTTTGGAAAATTGGTTGATGATCCTTGCATCCTCGATCCGTCTTCAGTGGGGACAACACTAGGAGGATTTCATTACAATAAAACTTAGAGATATGGTGTTGATTTGTGGTTCCTTGTGTGGTGCTCATTGTCTACACCCTTGATGCGAGTGATATAATTTTTGATGTATTTTTGCATGTGTTTCTCACACATAATAATCATCTTTCTCTAATATCCTCAAATATGCCAAAGGGTGACCTTTTATGATTGATTTGCATGAATAAGATGGAAATACAAATTTCACGTCTTACTTGACCCATATATATAATTTATACATGAATGAAGTTCTCTCTTATATCATGAACAGACTGAAACTTGAAATACATGTGTAAACGTTCCTAAAATATCATTTTATGGTCTTTTATACCATAATATGGAAGAAAGACCTACACACCATTACTTACCATTTGGAGGATGTTATACAATGATATTAAGACTTTATCAGGCTGCAATTATGCTGAATTTTATGTTGGATGAAATCCTATTAGTAAAGGTGGTTAATCTATGCTTAGTTTTGGTCTTTCTATATCCAAATCTTGAAATAACACAAATTTTATATCTGTTGGAATTTAAGCTGAAATTTTAGGTGCTATCATGTTAGTGACTTGCGAAGCAATGTGCAAATCATATGGTTACAAAATTTATACAAGGAGTTATCCTTGTTATGGCCGTAATGATGAATTGGGCTTTCATATGCCCTAGTATGATGATTGGGTCCTATTTATGGACGATGATGGATAATTATACCATGCTTGAGTAAACAATGATGGCTAAGTATACCATGCTTGAGTAAATTGCAACTAATTTATATAATTTATATCTTTAGAGCTTGTATTACATGGTTTATTTTATGATCACTTATGCATGTTCATTATGTAATGTGATTGATGCAATTGATAAATTGAGTAACTTGTTTAATCTATCAACTTTATCCCTAATTATGTAGTTCCCTATGACTATAGAACTATCTCAAGGTCATAGTTTAATTGTGACAAGGAACTCTAAATCATATATTTGAGTATATGTGGGTCCGGGGAGCATTTTCTCTGTAATACTAATTCTAGTATTATTGTGAATGGTTGAGATCATATCTTCAGTTTTATGTGATAATGAACGTCAAAAATCATACCTCATGCTTGAGAGTTGCATCCCCTAGTTTTTATAATCATGGCATGTGTACCCTAGATGCACTAGGTTTTATTAAGATGGTTGTTGCTCCCCTATTTGTAGGTTGGATTGTTGTGGCACTACAATTTGTTACTCTTAATGATCAAGGGGAACATATATTTAGGATTCAATTACCATAGGATCTTATACATGGATGATTGGAACTTTGTAATAGTCATGTAGTAGTTGAGTGGTATGCCTTGAACTATGTAAAGCTTTGTGAAATACATAATGTGGTCATATATTAGATATGTTTAAGGTTATTTAGTGAATCATGTTTTCTGATGATGTTGCTTTTCTATTCTTGCAAGTGTCACGTGTGATTCATACTTATATATATATATATACATTGTAGAAACTCTGGGTTGTTCTCTTACTTGTTAAATTATCTAACTTAACTAATTTTTCATAACCTGATTGTAAGCAATAAATGTTATTAGTTGTTTTATCGTGTCGGTGAGACTTTGGGTTTCACCCCATGATTTTCCACACATTTCACGTGACCAAAAGTACTGTCAAATCTTTGTTATAGAAGAGCCTCAGTTTGGAGATCAATAGAGCTTGCAGGTTGTTCTGGATCTAGTTAGAACCCTAGAGTCATCCATGTACTCTCAGGTTCAGGTAGGGGGTTTTGCTATGGATGTATTTTGACTCAAGTTTTTAGTTGTATGCCTTGTATACTATGTTGTAAATATCTAGCAAGATATCTTTTGTATGTTGATTGTTGACGAGATCATTGAACTCCTTGAAAATTTTCTTGATATGAATATATGGAAAGTTGCGCCTTTATATAATTTTTCAACTAGAAATGTTTGGAATTTTTCATTTGAATTTAATCATGTGACTTTTTGATAATGTTGGTTAAGTATTTTTTAATTAAACATTTGGTTTTGAGTAATCTTGTTATATGTGCTAATTTGTCAAATTTAGTGGTATCAGAGCTTTAGGTTTGTTGAGTCTATAGGGACATATGACTTAGGTTGTTATGTCTATTCTTACATGTCTAAGGAATCTAATCATGTCTCATAGTTATGTGGACATGTTCTGATAATGTCGAGAACATGCTAAGAGTAGTCACATGGTGCTAGTATGTGGCGGTAGGCAGAGGGTATCAATAAGAGGATGACCTGATATGGATTCAGAACAGCCCGTCCAACACCATGTGGAACTGAAAACCTTAGTTGATGTAGTCTTCCAATATGTTTATGAAAAGCTAATGATACAATGACACATTTGGATGATAAGGCACATGTACCTCCACTTAGGGTCACTGCCTAAAATACTAAGTCTTGTGCCTAGGGAAGACCTTTGAGAGGTTGAAATACATAGGTTCTACTAGTATGCAGGCACAATGAATCCGACGGATGTAGATATGTGATTGATGGAGCTCAAGAAAGCATTTTTAATCTTAAATATTATCAAATAGATGAGGTTAAGAATGTGATCTGCCTACTGAAGGGTAGTGTTTGCCACTGGTGGGTCATTGAGGGGGAGGGGAGTCCTGTGAAGTGGCAAGTCGGGATGATTTTCCAAAGATTTTGTGAGTTATAACTTTCATGAGTCATATCTAGAGAAGAAGATAGCTCAATTTGATAAGTTTCACCAAGGATCATGGTTTGTCAATGATTATATGTTGAGGTTTGTGGAAGTATTGAGGTTCTATCCTCATATGGAGAGAATGGGTAAGGATATGATAAGGAGGTTTAAGAATGAATTGATTTCCAAGTTGGCACAAATGACTTCAGCTTTAGGGACACATGAGAATATTTCCACCTTAGTCGTGGCAATGAGGAGGATAGAGAGGACAATAGTGAGTGCATGAGATGCTTCTATGAGGAAGATCAGCTCATTTTTAGGGACAATAGTTGAGAGATTACAAGAACCAAAAGTTTTTTGTGCCACTACAACACTAGTAGTATTACCAGACACAACAAAGATTGGTAATTTCTAAAATGAGGTCACAAGTTGAGTTCTAGTGTTCTCCTATCACGGGAAGAGGTCATAGTTTTTCTCCATATGGGGTGAGTAGTTATGGGTCGATGTTTGTGACTATCCGTTCAGTCTACATTATGATAACTTATTTTAAGTGTAGACAGTTAGGCACATCAAGTGGTTTTACCCCCTAAGGAACCAGAAAGTAATGTAATGAAAGCTGAGCTAGTAAGGTTTCCAGCAGTAGTACAGTGACAGTGGTGGAAGAGGATGTGTCTAGACTTCTCAAGAAGTGTATTCTAGACCAAAAAGTAGAGGTAAAGTTTGAGGTTCCAACATGCAACAACTAGATTATATGCTATCAATCATCCAAAAGCACTACTTAACCCACTTGTCATGATAGGTCAGAAGGAACTTCTTTATTTTGATTTATTTGTATATATATATATATATATATATATATATATATATATATATATATATACATATATGGGGATTTATTTAATACCCGCGTGGGTAGCTACCCGCGCACCCTTCCTGACATTTTTTTTATTTTTTTTCACAATTGTAGAGGAGAATTTTATCTAGCTCCTAAAAAATTTCATCCAAAAATAATATCATTTGCCCCCCTCCCCAAATCAAAAAACCCGTCCATATATTTACTGACTGTATATTTTCTGCACAGTTACTTTTTTGGTCTTAGAGTTACTCTTGTGTACCATATAGTTACTCTGTTGATCTCAGAGTTACTCTTATGTACCATATAGTTACTCTTTTGGATGGGCGAGTAGAGAAAAATCAGGCTACCCGCGCGGGTATTAAAGATGAGCCCTATATATATATATATATATATATATATATATATATATATATATATATATATATATATATATATATATATATATATATGTGTGTGTGTGTGTGTGTGTGTGTGTGTGTGTGTGTGTGTGTGTGTTGGCTGACCTGGGTGTGACTCACTTGTTCGATACCAGAAAGGTGATAAATAACCATAAAATGCCTAATCATAGTAGAGATGGTCCTGTGTTATTGAAACCCTTGTAATTGGTTCCATTGTGTTGTGGGAGGTGTGTCCATCCTATGTTATTGCTTTCTCAGGACACAACATCCAAGTGGTTCTTAATCCACTTGATATGCACAGATCCAATATGATCCTAGATATTGATGCCTTGAAGAAGTACAAGGTTTTCTATATTGTGGTTCCTAAGTTGCAGAGCTTCATGATGGTAATAGCTCGGGTACTTTCCATAGGAGAACTAGAAAGCTCAGAGTGAAGTAGATTACACTAAAGCCCATGTCGGTGCCATATGAGAGGGTACCCTCAAATACAAATCATCAACTTGGTACCACTGACATCCCTGTCATGGTATAGACACACTTCTCACCAGACAAGGAATTAGACAAGTTGGTTCCACTGACTATATCGATGCCACCAATGTAAAAGTATGGATGATCAAGCATTTTAAATTAAAATCAATGATCTAGATATTTCTTTGATGACTTATGGTTCTACAAAACCATCAAGAACACATCAGAGAGGAGTAGATAGATAGCCTTTAACCAGAAGGAGGAGAGAGAAAATGTCAAGAATTTGGAGAAAATATCATGCTTGAACCGTTGCGTAGTGATTTGGAGGTCATAAATTTGTCTAATCTTGCCAATTTTCAAAGGACATAATTAGTATTCATGGTTCCAAGTTCCATATAGCTATTTTCATATTTTCTTTCTTTTCTAAAATATATTGTCATACTATGTCCAATATGCGATGCTAATATCCTCTTCTCTAGGAACCGAGAGTAGATTGGGTTAATAGTACTCAACAAATATTGATCTAGAAACAAATCACATTGCTTGGAATTTTAATGATAATGTGCTTTATTTTACCATGTTCATGATTGATCACCATGTTCATGCATCAGTTGCTTTATCACTCTAAAAGAGGGTTTAAGTTTGGAAATATTATAATAACACATATTATAATGCACTACAAAAGTGGGATAACAATTGGGAGGTTAAGTATCTAGAGAGATATCATTTAGTGTTTTAGTTCAATATTGCAAAAGCACATTTTTTACTAGATTCAATAGTGTATTACACTGCAAATGTGGGTGATGTAGGCTTCATATCCCCAACTATTGTAGGCAATGATTGTTTGTTTTTTGATTGACTGAAATCAAGTATAAATTACTATAACAGCCTAGGATTTGAGGCCTTGGATAAAATTATCTTAAAAGGAATGATTGGACTACGCATATCACCAAGGTGCTTCTCCTTTTCTGGGAGCCCATCACTAAAGAACTCCATAGTTAAGCATGTTCATCTTGGAGTAGTACTAGGATGGGTGACCAGTTGAGAGGTTGACCCCGACTTGCGCGTGAGTTGGAAAAAGCGTGTGGTTAAGGATAGTGGTGGTCTGTGGGGCCAGTTGTCATTCTTGAAACTCTACTAGAGCCTAAGGCAGTGGGCCTAGTCGTTAGAAATGGTATCAGAGACAATTCGCCTCCAGTAGGTTGGCCTACAGGGGTCTGTGGCATGCCAGTCTTTGAGCTGTGCGGTCCACACATGTTGGAAAGGGCTATCCTAGTTGATAGAGTTGCCCATGCACTAGTAGTGTCCAATCATGTTGGAAAGGGCTATCTGAGTTGATGGAGCCACCCTTACATTGGTATCTGTGGTTGGGAGTTGGGTGTACATGGGACATTTGGGTCTACACTGATATGGGGAAAGATTGTGAGGCCACATAGTCGATCCTTGATGAGGACGTCAAGAGTCTAAGTGGGGAAGATTGTAACATCCAAGAGGCCTTGGATAAAATGATCTTAAAAGGAATGATTGGACTACCCATATCACCAAGGTGCATCTCCTTTTTTGGGAGCCCGTCACTAGAGAACTCCATAGTTAAGTGTGCTAAGCTTGGAGTAGTACTAAGATGAGTGACCAATCAGGAAGTTGACCCCATCTTGCACATGAGTGAGGAAAAAGTGTGTGGTTAAGGCTGGTGGTGGTCTGTGGGGCCAGTTGTCATTCCTGAAACTCTACTAGAGCCTAGGACAGTGGGCTCGGTCATTACAATTACATTGTGGTGAAACCGATCATCCTAGAGAATCCATCTCTTTGATTTCACATCAAGTTCTTGAATTGCTTTGTTAATTTTAGCTATTAACTTTGCAATCAACCAACTCAATATTTCCCATTAGCCTAGATGATTTGATCTTAGTTATTATTAGTCTGTAGCCTCCCAATTCCTTGTGCTTGAAACTGAAACTCAAATTTTGGTATTACTTTGACATGTACACCTGTGTTTTACATGGATAGTAATCATGTGTCGCAACCCAATTATGTTTTATAATAGTTTGACCAATCTTGATATCTAGCACATCTAACTAATATCTTCTTTATAAAGCCTTAAATATTGTACAAAATAAGTAACAACGAGATAATTTTAAAAAATGTATTCATCAAAATAGCTTGTTTGTTTGAGTGTCTCATTTCATCTTATTCTTCCTCTAATTTTTTGAGTAGTACTAGGATGGGTGACCAGTTGGGAAGTTGACCCCGACTTGTGCATGAGTGAGGAAAAAGTGTGTGGTTAAGTCTGGTGGTGGTCTGTGGGGCCAGTTATCATTCCTAAAACTCTACTAGAGCCTAGGGTAGTGGGCCCGATCATTACAATTACATTGTGGTGAAACCAATCATCCCAGAGAATCCATATCTCTGATTTCACATCAATTTCTTGAATTACTTTGTTAATTTTAGCTATTAACTTTGCAATCAATCAACTCAATATTTTCCATCAACCCTCCTAATTCCTTGTGTTTGAAACTGAAACTCAAATTTTGGTATTACTTTGACATGTACACCTATGTTTTACATGGGCAATAATCATGTGTCGCAACCCAATTATGTTTTACAATAGTTTGACCAATCTTGATATCTAGCACATCTAACTAATATCTTCTTTATAAAGCCTTAAATATTGTATAAAACAAGTAACTACGAGATAATTTAAAATAATGTAATCATCAAAATAGCTTGTTTGTTTGAGTGTCTCATTTCATCTTATTCTCCCTCTAAATTTTTTTTTCTTCTTATTTTTTCCAACTTGAATTCTATGGATAAAATAGGGGATTATATTGTTCTCATATATCTTATATATTTTTAGTTATGTCCATAATGAATTCACATATTTACTCAGAGAAGTAAGCTTCCTATAAATATCTACATGAATGACCTAAAAATAGTGTCTTTTGGAGAGTTGATTTATTGTTTTTATCTATATGATATTTCCTACTAGCTCTCACATGTATTGTCAATTCTTTATATTTTTTACTTTTACATCTAGTATTGCAATTTACATAAGTGTTTGGGCTCCAGTTCCAACTTTCTTTAGCCAAAAAAATTCTAGCGATTTTATAGTTGGAAGTTATTATCAACTTTTCACTTTCGTTGCCTATTACAACACAATTAATTATATTTGATAGGTTGGAAGAAATTTGTAAATATGGGAATTACAAATCTCCATTCATACACATTCAAATTTCAAAGATTAGGATTTAACACTAGCTTTGGTCTAATATAATAATTTTATAAAACAATTCAAAAATCGATGATTATTCAAAATGAAAGTGTGGAATGATCAAGAACTAAAAGATCCAACCAAAAAATATGTTGATTGTTGTCAAGAAAAATTAAAAGTTTGGGATTAATATAGACCATAGCATGTGAACAATCTAATGAAAACTTCAACTAAATGGATCTATGAAATAAGAGAAAATATTGATCTTACCTAAATGGATTTTGTTATTATATTATTTCAATTACTAAATGTTAGATATGTATAATTAGCAAGATCTAGTGAAAAAATCTTTCCCTGTGTGAGCATGAGATTCCATTGAAGAAAAACAGATAGACTATTCTCAAAATTCAACCACATGGTTGTAAATAACTTTATCTATTAACCCTCACATGAAAGTATCTAATAACAAACATCATATCTATGACTTCCCTCCAAGTGTACATACGCTAATGGAAGAAAGCTCAATATTTCACATAGCATGGGTCACTTGGCTTAGAGGAACCTCCCCAAACATAATATATATTACAACAAGATAAAACGAAACATGATTTCTTGATAAGTTTATATTATTGTAATCATTATCAAAAGGGAAAACTTACACCACCAATTGTTTCAACTTTTAAGTAAAATAAAGTATAAAAATGCTTAAAAGAAATCTAAAGCATAATTCTATAGAAGCTATACAATTGATCTCTTGAGTGTAAATGGAACCCACCTAGATAAGTCTTGTAAACTTCAATTTTTTAAGTTCTCACTTCAAAATTCCATTACACCTTGGTACAGGGACATTTCATCACATGACCATACAAAAAGAAACACATACATCAACAAGCGACAATATACATTTCATAAGAATAAAAAAAAAGCATACATACTTGAAGTGAAATAAACTTGGCATCTTAACATCAATAATTCTAGTTACACTGTCTTGCATTACATCAATGAATTAAGAAACAATGCTATATGGGTTATCTATATAACTTCCTACATAGGCACATTTGACTCAGAAAACCTATCATTGCAAGGAATCACATTAATACAACAAAGGTTCCTCATTGAACAATGTCTGTGTTAGAGTCATGTCTAAGATTTTGGTGAACTGCATTAAACCCTTTCTGTTTGAATGGTTCTCGCTTGCACATGAGCTTCATTCCTAAAAGAAGCCTTCATGATAATGTCATTCTGATGCAGGAAATCATATATTGAATGGAGAAAACAAAATCAACTAAACACTCAATGGCTCTTAAAGTAGATATATCAAAAGCTTATGGCAAGCTCAGCTGGGGTTTCATCTATGACACTTTATGTAGAACAACGATACCAACTAACATCATTCACATTGTGATGTAGAATATATCCATAGGGCAGTCATCCTTCATTTAGAACAGAGAGAGCCTCCTTCCCTTCAAACCTACCATACGTGTCAAATAAGAGGACCCCTTTCCCCCATGTATTTTTGTGTTGTGTCTGGATAGATTATGTCAGGCCATTCAGGAGGAGGTAGAGCATAAAAAATGGTAACCATAAAACTTAACTAATAGGAAGATAGCTTTTTGGCACTTATGTTCCACAGATGACATCATTCTCTTTGGGGACACATCCATCAACTAAGCACCATGTATCATCAAATGTCTTTGAAAGTTTGAAGATGCTTCAGGATAACAAGTCACCCAAGGAAAATCATCAGTGTTCTTTTCTAAATTCACGCCCATATCTACCTATAAGGCTATTAGCAAGAAACTAAGAATGCCTCAAGTGTGGGATTTTGGTAAGCATTTGGGGATCCTGATTGTACATAAATTCCAAGGCAGTTTACTTGTACCTAGTGAACACATACAAAAACAAATTCAATAACTGGGTGAATATGAATCTCTCATTAGCGGGCAAAATCACATTGAATAGATCATCACTTACAACAACTGCTTCACATGTCATGCAATCCTCAAAACTGCCAATTTTTATCTGTGAAAGATTAGACCAAATCATGAGGAACTTCATTTGGAGTGGCTATTCGAGGAGGAGGAGAACCCATCTAATATCATGGGGCAAACTACTGACATCTACTAAGGAGGGTGGGTTATAGATTAGGGCGTCAAGGGAAATCAATGAGGCCTTACTCGTGAAGATCACTGCAAATTTCATAGATAAGAAAGCTCTAATATGGAAACCACTAATGCAAGCTAAATACCAAAGACTTGGGGGTCTGAAGGAGAATGAATGTATCTTATGGAAGGTCATGTACACATAGCTACAACAGATGTGAGACCAATATACGACAGTCATAGGTAATGGACAAACACCAATGCTCGGGAATAAAAATGGTTGAGAGGTGCTTAGGTTCCCAAAATAAGAAGCAACTGAACCATCCTAGATGATCTGAAAGACCTCAAAGTGGCCATCCTAATAGTACATGAGGGTGTATGGGACATTGATTTCTTGAATTGCTATTTTGATGAATATAGTGTGAACATAATATGTTTGATTCCCACACCAGAGGAAAATTGGGAGAACATGACATCTATTAGATAAAGCATATAAATTGTTGACTACAAGTCAAAGTGCTATATCAAGATCTACTTGCCCCCAAGGTGATTCCCTCTTAGGGTCAATGGAACACCATATGGAACCAGAGAGTACCATCAAGAATCAAAACTTTTATTTGATTGTTAAATCATGATCGAATCCTTACAAATACACTGAGGAAAATAAGACATATGATGAGCACCAATACATGTGAAGTTTATTCTTAGGATGCATATAACACCCTACATGTAATTCAAGACTATCCCAAGGCAAAGGAGACCTGGATAATGATTAATCTAGAACTCAATGATGCATTCTTTCAAACCACAAAGATACAATATTGGATTAATGACAACTTAAATATTGACTCCAACAATTGGAACATTTGTGTCATGGTGATGTGTTGACACATCTAGAAAGCTAGAAATCAATTTATCTTCAGTAGAGTTGTGGTGCCTACCAAGGATCTCAGCTTGAACATCCATACCATTACATTTTACATCATCAATGTTTGGGGTATGACTGGTGATACTACTCATCAAAAGAGAAGTAGAAGATAAATCAAGTGGAATCCACCTCAAGCAGACAAAATTAGGATCAATGTTGATGACGCTTTGCAATGGGAACCATGCAGTCTCTATGAGTGTTTCACTCAGACATCATAGTGGGGACTGGTTATTTGGATATTACTACAAAAACCTAGGGAATGATCCTCTAGAGAGTGAACTATTGGTGATTCTGAGGGTAGTCCAGATAGAAAATAAGGAGGGGTATAAAAGATGTGAATTATGACTCTCTATTGGTCATTGGGTACCTGACTAAATCGACAAACAATTCACCAAAGTTCCTACCAATTCTGCAAAAGATCTTAAACTCAAGCAAGGAGTTTGACGTTATCCATTTCAGTAAAATTGATCGAGAAGCCAGCCACCCTATTGATATGCTGGCGAAGTGGTCTCTCCAACAACCTGGAGTAGTCCACACTATGCCAATGTGTCCGACAAAGCTGATGAATATTCTCATGAAATATAAAACCCTAAATGAAAGAGACTAACTGATGTAGTGATCCCATGAAAAAAGTATCATAATATATTATTTCTATCAAAGTAACATAAAATAATTGCATCAAAGTGTTCATTAGACCACTTAACGTTCATCATAATTGCACCAAAGTGCTCATTAGGACATAATAGTATTCCTCTATTGTATTATTGAAATTAACATTACATGATTGACACTAAACTGACTTAAATATCTTGAGCATGGTTTCATAAGTAATTTAATGAATAGTGATAACCATGTCACTTTATGCATATAATAATTATCATGCAAATAGTTTATTAATTTCTATATGGATGCACATGAACCCTATTCCGAAGTCTTAAAGAAATCATGGCCTAATATAATGGAATAAGGATTTAAAAACAAAAAATGGGTTCCTCATTCAAATATCTCTTCAACACTATTTTTGTAGACATTTTTGGCACTATATGGACTTATCCTAGCTTTCAGATCTTGGACCAATCACATAATCTAGAAATCAACTATTGTATGTATATTAACTACAAAATTTCATCAAAACATTAGGGTCCACACTAAGTGACCCATTGAGTTTATGGCATGTGACACAAGTTCCACTCTTTGACACACTGTAGGGTACATAAAAACATAACATACAAACACTAAAAAGCTCCATCCAGCACATGACAATCATCAAATAAATTGTGGGCATAATCGGTAAACCACACCTTGAGATGCTCTACATGAGAGCTATTGAGAAAAGCTTGTATCTAGATCATGAATCTCAAAAACCATAATGAGGATTCATTTTTCCTTTAGTTCTAGATGCAACAACAACAAATCAACAATTTCTTGGTGGTCTCACCAAGATAAGACATGGCCAACAAGATGGCATGGGGTGCTAGAATAGCCTTCACCATAGCAAGTTAGGGGAAGCAAATCAAAGGTTGTGCAAATCACAAAACTGGAGGAAAATGCAACATTGAATGAGTTTAGAGTACAATAAAGAAGCCAATAAGGAAGGAGACAGAGAGAAACAAGGATGAAATACACTAATTGGTCTAAGAGGTTGATGGTATAGAAGTAAAAGGCCATAAAAGGAGGATGTGAGAAAATCCTCTATCTAGTTGAATTGGCAAGTAGGGTATCTCTATGAAGGGATGAAGGTTGGTTCAAAGGCCTCTACAATATTTCACATGATCTAGAGGATAACATGATACCTCTGCTTGATCATTGGTGAAGGTGAGTATTAACATCACAGATTAGGTGGACTTGACGAATAGAGCATGTTAGTTTTTGGTGGTATGGGATCTTTTAATAGGTTTGAAGAGGTGAGATTCTTGGGAGGTTGTTCAGAGACATAAGTATGGGGCTCAAAAGGAATTTGAGGTGGTTGGGGTCCATAAACAATGTTACCCTACTATACTAAGGCGTGTTCAAACAAAGAGACAAATATTTTTGTGTTAGTAATTGAGGGTTTAGTGAGGAGAGATGGCACAATGGAAGGGATATCACGCACTATGGAGTCCCAAATACATTGGGATAGGTGATATACATAACCCCTCATGAGTCTGATCTATTCACATGAAATTGGGATCAAAATGGGTCGTGGGATAAAAGTGTCAGGTACACAAGGGAATCAACTTTTTTATATTTATTAGGATTTCCATGTAGTTTTTATTTATTTACTTTCGTAATTTAATTGGGGTATATAGGGTATCGATTTGATGTAAGTTGTTAGGTTTTCTTAATTTGATTATGAAGATTCCCTAAACTATAGTTAGTCTTCATGTTCTAGAGTCACAACCATCTAGGTTTTTCTTTAAAGATAAAACTTTGTTTGATTACCTATGGTTATTGAAGCAGATTTAGAGGCCAATACTTTCAAGAAGGAAAGTTCTTCCCTTTGAAAATGTATTCAATCACATTTTAGGCGTAATTAGGAAAATATCACCTAGAACCCTAATATGCCATTTATTAAACAATTAGGGCAACAATTGTTGTAGTAGAATTAGTAAATAAATTAATTAGTTTTCTAACCCTATTAATTTTATGGGAATAGGTTCACATATTCAATTAGTGTACATAAAACCTTGTTGGAACCAATTGTTCTCATAACTTAGTTACTTAGCATAAATGGAATTATCTTGAGACAAAGTTAGAAATTTGCAAGTGCATCTATCTTCGAAGTTGAAAACATAGGGTTAATATATTGGAAACTTTTAAGCTAGGAATTTTTAAATTTTAGTCTTCTTTTTTGTTTTATATTTTAGGGTCATTACTCCACCACACATCTTTAAACAAAATTTGACTTTGAAACTACCATCATGCTACCCACATTAGGATTTTCTATTCTCCTAGTATGCAAAACTCTGTGACCTTAATTTTATCATAGAAATTCATAGTTCTCCGCACATAAGGGATAGGATTCAATAATAACTTGGGTTTTTATTGCCAAAACCGAAGAGAAAGCATTAAAAAACTTGTGTCCTCCATTGCTTCAGAGACCTAAATTGAAACTCAGAACCAATTTCCTTGATCAATCTTGTAATAGTATTCCTCACTTGAGTTCCTTTATTAATTTCCTCAATCAAAACATGAATCCTCAATACTAGTTCTTTTATCATGGTAACTCATTTTATTACCTACTAAAAGTTTTGGGTATCTAACCTTGACATAGGTAGTGACTTTTTGATATCTAAATTCATTTTTTGTTATATGACTATATACATCATGTCTTCTATACTACCAATCTTTGGGACATCCTCAAATATTTGTTTTTTAGGCACATACCCAAAGATGTGAGATGTTATCATGGTACACTTGACCAACCTAATAGTGTGCACATCCCATAACATGCACTAGTTTATATAGAAAGTAATTCACAATAATTATTTAGTCTATGACACTCCCTCTACAACTCTCATTTAATGTACACCAACCATCAAGGAAAAAAGAGGAAATGCCATTTGTGAATATTAGATTAATACATAAGATCCAAGTTAGATAAACATCTATCACAAGTCATATATATCTTGTCTATCTAGTATAGTTAACCTTAAAATATAATTGTCCATGGGGTTCCTTACCTTCATCTAATCCTTAAATCACAAGGTTATCTATTTAACTCTCTCAATTTTATATCATCATCCTTGAGTATAGCTAGGAGATCATATAAATATTAGGCTAGAGACCATATACTCTATCACAGATCTATTTATTACCCTAAGTCCACACTCCTAATGTCTACACAGCCAAAGGCGAGTGGACCAGGGCATCTGTCCCTAGAATGGATCAATATTTCTCTCAGGAAATATACATGTAAAAGTAGTAACGAAAAGATATAAAAAGATACTAGAAGGGGATAGAGAAACATGTACCCAATTCTATATTCATGATACCCCTTTGGCATTTCATTCGAGTCTAGAGTGCAGTAGATCTTTGGCAAATATAAAAAATTGATAAACACAATATATTAATGCTAAAGCATTAAGTATGCTACGAAAAGGTAAGTAAACAGTTTAAGAGTATAATAAAAGTTGCTTGACGAGAAACATCATAAGAAAGTAAGAAGTAGAAACAAAGTATGAAACCTTAATGACATTCTTTTATACAAAGTGTGTTTTAAGTGTATTTCCATTATACTCAACAATCTATTATGGCCATTGACCAACTTCCCAATGGAAGGGTCTATAAGGGTGTTCAAGATTAGCCAACCTTTTATCTACATGGTCCACCTGATCTTGACATCTCAAGTAAGATGCACAACCTTGTTCCCTTACCCTGAGAATATAGGTAGGTATACAAGGTTTGTATAATTGATAAGTTCAATTATGTTTAAGGTTTGTTCAACATATATCAAGAAAAACAAACGTACTAATCATAGGGAACAAGTTGTTGAAACAAGTAACTATCTAGCCAGGCATTCATACGAGCATACATAAAAGCAAGCCAATAGCATAGTAGGGTAAAGCTATTAAGTGTACCTTAAGAATAGTGAGCAAGATATGATAAGATCTCTAGAGGTGGTCTATCTGAAGTGGACCTAAGATGCAAAAGATACAGATCGAGTCCTATATTTCTATGGTATAATAAGTTAAGCATCATATGAGTCATGTGGATGTCCCCCTAGGACTAGGTTTCAAATAAATCAACTTAGGTCCAAAGTTCCATACATGCATGCAATCAATAAATCATAGTTCAAATGTCACATCAACATCTTACGTCTAGGTGATACACCCAAATCATGAGTAATACTAGATGGAGATAAAGTCTAATTTTAAAATTGAGAAAGCATGAGATCTAGGTTATCATCACGGTTTGATCATGCAACACCACATTTAGTCATATAACATCAATTCCATGAAACAAGGTCATAAATCCAAGTCATAGAAGCATTAGGTAAAACAAGTTAGGATATAGATCTAAAACATGATAATTCTACTAATTTAGAGTCAATTAAGATGTCATGGATAGAATTAGGTTCTGATCTAGCAAGGTTAGAGCACAACAAACAACTTATGCATTAACATCACATTAATTGTCACATGTATGTCGTGATTGTGTAAGAGTGTGATTCCTAAAATTTTAGGTTACAATGCCTCATAAGGACTGATTTTTAGGTAAGCATTAAAGTTTGATCATTATGGACCATCATTGGCATAAGGAGTGATATTTAGGTCAAAATAGTCATTTAGGATACATACAAAGGGTCCAGGGCATCACCCATGTCAAGAGTGAAATGAAGCTTACTGATTAGGGATGCAATCATACTTTGGAGCATAAAGAATGAAAGTTTTAACATTTTATAGAATGAATCATCATCAAAAGCTTCAAAGTAATAATTTTTGGAGAAATAGTATAACTACAACTAGATTTAGGTTCCAAACGTAGTTTCAATAGATAGATCTCATTTTTTCTGATCAAAAACCATATATTATATCATAGGATCTAGTTTAGGAACTAAGAAAATATGATGGTTTAAAGATTAATACATTAAAAGAGGGATTTGATGGCATGTACCCTTGATTGGGTTGAAGGAGAATGAGAAAGAAGTGGGTCGGCTCAATGCCCTGTTCTAGGGTGGCTCACGGACAAACCTCTAGGCACTGACCAGCCTGGTCGCTACCAACCAATCACGGACTCCCACGATGGGTCTCGCAGATGCCCACCACCACACTTCCAAACAACTCCCTACGTGCAAAAGAGGGAGAGGGAGAGGGTCATCCCGGTCCTCAGATCAGCATCAGGCGCTCGACATCGTTCCTCCCATATCCTGACCCTTCACTCCCGTGGATTGGGAACTCCCATGGCAGTGTGATAGCGGCCTGCTCGACAAAGCAAGGCCAAGACAAGGTCTCAAACCCTGTTGTCGAGCATGGACGAGTTGTCCCATCTCTGGAAGGTGTGCATGTAAAAGAGTGAAATCACCCCTTTACTAAAAATTTGAAAAATCAAACCTCCATTCCCAATATACTCAAAAGATATGTTTAAACGGGTGTAAAATTTTCAAATCTTTATTTATATGGTATACAAAAGACCAACAAGTAATGCAGTAGAATATAAATTCATGACTATATTCAATTTTATAAAAGTTTACATCATCATTCTCCCATATAGAGTTTACAACAACAAAAGGATCTAGAAAGAGGGAAGTCTAAACTACACCAACTTTGTCTCTAAGAAAAATATCCAAGAGTTAGGTCCATGCCAAAACTAAGTCATCCTTGATCTAACCATGGGTGGTTGGGAAAGCACCCAGCAAAAGGGAAAGAAAAACAAGGTATGTGTCAGAGATAATGAACAAGAAATAAGATAAAAACAATAATGCAACTGATCCTCTCTCATTCAATAACACACATACTGTAACGACCTCACTTTTTCACAACCCCCAATTAAGGAAGGCCAAAAAGATGAGAGCCATCACCTAAACTTTTATTTCAAGGATCTAAATTTTAATCAAACAATATAAAATAGAAGATAATTTCATTCATTTCAAAAATTATATACAATATTCTTACAAAAACTTTCTATCCTCAGAACTATACATTTGAGAAGAAATAACTACCTAATCCTCCTTTAGATAAATTTTGTGCCTTCACGTAATTTCTATCTTTATCTTCATGTCCTTTATCATGTATAAAAGTTTATACCAAAATGGCATGAAACAAATACACGATCAATATGTTGCCATATTGGCACATGGGGTGCATCCAAAATGTGCAATAAATAACAACATGTATTCCAAAAAATACTGGAAAATATAAACTAGCATTTTCTTCACATAATCTTTCTATTATGTGATATTCATAGTGACATTATAATTGAACAAAGCTAAATAAACATCCAATAATTTAATTGATCAATCCTTGAGAAGCACTTAAAAACACTGACAAACTAATGCAGATATTCTTAGGCGTAACCACGTACCTCAATGGTGAGCCATGTAGATTATGCAAACATTCTCTAAGCATAATATCCAATCAAGTAGGAAAATCAAACAACCATCTTTAATCTGCATTTATATAAATCCAAAGTGTCACCAATCATACTATTCACATTAATCACACTAAACCCAATTGGGTCCAACTCTAGGGTTTAGGATTCCTTGACACCCAGAAATCATTAGGGCCATGCCTCAAAACCATAATTCCCATGATTATTGTTTTAATAAGTTATGAACCCTAGTTCACATTAAGAATATCCACGATTATCAAATTTACCATGTTATTGCTTTAGGAACACCTATATCATATTAGGCACATTAATGGTTATAGCGAGTTGCATCAATGATATTCAAGATCCTAATTACACATGTTAAGGATCATCACTTTAGAAATCCTAGTTTCTCATTATGATTATCATGATCTTCATGATTTCTCATATTTTAAACGATATCAATAATTATTAAAAAAATGTTTTTAGCATATTCAAACACCTTAATACACAAATCTAGGATTCACTTGCTTTAATCACCACTTAAACCCATCGTTGCACTACTTTTGGAATTAGAAGCATATTTAAACTATGAAAATATTTTATTTGGCTTCTTCTCATTTTTCTTATCAAAATGATACATAGGTTCTCTATTTTGAGATGTTCATAGTATTTTCTATGAATCAAGAAAGATCAGTAGTTATAACTTAACCCCTGGTGCCATGTGGCAGTGTGTCATTAGTTAGTGCTATTGAATAGAACATGCACCACGTTGGATGAGTGGGGGTGCAGTCCAGGTGTTGGGTTTTCTATGAGCTAGCCAGTCAGGCCAACCCGCCCAGGTTGCACCTTCATTCATGTGTTGGTTGCCCCTTCCGCTTGGATGCACACCAATGCCATGTCAGTGTCGCAGACAAGACCACCTCCCCTTCATCAGGCTTCTTAGTAGTTGGTGGTGACAATCCGTAGAGTTGCATTCATGCGGCCATACTACTAGTGCAAATAACCCCTCCACTCCTCAAGCCCCTGGTCCTCCTCTTTCCTCCTAGAAATTTCAACTACAGGGCCTTCCTTCCTCCACCACCATCTCATTTCTATCCATCTTGACTCAGGACAACAACACTAGGGTTGTCATGCTCCTTCCTCCTGCTGTAGGTCTGTATGGTGTCAACAAGCAGCCTTAGGTAGTGTTTGAGAGAGCATTATCGGCAGGTCCTCCCAATTATCATCTTCTTCCCTCCTCTAGGACTTCCTCCTGACTAGGAGAACTACCAGACTCCTCTGTCGAGACCGTGTTGCCTAGTGCATGCATCCGCCTCGTGGTGTGTAGATGGCGCTCAGGCCAGTTGAGGTTCACAACCTCCTTCTCCTTATGAGAGCATAGGAGGAGGAACTCCACCTGTGATGGGTCATGCCCAGTGGTTTTTAGCACTCTCTTCTCTTCGGACCTCACCGAACAGGTTGCCAATGGCGTCGACCACCACGCCAATGGTTTTGTCCTATTTTTCTCCTTGGGTGTCAAGGCATCGAGAAGGAGGGGATATGGGAATAGGCTATAGTCATGACTATCTATGGACAATGAAGGTGAGAGTCCTTGCCATTGGAACTCAGCATTAGCGAGGCCCTTTATAGACATATGGGTAGGGTTTCTTGTCTATAATCCTTGTAAAAGGAAACCCCCATGATCGGATGTACACATCCCTCTTTGTTAAATACTTGTTGATATATTACTCCCTTCCATATACACGAGCCAAAATATCCCTTTATTCAACAATTCAAAACTAGCAAGGAAGTATTGTATCCCTTCTCCTAAACTTTTCTCTCTCATTTTTAATACAAAACATGTATGGAAATGTAGGATAATATGCAATAGGTTGCCAAAGTGATGAAACATATATACATACTTATCCTTCAAGTACTCCTCGAATTAAGTTCCCAACTTTACTTGGTTGATACCAAAAAAGCCACAAAGGAAATTATATAATTACATGGCACTATTATTGACTAATTTGCTTATGCATTCTAGATTACCCTTTTACCTCCCTCCTTGGTATATCCTTTAAAAAAATTCTCCTCATTCCATGCCAACTCATTAAAATCATTCCCAAGTAAAAATTTATTAATTGAGACTTATTGGGATGTCTTTCTCATAAAAAAATTGTTCATTGTTTAAAACAATACCATTATCCCTTTGAATATTCTAGAATTCTCCTCCTTTCCATTATTATTATCCAATATACCAAAAGTTAGATCAAAATAATGTTATTTGATACCTTAAATATTATTTTGCCAAACTGCCTAGATAATTATTCTTTTAATTATCTAAAAAATTGTGCCTTATTTTTTTTCGACAACTTGTATATTATTCAATATTTCAATTAGGCATTATTTTGAAAAGCCATTATTATTAATTCGTGTACAACTTCCTTTTATTTATTGAAATTGTGCTACAAGCACCCATGCCACAAAGGTAATCAACATTACTATTCCACCAATGGTACCATTTGGGAAAATTATCAATTCATGGCTTTAATTTATATAATACAATTTTACCAAAATTGAATATATTAGATTCACCCCTCCTTAAAAGGAATTTTGTCCTCAAAATTCATACCTAATAAGATTTAGGTGAATGATAACTCATTTTAATTTCAAACCTTAGGTTTAGCAACCCTACTTGGATAAATTTAACCTCTTTTATGGATCTAAAAATTTCTCACATTATTGCTAAGATAGGTACTTGAATTCAACTCAAGGTATTCCCACATCATTAGTATTTACATGATACCACCCTTTGGTGATCACATTTTCATTTGGTGACTACCTTTCCACCTAGGTTTTCAACTCATTACTCATTTATTTTCACATAAGGGTGAGGTGACACCTCAAACCATAGGTCATGTCATTAAGTTAAACTTAAGGTATTCATTCTCATGTGTCAATTTTTAAGCATAAAATATGTATACCCAATCTCTCTCTCGTAATGAGGTGAAATAAGCACTTGACTGCATCCTAAATACAAAGTTCATCCCATTCCAAAAGTAGAGATAGTATTCCCACATATTATCAAAATTTCACATTTTAGGTTACAAACTGTGAATACTTTTTTTCACAATTTCTTATATTTCATGAAGTCAATTACCTTTTTCACTCTTGAGTTTGTACACAACTCCTTTTATTATTACATGACTTCTTTGTATCTTTGCATTTACACCTCAGGTATTATGAGCCTTAGCCACTTCCTTAAGGTCTCTAGGGGTAAATGTACTTTTGGAGTGATATCATCCTTATGAATCTAGGGAGTGCCTCTCAGATTTACCCATTGGGCTACATGATCATCGTGAAGGTAGCTAATCTCCTAATTCATGGACCTTGGGCACACCTAGTTGTTACCTCTTGACTACATGGTCTTATGCATTCAAGGCACAATCAACTCCTAATCCCATAGGTCCTTTGTACCTTTAATACACCCTACTTGACCTTAGCATTGATTTAGGACTCTACCCTTCCCAAGGGTTTCTTTGATATGTCACAACTTTAACCATTTCCAAGCACATTATTTTCATATGTAATTCTTCAAATTGGATTTCCTCCATCTCTTATTGTGAGAACCCTTCACACTAAATGAGGTTACTCAAAACATAAAACATGAATGATTATTAATTAATCACATATTAGAAAAAGGGACTAGTTAAAACCAATTTCAACATCACCAACATGCTCATAACATTTGCATTGAAGCCCAACATCTTGGTTGCATTCATACTATGCCAGGAATCTGATAAAATTTGTTCCATGGACTTAGCCACATCATATATAAAACAGGAGAACATTATCCATATGTGCCACATAAACAAGCATCCACATGCTAACAAAAGCCTGATTCGATTAAAACATCGTATACAAACTTTCTACGCCCAGACCTGAGAGTATAGGGATGAATCTAGGACACACTATACAACTAAACAACTGTCTCTAAAGTCCATCACCAAAACTCCTCCTCCCTTCCACGGGTCTGATGCCACTTCTACCGATCACCTTGTTGGATAAATTGGACATTATGATAAATCCCTTTGTTTTGATGATGACAAACATTTCATTCTTGTTGATCTAACGCGCTACTTGAGTGTTGCAGGAATAAGGTGGATGACAAAGCTCTAGGGAATCTATATGCTTGAATGATTGTAAATGTCATGAAATGTAATCAATTGTAAACTTGTACAAATATATAATGTACAAGTACTTAGACTTCATGTAAATCAAGCGTTAGATCTTTCCTAGCTAAACACCACACTTAGTCATGTCATCCCCTTCAATAGTGTCACATATGCACACTCGTACACACACTTAGTGCCTTAATTGAAAGATTGAAACAGGGTCAATCTCGGTCGACAAACTCCTCGACCGAGACACTCTCGGTCGACAAACTTCTCGACCGAGAAAGACCCAAGTAGCCGTTAGAAACAGCTGACAAGGTAGTTGGCAGTTGCAAATGAACGTTGATCCAGAGAGCCTGTCGGTCGACAAAACTTCGACCGAGTAGGTATCTCGGTCGACAATTTGTCGACCGAGATGGACTCTGACAGCAACTGCAGAATAAAGCAACTAGCCGTTACTAATGCACCTAACTCATACCTAACGGCTAATCTTGATATACAAATGTCATGTCTCAACACAATCGAGCTCAAACTTGCATAATCTTATTTTACTTGGAATCGATAGATAGTTTTGAAAACAATACAGACACATGATCGGTCGAGAAATCTTCGACCGAGCAGTCATTCGGTCGAGAAATCTTCGACCAAGCAGGTCACTAATTTCAGTCTGCAATAAAATTGCTGAATAAATTTTTGATTGATCAAGTGGCTATCTATTTTGTTTTACATGAAAATAAGAATAAATTCTGGAAATCATTTTTGGAACACAATATATTAAAGTTTTTCATCATGAGTTAAGATAGATATTTATGAAAATTGTGCTATAAGAGGATTGTTTGTTGAAAAAGCTGGTTAGGCATGAACAATTATCTTAAACACTTATATGAGAATATTTTCATCTATGTTATGAATAATATTTGCTTTAGTCAAGGAAAATTACTGTTTTCATGGTTTATTCTAAGTATTCCTTGACATATCTACATAGCAACCTTGTATTAAATGTCATGATTCAAATGTTCTATCATCATACATATGTGTTCACTATTTCACATGTTGCTTTAGAACAAGAATGTCAATGCCTATTAACACATAAGATAAAATTTCTCTATTGGTACTTTAAGAACTTGAGACATTATTCTTTCTTTCAAGAGTATATATTTTCTTGAAGAATCACATGATTAATCTGAACACAAGATCACAAAAAGAAATAGGACTTGATATTTATAGAAAGATTAAGGGACATCATTCATAATAAGTTTCACTCAAAGAATTGATATCTCTTTAAGCTACCTACAGGAATTATACTTAATATTTGAATGTTCAAATGTGCAATCTGCAGCATTTGCCTCTTGGTTGAAATGAAATTTGACCAAGGGGCGCTATGGTCGAAGTCAAGGTCGACCTAAAATAAGCTTTGACAAAATGCTTATTTGGACATCATTTTATTATACTTAATCTTAGTATACTTTTGATAAAGGTCAAAATCAAAATTTAAAATCATTTGTGACCTTAGAAGCTTTAAATTGCTTTAATTGTAAGATTAAGGGGGAGCTCATACAAACAAATTTGATTATTTGCTTAAGAAGCTTACAAAAACATTGTAATCATCATTTGGAGCTTATTAAGACCTTAGTACTTTTACTCTTGGTTATGACGAAATCTATGAAATTCATAAAAATGATATATCTTGTTCTTAAAGGAACTCTCTAAACAAATCAGGGCTTAACAACCCATGCATTTGGTTGGAGACATTTTTATGTACTTTAATATTAAAGGATTCTCATTTCATTTTTAGGGCTTAACATCCCTTATAAAATGGGTGAGAAATCAATATACATTCATCATAAGCTTAAGGGAATCTCATATCATTTCAAAGCTTAACATCCTTTGCAAATGATTGAGAAACAAATTGTGGCTAAATTAGACAAAAATGATATTAAATCCATGATTCTAATAGAATATCTATTTAAGGGGGAGCATAGTATAAAATTAAGGGGGAGAAGAAATATAAAATATTCACCCTGGATATCTTTTTGAAATGTCAAAGGGGGAGAAAGAATATAAAATCAAAAAATATAAATGAGTTTCATCTTGATGGCCAAGCACTCACTTGCAAAACAAGAATGGCTACAAAAGGTAATCTTCAGGTATGAAACTCACATGCTTTATATTTCCTTATTTCATATTTAGGAAATGTTTGTCATCTTCAAAAAGGGGGAGATTGTTGGATAAATTGGACATTATGATAAATCCCTTTGTTTCGATGATGACAAACATTTCATTCTTGTTGATCTAACGCGCTACTTGAGTGTTGCAGGAATAAGGTGGATGACAAAGCTCTAGGGAATCTATATGCTTGAATGATTGTAAATGTCATGAAATGTAATCAATTGTAAACTTGTACAAATATATAATGTACAAGTATTTAGATTTCATGTAAATCAAGCGTTAGATCTTCCCTAGCTAAACACCACACTTAGTCATGTCATCCCCTTCAATAGTGTCACATATGCACACTCGTACACACACTTAGTGCCTTAATTGAAAGATTGAAACAGGGTCAATCTCGGTCGACAAACTCCTCGACCGAGACACTCTCGGTCGACAAACTTCTCGACCGAGAAAGACCCAAGTAGCCGTTAGACACAGCTGACAAGGTAGTTGGCAGTTGCAAATGAACGTTGATCCAGAGAGCCTGTCGGTCGACAAAACTTCGACCAAGTAGGTATCTCGGTCGACAATTTGTCGACCGAGATGGACTCTGACAGCAACTGCAGAATAAAGCAACTAGTTGTTACTAATGCACCTAACTCATACCTAACGGCTAGTTAAGCACTTAGAACCCCCTAGAAAGTGTCTAGAACGTCCTTAAGCACTTGTAGGACATTTCTATAAATAGGACATGCCTTAGGACACCTAAACACACCTAAGCTACACTTGTGCTATACTTGAGCTTGAATACTCATTGGCAATCTATTTTGAGCAATAGAGCAATTCCAACATTGGCTTTTCATTCCCATTGCTCCATTTTCGTGTCCTATAGGCTAGCATCTCCTTTCCACAGCACTTACACTTCTACACTCATTGGTTAGGAGATCAATACGCTTGATATAGGCAAATCAAGCCTTGTGCTTAAAAGGATAAGTTGTAATTTCTGTTTTCCTTCTTGTTCCTTTTATTCTTTGTATTCTCCTTGCTACTCCTAGGGTTGGAGGCTGCGGATTGGAGAAGGTTCTTCTTGGAGGAGAAGGTGGACTTCAAGCTAATTCAAGAAGGCTATCGCAACGGGAAGCTACTTCAAGAAGGCTATTGCAACGGGAAGCTACTTCAGGAGGAAGGCTGCTTCAAGGTTGGTGCAATTACTTCTAGGTGAAGGCTGCTTCAAGGTTGGTGTGATTACTTCTAGGTGAAGGCTGCTTGAAGGGTTTAGGGAGAGAATTGTAATTTTATGTAAAGTCCTTGCGAGGTAATAAAATTAAATTCTTTCCAAATCTCGGTTGGGTAAGCAACCGGGTAGTGGACTGACAACTTTAGTATTTGCTAAAAGTTGGAACCACTCTAAATCCTTGTCCCCTTGTCCAATATTTTGTGGTTGGTTGTTTGAGTTCAATAATTGTTAAAATTGTTTTAAAACTCTATTCACCCCCCCTCTAGTGTTTTTACAATTGGTATCAGAGCAGGCTTCAAGGAACCCTAACAAGGTCTTGAAGAATGGGTGACGGAGTGCTCAACAACCTTAATCTTGAAGGGACATTTGTTGCTAGGCCTCCAGTGTTTGATGGAACAAACTACACATATTGGAAGAGAAGGATGCAGTTCTACTTTCAAGGCATAAGTTGGGACTTATGGAGGATGGTCTCAACCCCATACGAGCTTCCTCAAATGCAATATGCAGAGTGGGATGCAAATACGGTAAAATCGGCTCAAATGAATGCAAAGGCTGTAAGTATTCTTTATTGTTCAATCTCAGTAGGAGAATTTAATAGAATATCAAATTGTGAAACAGCCTATGAAATGTGGCATAGATTGTCCATAACCTATGAAGGTACGGTTCAAGTTAAGAATTCTAAGATTAGTATGCTTAAACAGAAGTTTGAACACTTTCGTATGGATCCAAATGAATCCATTAGTGAAATGTTTGCAAAATTCTCTTCTATTGTTAATGGTTTGAATGCCTTAGGAAAAACCGTTCTTGAAGAAGACCAGGTATCAAAAAGTACTTCGATCACTTCCTCCCAAATACAAGCCCAAGGTGACAGCCATTGAAGAAGCTAATGATCTCACTAAACTGAAAATGGAGCAACTCATTGGCAATCTAGAAGCTCATGAGGCAACTTTAGAAGAGGAAGAAAGAAGAGAACGTGAACGTCAACAAGGCAAAAAGAAGTACATTGCATTCAAAGCATCAACCAAGGACAATCATGACACAAGTGAAGATGATAGTGAAGAAGAAACTCTCATTGTAAATGGTAAGCAATATAAAAGTTTTAAAACTAATAAAACTTCTAGTGTTTCTTCTTCCAGGTGCTTTGAATGTGGCAAAAAGGGACACATGAAAGGTGATTGTCCAAAACTCAAGAAAGGGAAGAAATCATCTCACAAAAAGAAAGAAAGAGCATATAAAGCTGCATGGGATGATTCAAGTGATGATAGTGATGATGGAAAAGAAGAAGTAGAGTGCCTCATTGCTACAACAAATGAAGAAGAAGAAGAAGAGGTAAATCTTTTTGATCTACCAAAAGAAGATCTAATTGCTAGTCTTCAAGATACTCATGAGAAATATATTGAGTGCAAGAAGAAACTTAAGAAATCAAATAAAGTAAATAATGATTTAAATGTTAAACTTCTTGCTCTTGCATCTGAAAATGAGGATCTCAAAAAGGCAAATGAAGATTATGATCTTAAGTTAAAATCTATAGAGGCAAATTGCAATCTTCTTTCCTTAGAAAAGTTAAACTTGCAAACTCAAGTGAATGATCTTCAGAAACAACCTATTTTATGTTCACACTTAGATTATGATGAGGTTGTAAAAGAAAGAAACTTTCTATTATCTGCTTTAGATCAAGCAAAGAAAGATATAAACAAAAAGATGGATGATATTGCTAAACTACAAAGAAAAATAAATGAGTTAAGAGGAAATGACATCCTTGAGAATATTCTGAAAATTTCCTCTAGTTATAATGGAAGAAGAGGATTAGGATATGATCCAAAGAGAATTCAACCTAAAAGAGCTAAAGCATCCAGGGTTAAGACTATGTTTGTACCTAAAAACACAATTCCTAGAAAGAGAAATGAAATTGACTCCATTAGTTGTCATTATTGCATGCATCTTGGACATTATTCATTTTCATGCCCACATAAGAAAAGGAATGATGATCTATCTTGGATTCCTAAAACTTAGAAGCTCAAATTTAACTTGTTGAGATTTGACCTAAACTGATTCTTGATATACAAATGTCATGTCTCAACACAATCGAGCTCAAACTTGCATAATCTTATTTTACTTGGAATCGATAGATAGTTCTGAAAACAATACAGACACCTGATCGGTCAAGAAATCTTCGACCGAGCAGTCATTCGGTCGAGAAATCTTCGACCGAGCAGGTCACTAATTTCAGTCTGCAATAAAATTGTTGAATAAATTTTTGATTGATCAAGTGGCTATCTATTTTGTTTTACATGAAAATAAGAATAAATTCTGGAAATCATTTTTGGAACACAATATATTAAAGTTTTTCATCATGATTTAAGATAGATATTTATGAAAATTGTGCTATAAGAGGATTGTTTGTTGAAAAAGCTGGTTAGGCATGAACAATTATCTTAAACACTTATATGAGAATATTTTCATCTATGTTATGAATCATATTTTCTTTAGTCAAGGAAAATTACTGTTTTCATGGTTTATTCTAAGTATTCCTTGACATATCTACATAGCAACCTTGTATTAAATGTTACGATTCAAATGTTCTATCATCATACATATGTGTTCACTATTTCACATGTTGCTTTAGAACAAGAATGTCAATGCCTATTAACACATAAGATAAATTTCTCTATTGGTACTTTAAGAACTTGAGACATTATTCTTGCTTTCAAGAGTATATATTTTCTTAAAGAATCACATGATTAATCTGAACACAAGATCACAAAAAGAAATAGGACTTGATATTTATAGAAAGATTAAGGGACATCATTCATAATAAGTTTCACTCAAAGAATTGATATCTCTTTAAGCTACCTACAGGAATTATACTTAATATTTGAATGTTCAAATGTGCAATCTGCAGCATTTGCCTCTTGGTTGAAATGAAATTTGACCAAGGGGCGCTATGGTCGAAGTCAAGGTCGACCTAAAATAAGCTTTGACAAAATGCTTATTTGGACATCATTTTATTATACTTAATCTTAGTATACTTTTGATAAAGGTCAAAATCAAAATTTAAAATCATCTGTGACCTTAGAAGCTTTAAATTGCTTTAATTGTAAGATTAAGGGGGAGCTCATACAAACAAATTTGATTATTTGCTTAAGAAGCTTACAAAAACATTGTAATCATCATTTGGAGCTTATTAAGACCTTAGTACTTTTACTCTTGGTTATGACGAAATCTATGAAATTCATAAAAATGATATATCTTGTTCTTAAAGGAACTCTCTAAACAAATCAGGGCTTAACAACCCATGCATTTGGTTGGAGACATTTTTATGTACTTTAAGATTAAAGGATTCTCATTTCATTTTTAGGGCTTAACATCCCTTATAAAATGGGTGAGAAATCAATATACATTCATCATAAGCTTAAGGGAATCTCATATCATTTCAAAGCTTAACATCCTTTGCAAATGATTGAGAAACAAATTGTGGCTAAATTAGACAAAAATGATATTAAATCCATGATTCTAATAGAATATCTATTTAAGGGGGAGCATAGTATAAAATTAAGGGGGAGAAGAAATATAAAATATTCACCCTGGATATCTTTTTGAAATGTCAAAGGGGGAGAAAGAATATAAAATCAAAAAATATAAATGAGTTTCATCTTGATGGCCAAGCACTCACTTGCAAAACAAGAATGGCTACAAAAGGTAATCTTCAGGTATGAAACTCACATGCTTTATATTTCCTTATTTCATATTTAGGAAATGTTTTTCATCTTCAAAAAGGGGGAGATTGTTGGATAAATTGGACATTATGATAAATCCCTTTGTTTCGATGATGACAAACATTTCATTCTTGTTGATCTAACACGCTACTTGAGTGTTGCAGGAATAAGGTGGATGACAAAGCTCTAGGGAATCTATATGCTTGAATGATTGTAAATGTCATGAAATGTAATCAATTGTAAACTTGTACAAATATATAATGTACAAGTATTTAGACTTCATGTAAATCAAGCGTTAGATCTTCCCTAGCTAAACACCACACTTAGTCATGTCATCCCCTTCAATAGTGTCACATATGCACACTCGTACACACACTTAGTGCCTTAATTGAAAGATTGAAACAGGGTCAATCTCGGTCGACAAACTTCTCGACCGAGACACTCTCGGTCGACAAACTTCTCGATCGAGAAAGACCCAAGTAGCTGTTAGACACAGCTGACAAGGTAGTTGGCAGTTGCAAATGAACGTTGATCCAGAGAGCCTGTCGGTCGACAAAACTTCGACCAAGTAGGTATCTCGGTCGACAATTTGTCGACCGAGATGGACTCTGACAGCAACTAGCTGTTACTAATGCACCTAACTCATACCTAACGGCTAGTTAAGCACTTAGAACCCCCTAGAAAGTGTCTAGAACGTCCTTAAGCACTTGTAGGACATTTCTATAAATAGGACATGCCTTAGGACACCTAAACACACCTAAGCTACACTTGTGCTATACTTGAGCTTGAATACTCATTGGCAATCTATTTTGAGCAATAGAGCAATTCCAACATTGGCTTTTCATTCCCATTGCTCCATTTTCGTGTCCTATAGGCTAGCATCTCCTTTCCACAACACTTACACTTCTACACTCATTGGTTAGGAGATCAATACGCTTGATATAGGCAAATCAAGCCTTGTGCTTAAAAGGATAAGTTGTAATTTCTGTTTTCCTTCTTGTTCCTTTTATTCTTTGTATTCTCCTTTCTACTCCTAGGGTTGGAGGCTGCGGATTGGAGAAGGTTCTTCTTGGAGGAGAAGGTGGACTTCAAGCTAATTCAAGAAGGCTATCGCAACGGGAAGCTACTTCAAGAAGGCTATTGCAACGGGAAGCTACTTCAGGAGGAAGGCTGCTTCAAGGTTGGTGCAATTACTTCTAGGTGAAGGCTGCTTCAAGGTTGGTGCGATTACTTCTAGGTGAAGGCTGCTTGAAGGGTTTAGGGAGAGAATTGTAATTTTATGTAAAGTCCTTGCGAGGTAATAAAATTAAATTCTTTCCAAATCTCGGTTGGGTAAGCAACTGGGTAGTGGACTGACAACTTTAGTATTTGCTAAAAGTTGGAACCACTCTAAATCCTTGTCCCCTTGTCCAATATTTTGTGGTTGGTTGTTTGAGTTCAATAATTGTTAAAATTGTTTTAAAACTCTATTCACCCCCCCTCTAGTGTTTTTACACACCTAAAAAGTTGTGGTGGCCAACGGGGTGAGACCCATGTCGCAGCAAGAGATATAACTCCCAACACCACTTATTGATTACAACAGATTTAGTAATTAATAAGTTTAAGAAGATTAAACATGTATAACAAATAGGCTTAGAAGCATTGATGATTAACAAAATACATAAAGGAGCTGATAACAATTATCATCATTAGCCTGATTATCAACATATACCTTGTTAACAGTATAAGCAGTTCAGCAACATGTGCATAGATAACATCATAAGCAAGTCTAGTAGCATAACATTTATATCATCGTGAATAAGTCTAGCATCATAATCTTATGTAATAACATTAGCATGTCTAACATGTTGATAAGATCTACATCACAAGTAGAGCTAAAAGCATAAGCACAACTATCTGCATAAGCATGATTAGCAGTATAAGCATCTCTAATTACATAAGCATAGCTAACAATATAATCATAGCTAACAACATGTGATAACTAATGTCATAATCATAGCTAACGGTAGTAATATATTTATCAACTTAAACATGGATATTTTATGTACTCATCTATAAAATGAGCATATCCACAACACAAGCATATCTACTATCTTTTAATGCACTAAACATCATCTTTATGTAAAGAGAACAAACAAGGGTTATCATCCAATGTGAAGCATTGTGTATATTCCTAAATACATATGATATAAGGATGTGTTACATATTTTATAAATGCCCCAAGGATTTGAGTCATACCACCCAAATCCAAATGACTACTCCTAAGTCAAAATCAGTGCCATACAAGATCTATGGAAGAGTTAGACTCCATGATCTCACCAACAACTCCCGATCAGTACAAGAGGCAATGTAGAGACATAACATTCAACTGCCAACAGTGACATATAGTCAAGCTAAAAACAACTAGCCCACCTCGGTACTGATCACAGTGCTAGAGAATAGGTCACTCATGCCCGTTCTATAAGAGGCATCTTGCAGTTATACTGCTACCTTTCACATATATCACACATAATTGAGGCATAACTGTAGTCATCCTCCGTAACCTACAATTGTGGACACAAGGAGATACTCTTGACTTGTGCCCTCACATACTCAAAAATATGTGTATTGAGTTTCCCTTAGGAATTGCTCGTTTCACCATCCAGCAAGTTCTAACACTGGAATGGATCTACGACACAGGGAAACTACATGATTAGGGTTTTACTTGATTAATCATTCCAATTGGGTGAATTAAGGTTGCATCAAACAAGTGGACATACAAATCCTAATTCACTTCTAGCAAGTATATAAATATAACAACTTCAAAAGATATAAAACATATGAAACATTGTTCCTCAACTCATCATCACATGGTACTATTCTTTGCCATTCATGAGACTACACTTGTCATATCAACCCTTGTCAACATAAGAGGATCACACCTCACTTAGGGATCAACCATGCCCAAAAGTCATTAAGGACATCATATCATTCCCTACAAGATCATCATTATCTTTCCATGTCTTAAAATAATTCTTTCAATAAACATCACCATACATGTGATACACAAGCTCAATATGATATTGCATTAAAGAACTAAGCGATGTTCACAAGATAACATTGTAGGGCTATCTTAGAAATTAAGAGCATTCATTTCCTATATCAACATATAAGGAAGCTAGATATGATTGGACATCATCACACTTATAGTGTACAAGTTCAACATATGAAAGAATAAATCATAAAGTGATGATGACCACCAATTAACACATTGGAGGTACAATCAATCATTAGAAAGGATATTCCATCATCATATTAATCATTCAAGAAAGGATAACATAATTGACCACTATCATCCATTTGCATTAGGGTTAGGTTTATATTACACTAAATTTATAGTTAAGCACTCATACACAAACCCTAACTCATGGTATCCCCATACAATCATGGATGCATAAGATAAAGCATCACCATCACCATCCATACCTTCCTCAAGTATGGATCCATGAAGAACTCAAGGTGTAACCATCAAATTTATAGTATACTAGGGTTTCAACCACCATAAGAGATTACTCAATTAATTTATTGATTATTCAAAGGGGCTATTCATAATCAATCACCATCACTTAGATACATTATTATTAGGTGTAACAAGCTATACTTCATTAGGATTACCCATTAACTCATTATGGTGGTTATCAATTCTATCCACCCGGGGGAAAGGTAAGACTACAAATTTAACTATATCGACCATCTAGTTCTCATCATTAGAACCAAAACATTATACTATAGACTTCATTCTAAACCATTGAATGTTGAAGCATCCATTCACAGCCATTGGATCAGGTTTAACATTTCAAACCTATCAGTTTATGTGTAGGTTTAACCCTTCCAAAGAAACCATAAATTTAGTGCTTAATTGAATCGAATCATGATACCTAGTTACACCATCATGTAGTAACATGAACCACCATTGGTTGTGACATGTTATGTCACCATCGGCTGATAGGGTCAATACTACCATCATTAAACACCATCGGATGTTGAACTAAAAATTTCCATTGGTTCATACCATCTTTAGGACACTAAACCACTTATCATTGAGCTTCCAAAAGAGTCTATAACTAAAATAAGGTGTGACCATTTGTAATCACCATTAGTTGCCTCAAAGGAATCTCCATTGGTTCTAATATAAAGTCATGTGTAAAGTTGAAAATCAGCCTAAAAACACTTAGTATAAGCCATCGTTTGATAGGTACTTAGCACCATAAGTTTCCATGTAGACCTGATCTAAATATTCCTCTACCTCAGAAAGGTCGTGCACATGATTTCAGGTTCATATAGAACTGGAAAAGAATCAAGGAACACCATAAAAAATCAAAATCCTAAGCAAAACTAGCTTTTATATGCATACATCTTCATTTTAGAGCAAGAACATGAGTAATCAAGCTTGTAGTAGGAAATAAAAGTGAACAGGGTTATAAAACTAGCCTCTAGAAAGAAGATCAGAGTCCAAGCAATAGGAAAACTTGAGCAAAGAAGGTTAAGAACCCTAGCTTTAGGTCTGAATTTGGCCAAGTAAGCTTCTCTTCCAAGAAAGGGAGTAAACCCTAGCTGAAGGGAGCAAGAAAGATAAGTTCCTTGAGCTTTAGAGCAAACTTTACCATGGAACAAAAAGGTTCTGTCCATGTATAAGGTATGAAGAAGAGTAATATAAAAATAAATGAAGGAGAGAAGGAGTTACTTACTATTTTAGGTCAAGATCACCAAAAGGAAGCTTTGCAAACCCTAGAAACGGGTAGATTGGAACCCTAGATGCTCCAACAAGAAGGTTGGCTATATTCTTCTACCTTGGGAACTCTTTTTGCCCCCAAGCAGGTGAAAAAAGAATATATGGAGAAGAGGAAAGAGATAAGAGTCTAAAGGTTTCGTTTTTGAGCTAAAGGATAAGTATATAAGGCTTATAGATAATGAAAGAGAAAAGCTTGAGGTCCTAGTAGCTCTCCATGTATCCATGGCCTTAAATTTTAGAGATATACATGAAGAATCACAAGAAGATGGTCTACCATTCATAGAGTACTAATTATAGATTTTTTTTCTTTCCAAGCCAATAAAAGAAACCATTGGCTGATAGCTCCTAAAGGTAGCTCATCCATAAAGGGGTAAACCCTAAAATACCCTTAAAGCGAAACACCTCCAAACCAAGGTTCAACTAGGATACAAATGGTCCAAAAAGATCAAGAATGATAAGGAAACATATAAGAATCACAATTCATGTGACATGTTGCAAGTTAAACCTCCAATTTGGGTAAATTGCCTAAAAGTCCAAAATGTGCATAAAATTGCATAACTTGCACAAACTGTGTCCAAATTGGACCAAAATTAAAACTTAAGTGTGTCACATGATAGAAAAACATATCAAAAGGCTATATTAAGGTTCAAAGAACTCAATTAAGATAATTAAGAATGTTCAATACTTTAAACAAAGTTAGGGGTCTTACACTTATGATGCTCAATCTTCATTTTATGTCCCCTCATTAGACTCCTTGCAACTTTATCATACGGGCTCAATCTCATACTATCACCCACTTCCATAGTGACTTTTTCTCATTTCCCTAAGAGATTTCATACTTGGGTTCAAATAATCATACTCAATATATGTGCTTTCATATTTTATATAGGTGACATTCATGGTTACCTCAATCTTTAAATTGATTTGGTCAACTTACCTTTCTATGGAAGGTCCTAACCTAGGGTTCCTTCATGGATCATAGGAGGAATTTAGGCTCTCTAGGCACAACCTGACCCCAAGGTCTAAGGTTTTACCTTCCCCATATGTCATCTTCCCACTCTTGGGTTGACCCATCTCAGGTTGGCACAACAACCCTAAAGGTTGAACTAAGGATTTCACATTATCATCTTTTTATGCAACAATTATGATTACAAAATTGAACAAGAATTTTCTTTCTAACCTCTCAACTTATCTCTGTGGGAACTCCATTTCTGGAGAATTCATATGAGGAACCCTTTCTCTAGGGTGGTCCCTATAGTGGATGCAACATATATAGGCCTTAGCCCGATCACCTGTCAACTGAATTTGGACCTTTGTCTCACATAAACATATGAACTCAAAGTTATTCGATCATCTACCAACTTAATGTGGAGCTTTCTCTCACATAAGCATATGACCTCAAAGTGATCTTTCACCATAGTGACATTTCTTATATCCCACATGTTTCACTTACATCCACTAGAGATAGTTGAAAAGTTATTCTTATATAATGTGTTGTTCATAGTTTTCATAACTTTTTTTCTCATTAATGCCTTGTTCCACATGCACCCATGCATGGGAGACTGAGTCACTTAGCACCTTTTTTATATTATAACTTCTCAACCTTTATTTGTCCAATCTCTATGGTATACCCACTCACTAGGGGTATCCATACTCGTTGGGAGTCTTGTCAATGATCTACCCACTCTCTGGGGGTGATCTCCATTCATACCCACCCACTAGAATACACATTATCCATTCATTCCTCCAGAGATAACATCAGGGCAATGAGCAAGTTATATTCATATATTTTTTTCATTTTCATGTATATCCCTTGGTTATTTTATGTTTCTCACGTATATTTGCATCATGCATAATTTTCTTCACATTCATACATGGAAATCTATGTCATACAGAATTATTTACAATTTTCTTAATTCTCAACACTCTTACCCTAATTAGGGTTCATATGGGTAGGGTTTCCATGTTATCCATTCTACTCATTTCCCAGGATTAGGTTTTGGGTTTAGGTTACAGAGACTACACCCAGACTCTTAGGGTTTCTATGTGCCTTGACCCACTAGAGTCTTCCCAAACAACCCTAGTTCTATCTTGGGTTACCCTCATAAGGAAAAACTATAAAACATATTTCATTACTTTATCATGATTTCCACATTGTATGAACATTTTTATTTCCACGTTACATGTACATTATTATTTCCACATTACATGATCATTAATTGGCAAAGGATGCCTTAATCCTACTTCTTCTCAAAAATCCTAACTTTAGATGAGGAGAGAAATTCCTTTTAGGGTTTATTAAACAATGAGGATCAGAAGTGGATGAATCAATATGAGAAGACACCCCAAAAGGTATTTTACTTTGAGAAAAATTGTCCCACTTTGAACAAGAAGGATGCACAGGCCCAGGAGTCCTCCTAAGCTGACTAGTGGCACAGAGGAAAGTATTGCCAGCCCCCGGGTCATGGTCCATTCTATACACCACTAGTCTTAAAAAAATGTCCTAATAATTCCCTCAAATTTCTACAGATTAATTGAAATTAAAAACTATTAAATATTATTTAAAAAAATCTGGTGTTTTGATACCAAATGTAACAACCTCACTTTTCATCAACCCCCAATTAAGAAAGACCAAAAAGATGAGATCCATTACCTACAAAATTTTACCCAAGGATCCAAATTTTAACCACACAATATAAAATAGAAGATAACTTCATTAATTTCAAAAATTATATACAAGATCCTTACATGAACATAGAAGAAATAACTAGATAATCTTCATTTTAATAACTTTAGTGCCTTCATGTAATTTCCATTTTTATCTCTGTGTCATTTATCATGTATAAAAGTTTATACCTAAAGCGACGTTAAACCAATACACGATCAGTATATTTCCATACTGGTACATGGGATGCATCCAAAATGTGCAAGTAATTGAATAATGGCATTTTCTTTACATAATCTTTGTTTTGTGTGATATTCACAGTGGCATTATAATTCAACGAAGCTAAATAGATATCCAATAGTTTAAGTGTTCAATCCTCGAGAAACTCTCAAAAAATGCTGACAAACTAATGTGGTTATTCTTAGGTGTAACAACGTACCTCGATGGTGAGCCATATATATTATGCAAACATTCTCTTAGCATATTATTTGTAAGGCCCCTATCCTAGCTTGGTGCTTGGGTGTTCTTATTTTGCTTAAATATTAGTCTAATCTCTTGAGATGCCTTAATAACATGTGACATGCTTGTGTTTTCAGTATGGTCTTGTTTGGTTGAGGTTTGAGCTATGTTTGCTTATTTTGGACCAAGTTGCAACTTACCATGTTCAGGATCTATCTTGCAATTTTTCACATGTAGAGTGTGTTTCGTGTACCTTAGCATCATGATAGAAAACATGATGTTGAAGGGTGCCTTGTTAGGGATTGGTTGATGAGATGGCATCATGAGATGTCATTAGGGTTTGCGTGGTTTGCATGGCTTCCCTTGAGAGGTGGTGTCGACCTTGTGTTGTCCTTTCAATGTTGTGACCGATGGGCTTTGTTCCTTGGGAGTACTTTGATCAAATAATGTTGTTTTGGATGGGTTACTTTGACCTAGATGCTTTTACCTTGGCTTTGGTCGCTACAATTGAGTTGTGTTTAAGTGTTTCAACTGTTTGGGTTGAGTGGCATTGTGTAGAGGTCACTATAATGCCCTCCCCCATCTTTTATTTGATCGAAGGGGTGTAGTGGACCCTAGTGATTGCTACACTTCCTTGTTATTATCACCTTATGTTGCATGTCTTGTGTGTGTGCGTGCATGACCGACCCTTGGGCGGACAAGTGTCCTTTTGATGCCCTAACATATTGACACCACATATCTTCACTTCTCTCCTACCCCATGTGTATATAAGCTCTCTCTTAAACATGCAAGAAATCCTTATAGCTCTCTCTTCTTCCTCCTTGCTTGGCCAACCTTGGAGCTTGTGAGGGATGATCTTGGAGCTTTGGTGGTCTACCATCCTCACCTGTGGTGAACTTGAGCTTGATCATCTTCCTTGTGGTGATATTAGGTGATTCCTCTTCTTGGTAAGTGTTTCTACAACTTCATTACGCTTCCTATTACACCCTACCTTCCTTCTTCCTTTCTTGGGCATGAGACTATGGTGCCACCATGGTGTCTATCTTGAGGATATTCTCTTTACTAAGGTCAGAGACAATGGATAAACCATGGTGGTACTTATGTGAGAAGAATCTCTCCTCTTTCTTCTCTCTTGCTCGGTCTAGGGTTTTCACCCTCTTTTCTTGAGCTTTCCTTTGACCTTGATGCTTTCTTCTCTTATTGAGGTGATCTTTTTGTTGGTAAGGTATGCCCATATATACAATCATATGATAATTGACATGGCATTTACCATAAAGGATTCGATTAATACATATAAAGGCAAGCTTCCAATTCATCTATTTCACTCATTTATGTGATAATGAGGATACAGAGTGAATGTCTACATAGTGACAATACTCAATGATGTTTGTCTTCAAGTATTAGCCTTGTAGGATGAGATCATACAAATGTTAAGAGTGTGTACATTCTTTCTATGCCCCTATTCGGTTGTTACTATGGAAGTTTGATAGACACCATTAACACATAAGACTAGAGTGTGGGTTAGTTGATGACATAATCCCATTATTCATGATATTGTAATAGCAAACCAAACACATAGGCACATGTTAGGGAACAGTGTATCAGACAAACCCACCTTGAGAGTGACACAAGGAAACCATCATCGGTGGTCATAGTCATCTCTCATAAGTGAAGGTGGTAATTGTGATTCTTACACCTGAAATCACTACACTCATCACATGTCGTTGGGTACTCTTTGACATTATCAAATGCAGTCTTGAAACATGGGTTGTTATAATGGTGATGATTGGGTGACTTTGACACATGGGGATAGGATCTGAGTGATAGATATGATATTTTTCCCTCCTACTGAGTATGATATCCTGGCCACTTGATAAGAAAGACTAAGAAATGTATGTGCATGTGCATGTGAATCAATATATGATATTGAGGTCACATTATCTCAGACAGTCTACTCCTAGTTCAAGGAATATGGATTGAACGATGACAGGATGACCATCCATGCCTCGAGTTCATACTGGATATCACTGACAATGGAATTATACAATCACTGCAACACCTTACATAGATTGTAGGTTGAAGTTGTTCTCCAAGTTTCAATTCACTTGGGTATCACTGATGTGTGACTAGGCACCACTCTCTTCATGTGATGTCATAAGCCAGTCATGGCCATTCATTGCAACATAACATGGGACCGATAGGGTCTGACACATATGAACTCATCTATAAGAGGAGTTTGATCTTGAATGACAATTGAATTGATTACTAAAGTGTTTAGGTATTCAATGCACACAACAAATTGATAGATTGGCTAACTAAACTCCCAAACGACCATTGTTTGAGCAGCCAGATGGACATCTCAAGTGTTGAGGCAACTGTTGGGGTTGTCAGGATAATCAAGGATCGAATCGGCTTAGTTCTTCCCAATTTGAGGAGTGAACCAACTGGTTCAAGTTGTGGAACCGATTGGCTCGACTCAGGTTCACCAGACGACCATCTGGGTGAATGAGATGGGTGTCTCGCATGTGTGAGACAGATTGGTTGGATGAATGAAGGTTTGGTATGTTTCCCAAATAGTTTTGGCTGCACATTACATGAGGTGCAAGTAAATTAATATATGATATTAATTGGAATCAAAATTACCAATTTGAGGTATGATTGGAAAATTACCAAACAACCATTTGGCAGTATGAGATGACCATCTCACACACTATACAATCGTATGGGTGTTCTAAATGACCATTTGGTGTCTCGTATGTTGTGAAAGTTCAATTTCTTCTGATCCCTTCCACTCCAATGCAATTCCATACAGATTGGGAATCCTAGCCCAAACCCCGTCTATAAAAGGAGGGTATCGGGGGCTTCCCAAGACACAACACAGACAACTGAGAATTAGTTCCTCTGATAATTTTTGTTCTCTCTAGTTTTGGTAACTGAGAGAGCCCAAGCAAGTCCTACCCGATAGGGAGGGATAGCTACAGGAGAAAAACAATTCATGATCGTTGTTGGTGGGAGAGAAAGTTGGTGACTAGTACACCAATGGGAGGGACAACTCCTTTCTATCTATTCTTGGTGAATGACAGGAGTTCTAGTTGGTCTGTGTGGACTACTCTAGATGCAAGATTCCTTTGGATGCTCCTCAAAGAGCAAAGTCAACTTACAGTCTGTGGAAAAACCACTGGAGCCACTATAGAGGTCATGCAGAGAGTTGTTCGTGGTGAAGACCAGGAGCTACATAGCCACCATCCAGGAGCAACTAGTCAACGGTTGCAAAGAAGCGAGTTTTGTCACTGGACATTCTCTAGGTCCATGTATAACTTGCTAAAACCATCCTTCCTATTTCATAGTAGTTGATGTGACTTGTTGTTATGGGAATACAAATAGATAAAATTTTTGTTTCCGCTGCTATACTTTATGCTCATATTTCCCAACACTTATAGCCAAGGAGTTGTTTCCAGTTGGAGCTTCTTTCTCTCTCTTAGAGCTTGTTGCTTTGGAGCTTGATCTTCAACCTTAGGCAGGTTAAATAACTTTCCCCTCATCTATTTTTGCACCATATTCTTGCTTGCGTGTTTTTGGTTACATATTTAAAATGTGATAATAAGATGTTTGATGATTTGGTAATGATTTAGGGTTTATGACTTTGTAACATTTATATATAGATTGCTCTCTTTCCTAAATCCTAATTTCATGTTCCCAATTTCTAAGTAATGTTGAGGTGAAGTTGTTACATGCATCGTGATCCTTGGTTTTATCACCATACTATGGTTTGGCCATTATGTTTTACTTGAGGTTCGGTTTTCATGAGGTTGAAGCTTGGTCTTCTCTCTCCTTGTTTTGTTTCTTGTTTGTTCATAATGGAGTTTGCTTCTAAGGTTTCATGTATGTGCTTCCCTGAGAATTGAACATGGTGACATTTGGTCTTCTGGGTGTTCAACACATGTTTCAATCAATGTGTGTTTTTCTTTATGATTTTGGTCAACACTCATATGAGGATCATATGTTTGGTTGCTACCTAAGAGGTTTTTTTGGTCAAAATGCCCTTGCCTTTGGGTTGGTTTTATTTCGAGGCCTCAAGTTGGTCTTGTTTTGATCAATGCATAGTTTCCTTCTTGTCCTTGGTCGTTAAACCCTTGTGTTCATGCTTTTGGGTTGTTAAGTGAGTTCTTCGATCGACATGGTGTGTGTGAGGTTGTTGTGGTCGTAAAACCCTTAACCCTAACAATTGTTCGTTACCATACTTGACTTGGGTTTGCTTGGTCAAAGTACTTTGGGTTGTCTCAGTCGTAACAAGTGCTTTGGTGATCCCTTGTGGTCAAAGGGCTTTGGTCCTTGATGATGATGTGTTATGGTCGTAACCCATACTTTGATGTATGGTCAATATGCACACATGTGTGCATGGTCTCTACACATGTGATGCCTTTGATGGTCATTACACTTATGTCTTTCATGTCAGTCGCTACATCTTAGATTATGTTTGGTTGATATATGGTGTTGTTTGGAGTGATGGGATGAATAATCTAAAGTATGATGTTAAATATAATGTGTTCTAAGAAAGTGGGAGATGATGTATCTAGGGTTTAATAATGATTAGTGGCATGGAAACCCTAATCGGCTATGTGTGTGAAACCCTAACCCTAATTCTAGGGTATGCTATACTTGTTGAGCTTGCTTGAATGAACAACATGATATTATGTTTTCTCTCTCCTACTTGTATAAACCCAACCTTGTAGGTTGAATGAATGTCATAGATAGTGGATGTTATGGTAATGCTTATGTGACACATGGTGATGGCTATGAACCTTTATGAGTCATGTTGATATAATGATGTAATACAAAAATGATGTGTTTGGGTCTTATGACTTGGCAGAGGCTCAATGCCTAGGGTGAGGTGTATCCTTCAATGATGTGATGAGGGATTAATATCCCACGGCAGTGCGATTGGTGATAGCCTTGTATGGTTGTGTGATAATGGTGATAACCTTAAAATGGCAGTGGTATCAAGTGATGATGTGACAAGTCTATACTTCAAATGTTTTATATCTTTTGGAGTTGTGTTATATCATTATCTTTGTAGAACTTGTTTAGGGTTCATACGTTGTAGCTTGATTGATGCTAAAAGATACTCAACTATCTTAACTAATCAAGAAAAACCCTAATTATTTAGTGCCATGTGTCATAGATCCATCTTTAGCGTCAGTGTTTTATTGGATGGTGAAATGGGTATTCCCAAGGGAAACTTGGAGCGCATATTGTTGAGTATGCAAGGTATCTTTGACATCTTGATCCCAAGTGTTTTGAGAATGATTTTTGTAGGGTCCTGATGATGAATATGTGATATGTTGTGATAGAGGACAATTACAATTATACCTCAGTGATTGGGTTATATACCCTGGTTTCTAACGTCGTGACATGTACCAAGGTGGGCGAGGTGTTTTATAGGACCATAGTTGTGACAATGAGTTGTTGTATGTAGGACCATATCCTTGAATATGATTGATGTCTCTATAGGACTATAACTTTAACTAACATTTTTTGTTTTATAGTTTGACTATAAGTTACTGCGGTGCAGACTCGAACTGATCGAGTAGTGCAGGTGAAGGTCAATGATTTTGGCTCTTCATTGATATTGTATGACATTGATTTTGACTTAGCAGTGGTCAATTGGATTTGGGTGGTACAACTCAAATCCTCAAGGCAACTAAAATACATAATATATAGGAGTAGTATACTTGCTTAGGGTTAAACATGACTCACATTGGATGACTCTTTGCCTTGTTGTTTGTACTAATTTCTTGAATTATATGCGGTAATAGAAATCAATTGGTATACATGTTCTTCATATTCCTTATAAAAGTATAAGATGATCTACTACTCAGTTAGAGATTCCTAAACTAGTTTACCTATGATTCATTTCCTTTCTATATCATTTAGTTGAATCTGCTCATCATGATGTTAATTTTGTTTATCTACTTTAAATTACATGTGCTTATAATAGATGTTCACGGACAGTTATATCTCTTGTTGGGATGTTTGGTCTCACCCCATGGGTTTCCACATCTTTTAGGTGGTCATTCTCGACGAGGTAGAGATCATGTGGTTGAGGCTGAGTAGCAAGAGGAGTAGTAGTTGTTGAAGATTGGATATGTTGTTAGTGTTTTTAGTAGAGTCTTTGTGTCATCCCTGTACTCTAGGGTCCTTGGGGTGCTTTGTAGACTCTTTATATCGATACGAAGTTTTGTAAATAGGCCATGGTTGTGTAGATATGGCTTGCATCTATATGAATAGGTTGATATACGTAACAGACCATGGCCAGTGAGACACTGAATAGAAAATTGTAATATCTTGTGACATGATATATGATACATGTAGCATAGATGGTGGACTTCAATATAATATGTTCCAATTTTTAGGGTATACTAAATCGGTTTTAATTTTTCCTATTTTGCAATAATGTGGTTTGTTACTGATAATTTTGCACTTTGTTTTGAGTAATCTCACTTTGTGTGGCAATGGGCATCACATTATCCAATCAAGCAGGCAAATTAAACAACCATCTCTAATATGCATGTCTGTAAATCCTAGTGTCACCAATCATATTAATCACATTAATCACACTAAACCCTATTGGGTCCCACTGTAGGGTTTAGGTTTCCTTAACACCCTGTAATCATTAGGGTCATGCCTCAAAACCCTAATTCTCATTAATATTGTGTTAATAACTTAAGAACCCTAATTCACATTAAGTGTATCCACAATTATCAAATTTACCATGTTATTGCTTTAGGAACACTTATATCAGATTAGGCACATTAATGATTATAGCAAGTTACATTAATGGTGTTCAAGATCATAATTACACATGTTAAGGGTCATCCACTCTAGAAATCCTAGTTCTCATTATGATTATCATGATCTTCTTGATTTCTCATATTATTCAATAATATTAGTAATTATGACAAATTAAACATTTTTAGCATATTCAATCACCTTAATACACAAATCTAGGGTTCACTTGCATTAATCACCACTCAAACCTAACTTTTCACTACTTTTAAAACTATAAGAATTTAAACTATGAAACTATTTTATTTGGCTTCGTCCCATTTTTCCAATAAAAAAAATAAATAGATTCACTATTTTTAGATGTTCCTAGTATTTTCTATGAATTAAACAAGATCAATAGTTATACCTTAACCCTGGTGCCACATGGTAGTGTGTCATCGGTCAGTGCTATCAAATAGAACACACACCATGTTGGATGAGTGGGAGCATGGTCCACGTGTTGTGTGTTCTCTGGGTCATCCTGTCAGGACAACCCACCTAGGTTTTGCCTTTGTTCACACGTTGGCCGCCCCTTCCACTCAGACGCGGACATCGGTACCACACCGGAACCGCAGACAAGACCACCTCCCCTTTGTCAGGCTTCTCATTAGTCAGGGCAGCCAATCTGTAGAGTTGCCTCCCTACGGCCATACTACTGGTGCAAATAATCCCTCGGATCCTTAAGCCCATGGTCCTCCTCCTTCCTCCTAGAAAGGTCGATGACTACATGGCCTTCCTTCCTCCATCGTTGTCCCATTTCTAGCCATCTCGACTCAGGGCGGTGACACTAGGGTTGTCGTGCTCCTTCCCCCTATCGTAGCTCCAGTTGGTGTCGACGAGTGGCCTTAGGTAGTGTTTGAGAAGGCACCAGCGGAAGGTCCTATAGTTTATCATCTTCTTCCCTCCTCCAAGCCTTCCTCGTGACTAGGCAAACTACCAGAATCCTCTATTGGGACTGTGTTTCCTAGTCCACGCATCCGCCTCGTCGTCTTTGGATGGTGCTCAGGCTAGCCAAGGTTCACAACCTCCTTCTCCTTGTGTGGTGGGTAGGATTATAGGAGGAGGAACCCCACCTGTGATGGTTCATACCCACTGATTTTCAACCCTCTCTACTCTTCAGACCTGCCCAAATGGGTTGTCATTGGCACTGACTATTTGTCCACCATGTCAACGGATTTGCCCTATTGTTCTCATTCTATCTCAAGGCATCGAGAAGGAGGGGATTAAGGAATGAAGGCTATAGTCAGGACTGTAGTAGGAGGAACTCCACCTATGATGGGTTGTGCCCAGTGATTTTCAACACTCTCTTCTCTCCAAACCTGACTAAATAGGTTGCCACTGGTGCGGACTATTTTTCCACCACGTCAACAGATTTGCCCTATTGTTCTCCTTGTATCTCAAGGCATAGGGAAGGAGGGGATTAGGGAATGAAGGCTATATTCAGGACTATCTATGGACAACGAAGGTGAGATTCCTTGTCATCAGATTTCAGCGTTAGCAGGGCCCTTTATAGCCATATGGGTAGGGTTACCGCTCTGTAATCCTCACATAAGGAAAACCCCATGATCGGATGTACACGTCTGTATTTGTTAAATACTTGTCTATCTATTACTTCTTTCCATATACATGAGCCAAAATATCCCTTTATTCAACAATTCAAAACCAACAAGAAAGTGTTATATCCCTTCTCCTAAACTTTTATCTCTCATGTTTAATACAAAACATGTTTGGGAAAGTAGGAGAATACACAATATGTTGCCAAAGTGATGAAGCATATATCTGTACTTATCCTCCAAGTACTCCTTGAATTAAGTTGCCAAGTTTACTTGATTGACACCCAAAAAGCCAAAATGGAAAGTATATAATTAAATGGCACTTTTATTGGCTAATTAGCTTATGCATTCGAGATTACCCTTTTACCTCTCTCCTTGGTATATCATTTAAAACAATTCTCCTTATTTCATGGAAACTTATTAAAACCTATCCAAAGTAAAAATTTATTAATTGAGACTTATTGGGATTTCTTTTCCATACAAAACTTGCTCATTTTTAAAACAATACCATTATCCCTTTGAATATTCTAGGATTCTCCTCATTTCCATTATTATTTTTTAGTATACCAATTTGGATCAAAACAATGTTATTTGATGCCTTAAACATTATGTTGCCAAACTACATAGATAATTATTCTTTTAATTTTTTAAAACACTAAGTGCCTTATTTTCTTTCGTCAACTTGTATATTATTCAATATTTCAGTTATGCAATATTTTGAAAATCCATAATCATTAATTCATGTGCAACTTCCTTTTATTTATTTAACTTATGTTATAAGCACCCATTCCAAAAAGGTAATCAACATTATTATTCCACCAATAGTACCATTGGGTAAAATTATCAATTCATGGCTTTAATTTATATAAGTCAATTTTACCAAAATTAAGGATATTACACATCTTCACTCAAATTATGATCTTTTGCACTCAATTATTTTAACAAGTGAATGAATTTGAACCTCTCGATGCCCAATTTTTGAGTTAGAACTATAATTTTGCATTTTGATAATTTAATGTGCTAAGTTGAGTGTTGAAAACAACTTTTAGAATGCAATTACAATGTTGTGATCCCTCAATCTCCTCATTTTGTTCTAAAACTTGTTATACAAGAATAGGAGGAAACTTTTGAACTAACATCAAAATTTCACATCAATATGAGCTACAAATCATAAGCTATCTATTTGACAAGTTGGTTCAAGAAACATGGGTATTGTTTAGTTTTGAATTTTCATTTTACACATTAAGTGATTTGGCCCAACTCATATTGGCCAATATGAACACTCTATTTTTGAGCCACGGATCTTATTTGGATCCAAGCAATATGATTTCACCTTCAAACTTTGTACAACCACGTCATTGGACAAGAAAAATATGGTTTGATTGTAAAGATCCATTTTCAGATTAGCCAACTAATTAGGGTTTTATTGGATAATCGCATACTTAACCAACATGGTTTAAATCTTGATTAATGATGGTATTCTAATTTGTGATTATTTAAACCTAATGAGATACTAAAAATATAATTTTATTTCAAATAATTAAGGTTTGATAATTGAAAACCCTAATCGGCTAAATTCGGGTTTTGGTAGCATATGAATACATAATTTGATAAACGTAATGGTCTATTAAATGATTTTTGACATTTATTTACAACTCTAATTTACTTGAACTTTGGATGATATGTAGAACTGAATTATAAGTGTTCTTGAAAATTATCAGAATTTTGGAATGTTTTGTGACCTATTTATTGGTCGAGTTATCCCAGGACAAACTCTGTCGACCATGTATTCAGACTAAAATATAGCAGTCTGGTATTTGAATTCTATTTCTTTATTGGTACATCCAATTGATCTAAATTCTAATTGTAGTATTAAAACTCCATTTTAGTATTCTATTAAATTTGCATATTTTGGAATGATGTTAGACTGATACAGAGAGGGGTGTCAGTCGACTTTCTCCAAGTTAAACTCAGACGACCATGCATTCTGGCTTAAATATAGCAGTCTAGTATTTCATTTATATTTCTTTATTCCTAGAATTATCTGAAATTTTTACTTAATGTATGAAATTTTTCCTCACATAATATTATCAATTATCATAACTTTTGGAGGAGGTTTGACCTATTAAATAAATGATTTTTAGTAACATTTGTATGGGTGAAAATTCTGCTAAAATAAAAGTAAGTGTAAAGTTGGGTCAATTTGCAATTGACTCAAGCACCTTAATTGATCTATATGAGTAACCTATCACCCAAGGAGATCTCATATTTTGTAATTCATTCCATACGAATGAAATTCCATAGAGATAAGGAGAGTTAGGGTTTGAGTGAGGAAGAAGGTGGAGATGTTGACCTAGGGCTTTATCATCTAAGAAATGATGATATTAAGTAAATTTAGCTTCTTTGTAGAGTATTTCATGGTCAATCTTCTCTCACATGTCAATGTTCCATGCCTCCTTTGATTTTATTTGGAATGATATCAAATCTCCCTCTTTTCTCATTCTTTCTCTCCTATTCTCCATTTCTAGGGTTTCTGAGTTAAGAGGAGGAAGAATTGGATTCAATAGCTAGAACCTTGGTGGTTTTCAAAAATTCTGAGTTTGACATATGTATTTAAGGTGCTTTTCACCTTAGGTGAGTGTTTCTATCCCTATTAAGCTTCGTAATCATGTTGAAATCCTAATTACATCCAACTAAAATAACAAGATCATTGTCAGTATATGTATGCAATTTTGTAATCAATTGGGATGATTTTGGGGTAATAAATGCTATTGGTTTAGATCTTTTTTCATTGGTTAATATTTGTCTACTTTCTGATCTATTCATTTAAGTTCTTTGAATAATTTTTTGTGCATAGGATGATGTTGTTTTTCATGAATATTACCTAGAACCAAATATTGAATGTTAAGCTTGGAAATTGAGTTGATATGATAGGATAATATTTGAGTTGTATTGGAATGATTTACACAAGTGTATTGTTGAACCTTAATGAAATTGAATATGATACATACATAAGGATTAGTATGAGGTGGTGACTTTCCCTTTTTAGGGTTTTCTTTTAGGGATCGAATCAAATGAGCTAATGAGTCTGTATACTTATGATTGATGAATGAAATATGTGGAAATGGAAACTATGGTTTCCATTTGTGTGAATATCCCTAATGAACCCATGTGCACCATGATGAGATTATTGAATGATATTATTCTAATGATGTGTTGAACTAAGATGAGTTCTTCAACCCTAGAAATATTGTATTGAGCAGAGTAAGAGAGATAAAGCTCCAAGTAGTATAAAATCTTTTAATTGTATGAAATTCTTGATTGTAGGCATTACTACTTCATTTAAAGGTGATAAGCCTTATCAATATGAAGCCTAATGTGTGTATTCTAGTATAATGTAAGGAATATGAGAAAACCCCATATGAATGCTAGGATTTTATACAAGTCACTTAATGATGAATTGAGAGACGAATAAGGACTAAGGAGTAAGAAGAAGAAACCCTAATCTGTGGTACCTTCTAATATGAGAGTTTGACAAAGAATGGTAAGATTGATTTTATTTACCATAATGTAATTATAAGTCAAATGACATGGTGCATGTATGTAGATGAAGAATAAGAAATGGACAGGTTGATATAGGTTGTGATATGTAATGAGTAAAATATATTAATAAAATAAGTATGAGGCAGCCTTTTATGTGTTAGCTTAAAATACATCTGGGTTGACCTAAAATGAATGGAATACATTGAAATCGGACTATAAAGGATTTCAAGTAGAGAGAAACTTTATGTGTAAGTAAATTTAGAATGATTTGTTCCTAGAGTAGCAGTGAATATGAAATGAAAGAAATTAAACTAATGAATATGAAATGAAAGGAAAATGATGAAATTTTTTAATTGAAGTTAAGAACCAAACCCTAAGCCTAAGATAATGAGGTATGTGATGCTAATGAATAATTATGTCAAATGAGGGATTGAGGAAATAATATGAGTATAGTTTAATTAAATTACAATATGAGTTTCAAGGATATAAATGGGTTTATAAGAATGTTCTCTTGGATTGTAATTGTATGTTAGGATACTTGAATTTTTAGAATGGCCTTCTCTAATGAATTTCTAATGAGATCACTTATGTGTTGAATAGTATCCCTTATTGAAGAGTGGTAAATAGTTAGTGAAGAGTATTAAGTGTGTTACTAACATTCATGCTTTGAGATTTATTCATATGTACATAAATTAAATGGAATAAGTATATGTTGCACGATGAACCTGTCCTAAGTATGATGAATCACACAAGCTGTCTATATGCCTATACTATTGCAATTTTGCATGCCTCAATGAATATTTGTTGAGGACTATGATATAGAATGAATTGATAAGAACTATGTAGAGATTCAATTTAACCTGCACTGATTACATTTGAAAAACCCTTATGAGGGTAAATGTTGGACAATGAGATTATGTCTCGGGCTGAAAGCCCACTGATAATGACTATTATGAGATGATGTGGAAATGAAAAGAATCATGTGTTGCAAATTACAGATTGATGTGCTTCTTGTTTTAGTCATTGTGTTTCTTGATAAGCCTAATATGCTTTGTGTCACTCTAGTTATGCGAGAATATTCACACATGATAAATAATATTGAATCTTCTTTAAGATGATTGAAACGAATGAATAACAAGTGGAATGATGACACATCTAGTTAGGTGACATGAACACCATGAATTTCTCTGGGTGCCACACTAGGGAAATGAACATATCTCCTTGTAGTAATCTAAGTATTATGAGAAGGATTTTTGGAGTGTGGATCGAGACCTTAAAGGTTAGACCACCATGATTTAGGAGTGAGTCATCTAGTATGGCTCTGACCCTAAATCTTTGTTTTGAAAGTCTACATCCATGAGGAATAGACCATGATGGAATAAAAATTGTGAAACATGTGAATATGATGATATGTGATATGCACTGATGATGTGTAATATTCTTTTATGTTGGTTCCTATCTTGTGTACCTGTGATGAGGACGATAGAATCTTTAGGCAACCATGTGGTGGACCAGGGTTTGTTGTTGATATCTTAGGGTGGCTAGCTAAACCCTAAGATAGTGACAGTGAGTCATTGACACAAAAATCAAGTGTGGAAACTTCTACGTGGGGAGGTACAAGCCAATTAGTTTTAGGACAAATAAATAAAAGATGACAAGCTGAGTAGATTATGATTTGAATGTCTCTCACATTCTTTATAGTGATACCTGATGATTTACCATTGTTGATTATATATCTTGTTTTGGAAAATAGCATTTTGTCATATATATTATATGCTTCATATTCTTTTCTGTCTAGTTTGGAATCTGATCTTAAATATTGACAAGTAGTTAATGTTAGGATTTATATCCACTATGAATATTATTTGGATTGCTTATCATTTGTTAGTATTGTTTGATAAATATGTCTTATGTGGACTTCAACTTCAGGACTACAGTATGTATTCCAAGTCTGGCTAGTAGGGTGTCACAGAGATGATGTTATTGTTATGTATTGATTGTAAATGTTTAGATCTTGACTTTAACTCATATTAAAGTATTGTCACTCTAAATTTAGTAGCGTCTACTAATTTTTCCATGTACATACTCAAAAAGAAGTTTTAAATTTGAATTATGTCTAAGTGATCACCTTTTCTGATTGATTAGAATATTTTCATAAACTAGATTTGACTATATGCTAAAACTATCTGCTAGACTTTTTATTACTTGTAAGTTTCTTTTGAGTTCATTATACTTAACCTGATGTTGATGCATGTACCTAGCTTGCGTGGGAGGTATCCACTGATTGGGCACTTTATGAGTCTCATGATGTTGTTTCAAATGTTTTTAGGTATAATGTTATCCATCGGAGAGGTTGTGACAAAGAAGATGTAAATAGAATAATCTAGATACAACAGTATCTCCATGTACTCTCTCTTTCTTGTATGGGTTGTAGATCGAGTTTGTCCTTCAGGTATTCATATAAATGATGTGAACTAAATTGTATCTAAGAAATAAGTCATGATTATGATTTTAATGAAGTTGAATACAAATGTGGTGATTAAATATGTTGTCATTGAAGTGACTTTTCTATGAGGTTTTATGATATTGAAAAGGAAATAGATTGTCTATGTTTTTCATATATTATGTTACTTGTGTTTGTCAATAATGAAGTCTTTTGTTGCAATCGTTAGTCATTTTGTTTCATAACTTGGGTCTAGGGTTAGGTACTCTCTTTAATGATTGGCATTTATGCTGATCTAAAGAGAGGTCCCGACAACATGGTATTAGATCCTAGGTTAGAGAACTACATAGGGACAATAGGATCTAGGGCTAAATGATATGCATACTGACTGAACTCAATATCCAAATACTCTAGTCAAGTATTTGGATATTGAGGTAAGCTAGTATGGAACTACAGACTATACTTCTTTTAGATGCCCTAATCAAACATTCCAAAGAAGACATATTAGGAGTATAAGAATATGTATGATTGTAATAAAAAAAAAAAAATAATCAAAGAGGAAGTATTATATAATTGAATATGGAACATAAAGCAAGTTGGAAATTTCATTTGAGAAAGATGAATGAATTTAATAGATTACGAAGATGATCTCTAATGAAACTGAACATGAGTATGAATCTTAAATTGTAAGATAAAGCTAAGAACTGAGAATGATGCCCACTAAATAATCTTCTTTTGTGAAGAAAACTGATGAATATGGATAATAACATAGAATAAATCATAATCTTCATCCCTGAGTTACATAATCAAATTTCTAAAAAGAATATGATAGGTGATGTGAATCATATCTTGATAAGTGATGTATTACCAAGAGTTGTGAAATAAATGTTTGTAATAGTCAAAGTGAGATATGATGACAAGGGATGAAATATCCAGCTAATGTCTATAAATTTGGAATTCCAGTGTAAAGGATCTAAGAAATAAGAAAATAATGTCGTATGAAAGAAATATAAAAAAGAAATCCTTTTAATTTGATGCTCAGAGTGATGAAAAATTAGATGATAGGATTCTCTTTCATATCTTTTCGTGGATTTTGGGACGAAATCCTAAAAGGAGGGGAAATTTTGTAACAACCTATTTTCATATTAGCCATCTAATTAGGGTTTACTTGGATAATTGCATGCTTAACCAGATTGATCATGGTTTAAATCTTGATTAATGATGGTAGTCTAATATGTGATCTAACCTAATGAGAAACTCTAAATATGTTTTATTTCAAATAATTAGGGTTTTATAATTGAAAGTCCTAATTGGCCAAATTGGGGTTTTGGTAACATATGAATATAGATTTTGAAAAATAAGTGGCCTATTAAATGATTTTTAGTATTTTATTTATAACTCATATTTACTTGAAATTTGGAAACAATTTGGAGAACTGAATTGTAAGTGTTACTAAAAAATATAAGAATTTTGAAATATCTTATGACCTATTTGTCAGTCGAGTTACCCTAGGACAAACTCAGTCGACTATGTATTCACTGAAATATAGATGGCTGATATTTGAATTTTATCTTTTCATTTGTACATTCCATCGCTCAAAAATTTTATTTATATTTTGGAAACTACATCTTACACATTATGTTAAATTTTCATAATTTTTGGATGATGTTAGAATGAACCAAAGAGGGGTGTCGATCAATTCTCTCCATGATTAATTTAGTCGACCATGCATTCTGGCTTAAATATAGCAGTCTAGTGTTTGATTTCTATTTATTTATCGAAAACTCTGAATGATCTGAAATTTTTATTAGAGCTCTAAAATTCTCTCACACAATATATAAATGTGTATAATTTTGGAGGAGGTGTGACTTATTAAGTAAATGATCTTCAGTAACATTTGTATGACTAAAAATTATGCTGAAATAAAAGAAATGGGTCAATAAGAAATTGACTCAAGCACCTTAATTGATTTATATGAGAAACCTAGCATCCAAGGAACTCTCATATTTCATGATTCATTCTAGAGAAAGGAAATTCCATATAGAGAGGGAGATTTAGGGTTTGAGTGAGGAAGAAGGTGGAGATGTTGACCTAGGACTTTATCATCCAAGAAATGATAAAATCAAGTATGTTTAGCCTCTTTGCATAATCTATCATGGTGAATCTTCTCTCACATGTCAATATTCCATCCCTACTATGATTTTATTTGAAATGATATTTAATCTCCTTCTTTTCTCACTCTTTCTATCCTATTCTCCATTTTTAGGGTTTCTCAATTGAGAGGAGGAAGAAATGGATTCAATATCTAGAACCTTGGTGGTTTTCCAAAAAATCAAATTTCAAGTTACATATTTACGGTGCTTGATTTCTCTCACTATCAAGCATTATAATCATGTTCAAAGCCTAATCACATTTGGATACAATAATCAAGATCATTGCTAGTATTTGTATGCAACTGTGTAGTCAATTGGGATGATTTTGGGAAAATAAATGCTACTGATTTAGATCCTTTTTCATTATTTAGTATTTTTCTACTTTCTGATGTATTCATTTAAGTTATATGAATAATTTCATGGAAATAGGATTACGTTGTTTTTTATGAATATTGTCTAGAACCAACTACTGAATGATATGCTTGGAAATTTAGTTGACATGCACAGTGAATCACACAAGTGTATTGTTGAATCTTAATAACATTGAATATGATACATATATAAGGATTAGTATGAGGTGGTGTTTTTCTCTATTTAGGGTTTGTATTGATGGATTGAATCAAATGACCTAATGAGTCAATGTATGCTTTTGATTGATGAATGAAATATGTGGAAATGGAAACTAGGGTTTTCATGTGTATTTATATCCCCAATGAACCCAGATTACTAAATGATATGATTCTTATGATCTGTTGAACTAAGATGACTTCTTAAACCCTAGAAAGATAATATTGAGCCGAATATGAGAGATAAAATCAAAGTTGTATATAATATTGTAGTTGTGATGAAATTCTCGATTGTAGGCGTTATTACTTCATTTGAAGGTATAAAGCCTTATTAAGATGATATAAACCTAATGTGTGTATTCTGGTATAATATATGGAATATGAGAAAACCCCACATGAAAGCTAGGCTTTTCTACAAATCACTTCATGATGAATCGAGATATGAATCAGGACTAAGGAGTAAGAAGAAGAAACCATAATTTGTGGTAAATTATAATTTGAGAGTTTGATAAAGAATGGAAGGATAACTTTTATTTATCAAATTACCATTATAAGTCAAATGACATGGTGCATGTATGTAGATGCAAAATAAGAAATGGATAGGATGATACACATTGTGATATGTAATGAGTTAAATACATCAATAAAATAAATGAGGCAGTCTTTTATTGGATAGCTAAAAATATATATGGTTTGACCTATAATTATTTGAAAACATTGAGATTAGACTATAAAGGATTTCACAGAAAGAGAAACTTTATGCATATGTAAATTTAGAATGATTTTGTTCCAAGAGTAGTAGTGAACATGAAACGAAAGAAGTTAAAAATAATGAATATGGAACAAAGGGAAAATGATGAAATTTGTAGATGGTTATAAGAACCTAACCATAACCCTAAGATAATGAGCTATGTGATCTTAATGAATAATGATCTCAAATGAGAGACTAAGGAATTCATACGAGTATAGTTTAATTAAGTTACAAGTTGAGGTTCAAGGATATGAATTGGTTTATAAGAATGTGTTCTTGCATTGTAATTGTATGTTAGGATACTTGTATTTTGAGAATGTCCTTCTGTAATGAAATTCTAATGAGATTACTTATGCATTGAATAGTATCCCTAACCAAAGTGAAAAATAGTAAGTGAGAAGTATTAAGTGTGTTATGAAGATTCATGCTTTCATATTTATTCATATATATAGAAATCAATGGAATAAGTATATGTTGCATGATGTACCTGTTCTAAGTATGATAAATGACACAAGATGTCTATATATCTATAATGTTGCTAGTTTTAATGCCTAAGTGAATATTTGTTGAGAACTATGATATAGAATGAACTAATAAGAAATATGTTGAGATTGAATTTAACATGCACCGAATACATTTGGGAAACCCAAGTGAGGGTAAATTTTGGATAATGAGATTATGTCTTGGGTTGAAATCCAACTAACAATTCCTACTATTAGATGATGTGGAAATGAAAAGAATCATGTGTTGCAAACTACATATTGATGTGCTTCTTATTTTAGTCATTGTCTTTGTTGATAAGCCTAATATGCTTTGTGTCATTCTAGTTATGCAAGAATATTCACACATGATCAATGATTGTTAATATTCTTTAAGATGAGTAGAAAAGATTAATAACAAGTGATATGATAACACATCTAGTTAAGTGCCCTGCACACTATTACTTTGCCTTGAGTGCCACATTGGGGAAATGAAATGGATCTCCTTGTAATAATTTGAGTATTATGAGAAGGATTTCAGAGTGTGGATTGAGACCTTGAAGGTTTTTCCATCAGGATTTAGGAGTGAGTCATCTGGTGTGGATATGGCCCTAAATCCTTGTTGTAAAAGTCTATGTCCATGAGGAATAGACTACGATGAAATGAAAAATATGAAACATGTGAAATATGATGATATGTCATATGCAATGATGATATGTGATATTTTGTTATGTTGGTTCATCTCGTGTACCTGAGATGAGGACTAGAGCCTCTTTAGGCAACCCTGTGGTGGACCAAGGTCTGTTTTTGACATCTTAGGGTGGTCGACGAAACTCTTTGATAATGACACTGAGTCGTTGACATGTGAATCAGGTGTGGCAACTTCTACTTGTGGATGTACAAGCCAAGTAGTTTCAGGACAAATAAATAAAAGATGACAAGTCGGGTAGAATATGATTTGAATGTTTGTGACATTCCTTACGCTACTAGTTGAAGAGTTACCATTGTTTATTATGTTTCTCTTTTCATGGAAAGTAATCATTTTGTTATATAGAGTATCTGCTTCATATTATTATCTATCTAGTTTGAAATATGAACTTTGTTGGATCTAAGGGCTCTAGAGGGGGTGAATAGAGCCACAAAATTTCTCACAAAACATATTAGACCTTCAAATTATATCAAGTTTAAAGTAATAGCTTAATTGCAATTTGAAGTCCTATCTAACAAGCATAGCAAGGATGTGAGAGATTGATAATAAGCACTTGACAAAGGGATGTAGAGTGGTTCCACACTTCAAACTAAAAGTGAGTCAGTCCACTACCTAGAGAGGTCAATCTCTAGGACTTTGCAAGTTCTTTTATATATAGTATCACCAATAAGAGTTACAACACAAGGTCACCAAAGGACTTACCCATCCAATCGCAAGGAGATATCCACCTTACCAAAGGACTTACCCACTTAGCTTGAGTCTTCAGCCTTCACTAAGGTCTTACCCACTCAAGCTCAAGTCTTCCACCTTGAAGGACTTTGCTTCTCCTCTTGGATCTTCAGCCTTTTCCTTCTCCTTCACCTGGAGAAGATCACCATCTCTTCATCAACCTTGAAGAGGACCAGCTACAACTCCTTCTTCACTCGATGGAGCTTTCTTCACCTTTTCTTCATGTAGGAAGGGGATAGGGAAGTAGGAGAAGATGAGAGTCTTACATGCACAAGGGTGGATCTCTCTTACAATATTCCTAACCCACTCACAAATCATGAAATGAAGTGTAAACTAGAGAGAGAAAGGGGATCAAGGAGTAGTAGCACACTCAACTATAGTAAGGACCTTGAATATCTTAAATGAGCAAACTTGGAATGAACTCCAAGGGGTCTTATTTATAGCTGGGGGTGCTCCATTGAGTTGGGGAACACTTGGGGTCAAAATATAACCATTTTGCACAAGGCAACAGATCTATTTTCACCCAAACCAAGTCACCAACGGTTATAATCACTTTTTATGCATTTTTCGTACTGTACATTCAGTTGAGTTTCAATAAAGGTAACTCGACCGATCAACTAAAAGACAAAAACAATTTTCAAACTATCGGTCGAGTTTGTTCTGGGGAACTCGACCAATGAGCTAAAATTGAGTTTTCTCAAAGAGTCGGTCGGTCGAGTTCTATGAATGTTAAACTCGACCGATGGGTCATCTTCAGAAAATTTATCATAGGATCGGTTGAGATTCTAACTTGACCGATGAACAGCCTGTGATCAATTTTCTAAATTGACTTTTGGGTGATTAAACCTTGGTATAAAGTGTCCAACATATTTTTCTCATCTTAGTTACAAGTCATATCATCAATACAAGTGATTACAAAATTCTTCTAAGGTCATTTGAAGTGATTTCCTAATTAGCACACTCGCATTGCATTTGACTTGAACTTGGACAAGCTAGGGCTTGTGTAATTTGATCCTTTTCATGTACCTAAAGCCTAAAATCAATCTTGAACAAACATATTAGATACATATGAATGGAGTGGTTGAGTCATTATAAAAATATGAACAATGTATAACCTTTAGGTCACATTCTCCCCCTTTTTGACAATGACAAACCATTGATCAATCATATTGAAAAGGATATTGAAATTATACCTTTGCCTTGTGAATTGTAAGGGGATCTAAGATTTGAACAACGTGGATTGCTCCCCCTCAATCTATGCTTATTTTTACCTGCATAGTTAGTCTATCCACACAAAGCAATATAACATACATGTATTATATGGTCCTTTAGAAAGTCACATGATAAAACATATAATGAACAATAAAAGGATCACATAGGCAATAAAAGTAATATGCTTGAGCTTCAAACCATTGAAATTCTCTCCCCCTTTTGACATTATCAAAAAGGAAGGGGGGTAGAAGATCATAAAAGTAGGTATTCTCCAAGCACAACCAAGCATATATCCAAAACATGTAATCTCAAAACATACACCAAACAAAGGCGAGACAAACAAACAAGCCAAGTCATAATCAAAATATGGTGAAATAGGGCACCAACTCATAAGATATAACAGATCAAAGAGTAAGAGTGCACAGAATATAGAATACAACCCAGAATGCAAGTTCTCATAAAACAACTACAAGCGAAAATGATGAAAACTAAGATGATAAAATAGTACAGCGTAGATCATGTGCCCAGATGTTTCTAATACAAAAATACCCTAGAAAGATATATATGATCAGCAAACTAGACTAAAAACTAAGAACATCTAGACATCTAAGCTATCTATACGAATAGCATCATCATCCTCAACATCATGCTCATAGTCATCATCTCCGTATGAAGGTGTAGTAGCATCACCTTCATCACCAGAGTCAGTAGCAAAGCCACCAGAGCCATCGTCATCTCGTCAGATGCAGCACCATCATCCTCACCATCACCAGTAGCCTTGTCAACATCAGTAGTCTCCTCATTAACCTGGTCTGACATCTCCTCACTAATAGAGGAACTGAAGTGATGACTGGGTCAATGAGCATTCTGCTCATACCAAGTCATACCAAGAGCATAAAGCTCATTGGCATGTGGGAAGGAAGGAGCAGAATTGCCAAGGTTGGCAAGTAGAGTGGCTAAGGGGTCAGTAGGTAGAGGAAGGATAATGGGAGAAGGTTCACCAATAGCAGAGGGTGTGGGAGTAGCGGAAGGTGTAGGTGCAAGTGAAGGGGTAGGGTAAAAGTGATTGTATGCATAGGATGCATAACCACTTCCCGGGTAAGGATGGTAGGTTGGGTAGGGATGTGCACAGGACAAATTCATGTTTGACATGATTGAACATAAATCTTGATGCAGGTGCTCCTGGACCTAGTGGTTGTATGCCTATTGATGTATCATGTAACCCATGAGGGCTTCATTAGACATATGAAACGAGGCACGTGCAGGTCGGGTAGGCTGAGGAGGTGGAGGTGCTTGGGTAGAGGTCGAGGCAGGTGCAGAAGCAGAAGCAGAACTAGAGGTAGAGGCATCGGATGTGGTGGAGGAAAGGATAGGCACAGATTTTTGAATAGTTGTCTCACTGATATAAACTCCCTTCTGGGCAGGTCTATAGTGGAAGTCATGGAAGTGAGATTTCTCAATAGCAACCTGAAAAAGACTGTATATCAGGGCAGGGTAGGGAGGGTGGGTGCCACAGGTATTCTTTCCTGAGTAGAAGAAAGTCATATGGTGGAAGATGTATCTAGACCACTTGACTCTGACACTCTCTAAGAGGCGATACATGATTAGCGCAGTGTTCTCTACAATATCTATTTGATTTTTCTTAGGATGGATGTTGCAGTTGACCACTAAGGCAAGGATGTGCCTCTTGAGATCCAAGGCAGAGGAGGGTAGGGTGCTCTTCTTCTTGTAGGGGAACTAAGGTTTCTTCAAGTAACGATGGATGTCAGGAAGAGTGAGATCGCATTGCTTGTAGAAGGCCTCAGGGTCAAGAAGGTCAAAATAATCACAGTAATCCTTACGCCAGGTGTCAGTCTCATCGGTACTAGAGAAGAAGATGTTTAAGGTATCCTTTGAGACTTGGAATTTCTTCCCGACTATCATAGATGTTAGGATCACTTGAGTATTAGGAGGGGGTACAAGGGTGTCGTAATTCCAACGTAAGTTCACATAGAATTCATGAATCGCTTTTGTTCTAGTCATGGAATTGTGGAAGCACGCACGTTCAACACCCAGGGCAGATAGATGGTGAACGTGTAATAGCTTTTCCATTTGATCGATGACCTCTTGGCATCTAGGGATAGGATCAAAGAGGGTGCAAAAAGGGAAAGGATTCCATAGGAGAAGGTCATTATACCTATTAACATCCACATTTGAGACAAAGAGAGTCTCATCAAAGGGGATCAAGTGGGAAGATGAAGAGGAGGATGGTGCATTGCTAGGGGTGGCTCTCTTTCTTCTATTTGAAGCCACGAAAGCAAAAAAAAAGAGGAAAGAGGAAGCAAAAGCACAAAACACTCCACCACAAACGTTCACACACCTAGGTTTAGTAGGGGGAAGGTCAAGGATGGTCTACCTAGGTCAGATTTGGGCTAGGTTGAAGAAGGGGAGGTCAAGGGTGGAGAGATTAGGGCTAAGGGAGGTGGAATCAGTCGACTTTTCTCTAGTTGAGAGGGAGAATAGTCGATCAAACCCAACTTAACTATGCTCCAACCCGACCATCGGTCGAGTTCCGTCAACTCAGAAACTCGACCGATTGGCTTTTTTAAAAAATCTCTCATCTTTCGATCGATCGAGTTTGTCCTGGGGTAACCCGACTGATGGTCAACCTGACCTAAAACTATCAAACTTAATTTCTATCCATTTGAATGCTAATTAAATTTATTTTTCAAGTCCATTATGTATATTGAACATAATTAGGCACATATCACTCATCATTGGGTACTATTTTGTGATAAAACATGTGTTTGCAAAAAATACCCAAAAATAAGAGAAAAACAAGGCAGAAATGAACATGAAAAACTAATTTTAAGCATATTAGCAAAAAAATATGATCCAAATAGAGACAAGGCATATAGGATAGATAACAACTAGCTAGAAGGCTTATCAGATTCATTCAAAGTAGTCATAAGCAATTTTGATCTAATAAAGTTAAATTTCTCTCTAGATAGAGATTTAGTGAAAATGTCCGCCAACTGATTTTCTGTGTCCACATGCATGATGTAGATATCCTTCTTGGCAATGTGATCATGAAGAAAGTGATGGAGAACCTCTATATATTTAGCTCTACTGTGCAAGATATAATTATATGACAAGTTAATTGCACTAGTATTATCACAATAGATAGGAGAAGCATCAAAATGAATGTTAAAGTCTTGGAGCATTTGCTTCATCCATAGGACCTGGGCACAACAACTTCCGATTGTAATGTACTCAGCCTCGGTGGTTGATAATGCCACTATGCTCTGTTTCTTGGAGAACCAAGGAACCAAGTATGGTCCTAGGAGGAAACAAGTGCCACTTGTGCACTTTCTATCAATCAAGCAACCTGTATAATCGGCATCACTATAAGCAGTAAGAGTAAAGTCCCTTGACTTGGGATGCCATAGTCTAAAGTTTGGAGTTTTGGCTAAGTACCTAAGAATTCTCTTAACAGCTATAAGATGTGATTTCTTAGGATTTGAATGAAAGTGAGCACACAAGCCAACACTAAACATTATATCAGGTCTAGAAGCAGTTAAGTAAAGTAAACTTCCAATCATACCTCTATAGAGCTTCTCATCTACCTTCTCACCTTCTTCATCTTTATCGAGTTTGGTGGTGCTTGACATGGGTTTGCCCATCGGATTGGTCTTCTCCATCCCAAAGCGCTTAAGTAGTTCATTTGTGTACTTGCCTTGGTTGATGAAGTTCCCATCTTTTGTTTGCTTGATTTGAAAGTTGAGGAAGAATGTGAGTTCACCCATCATACTCATCTTGAATTCACTCTTCATAAGATCACTAAATTCTTTGCAAAGATCAAGGTTAGTTCTGCCAAAATGATATCATCAACATAGATTTGAATGATAAGAAAATTGTTAGAAGTGTGTTTTAGAAATAAGGTAGAATCCACTTTGCCCATGATATAACCATGATCGAACAAAAATTTATTTAATTTCTCATACCAAGCCCTTGGTGCTTGTTTGAGTCCATAGAGAGCTTTTTACCATAAATAAACATGGTTAGGTAGACTATCATGTTCAAAGCACGAAGGTTGTGCAACATACACTTCCTCCTCAATTGTACCATTCAAAAATACACTTTTAACATCCATTTGATACAAAAGAAAGTCTTTATGACTATCAAAGGCAAGCAACATATGAATTGACTCAAGTCTAGCTATAGGTGCATATGTTTCATCAAAGTCTATACCTTCTTGTTGATTGTAGCCTTGAGCCACTAACCTTTCTTTGTTTCTTACCACTTTGCCACTTTCATCAAGCTTGTTTCGGTAGACCCATTTGGTGCCAATGATCTTTCTATCACTTGGTCTTGGCACAAGGGTCCAAACTTTGTTCTTCTCAAATTGTTCCAGCTCTTCTTACATAGCTAGGATCCATTCTTCATCCCCAAGAGCTTCCTTGACATTCTTAGGCTCGAGTTGTGAGATTAAAGTGTTGTTGGCTTGTTCTTTATTGAATGCAACATGCGTCTTCACTCTTTCAAATGGATCACCTAAAATTAGCCCCTTTGGATGATTCTTTGCAAACTGGGGGGTTGGATTCTTATTTTCATCATCTTTGTCTTCTTTTGAGTGATGTTGAGCTCTTTAAGAATAGGAATTACTTCACATGCAACATCATCAGTTGGAACAATATCTTTGGGAATAGAGGGGTTAGTCTCAATAAACTTTACATTAATAAATTCTTCTACTTTAGCAAGATCAACATTAAAAACTCTATAAGCCTTGCTAGTACTGTTATAGCCAAGAAAGAAATCCTTGTATGATTTTGGATCAAACTTGTCGAGAGAATCTTTGGTATTCAAAACAAAACAAGGACATCCAAAAATGTGGAAATACTTGATAGAAGGCTTCCTACCACGCCATAGCTCATAGGGGGTTTTCTTCAGCGAAGGATGAGTAAAAACCCAGTTTTGCACAAAACATGAGGTTCTGACAGCTTCAGTCCAAAATTTCTTAGGAGTATCATACTCTAGAAGCATGGTCCTAGTCATATCCTGTAAATACCTATTCTTCCTCCCTGCCACCCCATTTTGTTGAGGTGTTTAGGTGAAGAGAAGTTATGTGCATAACCCGATTCATGACAAAAATGCTCACAAAGCTTGTTTTCAAATTCTCCCCCATGGTCACTACAGATGGAAACAATGCGACAAGAAGTTTCATTCTCAACTCATTTACAAAAGCTCAAGAAAACATCAAGCGTATCACTCTCAGAAATGAGAAAGAAGGTCCAAGTATATCTAGAGAAATCATCCATAATAACAAGGCAGTACTTGGAACCACAAAGCGATTGAGTTTTCATTGGTCTAAATAGATCAATGTGAAGAAGTTCAAGAGCTCTCTTAGTACTAAGGACTCCTTTGGATTTGAAGGAGGACTTGGTTTACTTTCCTTGGGTACAATGTTGACATTCCTCATCCTTTTCAAAATTCAATTTAGGAAGTCCCTTGACCAAGTCCTTTTTGCTCAACTTCTTCAACCGATGCATGTTTACATGACCAAGCCGGCAGTGCCAAAGAGAAATATCATTCGAGTTAACTACTAGGAATCTACCAACAATAGGATTAATAGAGTTAAGAACAATAACATAAATATTATCACTTCTGGTTCCCTTATATATAACTTGATAGGTGAGGGAATCTAGAATCAAGCATTCAAAAGAAGTAAATAGCACAAGGTAACCATTATCACAAAGTTGAATAACACTAATTAAGTTGTGATGTAGGCCATCCACAAAAAGAACATTCTTGATACATAACGATTCAGCTACATCACCCTCACCTTTGACTTTACCTTTTCTGTTGTCTGTTGTCCCCAAAGGTGACCGATCCTCCTTTCTTTTTGGTGAAATTATTGAAATGGCTTATGTCACCGGTCATGTGCTTTGTGCAGCCACTATCAACAATCCATCTACCATTTTCCTGCAAGTAAGGAGAATTTCAGTTCCCAACTAAAACTTTGGGATCTGGAGTTAGCTTAGGGACCCATTTCATCTTTGGGTTGGTCCTCTTGAGCTTGTAAGGACAATAAGTAGAGTAATGATCATCACATTTGCAACAAGAACAAACCATAGGATTCTTAGTGCCGGAAGACTCACCTATAAAGAAAGATGTCTACTTGCTTTTTTTCTTACCTTTGGCTTTTCTCTTTCCCTTTGATGCTCCCCCTTTAAATCCCAAACCACTAGTACCACTTTGTTTGGTAGAATGGTCAAGGATTTCATTTAGGGAGTTCTTTCCTTTGAGGAATTTCTGTAGGGATGCTCTCAATCTGTGGTTATCATCATTTAAAGAAATAATGGTAGAAGATAAACTAGATATGTCATCCCTAGCATGCACAAGATCAGCCTCAAGACATAAAGCTTTAGTTAAATATGAGTCTTTTTAAGAGAGATAGAAGCAACATTAACACTAGGCAATAAAGGTCGAGAAGATAGATCATTTACTTTAGCAAGTAACCTAGCATTTTTAGATTTAAGCATTTGAATCTCTTTGAGATAGACATCTCTCTCTTCTCTACAAGCATCAATAAGGAGCTTAAATTCAACATTTTTAGTTTTAAGCAATTCAATCTCCTTAAGGCAATTTTGGTTTTCTTCCTTAAGATTCTCAATGTTCTTAAGGTAGATATCATTCTCAACTTCAACCCCATTGTATTGGAGTTCAATATCAAGGTATTGACCTTGCAAATTATCAATACTCTCAAGGTTGGTTTTCTCATCCAGTTTAAGAATTTCAAGCTTAGCATAAAGACCATCAATCATTTTTCCTAGACATTTTCTTTTAGATTTACATTTAGCAAAAGATGAACAGGTAGAAATAAGCATGTCAATAATAACTTCTTTAGATAATTCATGCAAGCGTACCTTCCTTACCTCACTTACCTCACCAATATCTTCACTAGTAGAGGCCATGTGGGAAAGGTGGCACTCTCCATCTTCTTCTGAGCTACAGTTGCTTGAAGATGAAGCTTCCCAAGCTGTATGAGTTGCATTCTTGTATCTCTTCTCCTTCTTATCCTTCCTCTTGTATTTACTTTCCTTCTTGTATTCCTCTTCCTTCTTTGAGCTGCCCTTGTGGTGTGACTTTCTTGACTTGGGGCATTCACTCTTGTAGTGCCCCTTTTAGCCACACTTATATCATCTCAGATTAGAAGAGGAGGAGGCTTTCTTTCCCTTCAAGTGTTTTCCCTTGATGTAGTTGACTTCATGCTCACTAGGGCCTTCATCTTCACTAGAGGAGGAGGGAGAACTCTGGCAAAAAAGTTGTTATTGAAGGATGACAGCCTCCGCTTGTGCTTTGAAAGCACTATCTTTGATCTTCTTGGCTTCCTTCTCTTCTTGGTTTGCTTCTTCTTCTTACTTGTCAAGTCTAGGCTCATGAGCTTGAAGATTGCCAATGAGTTCTTTAGTTGGGATGTCAACAAGGCTCCTCACTTCTTCAATGGAGGTGACCTTTGACGCCCATCTCTTTAGTAGAGTCCTCAAGATCTTGGAGTTGATTACACCTCTATACAAAATGTTGCCCAATGCAGCCAGCCCATTGATGATGACATTTAGTCTTGAGTACATCTCCGCAATCCCTTCTTTCTTACCCATCTTGAAGTTTTCTAGAAGATTGTTCAACATGTAGATCTTTACCTCTTTGATTTGCTTTGTGCCTTCATAGGTGATGCACAGCTTGTCCCAAATCTCATAGGTGGTGTCCTAAGATGAGATCTGGTTGAACTCCGTAGGGGTGAGAGCTGCATAGAGGATGCTAATGGCCTTGGCATTGAGTTGGGTTCTTTGAGTGCAGCTTCACTCCATGTTGCAATAGCTCTGGTTGGCTCCATGTAAGGTGTGACCATCACCTTCCACATGTCAAAGTTCATCCCTTGAATGTAGAACTGCATACGCCTCTTCCAATAGAGGAAGTTGGTGCCATCAAAGACCGGAGGACGCATGGAGAAGCCTCCCTCTAGGTCGAGAGAACCAAGTAGGTTGTCACCCATCTTCTCATCTTGTGGGAGATTGTTGAAGAAGATCCTTAGCTCTAATACCACTAATTGGATCTAAGGGCTCTAGAGGGGGGTGAATAGAGCTACGAAATTTCTCACAAAATAGATTAAACCTTCAAATTATATCAAGTTTAAAGTAATATCTAAATTGCAATTTAAAGTCCTATCTAACAATCATAGCAAGGATGAGAGAGATTGATAGCAAGCACTTGACCAAGGGATGTAGAGTGGTTCCACACTTCAAACTAAAAGTGAATCAGTCCACTACCTAGAGAGGTCAACCTCTAGGACTTTGTAAGTGCTTTTATCTATATTATCACCAATAAGAGTTACAACACAAGGCCACTAAAGGACTTACCCATCCAATCCCAAGGAGATATCCACCTAACCAAAGGACTTACCCACTTAGCTTGAGTCTTCAGCCTTCACCAAGGTCTTACCCACTCAAGCTCAAGTCTTCCGCCTTGAAGGACTTTGCTTCTCCTCTTAGATCTTTATCATTTTCCTTCTCCTTCACCTGGTGAACATCACCACCTCTTCATCAACCTTGAAGAGGACTAGCTACAGCTCCTTCTTCACTCGATAGAGCTTGCTTCACCTTTTCTTCATGTAGGAAGGAGATAAGGAAGTAGGAGAAGATGAGAGCTTTACATGCATAAGGGTGGAGCTCTCTTATAATATGCCTAACTCACTCGCAAATCATGAAATGAAGTGTAAACTAGAGAGATAAAGGGGATCAAGGAGTAGTAGCACCCTCAACTATAGCAAGGACCTTAACTATCTTAAATGAGAAAACTTGGAATGAACTCCAAGGGGTCCTATTTATAGATAGGGGTGCTCCCTTGAGTTGGGGAACACTTGGGGTCGAAATATAGCCATTTTGCATAAGGAAACAGATCTATTTTCACCCAAACCAAGTCAACAATGATTATAATCACTTTTTCTACATTTTCCGTACAGTACATTTGGTCAATTTCAATAAATGTAACTCGACCGATCAACTAAAAGACAAAGCCAATTTTCAAACTATCGGTCGAGTTTGTTCTGGGGAACTCGACTGATGAGCTAAAATTGAGTTTTCTCAAAGAGTCGTTCGGTCGAGTTCTATGAATGTACAACTCGACGAATGGGTCATCTTGAGAAAATGTATCATAGGATCGGTCGAGATTGTAACTTGACCGATGAACAGCCTATGATCAATTTTCTAAATTGACTTTTGGGTGATTAAACCTTAGTATAAAGTGACCCACATATTGTTCTCATCTTATTTACAAGTCATATCATCAATACAAGTGATTACAAAATTCTTCTAAGGTCGTTTGAAGTGATTTCCTAATTAGCACACTTGCATTGTATTTGACTTGAGCTTGGACAAGCTAGGGCTTGTGTAATTTGATGATTTTCATGTACCTACAGCCTGAAATCAATCTTGAACAAACATATTAGATAAATATGAATGGAATGGTTGAGTCATTATCAAAATATGGACAATGTATAACCTTTAGGTCAACAAACTTAAATTTTGACAAGTAGTTAATGCTAGGGTTATATCCAGTCTAAATATGATTTGGATTTCTTGTCATTTCATAGTAATTTTGGTAAATATGTCTTGTGTGTACTTTAGCTTCATGACTACAGGATGTGTTCCTGGTCTGACTAGTGGTGTAATGACCACATTTGTACTTAATTGATAAACTAGGGTTTACCTGAATGATTACATGTTTGATTAGATTGAACGTCGTTTAGACTTGATTAATGATAGTAGATCAATTGTGATGTTTCAAACCTAAGAAGAAACTATAACTATGATTTTAGTTTGAAGAATTAGGGATTCAGAAATGTAAACCCTAATCGGCAAAAATTAGGGTTTTGATAGTACATGAATATGGAATTTGATCAGGATATTAGTGTGGTAAATGATTTTTCATATTTTCTACAAATTTTTATTTAATTGAATTTTGTATATGATATGGATAACTCAATAATGCATATTGGAAAAAATTTCTAGAATATTTGAGTATTCTTTGGATGTGGTTCTCAATCAAACTATACTTCGACCAAAATGTTGATAGAGTGCTTTTTAGCAGTGTAGTGTTTTATTTTTAGTTATTTATTGCTAACTCCAAATGATCTAAAATTTTATCTAAAGATATGAAACTCAATCATAAACAACATGCAAATTTTCATAATTTTTTGATGCATTTAGACCTTATTAGTAGACGAATTATAGTAATATTTTTAAGACAGATAATTCAGCTGAAATAAGAGAAAGTATAGTGAGGGGTCAATGTGCAATTGACTCAAGCAACTCAATTTCTCTATATAGACAACCTAACACACAAGGAGATCTCATAATTCATGATTCAAACTAGAGAAATGAAATCCTATAGAGAGAGGGAGAGTTAGGGTTTGAGAGGAGAAATTGATGGAGATGCTGACCTAGGGTTTTGCGGTCCATGGAATGATGAAATCATGTAAGGTTAGCTTCTTTGCATAGACTTTCATGGTGAATCTTCTCTCACATGTCAAGATTCCGTCCCTCCTCTGATTTGATCTGAAATGGTGTCAAAACTTTCCCTTTTCTCACTCTTTCTTCATAATCCCTCATTTTTAGTGTTTCTGAGTTGAAAGGAAGAAGAATCAGGTGAATTGCTAGGGATTTGATATGAGATCGAGATTTTCAGGTATGAACTATGTTTTAAAGGTGTTTTCACACCTTAGGGTGAGTGGTAACTTCCTTTAAATAGTATATTGCACGAAAATTGGTTAAATCATCCATAATCTTTAATTGCTTAGTATGCGACTACAAACCCTGAATTGTGTGTTTGATCTAAGTTGTTGCAAAATGATATGAAATAGATTCTTCCTCTGTTTAGATGAATTTTAGATGATAAAATCATATTAAAAATGTATACAATACATCCTAATGAGAATTTCCTAAGTATTCACAGAGGTTATAAGAGTAAACTGAAATATAGGGAATTTGTCTATGACTAAAATTGCAGTATAATTAAATAGAGAAATTTATTTATTTAGATTCCCTTGGTTATGAATGATTGTTTATCTAAATTCATAGTATATATATGTCATATACTATCTTGGATTTCATATAATATGAGTAGTGTTTGTTTGATATCTCAGTAAAGACGGTGAAATCCTAGATGCGAGGAAAGTTGGATATTTATGAATAGATATCGTAAAATCCATTTGAACGGATTTTCTTGACATGATTGAATTTATTTATTCAATTTTATTATTGATGCATGTTATTTTAGGGAATGGCATGGAAACCCAAATTCAGCTTAGTTCCAAGATTTCATACATATATTGATTTTATATGATTTGTTGATAGTAGTCGTTATTCAGTGAATGTTTATGTCGCATGAAATCCTTATGAGAGCCATGTGATAAGTGAATGAGGTAAATGAAACCCTAAGGATAGGTTATTCAATGAATCAAGTATTTTTATATCAATGTTCTCAGTATGAGATGTGGTGATGTTCAACTCAAGATTTGGGTTGAGGTGCACGTTTTCTAAGAAAGTACAAATAATTTACAGGTGCAAATGATGATTACTCGTATGTCAAGTAATTAACTTTTATCAGTGTATTAGAAGTTCAATTTCATGATTTCAGTGTATATGTGCCAAGTGACATGTATTCAATTTATTTAAGAACTTTAGTATGCATGCATTTACAGTATGTTGATTTCTCAGTAAATTACAATGTTTTAAATATACTACTCTGCCAAGTTTAGAATGATGTACATGTTGTATTATAAAATTCAATTAAATAGATGTAGTACCATAGAGATATTAGAGTCAAGTATAAGTAAGAGAAAGGTACAATGTAGAAAGAGCTTTCTAAGAATAATAAAATAATAGACATAGGTGCCATGAACATTGTTGATTCCCTACAGATGTCTGCACTGTAGGGAGGAAACGATCCACCCTGGAAGCGACCATTATATGGGGATCGGATCGCACCCACAGAGTGTGCAGGGAGATGAAGCCCTTGAGGAAGTCTCCTAAGAGAAGATAGGTTACCTAAAATGAACCGGAGATCCTGGTGGTAACCCAAAGGTACCCACAGAGCGTACCAAGATGAGGCCCACAGAGTGTCTCAGACCCTCCGCCTGTGTACTCAGCCTAGAAGGAGAGGTCTAGTTAAAGGCCAGCCATTTAGCCACCTTAGTCAGATGTGACGGTTCAAGTCAAGCAGACCCAGATTCAGTTCTAGGCTTAGTTTTTCGGGTACTAAGCTAAGTCTTGTACAGTGAGATTGTAGCTCGCTACGAGTCTTCATATGTAGAGTACACTGCATATGATCAGGGCATAAACTAAAATATGTTCATATAGGTTTAAGGAGTTTCTTATAAGTAAGAAAGGCTAAGAAATATTTGAGTACAGTTTCCCAACAATTTTTCTTTGTATGTTTCTGAATTATTAGTTCTCTTTGAAATAAATCAAGCATGCTCATATATTGATTTGCTCTTGTTGATATCTAGAATATCCTACCATATTTATGATTGTCAAAGATCAATCTCTTTAAACTTACTGTTGTTATAATTGATATCAGTTGATCAAAAGTATACCTGTAATTATATCAGTGATTTAGACTATTTCTTTGAAGTACTCATTCACTGAGCGAGTAGGCTCACCCCTCTACTCACAATTTTAGGGATATCACATGGACTTGAAGAAGGTCATTGCATTCAGAGTAGATCTGTCACAAGAGTTAAGTCTGAGTATAGTTAAGTTCAGTCGGTCCTTGTCACTCTAGGTCCTTATAAAGAAATAAGAGAGAGTTGTAAATGATGATGTATAACATTATTCCTCTTTTAGCAATATATGCAAATCAGCAAGTCTTATGCGCTTAAAAGTATGAGAAACATTATGAATGTTCATACATGCATTTTTACTATTGAAATCAGATTAGAGAAATAAATGTTTAGATTCCCTTGTAAAGTTAGTTTATGTGGTTCAATGTGAGAAAACAAAGAGTTTGAAAAAGAAGAAAAAGGTAAGGGTGATCTTTGTATTATGTTAAATCCTCAATTTATGCCATAATCTCATGATTAATGGTAATTGTGAGATCGGGGTGTAAGAACTTGGTATCAGAGCTTAGGATGAGTTGTTAGGGACCATTAAGTTAGTAAGTTAGAGTCATAAGTGTGGTAGATAGGAGATGTTATGATGTTAGATATGGGGATTTGAGTATTTGGATATCCTAGACTGGTATCTGAATACTTGGATCAACCAGTATCAAGCTACTCTGTCTATTCTTTCATGTATACCCTGGCTAGGTATACAATGGAAGGATGGTCTAGAGAGGAACCCTAGAAATATTAGGGTTAGAAACAAGATAAGTAACATGAATTAAGAGCATAAATATAAAATGAGATAGAACTTTCATTTCATGTTGTTGTTTTATTGGAGATGAATAGAAAAGCTCTTATATGTTTGAATTCAGATATTTAGTATTTTGAAATATATATGGGTCTTTAAAATTTGTTGTATACTATGCAGTTGTAGCATTTATTGATTCCATTCTTTGTATCAAGTATATTAAAAATGATCTTTGAATGAGCTTTCCTAAGTGGATAAGTTTTCTTCCACACATTTGAGATGAATAGGAGTTGAGTAATCCTGAGTAGCTCTTGGCTCAGGACTGTAGGTTCGGCCTGGTCCGGCTGGCAGGGTGCGTTATTGGGATCTAATGACTCCTATTTAAAATACAATACGAGTAGACTTTGGATAAATTAGACCCACATCATAGTGAGAATGTACATACACTAAGATGTTGAAACATATGGGAAAGATTACAATAACTAAGAATCAGTTGGAACTGATATCTGAGATCCAACTTTGGGGCCTCATATGAGAAACCCTTAATTCGGAATTAAGGAACACGACATAAGGTTCAGATTAAGTTTAATTATTAGTATTATATGAACTCTAAATATGAAATATGGAAAAGATATGAGAAAAATATGTAAGGGGCCAAGATAGTAAGAATCAATCATGAGGAATGGATTATATAACCGAGTACAATGTTTTTATGTACTCCAAAGAAAAAGGGAAAATAGAAGAAAAGAGATAAGCATACAATAAGTACATAAAAGTGAAGAGTCTTCAGAAGAGTTAAAGTGAAGAGAACTAGATGAGCTTGTAAATCATAAAACTAGGATAAGAAACTTAGTTGAAACAAAGAGAAATGTTGGAAATAATGAGCTTGATTAAGGAATGAGGGTTATGATATAATTGAGAGCATGGAATGTATACCTTTATTAATAAGTTTAATACATTCATCCTTACTGCCTTTGGATTCTTAGTCTTTATAAAACAACAAACTAGTTTCTAAAAGAAGAACAAAAGTGTAGCTTAATAAATGAATAAGTCATACAAAGGTAGACTATATTCAGGAAGGAAAAACTTGATTGAAAGAGAAACTATGTTTCACCCATGCATGAGCCATTTGATTTAAAATGAAGGATATGTAATGTATTAAACATGAGGTGATACTAGTACAGAGATTATTGATTTAGAATTTCAACTTCACATTAGTAGAAGGATAAAAGGAAATATATGCAACATGGTATACATGGTCATACACATAAAAGAAGAAACATGATCATAAGAGAAAACTTGAAGTTAAAGATGACATGTGGAATAGTAGTATATAGAAAGGGGATTATGGAAAGTAAGGAAGGGTTTGAAACATAATGGAGTAATATAGATTATAAAAGAAAGAGGTTGCAAGATTCAAGAAAGTGCTAATTAGTCAAGTATCCCTATTGATAATTAATCAAACCTACATATGAGAATTGTATTATTGAATGTTTGAAGATAAGAATTCTAAGTCTAAAAATCATCTTCTCTTTCATATCTTCCTTAATGAGATCAATGTGGGAATGAAGTGATAATAAAATGAATCATATATGATGCATAACCACCGTGGTAGAGACATCTAGTGAATGTAATAATGATACACAATATGATGATGAAACCCTATCAGGGTAATTGAGAATGTAATCTATCTGAATGGCCAAGTAAGAGAAAGGAAATGCAATCGATAACATAAAGAAGACTTTAGTAAAACTTGTGAGATCCAAAGTTTGAATTTAAAAATAAGGGAGCAAAGTCACATCACAATAATGGCATGCTACTGATAAGGACCAAACCCTAGAATGTTTAGAGTTGTAGTAGTTCAAGGGATGTCACTAGTGATTTGACCTTGAATACTAGCATCTCTATAAAACAAGATCATGAGATTTGCACTATGATAAGTAAACTAGCACTGATAGTAATCCAAGGTTTAAAGATATCTAATCTAAAAGGTAGATAAACAACATGGAAATGATTTGGAGTAAAGAGTAAGATATAAATTTGAAATGTAACAAGTGTGTTTTGAACAAAAGGAGAAATACAATATGAGTGAAGTGTGATATGAGATAAATTCTTGCAGTGATAGCAAGAATGATGAATAATCTATGTGTACCTTGTATGTTTCAATTTTAGGAATGTTTAATCTACATGATTAAAATGAGAAGGATAAGTAGCAAAAAGTAAGTAGTAGTGAATGAGGAGAGAGATAAGAGAAAACAATGGCTTTTAGTAATATGTGAATTTGTTTTTAGAAGTATAATTTGTTGAAGGTATATTAAGGGATGTAAATTGGTTCTACGTATGATTTAAGTGTACATGTGCAAGCAATATGTTAATTAAAGGTGTCTGATAGTTGTAGTCATTCATACCAGTAATCTATCTTAGTATTGTACAATTGTGGTATGGTGATATGGGTTGAATAATGATGGAACAAATGAAGGGTTACCCTGAATAAGGTAGTCTTACCTATTCACTCATATTAATAGAAGGGATGATAACCATATTGTATTGATATGTAACCCTCATGAGGTATAGCTTGTTATACCTAACTTTAATATAACTAAGTGATGGTAATTGGGTATGAATAGTCCTATTGAATGACTAATACAATCATGCAGTACTTTGTTACTGTTGTTGAAACCCTAGTATGTTATAACATGATGGTTACACCTTGAATTATGTGTGGGTTCATACTTGAGAATAATATGGAATGTGATGGTAATGCTTCACCTTATGCATCCATGATGCAATGGGGATGTCATGAGTATTATTGTATAATTGTTGTTGAATCTAGTCTTCCAACTCAAGATTTTTTTGCTATTTGAGTAGCACAATAGTAAAATTCAAAAGAACATGGTGAACTCTCTTTTATGACTTAGAGGTAATACATAACAATAGTACATTTTGAGCCATATGAATTGAGATAGTTGGATCATATTCTCAATGTTGAGGTAACACCTCAAGAGTATAAAAAATATTGAAATGGTTGTTTCTCTCTCTCTCTACTATGATCAATTGTGGCATAGAGAATTTGTTTGTTGTCATTGAGAACTATTTCAAACATGTTGTGATTAGAAAAGAAATGAAGGACTTAATGTTGAAAACTGCATTCAAGTATGAAATACAAGAATGTAATGACATGTAAGATTTCAGAAGCTTAAAATAAACTTTGAATATACTTTGTTTGCGTATTTATTTTTCAGGGACAAAACTTTTTAAGGGGGTGAGAATTGTAATGACCACATTTGTGCTTAATTGGTAAACTAGGGTTTACCTGAATGATTACATGCTTGATTAGATTGAACATCGTTTATACTTGATTAATGATAGTAGATCAATTGTGATGTTTCAAACCTAAGAAAAAACTCTAACTATGATTTTTGTTTGAAGAATTAGGGTTTGAGAAATGTAAACCCTAATCGGAAAAAATTAGGGTTTTGATAGTACATGAATATGGAATTTGATCAGGATAGCATTGTGGTAAATGATTTTTCATATTTTCTACAAATTTTTTATTTTATTGAATTTTGTTTATGATATGTATAACTCAATCATGCATATTATAGAAACTTTTTAGAATATTTGAGTATTCTTTGAATGTGGTTCTTGGTCGAACTACACTTCAACCAAAATGCTGACATAGTGCTTTTTAGCAGTGTAGTGTTTTATTTTTATTTATTTATTAATAACTTCAAATGATCTGAAATTTAAACTGGAGATCTGAAACTCAATCATAAAAACATGTAAAATTTTCATAATTTTTGGATGCGTTTAGACCTTATTAGTAGACAAATTACAATAATATTTTTATGACAGAAAATTCAGCTGAAATAAGAGAAAGTATAGTGAGGGGTCAATGTGCAATTGACCCAAGCAGCTCAATTGCTCTATATGGTCAACCTAACAAACAAGGAGCTCTCATAATTCGTGATTCAAACCAGAGAAATGAAATCCTAGAGAGAGAAGGAGAGTTAGGGTTTGAGAGGAGAAATTGATGGAGATGATGACCTTGGGTTTTGTGGTCTGAGGAATGATGAAATCATGTAAGTTTAGCTTCTTTGCATAGCCTTTCATGGTGAATCTTCTCTCACATGTCAAGATTCTATCCCTCCTCTAATTTTATCCGAAATGGTGTCAAAACTTTCCCTCTTCTCACTCTTTCTTTATAATCCCTCATTTCTAGGGTTTCCGAGTTGAAAGGAAGAAGAATCGGGTGAATTGCTAGGGATTTGATATGAGATCGAGAATTTCAGGGATTAACTGTGTTTTTAAGGTATTTTCACACCTTAGGGTGAGTGGGAACTTCCTTTAAATAGTATATTACACGAAAATTGGTTAAATCATCCATAATCTTTAATTGGTTAGTATGTGACTACAAACCCTGAATTGTGTGTTTGATCTATGTTGTTACAAAATGATATGAAATAGATTCTTCCTCTATTTGGATGAATTTCATATGATAAAATCATATTAGAAATGTATACAATACATCCTAATGAGAATTCCCTAAGTATTCACTAAGGTTATAAGAGTAAACTAAAATATAGGGAATTTGTCTATGACTGAAGTTGATGTATAATTAAATAGAGAAATTTGTTTATTTGGATTCCCTTGGTTATGAATGATTGTTTATCTGAATTCATAGTATATATATGTCAGATACTATCTTGGAATTTATTTAAGATGAATAGTGTTTGTTTGATATCTCAGTAAAGAGGGTGAAACCCTAGATGCGAGGAAAGTTGGATATTTGCGAATAGATATCGTGAAATCCATTTGAACGGATTTTCTTGACATGATAGACTTTATTTATTCAATTTTATTATTGATGCATGTTATCTCAGTGAATGGAATGGAAACCCAAATTCAGCTCAGTTCCAAGGTTTCATACATATATTGATTTTATATGATTTGTTCATAGTAGTCTTTATTCAGTCAATGTTTATGTCGCAAGAAATCCTTATGAGAGCCATGTTATAAGTGAATGAGGTAAATGAAACCCTAAGGATAGGGTGTTCAATGAATCAAGTATTTTGATATTAATGTTCTCAGTATGAGATGTGGTGATGCACAACTCAAGATTTGGGTTGAGGTGCACGTTTTCCAAGAAAGTACAAATAATTTACAGGTGCAAATGATGATTACTCATATGTCAAGTAATTAACTTTTATCAGTGTATTAGAAGCTCAATTGCATGATTTCAGTGTATATGTGCCAAGTTGACATGTATTCAGTTTATTTAAGAACTTTAGTCTGCCTGCATTTACAGTATGTTGATTTCTCAGTAAATTACAATGTTTTAAATATACTGGTCTGCCAAGTTTAGAATGATGTACATGTTGTATTATAAACTTCAATAAAATAGACACGGTACCATAGAGATATCAGAGTCAAGTATAAGTAAGAGAAAGGTACAATGTAGAAAGATCTTTCCAAGAATAATAAAATAATAGACATAGGTGCCCTAAACACCGTAGATTCCCTACGGATGTCTGCACTGTAGGGAGGAAACGATATACCCTGGCAGTGACCAGTATACGGGGATCGGATCACACCCACAGAGCATGCGGGGAGACGAAGCCCTTAAGGAAGTCTCCTAAGAGAAGATAGGTTTCCCAACATGAACCAGAGATCCCGGTGGTAACCCAGAGGTACCCACAGAGCGTACCAAGATGAGGCCCATAGAGCATCTCAGATCCTCCGCCTGTGTACTCAGCCTAGAAGGAGAGGTCCAGTTAAAGGCCAGTTGTTTAGCCGCCTTAGTCAGACATGACGGTTCGAGTAAAGCAGACTTGGATTCAGTTCTAGGCTTAGCTTTTCGGGTTTTAAGCTAAGTCTTGTATGGTGAGATCGTAGTTTTCTACAAGTCTTCATATGTAGAGTACACTGCATATGATCATGGCATAAGCTAAAATACGTTCATATAGGCTTGACGAGTTTCTTATAAGTAAGAAAGGCTAAGAAAGATTCGAGTACAGTTTCCCAGCAATTTTTCTTTGTATGTTTCTAAATTATTAGTTATCTTTGAAATAAATCAAGCATGCTCATATATTGATTTTCTCTTGTTGATATTTAAAGTATCCTGCCATATTTATGATTGTCAATGATCAATCTCTTTAAGCTTACTACTGTTATAATTGATATCAGTTGCTCAAAAGTATACTTGTAATTATATCAGTGCTTTAGACTATTTCTTTGAAGTACTCATTCACTGAGCTAGTAGGCTCACCCCTCTACTCACATTTTTTAGGGATATCACATGGACTTGAAGAAGGTCATTGCATTCAGAGTAGATATGCCACAAGAGTTAAGTCTGAGTATAGTTAAGTTCAGTCGGTCCTTATCACTCTAGGTCCTTGTAAAGAAATAAGAGAGAGAGTTGTAAATGATGATGTATAACATTATTCCTCTTTTAGCAATATATGCAAATCAACAAGTCTTATGTGCTTAAAAGTATGAGAAACATAATGAATTTTCATACATGCATTTTTACTGTTAAAATCAAATTAGAGAAATAAATGTTTAGATTCTTTTGTAAAGTTAGTTTATGTGGTTCAATGCAAGAAAACAAAGAGTTTGAAAAAGAAGAAAAAGTTAAGGGTGATCTTTGTATTACGTTAAATCCTCAATTTATGCCCTAATATCATGATTAATGGTAATTGTGAGATCATGGTGTAACAAGTGGGGTATCACAGAGATGATGTTATTGTTGTGTATTGATTCTAAATGTTTAGATCGTGAATTGTTACTCATACTAAAGTATTCACTCTCAATTTAGTAGCATATCTATCACCACACGTAGGTGTTAATGTACTACATAACTAAATATGTATTACCAAGATTTGTGTAGTAAGTGTTTGGAATACTCAAAGAGAGGTAAGTTGATGAGGGATGAAATATCCATCTAATTCTAATAAATTTGGAATTCCAATGTAAAAGATCTAAGAACCAAGAAAATAATGTCGTATGAAAGAAAGATAAAATGGAAATCATTTAACTTGACGTTGAGAGTGATGAAAAGTTATATGATATGATCCTCTTCCATATATTTTCCTTGACTTTGGGACAAAACCCTAAAAGTAGGGGAGAATTTGTGACAACGTATTTTCATATTAGCCATCTAATAGTGTTTACTTGGATAATTGCATACTAACCAGATTGATCATGGTTTAAATCTTGATTAATGATGTAGTATCAGTTGTGATTCTTTAAAGCTAATGAGAAACTCTAAGTAAGCTTTTATTTCAAATAATTAGGGTTTGATAATTGAAAACCCTAATCATCCAAATTAGGGTTTTGGTAGCATATAAATATAGATGTTGAAAAATATAATGGTCTTTTAAATGATTTTTACTATTTTATTTGAAATCATGATTTACTTGATATTTCTATATGATTTGGATAACTCAATTTTAAGTGTTATTAAAAAATATCAAAATCTTGGAATATTTAATGACATGTTTGTCCACCGAGTTACCCCGGGATAAACTTAGTCGACAATGTATTTAGACTGAAATATAGCAATTTGGTATTTGAACTTTACCTTTTTATTAGGACATTCAATTGATATTAAATTTGAATTATAGTTTGAAAAATCCATTTTATACACTTTGTTAAGTTTTCATAACTTTTGGATGATGTTATAATGATCTAGAGAGGGGTTTCGATCGATTTTCTCTAGGATAAACTCAGTTGACCATGCATTATTGTTGAAATATAGCAGTCTAGTATTTGATTTTTATTTATTTATTGGAAACTTTTAGTCACCTAAAATTTATACATATAGATATTAAATGTTTTATCACACTATATGAGAAAGTATTATAATTTTTGTAGGAGGTGTGACCCATTAAGTAAACAATCTTCGAGTAACATTTGCATGACTGAAATCCAATTGAAATATAAGAAAGTGTAAAGTTGTCTCAATTTGCAATTGACCAAGCACCTTAATTGATCTATATGAGCAACCTATACCCAAGGAGATATCATATTTTGTGATTCATTCCATAGGAAAGAAATTCCATAGAGAGAAGGAGAGTTAGGGTTTGAGTGACGAAGAAGGTGGAGATGTTGACCTAGGGCTTTATTATCTAAGAAATGATGAAATCAAGTAAGTTTAGCTTCTTTGCATAGTCTTTCATGCTCAATCTTCTCTCACATGTCAAGGTTCCATCTCTCCTATGATTTGATTTGAAATTATATCAAATCTCCATCTTTTCTCACTCTTTCTTTCCTATTCTCCATTTCTAGGGTTTTTGAGTTGAGAGGAGGAAGAAATGGATTCAATAGCTAGAATCTTAGTGGTTTTCCAAAAAAATAGAGTTTGATCTACGTCTTTAAGGAGCTTGTCTCCTTAGTTGAGTGTTTCTCTCCATATTAAGATTTGTAATCATTTCGAAAGCCTAATTACATCTGGCCAAAATAATCAAGATCATTGCTAGTATTTGTATGCAAATGTGTAATCAATTGGGATGGTTTTGGAGAAATTAATGGTACTTATTTACATCATTTTTCATTGATTAATATTTTTCTACTCTCTGGTCTATTAATTTAAGTTCTATGAATAATTATGTGGACAAGGATTATGTTGTTTTTCATGAATATTACCTAGAACCAATTATTGGATGATATGCTAGGAAATTGAGTTGACATGCATAGGATCATATTTTAATTGTTTGTGAATGAATTACACAAGTGTATTGGTTGAATCTTACTAAAATTTAATATTATACATACATAAGGGTTAGTTTGAGGTGGTCATTTTCCCAACTTAGGGTTTGCGTTGAGGGATTGAATCAAATGAGCTAAGGAATCGATGTATACTTATGATTAATGAATGAAATATGTGGAATGACAACTAGGGTTTCTATGTATGTGAATATCCCTAATGAACCCATGTTTACCATGATGATATTATTGAATGATATGATTCATTTAATGTGTTGAAGTAAGATGGCTTCTTAAATCCCAAAAGTATAGTATTGAGTCGAGTATGAGAGATAAAGCTCAAAGTTGTATATAATCTCATAATTGTGATGTAGGTGTTATTAATTCAAAGAAAGGTGATAAACCTTATTAAAATGATAAAATCCTAATGAGTGTATTCTATTGTAGTATATCAAATATGAGCAAGACCCACATGAATTATAGGCTTTTATACAAGTCAATTAATGATTAATTAAGAGATGAATAAATACTAAGGAGTAAGAAGAAGAAACCATGATCTGTAAGGTTTCTGAGTTGAGAGGAGGAAGAAATGGATTCTACATCTAGAACCTTGGTGGTTTTTTATAAATTATTTGTTTGACCTACGCCTTCAAGGTGCTTGTCAGCTAAGATGAGTGTTTCTCTTTCTATTAAGCTGTGTAAACATGTTAAAAGCCTAATTAAATTTGGTTAAAATAATCAAGATGATTGATAGTTTTGTATGAAATTACATAATCAATTTTGATGATTATGGGGAAATAAATGTTACTGATTTAGATCCTCTTTCATTGATTAATATTTGTCTACTTTTTGATATATTCATTTAATTTCTACAAATAATTACGTGGAAATAGAATTATGTTGTTTTGCATGAATATTACCTAGAACCAACTATTGAACAATATGCTTGGAAATTGAGTTGACATGCATAGGATCATATATGAATCGTATTAGATGAATTACACAAGTGTATTGTTGAATTTTACTAATTGAATATCATACATACATAAGGATTAGTATGAGGTGGTGGTTTTCCCTGATTAGGGTTTTTCATTGAGGGATTGAATCAAATGAGCTGACAAATCAATCTATACCTATGATTAATGAATGGAATCTGTGGAAATGGAATCTAGGATTTCCATGTGTGTCAATATCCCTAATGAACCCCTATGAACTATGATGATATTAGTAAATGATATGATTCTTTTGATGTCTTGAACTAAGATGACTTCTTAAACCCTAGAAATATAATGTTGATTCGTGTATGAGAGATAAAGCTCAAAGTTGTATATAATCTCAGAATTGTGATGAAATTCTCAATTGTAGGTGTTGTTACTTCATTTGAAGGTGATAATCCTTATTAAGATGATTTAAGTGTAACATGTGCATTCTAGTATAATATATGGAATATGATAAAACCCCATATGAATGCTAGGCTTTTATACAACTTACCTAATGGTGAATCAAGATACGGATAAAAGACTAAGGAGTAAGAAGAAGAAACCTTAATCCATGGTACCTTCTAATTTGAGAGTATGACATAGTGCATTATATAGAAGCAAAATAAAAAAATGGATTGGGTGATATAGATTGTAATATGTAATGAATAAAATATATTCATAAAATAAGTATGAGGTAGTCTTATATCTATTAGCTTAAAATATATATGGGTTAACTTAATATGAATGCAATACATTCAAAGTGGACTATAAAAGATTTTAGGGAGAGAGAAACTTTTTGCATAATTAAATTTAGAATGATTTGTTGCTAGAGTAGTATTGAACATGAAATGGAAGAAATTAAAACTAATGAATATGAAATGAAGGGAAATGATGAAAATTTGTATATAGATATAAGAACCTAACCCTAGTCCTAAAATAATGAGCTATGTGATGCTAAAGATTAATGATCTCAAATGAGGGAGTAAGGAAAGCATATGAGTACAGTTTAATTAAGTTACAAGATGAGGTTCAAGGAATGGATTGGTTCATAACAATGTGCTCTTGGATTGTAATTGTATGTTAGGATACTTGTATTCTGAGAATGGCCTTCTCTGATGAATTTCTAATGAGAACACTTATGTGTTGAATACTAGCCCTTATTGAAGAGTGATAAATAGTAAGTGAGAAGTATTAAGTGTGTTATTAACATTCATGCTTTGAGATTTATTCATATGTATATAAATCAAATGGTATAAGTATATGTTGCGTGATGAACCTATTCTAAGTATGATGAATCACACAAGATGTCTATGTGGCAATACTATATCCAGTTTTAATGCCTCCTTGAATTTTTTTTAGAACTATGATATAGAATGAACTGATAAGAAATATTTAGAGATTTAATTTAACATGCACTGATTACATTTGATAAACCATGATGAGGGTAAATGTTGGACAATGAGATTATGTCTCGGTCTGAAAGCCCACTAATAATGACTGCTATGAGATGATGTGAAAATGAAAAGAATCATGTGTTGCAAATTACAGATTGATGTGCTTCTTGTATTAGTCATTTTCTTTCTTATTAAGCCTAATTTCCTTTGTGTCATTCTAGTTACACAAGTATATTCATACATGATAAATGACATCGAATCTTCTTTAAGATGAGTAAAAATGATTAATAATGAGTGGATTGATGACACATCTAGTTAGGTACCTTGAACACCATGACTTTCCATGAGTGGCACACTGGGGAAATGTAATGTATCACCTTGTAGTAATCAGAGTATTATGATAAGGATTTCCAAAGTGTTGATCGAGACCTTAAAGGTTAGACCACCAAGATTTAGGAGTGAGTCATCCACTGTGGCTCTTGCCCTAAATCCTTGTTGTGAAAGTCTACATCCATGAGGAATAGACTATGAGGAAATGAAAAGTGTAAAACATGTGAAATATGATGATATGTGATATGCAAATATGATATGTGATATTTTGTTATGTTGGTTCCTATCTCGTGTACATGAGATGAGGAGGAGAGCCTCTTAAGGCAACCTTGTAGTGGACTAGGGTTTGTTGTTGATATCATAGGGTGGTCGACTAAACTTTAAGATAGTGATCATGAGTCGTTGACACGAGAATCAGGCATGGTGACTTCTACTTGGTGAGGTACAAGCCAAGTAGTTTAAAGGCAAATGAATAAAACATTTAAAGCCATGTAGAATATGATTTGAATGTTTGTGAAATTCCTTATATTGCTAGTTAATGATTTACTATTGTTGATTATGTTTCTTATTTTGGAAAATAATCACTTTGTTATATAGATTATTTGCTTCGTACTCTTATCAATCTAGTTTGGAATTTGATCTTAAATGTAATGTTGGATTTATATCCACTCTAAAATGATTTGGATTTCCTGTAGTTTTTTTTGCAGAACAACTGTACTAATTAATGCTCAAACAAATTACATAGCAAAACTACTAGCAGGTGCCAGGGAGGTTTGAGGGTAAAATCTACTGCCGAGGCATTTAAAATAACGTGCTTGGCTACAGCATCCGCGACTAGTGTGTACTTCCTAGGTAAAAACTGGAAAGCAAAGGAAGATAGTTGGTCCTTGGACCATTACCTGAAGATGGGCTTCAGACTGGGTGGTGCCTCCTCCATGTTCTTGAAGAAGGCGATGCCAGTTTTTGAGTCGGAAAGGATGAGAGGTCTCGAGAGACCCTCCAACCGACAGGTGTTTACAACATGCGAGATGGCTTTGATTTCCACCTCAACTGCACTGGAGGCATAACCATGGGCGCAAACTCCTCGCACAAGGGCCCCAAAAGTGGTTGTGATATAAACTCCAGAGGCGTTAGATAGTACTCTGTGGTAAATTTGTCTTATGTATACTTTAGCTTCAAGACTGCAGGATGTGTTCTTGGTCCAACTGGTGGGGTGTCATAGAGATGATGTTATTCTTGTATTGATTTTGAATGTTTAGATCTTGACTTCTTACTCATACTAAAGTATTGTCACTCTAAATTTAGTAGCATCTATTGATATGTTCGTAGACATCCTCTGAAAGATGTTTTAAAGTTTGTTTAAGTGGTTATCTTTTCTAATTGCTTAGAATATTATCATAAACTATATTTGACTACATGCTAAAACCATCTTCTAGACTTTTTAATATATGTAAGTTTCTATTAAGTTCATTATACTTAACCTAATGTTGATGCATGCACCTAGCCTGAGTGGGAAGCTTCCACTCAGTGTTGTGTTATATGAGTCTCATGAGGTTGTTACAAATGTTTTTATGTATAATTCTATCCAGGGGATAGGTCTTGACAAAGAATATGTAAATAGAATAATCCAGATAGAATAGTATGTCCTTATACTCTCTCTTTCCCTAGATATGTTGTAGATCAAGTTTGTCCTTTGATATTCATGTAACTAATTGAAACTAGATTGCAACTCAGCAATAAGTTTTGATAATGATTTTAATGGATTTAAATACAATTTTTGGTGATTAAATATGTTGTCATTGAAGTGACACTGCTATGAGGTTTTATGATAATGAAAAATTACACGTGTTTTTCATATATTGGTTACTCATGTTTGTCGATAATGAAGTCTTTTGTTTCTTAATTTGTATTCATTTTGTTTCATAATATGGGTTTACAGTTAGTGATTCTATCTAATGATTGGCATTTATGATGATCTAAAGAGAGGTCTCGACATTAATCACCATCTACCCTCCACTTTGGCCAACTTTGAGCATACCGTTAATTTTCTTTCTCCCTCCTCTCTTATTTCCCCCTCTTTACACAATCTCCTACACCCCATAGCTCTTTACCTCTCCCCTTCTTCTTCCACCTATGGCCATGGCCGCTGCCTCAGAGCTTGGCTTTTAGTTTCATGCTTGCCCCCCGGGTCCTCTTTTGAGACCACGTGTGCGTTTGTGGTGCCTAGGTGGAGGTGACCAGCAACTCCCATTACTTCTTCGACTCCCTGCATAAAGGCACCATGCTTCTATGGTGAGTAGCCAGTAGATTGTTTATCCACTCTCTCAATGTAGGATTGGAGGAAGCAAGAAGCAGCCACCCAATCTTTCTCAATCAATGATGGACTTGAACCGAATGACCACTTTCACAACCCATGCTCCCTCTCTCTCTCATTCTCTCACATGTGGGCCTAGTCATGGGTGTTTTATCATAATGGCCAACTACATGGTGCCATGACAATGCATGCTTCCTCTCCCTCACCCTACGTTGATGCATCGGACGTGATCCAACATGAAGGGCACAGCTCGTCCACATGATTCATGGTAACGTGTGACGACATAGTTTCCAAACTATGTGCAACATAATTTGATAACCAATGTTCTCAATAACATCAATAATATGAAAACATAATGTTTGTTTTGTCAATATAACATAAATTAAAGGAAAGAAAAGAGTATTGTACACATGAGGGACTACATCATCTTGCTAATAAAGAAAGATAAATATAATACTCCACAAAAAGGGAACCTCACCATGCTCATAGCTTGCTTTTAGTAACCCATACTAGAAGAGTCAAAGTGAGAAGGCCCCACTATCCATAAAATATCCCAGAGGGATAAAATAATCCACGACATAGACCAAGAGAAAAGGGGCCCTTCATAAGACATAACATTCAATTTTGGTTTAAAGGTGAGGCATTTGATAGTTTTAGTAATATCATGTAGTGTTTGAGATAGTTGATGTAAGACTTTATCTTTAAACCACTTAATAAATGTCTTGTTATGCTCTCTAGCAAGCCACATTGAATTGGCTTGAGGATATTGTCTCTTGATGAAATTGGTATGTTCCTTGATATAAACACTCACTTTGTCCATGTTGTGTAAAATATACAAGTGACCTTGTTCCAACTGCTCATGGCTGATTACTTTCACCCGTGATCCCAAAATTCCTTTGCCAAACTGCTCCTCAATATTCTTGTCATTAATAGGAGTGTCATTACCACTTAGAAAGTCATTGCAAAAATCCATAACCTCTCTTTCCACATAACCCTCAATAATACTCCCTTCATGCTGATAATGGTTTTGAACATCACTTTTAAAAATGCTCATGTATCGTTCAAAGGGATACATCGAATGCAAAAAAACTGGTCCCAACATTTTCACTTCCCTAGTCAAGTGGAAAACAAGATGTACCATGATATCAAAGAATGAAGGAGGGAAATACATCTCAAGATGACATAGGGTAACAACCAATTCTCTTTGCAAATTATCGAGAGTATTAGGGTCAATAACTTTGTTGCACAGACTGTTGAAAAAGAAATAAAGTCTGGTGATTGCAAACCTTAAATGCTTCGGCAATATAGATCGAATTTCCACGGGCAATATTTGTTGCATTAGAGTGTGACAATCATGAGATTTAAGACCTATCAACTTCAGATGTTTCATTGATACCAATCTACGGATGTTGGATGAGTAACCATGTGGCACCTTAACATTTACCAAGAATTTTCAAAAAGCTTTCTTCTCCTTTCTAGACAACGTGTAACAAGTGGGATGTAAGTATGTTCTCTGATTTCCCATTTCGCATAATTCTATTAATTCTGACCTTATTCCCATTTCACGTAGGTCTAGTCTGGATTTTTTCCCATCTTTAGTCTTACCTGGTATATTCAACAGAGTACCAATGACGCTATCAGAGACATTTTTCTCAACATGCATGACATCGATACAATGCCTGACTGTCAAAGAACTCCAATAAGGAAGATCCCAAAATATTGACTTCTTCTTGAATAAAGATTTGTTGCTCTATGTGGCCATATTACATTGTGATCTCTTACCAAATTCATTGACAAAGTCTTTTACTCTTTCATAAACAACCTCCCCTGATATAGGTTTAGGTGCACTCCATTCCTCATTCCATCCATTGAATGCTTTGCACTTTCTACAATACAGATGGAATTTTAGAGGAAACCTTCGATGACCAAGATATACAGTCTTTCCGCCATGTTTTAGTCTTATTGAATCAGTGTTCAGTTCACATATAGGACACACTTTGGCTCCTTTGACATTATATCCAGACAAATTCCCATATGTTGGAAAGTCATTAATAGTGCAAAATAACATGCGTGAAAACGAAATGTCTCTCTTCGTGAAGCATCATAGGTCATCACACATTCACCCCAGAGTTTCTTTAAGTCATCAATCAGAGGTTCAAGATAAACATCGATATCATTTCCAGGTTATTTAGGGCATGATATCAACAATGATAGCATAATGTACTTATTTTTCATACACAACCAGGGAGGAAGATTGTATATAACAAGCATGACTAGCCAAGTGCTATGTTGGCTGCTCAATGTCCCGTACAGATTCATCCCATCTGTACAAAGACCAATTCTTAGATTCCTGACTTCTTCACCAAATTTAGGGTACAATAGATCAATCTTCTTCTACTGTGGGGAATCAGACGCATGTCGTAGGATCCCATCATTATTTTTCTTAACATATGCATGCCACCTCAAATCCTTCGCATCTATTGGATTGGCAAACAAGCATTGAAACCGTGATACTATAGGTAGATACCACATCACCTTAGTAGGAGAACCAGTTTTGGACTCCCCCGAAGTTGTCAATTTATACTGTTATGCACCACATTTTAGACAATCTTTCAAATCCACATAGTCCTTTTGAAATAATACACAATCATTTGGGCATGCGTGTATCTTCTTGGCCTCCATTCCCATTGGGCACAACAATTTCTTTACCTGGTATGTTGAGATTGGCAGCTCGTTTCCTTCAGGAAGCATTTCTTTCAACAAAGACAACAATGACGTGAAGCTTTTGTCGCTCAATCTATTGTTAGCTTTCAGCTTATACAATCTCAACACAGTACTAAGCTTCATAAACTTAGTACAACCTGTGTATAATGGTATCTCAGCATCATGCACAATGTTTCTAAACATGGGAGGTAGATCGGTGAGCTCTACCCCACAACTATCCAGCATCGCATCAACGATGTCTACTGGAATTGGTTCGTTTACATCTACGTCATCGGAGGCAATTTCTTCTTCCACACAAGCACTACTATCGACATCCACTAGTTTTGGGTTTGAAATCTCTCCATGCCGGTGCCATTCTATATAGCCTTGTACAATCACGTTGCGCATGACATGACTTCTGATTTCGTCACCAGTGCTGACTTTCAAGTTGTTACCGCAATGCCTATATGGACAGTAGAACCTATCTCCAAGTTGTTTCCTATGTTCCTCGACAAATCTAATAAACCGATCAAGATCACAAATAAACTCTGGGGTGCAGCAATTGCGAATGGACATCAATGATCTATCCATTCTATGATCAAAGAGAAAACAAGTATATATTACAACAAGATTAGGGTCTAGGGTTAACAGATTAGATTTTATCGTTAAAACTTTAGGATTTAAGGTCTTATATATAATTCATGGTTAAAACATCCTAAGTGAGATTAAGTGTTCAAGAACAGTCCCAAACTGGGGACTATCCAAGATTTACTCCTAATGAGTATATCTTGGACGGGTTTCTAAACCAACAAATACATGTGTTGTCATTCTTATATATAATAAATGTGTGCCACCTATCCCATTCTTGAACACCTAATCTCATCACTAATTCACTAGTAAGTGTATAATGTGTATTGGGTTTTTAAGAAAATTTCGGCAGCATTTCCCCACTGTTCTCCAAGTACATATGTACTTAGAGAACAAATGGGGAAATGCTACTGAAATTTTCTTGAAACCCAATACACATTATACACTTACATCCTAAGTGATATTAGGTGTTCAAGAACAGTCCCAAACTGGGGACTATCCAAGATTTACTCCTAATGAGTATATCTTGGACGGGTTTCTAGGCCAACAAATACATGTATGTTGTCATTCCAATACCTACAATCCTAGTTTCATCATTCATATCCTAGGTTTCATGTAACATCATTTAATCTAGGTATCATATTCTATAACATTGATTTCAACATTTCGAGTATCCATGCATGTTCATCATCAAGATAAAGATTACACATAAATTAGTATGACCTAGGGATGGAGAAATTCATAATTGATTTCAAAATTTCAAACTAGATCATACATTATCATCAATCTACATCATACAATAAGGATTCATGTAGATGTTAGGGCGACACATCACTACAAAATTAGAGATTTAACATTAGGGTTTTAATATCTTAGATAGATTGATCACAAGATTTCAGCAATATAGTTAATACAATATTATGGTGAAATGTGTATTAGGATTTTAATATTAGGGTTTTAATATCTTATTTCAACATGCATCAAAATTTATAGAATTAGGTCAAGCATTAGTATTCAATTGCAAATGTATCTTCTTCTTCCTGCTCCCTCCTTACCAAATGGATAAAAGCAAGGCCACGATCGTGTGGGCTGTGCCACGGCCGTGGCCATCCCACACGGTCGTGGCCTTGCTTTTATCCATTTGGTAAGGAGGGAGAAGGAAGAAGAAGAGGTGGCATATTTCAGCCACCTTCGACGTCCCTATAGGATGGCCATACATGTCAGTGGGAACAAAATGAGCAAGCAAGGGCAGCGGCAGCAGCCTACCTGTCAGCGGTGTGGAGGAAGAAGAGAGCAGCTAGCGTCCCTGTCGGCGGCGGCGGCGGCCAATGTGAGGAGCAAAGGGCGGGAGGAAGAAGAGAGCAGGGGGCGACGGCGGTGGCGACGGCCACAGGAGCAAGCGGTGTCGACCACAGGAGCAGGCTGGAGCGTGACCACAGGCGCGGCGGCGTCGAGAGGGGAACAGTAGCTTCGGGGGGCTAATTTTGCGATGAAACAGAGAATGCGGAAAAGTATGTTTCTCGCGGGGGCTATTAAGTTAACAAAGGTGTCGGTTGTCTCAAAAACCGACACCTAATAACCATCAGCGTCGGTTGCCAGAAAATATCGACATCCATTGGACAATCTTAACCCTAAAATTTTTCACGGGGACGACGCGTAAAACCTTATCAGTGTCGGTTTTTCGACAAAAACCGACGACCATATTGAAACTTTAGAGGTAATTTTTTTCGTCGTTAGGCGTCGGTTATTAGGTAAAATACCGACGTCGTATGTGGGGTAATTTTTTCACTCGAAAAATTAGATTTTGTGGGCTATTTTAAGCGTCGGTTCATGATAGGGAGCCAACGCTAAATAAAAAGTGATACCCATGTCAAGTCGGTCTTCAAATATAGACATCGGTCTCTGTAATTAGCCGACATTGTAGGGTTTAGGCATCAGTTTTCGGTAATAACCGACGTCTCTAAATGTGACGTTATAAGCTATTTTTGTAGTAGTGGGGTCAGCAATGTTGGTACTATATTCTTATATTGAGCTATTTGAAAATGTAGGCACAAAGTATGGTCCAAAGGTAATATCAATACTAGGAGGGCTATTTGGTGGACTTAGTTCAAAAAAATGTGAATAACCAACATCAATGTTTTAGTATATATAATTCAAGATGGCAGTACCACAAGGCTAAAAACCATGCAAAATTGTCCAGGTTCAAGGTAACAAAATACCAAAAATAAGTACAACAATTAACTTTAAATATTAAGATTTACCATTGTCTTATCATATCTTTATCTATGGCTACAATACCATGTGTTCAATCATCTATGAAAGAACGACACGATATCCTACTATTTCAACTAGTATACTAGGGGACCACTAATTCGTTACAACTAAGCATAGGGCGACGAGATGTACCCAACCTCTAGGAGCCAAAGCTATAAAGGGTCAAATCCTAAAGGGACCAAAGTGCAAAGGAGTCAAAGCTCCAACATCAATTTCATGGCATCATCGTGATATTAAACAATATCCAACATAAATGAATTTGGAGTGGTGAACTTTCAAAAAGACAGGAATGCCTTATAGAAAGTTTAGGGTTCACCACCAAACAAGATACATGGAATACAAAAGGGATAGGAAATAACTCAATAAGGAAAATAGAGAATCTAGTACCTTATAATCGAAGAAAAAAATCAATTTTCCAACAGTTAGGGTTCATAGGCTCCGAAGTTTCAGATCCTAACAAAAGGGAAGTATCACATGTTATTATGTGATCATTGTCTTTGGAAATCACTTATTAGGTTTTATTAGATGTAAGTCTGTCCTTGTTGTTTTTATACATATTACATGATAATGTTATTTCATGGTGATAGATTAGGTTATCCCAGCCCTTGGTATTTACATTATGTGATACACTAGTATGTGTCACATGTGTATGTATACACAATATAGAATGATGCAAGTTTACATTAAAAAACTACGCATTTATTAAGACATAATTTTCATACCATCTTTGATTGCAACAACATAGCTAGAGATATTAAGAGTCCAATTCCCAATTATCCCATGGTAATATTATTGGATCCATACTTTCATAATACACATCGCAAGTAAGAGTAGCCACTTTGAGGCTAGTTAGTAAGGGATATAGTTTAATACATGTTGGGGATTTTTCTAATTTTCTCCCATTATGTAGTACTACATTACAGTGCCTAGGATCATTATTAATGTGTATGTGACACCTTAGTATTGCACATATGGGATAATATCAATCGTATTTTTAGGTATATTGTATACAGTACTATAGTCCATGGTTCAATTTAATCATCACTTTCCATTTCTGTTAACAATTCTGGTTCGTGTTTATACAAAGGAAAGGAGGTAGGATGTACCTTCGTTGGTCACAACAACGTATCCTGCTAAGGGAGGTCCCATCGTGGCCTCCAAGGGGCACAAGCTAGGCTGTTTTGCGGCGATTTATTAGTACCAGTCTCCACCGAGTGGGGCAGTAGTTCCATGGTCGCTGGTGAGCTTCTATGCTGAAGAAGGAGCACCCGAAGAACGTAGGCAAATTTTGAAGTTGAAAGTTCGATGTCAAAGTTTTATTTCCAGCACTTTATGTTATGTTTTAAATATTTCTAAGGACCTTTCTGTTATTTCCTCAAGTTGGTAGCGATTAGGGCTTCCTATTTAAGCACTTGTAAGTCATTTTTGTTAGACAACTTTTTGATATTGAATAGAAATGAGGGTTTCCCCCATAGCCTTCAATCTTTGGTATTTCTGTGAAATCAACGAGGTTTGATCTCAACTCTTCGGTATTCTGCGGAATCAACGAAGTTTAATATATTGTTCTGCCCTTATCCACACATGCTATAGTAGAGTGGTATTAGATTCTGGTCGATCATGCGTTATTCCGCCCCGCCGTCAAAGGAGAGATGATATCCCCAACGATGACGATGATCTACTGAGAGATAACACTGATCTGTGGAGACTGGTCGAACAGCTGGCGCAACGATTGGATGCTTTTATCCAATTGCATCAGGATGATATTGTTACTGTTTCGGATGACAATCCTTTTGCGTTCCGTCAGAATCCCTCGCCTGGCCGCTCAGATCGACGTTGGGAGAACGGGTTCAAGGTAGATATTCCACAATTTGATGGTGGTCTTAAACCTGAAGAGTTTATCGATTGGTTATCACAGGTCGAAGAGATTCTGGACTTCAAACAGATTCCTGATGATCGTCGTGTTCCGCTCGTGACGATCCATTTGCATGGTTGGGCACAAGCATGGTGGCAACAGTTGAAGTAGACTCGTATACGTCGTGGGAAAGAGAAAATTTCCAGGTGGGAGAAGTTTACCAAACATATCAAGGCTGCATTTTTATCGTACAATTTTGATCGAGAATTGTATCAGCACTTTCAGAATCTTCGCCAGGGCCCTCGTTGTGTTGACGACTACACCACTGAGTTCTATCAGTTGCTTGCTCGTATTGATCTTAATGAATCCCCCCTTCAGTTGGTTTCTCGGTATATTGGTGGTTTGCATCTACAACTGCAGGATGTTCTCAATATGTTTGATCCACTAACAGTTGCAGAAGCGAAGCAGCGTGCTTTACAAGTAGAAAAACAGTTGACCAGGCGTGCCAACATGAGTTTTTGCCAACCTTCTTGCTCACAAAGTGTTGGGGGTTCTTCTGCCCCACCTGTCCGAGCACCTCTCGAACAACCTACACCCCCACCCGCTCGCAATTATTCCGACCCTACACAGGGTCGCGGAGGAGGCAGACCATGTTGTTTTAATTGCAGTGAGCCCGGACACAGACAAGCTGATTGCCGCAAAGCACCAAACAGTAATCGTGGACTTTTTACTGATGAACATGAGGATGATTCTATCCCCATCCACGATAACCCCTTTTATGATGCTTGCACTTATGAAGACGAGGCAGTTGACGAATATGTGACAGGTGATGTTGGTCCTATTTTGATGTTACGAAGGACCTTCCTGACCCCTCGTATGCCTGAGGACGATTGGTTGTGTAACAATCTTTTCCAATCTACGTGTACTATTGGTGGGAAGGTGTGTACTTTCATTATTGATGCGGGTAGTTGTGAGAATGTCATCTCAGACGTCGCTGTTTCCAAATTGGGGCTTACTTTTGAAGCTCACCCCAAGCCTTATAAGCTTGCTTGGCTCAGTAGAGGCACAGATGTTACTGTTTCCAAATGGGTTTCAGTGAGTGTTTCCATTGGCTCGGCTTATACCGATGACATATTCTGTGATGTGGTTCCTATGAATGTTTGCCATTTATTGCTTGGCCGCCCGTGGCAGTATGACAATAATGTCATACATGATGGCCATTCCAATACTTATTCTTTCATGTTTCGTGGCAAAAAAATTATGTTGATCCCAAGTAAGCCTCGTGTGGGTTCTTCAGTTGGTGCTCCGAAACAATCTACTCTATTATCTTGAGTTCATTTCCAGGCTGCCATGGAAGAATCAAGTGTGGTTTTTGTTTTATTCTCTCACCCAATCACTGCTGATAATTATGTTGTTCCTGCTGTGGAGGTTCAATCGCTATTGCAAGAATTCGATGATGTGTTTCCTACGTCCTTACCTTTAGATCTGCCACCATTATGTGATATCCAACACCATATTGATTTGGTGCATGGTGTTGCGCTACCAAATCGTCCCCATTATCGCATGAGTCCACAAGAACATGAGGAGTTGCATAGGCAGGTTGAGGAGTTGCTCGCTAAAGGCCACATTCGTGAAAGTCTTAGCCCTTGTGTTGTACCAGCCCTCATTATGCCAAAAAGGATGGTTCATTGCGTATGTGTATGGATAGTCGTGCTATCAATAAGATTACAATACGTTATCGTTTTCCCATTCCTCGCTTGGATGATTTATTAGATCAGTTAGGTGATTCTTGTGTGTTTAGTAAGCTGGATTTGAAGAGTGGGTACCATCAGATCCGCATTCGTATGGGGGATGAATGGAAGACTTCCTTCAAGACCCGTGAAGGCTTATATGAGTGGTTGGTCATGCCTTTTGGCCTTTCTAATGCACCTAGCACCTTTATGCGTGTCATGAACCAAGCTCTATGTCCTTTCATTGGAAAATTTGTGGTGGTTTATTTTGATGATATCCTAATTTACAGTGCTAATCCTGTTGTGCATCTTGAACACTTGAGAGAGGTGTTGTTGGTTCTTCGTAGGGATAAATTCTATGCTGCAGCCGCTAAGTGTGCTTTTCTAACTGATTCGATTCAGTTTTTGGGTTATGTGGTTTCTCGTGATGGACTCCAGGCTGATCCGGGTAAAGTTGATGCTATGGAGCACTGGCCACACCCCACATCCATTACCGAAGTACGCAGTTTTCATGGTTTGGCTTCCTTCTATAGGCGTTTCATACCTCACTTTAGTGGAATTATGGCCCCTATTACTGATTGCATGAAGGGAGCTAATTTCACTAGACTCCTGCAGCGGAGATCGCTTTCCATGAGATTAAGCATCGGTTAACATATGCTCCTATTCTTGTGCTTCCAGATTTCTCACAACCTTTTGAACTCCATTGTGATGCATACAAAACTGGTATTGGTGATGTTCTTGTCCAAGCTGTGAAGCATTGGCATCATTATCTCTTCCAATGTGAGTTTGTTCTTTACACTGATCATGATTCCCTCAAGCATCTTGGCATCCAAGACAAGGTCTCTCATCGACATGCTTCGTGGCTCTCGTATTTGCAGCAGTTTACTTTTGTAATTAAACATAAAGCTGGTGTTTCTAATCGTGTGGCTGATGCGTTGAGTCATCGCCGTGGACTTCTGACTGAGATGCGTGTGCATGTGCCTGGCTTTGATTCTTTCATAGAATTGTATGTGGATGATCCGTTCTTTTCTCAGGTGCTTCTAAAAATTCAGCAAGGTGAACCCACTGATTTTTTCTTAGAAGATGGTTTTATATTTCGTGGCGTTCAGTTGTGCATTCCTGAGTGGAGCCTCTGTATGCAGATTATTCAGGAGCTGCACAATGAGGGCCATGTTGGTCGTGATCGTACCTTTCAGTTACTTGCTAGTTCGTATTATTGGCCTTCTATGTGTAAGGAGGTTGGCAAATTCGTAGCTCATTGTCATATTTGTCAATTGGCAAAGGGCGCCTCGACTAACGCCGGCTTGTACATGCCTCTTCCAATTCCAACTCAACCATGGTATGATGTTAGCATGGATTTTTTCCTTGGCCTTTCTCACACCCAGCGGGGGAATGATTCTATTTATGTTGTGGTGGATCGCTTTTCCAAGATGGCTCATTTTATTCCGTGTAAACGCATGGCTGATGTTGTTCATGCTGCTCAACTTTATTTTTGTGAGTGTACCGTCTTCATGGTCTGCCTGCCTCTATTGTCTCTGACCGTGATACCCGTTTTGTGAGCCATTTCTGGAGAAGTTTATGGTGCATGGTTAACACTCAATTGAATTTCACTAGTGCGTACCACCCTCAAACAGATGGCCAAATGAAGGTTGTCAACCATTCCCTTGGTAATCTTTTGCGTAGTTTGGTAGGTGATCATCTTAAGTCGTGGGACTTGAAATTGCCTCAAGCTGACTTTGCTCATAATCATGCAGTAAACCGCAGCACCAGCTATAGCCCTTTCCACGTTGTGTACGTTTTATCCCCAAGGTTCCCTCTTGATTTGCTCACTTTGCCGAGCAAGGTGCAACCACATGCCACTGCTGAGGATTTTGTTGCCCAGTTGCAACAAATTCATCAACAAACCCATTCTCAGTTGACCGCAAGAGTTGCGAAATATAAGGCACATGTTGATCAGAAACGTCGTGTCGTCGAGTTCAATATTGGTGATTTTGTTTGGGCTATTCTGACTAAGGATCGCTTTCCTACACACAAATATAGTAAGCTTGTTGCGAAGAAGATTGGCCCAGTGGAGATTGTGGAAAATATTAATCCTAATGCCTATCGCCTTCAATTTCCGAGTCATATTCATACTTCGGATGTGTTTAATGTGAAACATCTTGTTCCTTTTGCTGGTGATTTTTCATCCGGTGATGAGGAGGATTCTGATTCGAGGATGAATCTTCTCTACCCTGGGGGGGATGATGCGGGACAAATAGCATTACAGTAATGCAGAAGAAGGAGCACCTGAAGAACATAGGCAAATGTTAAAGTTGAAAGTCCGGTGTCAAATTTTTTTTTCCAGCACTTTATGTTATGTTTTAAATTTTTCTAAGGACTTTTCCGTTATTTTCTCAAGTTGGTAGCGATTAGGGCTTCCTATTTAAGCACTTGTAAGTCGTTTTTGTTAGACAACGAGGGTTTCCCCCTAGCCGTCAATCTTCGGTATTTCTGTGAAATCAACGAGGTCTGATCTCAACTCTTCGGCATTCTGCGGAATCAACGAAGTTTAATATATTGTTATGCCCTTATCCACGCACGCTGCATCAGTGTTTATACAAAGGAAAGGAGGTAGGATTTACCTTCGTTGGTCACGACAGCGTATCCTGCTAAGGGAGGTCCCATCGTGGCCTCCAAGGGGCCCAAGCTGGGCTGTTTTGCGGCGATTCGTTAGTACCAGTCTCTGTCGAGTGGTGGCCAGTGGCGTAGCCACATGGAGGCACAGGTGGGCACGGGCCCCACCTGTGTTTGTCAAAATATACATTGATAAAAGTATTTTTAATATAGATTTTAGAGAAAATACATGTAATATTGTGTTTGGTTCCCTACTCATTCACATGCAGCAACAAGGTGCCCACCTTTTAACTAAGTTCTGCCTCTGCCACTGGTGGTGGCAGTAGTTCCATGGTCGCTGGTGAGCTTCTATGCTGAAAAGTCTGCATGGACCAGGAAGGAAGGTTTAGTGGTGCCTTGTGAGGCCAACTCATGGACTAAAGATAACAAGTCAGTTTGCCCTGAGTTTTGAAAGGCCAAAGAAGGTGAGTTGGGGATTGTTCGAGGGAGGGGATACGGTTTGTGAGGATGCCTATCGACAAGATGGTTAGCGGGATGTATACAGTTAGGGGTGTTATGGTTTTCATTCAGGAAGTCTAGGAGGTGGTCTGAGCATGGTCTAATTTGTGTTGGTCGCACCTATTAATGGTCTCTTGGTGTTTTAGTCCGTTCTGCCCCAATTTAAGCGGTCGGCAGTTTCTTGGATTGAAGACCGAATTCAGGGGGGCGAATGCACGAGAGTAAGGGGATTGTTGAGAGGGAGGGGAAAACCTTGTCATGGCTGGAAGCCTATAACGACTATCGCCAGGGTGAATAAGTGTAGGCATGCGCGATATAGGGGGAGATCCAGGCATGGCCTTGGTCAACAGGTCGTTTGACCCAACAATTAAAATCATAGTTTAATTCCTTTTTTTTCATACGTTTACATTTTCCTTGTTATTTTAAGTCTCCCAATCCATAAATCTATTTTCTTTGAAATTTTAAACACAAGTTTAATTGTCATTACCCTAAATCTTAAAAATGTTAACTCCCTTGTTTATGAATCCAAGATGGCCCAAAATAATTACTCTCGCAATTAATTCAAATATGAATATCTAAGAAAATGAATAATGTCTTTTTGCTTGATTCCCAAAGTCAAAATCCAAAATGGGATTCCATTATTTAGTTGACGGTTCCAAGAGGGGTCATTTGATCAAAGTGAGGAATAATTGCATTTTTTATACTTAGTTTCAAGATGTTCAACTAGTTGCAAAAATATTTTAAAGGATTTTAATAATAAAGATTTTAGATTAATAAAATTATGAAAAATGGATCAAAATTAGACTTGGTAGGGAAATTTGATGTTTCAAAATTCGTGACTAGACAAAAGGTTGGGGGTAAGTCTTCATCATCTCAGATTCCGGTTCCCACGTTACTTCCTTGATGCCATGGTGCTTCCAGAGCACCTTTACTAATTGGATCTCCTTATTTCTCAATTGATTGACTCTAGTATCAAGGATTTTCACTAGATACTCTCCATAGGTTAGATCTTCATGAATTTCTAGAGGTTCAATGGTCAAGACATGAGATGGGTCTTTGGCGTACTTCTTCATAACAGAGGCATGAAATACATTGTGCATTTTCTCATAAGATGGAGGCAAGTGTATACCATATGCACATTCCCCTATTCATCAAAGGATCTCAAAAGGTCCTACATATCTAGGGCTCGGTTTTACCTTGATCTTTGATCTCAAAATAGACTTTTAGGGTTTTCTTTTCAGAAAAATAGATTCTCCCACAAGGAAACTTTTATCCATCCTATGTTGGTCAGCATATATTTTCTTCCTATCTTGAGCAACCTTCATTTCTTTCTTAATCAAATCAACTTTATCAACATAGAACTGTAGTGCTTCTGATTTCAGCAAAGACCTTTCACCCATGTCATCCCAATCTAAGGGTGATCTCTATGATCTACCATATAAAGCTTCATATGGAGGCATCCCAATGTTGGCCTGATAGCTATTATTGTATGTGAATTCAACCAGGGGAAAGTAATTATCCCAAGAGACACTCCAATCCATGGCACATGAATAGAGCAAGTCTTCTAGGATTTGTGTCTTATGTTCAGACTATCTGTCACTCTAAGGATGATAGGTAGTGTTAAAGGATAATTGAGCACCCAACTCATCATGAATTTATTTCTAGAGTCTGGAGGTGAACTTCGGATCTCAATTGGAAACAATCATCTTTGGGATCCCATGTAAGAAAACTCTCTCTAAATATACAACTCAGCCATGGCAGATACATTCATTGTAGTTTTCAAGGGCGAGAACTAGGCAGATTTTGTGAGTCAGTCAATAATGACCCATACAACATCATAGCCCTGCTTCACCTTTGTAAACCCCATGATGAAGTCCACGGTAATATTATCCCACTTCCACTCAGGAAATTCAAGAGGTTGTAGAAGGCCTCCTGGTCTTTGATGCTCAATTTTTACTTGTTGATATTTCAGGCATCTAGACACAAATTCAGCTATGTCATTCTTCATGTTTTTCACCAGAATGAGCATTGGAGGTTCTTAAATATCTTCATCATTCCAAGGTTGATTGTAAATTTTGAACAATAAGCCTTTTAGAATGTTCTCCCTAAAGTCAGCAACATTAGGCACCCAGAGTTGTTAATGAAAACATATATCTCCATTTAAGCCTATATGCATCTTTGTCTGTGGCTTGTCTACCAGTTTCATGACTTTTTTAATTCACGATTAGTCTTTTGGGCTTATATGATCTCAAAAATCCATCAAGATGTAATCGAAAGACTAGCCATTTTGGTTTGTAGTTCAGAGATCCTCTCAGGTTTCCATTCTATAAGTGTATTCTGATTCTTCCACTCAGTAAGCCTCATGGCATCACATGTTGCAACTTTCTTTCTACTCAAAGCATATGCGACTATGTTGTCCTTTCTAAGATGATAAGAGATTGTGAAATCATAGTCATTTAGGTACTCTACCCATTGACGTTGCTAAAGGTTTAAGTCTTTTTGTGTGAGTAGGTACTTGAGTCTTTCGTGGTCGAAGAAGATTATAAATTGCTCTCCATAGAGTAGTGCATCCTGATTCTTAATGCATAGAAAATTGCTACAAAGTCAAGGTCATAGGTTGGATGTGAACCATATGCTATTACCCACATCTCTTGCATGAGGATGCAACCCAAGCCATGTCGAGAGGCGTCAATGAATAAATCACATCTCTTGCCTTCAATGGGTAAGGTTAAGACTAGAGCGGAGGTGAAGCACTCCTTTAGCTTTTTGAAGATAGTTTCACACTCTATTGTCCATATGAACGTTGTGTCCTTTATGGTCATCTTGGTAATGGGGAGAGAGATTGTTGAGAAGTTTAGAATGAAATGTTGATAGTATCCTTCCAATTGTAGGAAACTTTGGATCTCATAGGCCTTCCACTTTTGAACGGACTCAACTTTTGTAGGGTCCATAGCTATATGACCCAAAGAGATGACATGCCCGAGACACATTACCTCAAAGAGCCATAATTCGCACTTGGAGAATTCAGCATACAATTGATGCTCTCTAAGTGTGTTCTACATGATTCTCAGATGATCCTGATGTTGTTCAAGTGTCTTGAAATAGATTAGCACATCATAGATGAAGAGTACAATAAAGGAATCCAAATGAGGCTTGAAAATCCTATTCATAAGGTTCGTAAAAGAAGAATGGGCATTCATCAACCTGAAAGGCATAACAAGATATTCTTAGTGCCTATATTGAGTGCAAAAGGTAGTTTTTGGGATGTCAGTTTCCTTGATTTTCATTTGGTGATAGCCTCTACAAAGGACAATTTTTTAGAAGATCGTATACAACTTCAACTGATTGAAGAGGTCATCAATCCACGATAGAGGGTACCATTTCTTGACTGTGACTTGGTTCAACATGTGATAGTCAATGCACATTCAGATAGACCCATCCTTCTTAACAAAGAGGATGGGTGCACCCCAAGGTGACACATTGGGTCTGATAAACCCCAGGTTCTTGTAATTTCTTCTTTAGTTTTACTAGCTCTGTTGGCACCATGTGATATGGAGCCTTTGAGATGGGGATGTTTTGGTAAAATTTTGATGCTAAACGTCACTCCCTCTCGGGATGGATTTGAAGGATTTTTCAGGGAAGATGTTAGGATATTCCCTTACTATACCTATATCTTCAATCTATCGGGGTTCCTTCTCCGTCACTACTGAGGACAGGAATGCTCTTAGTCCTGAGTCCATGAGCTTTTGGGCCTTCATAGTTGATATGAGAATCCTATCATATTTCATGCATCTCTTGATTACTATTTGTCTGCCATCTAGGTGCACAAGAACAAGTTACTTATTCCCACATAAAATTTGGGCTTGGTGAATGGATAACCAGTCCATCCAAGGATGATACCAAAGTCGACCATGTCAAGCAAGAGGAGAATAAAAGAAAAAATCTTTCCCATCAATAGAGATGTCCATCGGGAGAATTTTATGACACATAGATTTCACACATGCATTTGAGGTATTGATATTCAAAATAAGTCCATTTATGTTGTCTCTGATCTTAAAGTTTTTAGTAATGCTAGAGAGATGAAAGAGATGATGGATTTAGAATAAAAAAGGTCCTTCATAGGTTGGATGCAATAAAAATCATACCTTATATAACGTCTTTGTTATTTTCAGCCTCTTTTGTAGTCATAGCAAATAGACTTCCACTACACTGCTCATTCAGTTTCAATTTGTTCGTCTAATGTTGTTCCTCAGGGCTGAGTTGTTAAGAGGATTACCTTGGTGGTGCTGAGTATTATTAGACCTCCGAGGCTTGGTGCATTTCATCTGGCAATGTCTGGGTTTGAAACAATAATTGTAGCAGAGAGGGATGGGATAATCATAGTCCCTAGAGTATTTCTTGCCACATTTGTGTCGCTAGAATGGGACAGGCTGTAGTCTGAGGAAGCTTGTTTTGATTGCCATTGTAGTAGTTGTTGTTTCCACGATTATGGTTGTTGTTGTGATGGTGTTAGTTGTTGTTGTTGGAGTGATTTTAATGTCCTCCATTGTTCTGGTTGTTGTTGTTTCTTGGGGTGCAAAATATCCCACCTCCTGATAGTGCATCTTGGTGAAGTGTGCCTTACCTACAAGTTTCTTAAAGGTGAGTGGAAATTTTGGAGCCAATCTATCATTTAGGTGCATATTGAGCCCTTACATAAACACATGTATCTTCCTTTGATCGATAATATCAGTTGAATACCTCTCTAGAAAAGTGAAATGACACAAGAATTCAATTGGCGAGTCATTACCCTATCCAACCTAATTGAATTCCATTTCTTTCTTGATCAGCACTTATTTGGGAATATATTGTTGGTGGAACAACTTTATAAATTACTTCCAAGTCATTGAACTGGTTTTCTCAGGTTGGGTGTCGGTCAGGTTTTGCCACCATACTTTCACTAAACCCTTAAAAAAAGGTTGCAAACTTCACCCATAGGTGTTCAGGGCAGCTCATGCCCTCTTGGATGTCTTGGGTGTCTATGATAAAACCTTTTTCCTTCTCTATGACATTCTTCTAACTCTCCCCTAGAAATTTAGAGGGTTTCAGCTTGATGAAATTGTCAATGGTGGGTTCCCTTCGACCAGTATTCTTGTCAATAAGGCCCTTCATGGATATCCCCAAGATGGATTGAAGTTGGACTAATCGGGTAGCAGCTAGAATATTTCTTGGAATGGGAGTCCCTTTAGAGCATTCAGGGAGGTGTTCTTTTACTTCTTGTATAACGAGGATCTTCGCTTCTTCTTCGCGCTCTTATACTCATCCCCATAATCAAACAATAGATGTTTCGTGTCAGATAAAAGGAGATGAGGTATAAATATAGGGTCCTAAAAGCTATTCTAGACTGGAACATGGAGGATGTTGGTTGTTTATGGATCTAGTACCGTTTCATGTGATGACATAGTTTCCAAACCATGCGCAACATAAATGATAACCAAAGTTCTCAATAACATATATGTTATGAAAACATAGTGTTTGTTTTCTCAACATAACATAAGGAAAAGGAAAGAAAAGAGTACTTTCCATATGAGGGACTACAATAAGGGAACCTCACCATGCTCTTAGCTTACTTTTAGTTATCTTTACCGGAGGACTCCAAGTGAGCAGGTCCTGCGATCCATGCAATATCCTAGAGGGACAAATGATCCACAACATGGATCGAGAGAAAAGGGGTCAGCTATTTCCAGTATTGTATTCTTATATTGAACTATTTGAAAATGTAGGAACAAACTATGGTCCAAAGGTAATATCAACACTAAAGGACTACTTGGTGGACTTAGTTCAGCAAAATTAGTATAAACAATATGAATGTTTGAGTGTATATAATTCAAGATGTCGGTACCATAAAGCTAACAATTGTGCAAAATTATCTAGATTCAAGGTATCAAATATCAAAATTTTTGCAATTATTAACTACAAATTTTATATTTTAGCATTGTCATATCATTTCTTTATCTATGGCTACAATGTCATGTGTTAAAACATCTATGTAAGAATGACATTGTAGCCTGCTATTTCAATCAATATATTGGGGGACCGCTAATCCGTTACAATAGGTGTGTAGGGTGGAGGGACGTACCCAACCTCTAGGATCCAAATCTCTAAAGGGACAAAGCCTAAAGGGACCAAATTTTAGGGAGTCAAAACTCTAAGATCAGTTTAAGTGCTATCATCATGATATTTAACAATATCCAATAGAAATGGATTTAGAGTGGTGAAATTTCAAAAAGGTAGGAATGTCTTATAAAATGTTTAGGGTTTGGCACCAAACAACATACATGGAATTCAAGAGGGATAAGAAATAAATTACTAAGGAAAATAGAGAATCCAATACCTTATAATCCAAGAAAAAATCCAAACTTCCAACACTTAGTATTCAAGAGGCTCCGAAGTTTAGATCCTAGAAAAAGGGAAATATCCCATGTTATTATGTGATCATTGGCTTTGGAAATAATTTATAAGGTTTTATTAGATGTAAGTCCATCATTGTTATTTTTATACATATTTTAGGTTGTAATGTTATCTCATGGTGATAGATTAGGTTATCCCACCCCTTGGTATTTACCTTATGTGATACACTAGTATATGTCTCATGTGTATGTATACACAATATATAATGATGCAAGTTTACACTAAAAAGCTACACATTGAGTAAGACATAATATCCATACCATCTTTGATTGCAAAAACATAGCTATAAATATTAGATTCAAATATCCCACTTATCCATTGGTAATATTATTAGATTCATATTTTCACAATACACATCACAAGTAAGAGTAGTCACTTTGAGTCTAGTTAATAAGAGATATAGTTTAATACAAGTTGGGAATTTTTTATTTTTCTTTCATTATGTCGTACTACATTACAATATCTAGGATCCTTATCAATGTATATGTGACACCTTTGTATTGCACATTTGGGATCCTATCAGTCGTATTTCCAGGTATATTATATATAGTACTATAGTCAATGGTTCGATTTAATTGTCTTTTTCCATTTCTATTAACAATTTTTGTTTGGTTTTATATGAATGAAAGGAGGTAAGATGTACCTTTGTTGGTCGTGATAGTGTATCCTACCGAGGGAGGTCCCCTCATTGCCTCTAGGGGTTCCAAGTTGGGTTGTCTTGCGGGCGGTTTGTGAGTACTAGTTTTGTGGTGCCGAGTTGTGGCGGTAGTTCGGTGGTCTTTAGTGAGCTCTATGTTGAACGGTTTTGTATGTACTAGGGAGGAAGATTTAGAGGTGTTTTGTGAAGTTGGCCCACGGACTAAGGATAATAGGTCAGTTTGCCCTGAGTTTTGGCAGGCCAAAGAAGGTGAGTGGGGGTTGTTTGAGGGATTGAGGAAGGAGATAGGGGCACTCCATCAAGGCTATAGTAGGGGTAGTGTCACATACCTAAATTTTGAAACCTAGTAATTACATGATTAAGTTGTTGATGAATTCAATATCTGATAGATTTATGGTTACAATAAGGCTCCATCCAATTTTCATGATATATGGATTTCAAGGAAAAAGAATGTAGAAATTGAGACTATCCTGGTAATATCCTCAAAGTTTCGAAATTTCATATGTACTTTTATGATATGATATGACAACCAAAGTTTAACTATGAAGGAAATACGATGACTATAGTTGATGGTTTGAATCCTAGTCCTAGTTTAGGTCTTCATATTAGTAAGTAAAGTTATAATAATCATCAAATGTGTCATATGAAAGCTTCACTTGAGGAAATATTGATTCAAGATTTAGTTTCATAATTGAGAGTATGATTAAGCTAATGGACCTTTCAGAAGATTAAGGAATGCGCCATGGGCCCTAGAACCCGACTCAAGCCTAATTGGGCCAATTAGGATTCACATATGGGTCCTTGGAGTATAAATTTGGGAATTTATCATTTCATGTTCATAATAAATACTCAATGTATATCTAATAGATTGATAGTTGATATATAAGATAATGGGAGAAAATTTAAATAAATTTGATTAATCTAGTAGTCTAGGTAATTAAATTTTAATAATCAAATATTTTCTTAAAAGATAACTTTGGAGTGGTGATCTGATTAGTTTTGACTTAATATCTTGTCAACAAAAATATAATGACAATATTTTGGTAACACAAAATTTTGAGATCAACCTGAGTCATGATGTGCAATATACAAATATTTCTTTAAACTGAACTTTTATCTAAAATAAAAAAATTAAAAAATAAAAAGGGGCGTCAGGTTCTGAGCTATTTGTGTCCCCGAACAGGACTTGAATAGAGTCCCTTTGAGGTAAGGGATTTGGGCCACCATCCATGATGTGAGGATATAAAATAGCTTAGGGATCTTGAGCACAGGTTCTAAAGCACCTAATTCTAAGGTTTGAAGTGAATCGGAGAAGGAGAGAAAGAGATCGAGGGGGGAAAGGCATGTCGGAGCCACAGGCAGTGACTTGGGGTTCTTCTTTCTGGGACCTCTGATCGTAGTCCCTACTCAAGCATCTACGACTCCCCATATGGGATGGCCAAGGCATAGCAAAGGATGTCTCTACCTCACAGGATCGTGGTTGGGGAAGTGCAGTCGACCTCTTGTCTGTCGTTGCTCTATTTGTAGACGGGAACAGTGGAGCCTTATCAGTGCTAGGAGGAGATGGGCGTATGTTCCTAGTTGGCAGATCAGACCAAGGATCTGTGTGTCCAGAATCCACGACCAAGAGAAGACCAGGAGAGGAGGGGAGCCGCTAATATTTTACCCTTGGATCTCAAATCACTGGCAGGGATCAATCGAGATTAAGCTAAATTTCAAAAATTCATATCTTGAGATAAGAAAGTCCATTTTTAGAAAACAAGATGTCTATGGAAATCTAATGATCTATAATATTTTGTAAAAATGGATTTGAAGGGGTTTTTTATTTCTAATATTTTTAACAAGTGGATTACTAAAAGTTATGATATTTCAATGTATTGTGCATTAAAATAGCGAACACCTTTACAAATTTGTGAATATTTTATAGTAAGTGTATTTTGATATGTTTAACATAATTCCACATCCTAATCAGTGTGATTTGAAGTTTTACCAAGATTTTTATATAAACTTTAATAAGGGCATTATGGGTATTTCACCCATTCAATCGCAATGAAATGATTTAAGATTTTTACCGAGGTCTTAATATACATTGTCTTATTATTTCTAAAGTTTATGTATATTTCTACTAGTATATGGTTTTTGGGCCTAAGTGGCCATTATATAAGATGATTTATGATCATTTGTGAGACAACATGTATTTTATGTGCCTATTTAGTATGGAAAATGATTCTAATTATTATTTCCTTTGATTTTATAACTAAGTCAGTAAGAGTAGTATATGTGAGTTTTGTTTGAAGTTTACTCTTGGTATGTGATGTCTATACTTATATATATTAGGGCATATGATGTTTTTGGTTTATATGGATATATCAGGATAGGTATGCTATATAATGTGTGAATTGAGGTTAATTTAATGTTTAGACATTAAATGTGCTTTAAATCATAGATAGATTTAGTTAAATAAGAACCCTAAGTTTGTATATAAGGTTGGGATGATGGGTTTGAGAATTTGAAACAAGGAGGGAAATATACATGGACTTATGAACATTTTTTGATGTCCAAGTGACTAGGTTATGGAACAAGGAATCCAAACTACGTTAACGATATCCTCAAACAAGGTAAGTGGGTCATGTCCATTGAATTTCATTATTTTTATTATCCACCCTACACTTTTCTACAAGTAACTTTGAGATTAAGTTACTTTCAGACTTTGGTGTTTCATATCTTATCATACTTTAACAAATTAGATTTCATTCAGTTTGAGTTATGTTTCCACTTTATCATATTTCAATAATTAATATTTACATAACTTTAGATATGCAGCATTGTTCAATTTATTCTCTCAAGCCTTTAGACTCAAATGTCATTTAATCTGATTTAAGTCATCTATTAAATAAGAGTTTCAGATTAAGACTTATTCAAACAGCAAGAATCTAGATTTCATGTTTTATATTCAGATTACTCATTGTGAGTATTTATGAATTAGATCAACATACTTAATAAGAGTCTTAGATCCAGTCTCATTTGTTTAGATATAGATTCAAAGTTTAGATTTAGATTAAATTCAAAATTTAAGAACAAAGATTCATATTCATATTAGAACAAAGATACATATTCAGAGATAAGAAATTAGGAAAAGATTCAGAGGTAAGAGATTAATATTAAGAGATAAGAGATTAAAATTCATAATAAGAAATTAAGAACAAAGATGGATTGTGACATTAGAATATTAATACATTATATGATAAGACCTCATTAGAGAGTCCTAGGATGCTTCAGAAGGTGTACTATGCCAGACACTGCGGGTGTCACAAAGGGCACATTGTGCCAAAATAGGGTATGTTGCATCATAGAGGACACTTTGGTGTCAACAGAGGGCACGTTGAGGGTGTGTTTCTCATAGAGGACACGTTGGTGTCAATAGAGGACTTGTAGTGTCAACAAAGGATGTGTTTCACCTAGAGGACACTTTGGTGTCAATAGAGGAGGACTTATCGTATAATAGTAGTCACAAATTAGAAAAAAGATATAAATAAAATACACATTGATTCAATATAAGTTTATAGCTTTCAGATATTAGTTTAGCTTTCAGTTATAGTATGTTCATGTTTATCTTACTAGAAATTCAATGTCAATTACTCTAACCTAGGTTTCCCTTTATGTATGGCTGGGGAAGAGATGTTTGTAGGTACAGAACTTTAGGAGATAGTCAGGATGAGATGATGCAGCAATAACTTTATGAGGTTTTCTTGGTGGGGCGTCATCTACATGATCCAAGATGATAGATATAGTGCAGGCTTTTGCACCATGTATTTGGTCTTTCTTATAAAGTTTTATGTAACCAAGTTTGTATTCTAAGAATTTATGAGAATATATACATTAAGATGTGTTAGTTTCTTTCTATGATTATTATGATGTATCATGTTTGTGACACTCCCAAGTTAAAAAAAATGCTTTAGCCCATGTTATATGAAAATGGGGGTGTTACAATATTGTATCAAAGCTGAAGCAATCTAGTAGTATATCCTTAAAACAAGTCTTTAAGATATACATGAGGATTCTTTAAGAATATTCTGATACAATATATGTGATAGTATGGACCGTTAGTCTATGATTTCAATAATATGGAGTTCTACCTAATGTTGATATAAGATAGAGACTAGAAAATACGATTATTTAATGTTTCATTGGATATTACTCGGGATAATAATCGTTGTATGTATGTTGGTGAGTATAAATACTTTTCTCTTATCTATCTAAGAGCACCATGATAAGATGAAGAAAAGTTAATTCAAACTAACAATGTAGTATATGATTAGAGGAGAAGGAGTCGGGATGACCTAGTGTGGGATTTCACAAACCAAAGAATGTTCATGCCAATGAGTACACAGTTATACTTACACTTAATATGTTTACATGTTTTATACCATTCAGCAAGATGTCTATAATTTACATAATGTTGTGATCTCAACTAGAGTAATCTAGATAGGAATAATTAGTGAAGATGAGGTTTTGATGATTTCGTTTTCAAGTAAATATATGTCATTATTGTTTCTCAAGATGATCATGATTGATGATGTAAATCAATTACGAATATGCTTTAAGATTTTATGATAAGTATTTATCAATCTCAACATATTTACATGATTCTTAAATATGACTATGATTTATGTGATCCCAATGTTTTAAGATATTAAGATAAGACATGCAAGTAAGATTTGTGTACTTTTATGGGTATATCCTTATTTTAACTGAGATCTCAAGTAGAGACATGTTAATGAGATTATTAGAATGACTGAGACCTAAGAATTAGATACATGATAAGTTTGTAAGGCTTGGATGCATTAAATCATGAGATCACGATAAGACCATGAGGTCAGAATGCATTAAAATTCATATAAGAACATATTTAGTGATATGTAATGAGATTATGAAGTTTAACCTAGGCCTTAGTGTAGGTCATGAGACCCAAGTACCAGAGTACATGTCTCCAGAGAAAGTACATAAAAAGAAAGAATTGATATTAAAGAAAGAGTGTCGTTTGTGTTTAAGATTCTCTTATAGATTTTCATGTTGTTCGTACATGATAGTTTGAAGAGGTTGTTTGACATAGTTATTTATCCACGAGAAGGCCATACCTTATTTGTGCATATGAGTCTTTATGACAATTGTTAAGAGTTAGTGTTTGTAAGGTATGTGAACCCTAAGGTGGCTAGCCTCCTATAGTTTAGCCAAAACTTGAGGATGAAATTCACAAAAAGGTGGGTAGTATGGCATGACCCTAATTTTTGGAACCTAGTAAGTACATGATTAAGTTATTGATGAATTCAATATATAATAGATTTATGGTTACAATAAGGTTCCATCCAATTTTCATTAAATATGGATTTAAAGGAAAAAGAATGTAGAGGGTGTCTTTTGTGCAATTGGGACTGTTTCGGTAATACCCTCAAAGTTTGGAAATTTCATATGTAATTTTATGATATCAGCTGACAACCAGAGTTTAACTATGAAGGAAACATGATGATTATAGTTGATGTTTTGAATGTAGTCCTAATTTAGGTCTTCATATTAAGTGAGTAAAGTTATAATAACCATCAAATGTATCATATGAAAACTTCACTTGAGGAAATATTAAACATAATTGAGAATATGGTTAAGCTAATGGACCTTTTAGAAGATCAAGGAATGGGAAATGGGTCCTAGAACCATATTCAAGACTAATTGGGCCAATTAGCACTCACATATAGGTCCTTGGAGTATACATTTGGGAATTTATCATTTTGTGTTTATAATAAATACTCATTGTATTTTTATTAAATGTGTAGTTAATATATAAGATCACAGGAGAAATTTTAGATAAATTTGATTAATCTAGTATTCTAGGTAATTAAATTTGTAATAATCAAATATTTTCTTAAAAGATAATTTTGGAGTGGTTATGTAATTGGTTTTGACTTAATATCTTGTCAACAAATAGATAATGACGGTATGTTGTTAATCCTAAAATTTGATATTGAACGGAACCATGATGTGTAGTATATAAATATTTCTTTAAAATAGACTTTTATTAAAAACAAAAAGAAAAAGAAAAAATGGGTGTCAGGTTCGGATCTATCTGTCTCCGAATGGGACTTGAACAGAATCCATTTGAGGCAAGGGTTCTGCATCACCATCTAGCATATGAGGCTATAAAACAGCTCAAGGAACTTGAGTGCATGGCCTAGAGCACCTAATTCTAGGGTTTGTAGTGAATCGGAGAAGGAGATCGAGGGGGAAAAGGACTACCAGAACCATAGGTGGCGGCTTGGGGTTCTTCGATATGGGACCTCCAATTCCAGTCCCTCCTCGAGCATCTAAGGCTCCACCCATATGGGATGGCCCAGGCATAGCAAGCGAGGGCTCTACCTTGTGGGATCGTGGCCCAGGCAGCACAGCCAAGCTCATTTGTGTCGTTGCTCTATTTCTGGATGGGAACAGGGGAGCCTTGTTGGCGCTAGGAGGAGATGGGTGTATGCATCTAGTTGTTCGATCATACCAAGGATCTATGTATCTGGAATTCATGACCAATAGAAGATTAGGAGAGGAAGATAGCAGTTAATTTTTGACCCTTGGATCTCAAATCAATGGCGGGGACCAGTCAATATTAAGGTAAATTTCATAATTTCATATCTTGAGATAGGAAACTTCATTTTTAGCAAACAAGACATTTATGGAAATCTTATGATGTATACTATTTTGTAAAAATGGATTTGAAGGGATTTTTTGATGTCTGGAATTTATTATAAGTTTATTACTAAAAGTTATGAGATTTCAATGTGTTGTGCATTAAAAATAGCTAATGACTTTATAAATTTGTAAATATTTTATAGTAAGTGCATATTGATATGTTTAACATGATTCCACATCTTTAACAGTGTGTTTTGAAGTTTTACCAAGATTTTTAATGTAACCCTAATAAGGGCATTATGGGTATTTCACCCATTGAATCACAATGATACGGTTTGAGATTTTAACCTAAGTTTTGACAATGTTTAGTGTATATTTACATCATTATATGATTTTTGCGCCTAAGTAGCCATTATATAAGATGATTTATGATCATTTGTGAGACAACATGTATTTTATGTGCCTCTTTAGTATGGAAAATGATTCTAATTATATTTTCCTTTGATTTTATAACTAAGTCAATAAGAGTGTATATGTGAGTTTGTTTGAAGTTTACTCTTGGTAGATGAGGTATATACTTATATGGGCATATGATGTTTTTGGTTTATATGGATATATCAGTCTACGTATGGTATATAATGTATGAATTGAAGTTAATTTAATGTGTATATATTAAATGTGCTTTAAATTAGAGATAACTTTAGTTAAATAAGAACCCTAAGTTGGTATATAAAGTTCGTATGATGGGGTTTGAGAATTTGAAATGAATTAGGGAAATATACATGGACTTATAGACATTTGTTGATGTCTATGTGACTAGTTTATAGGATAAGAAATCAAAATATGTTAAGGATATCCTCAAATAAGGTTAGTGGGGCAATGTCCATTGAATTTCATTATTTTTATGATCCAGCCTACACCATTCTACAAGTAAGTTAGACATAAGTTACTTTTAGACTTTAGTGTTTCACATCATGTCATACTTTGAGAAATCAAATTCCATTCAGTTTGAGTTATGCTTCCAGTTTATCAAATTTCAATAATTGAGATTTACATAACCTTAAATACTTCTCTCAAGCCTTTAGACTCAGATGTCACATATCTGATTTAAGTCATCTATTAAATAAGAGTTTTATATTAAGACTTATTCAGGCAACAAGAATCTAGATTTTAGATTTTTTATTTAGATTACTCATTGTGAGTAGTCTTAAATGAGATCCACATACTTAATAAGAGTCTTAGATCTAGTCTCAGTTATTTAGATACATATTCAAATTTAGATTCAAAGTTTATATTTATATTTAATTCAAATTTAAGAATAGAGATTCAGATTCAGATCAGAATAGAGATATAGATTCAGAGATAAGAAATTAAGAATAGATTAAGATTAAGAGATAAGAGATTAAGATTTACATATAAGAAATTAAGAATAGAGATAGAAAATGACACCAAAATATTAATACATTATATGATAAGTCCTCACCAGAGAGTCTAGTGATGATTCAGAGGGTGCACTATGCCAGAGACTGCGGGTGTCATAGAGGGCATGTTGTGCTAATAGAGGGTGTGTTGCACCATAAAGGACACTTTGATGTTAATAGAGGACATGTAGTGCCAACAGATGGTGTGTTGCACCATAGAGGACACTTTGGTGTCAACATATGAAGACTTATCATATAATGGTGGTCACAAATTATATAAAAGATATAAATAAAAGGAACATAAATTCAACATAAGTTTACAGATTTCATATAGTAGTTCAGCTTTTAGTTACAGTATATTCATTTTTATCTTATTAAAAATTCAATGCCACTTACTCTAACCTAGGTTTCCCTTTATGCATGGCTAGGGACTCGATATCCACTGGTACAGAACTTCAGGAGATAGTCATGACAAGATGATGTCGTGACAACTTTAGGAGGTTTGCTTGGTGGGGCACCATCTATACGATCCAAGATGATAGATATAGTGCAGGATTTTCACCATGTATTTAGCCTTTCTTATAAAGTTTTATGTAATTAAATTTGTATTCTAAGAATTTATGAGAATATGTACACTAAGTTGTGTTGGTTTCTTTTTATTATTATTGTGATGTATCATATTGTAACACCCTCATTTTCATATCACATGAGTTGAAGCTTTTTTTATCTTGGGAGTGTCACAAACATGATACAAACCAACACAACTTAGTGTACATATTCATAGAAATTCTTAGAATACAAACTTGGTTACATAAAACTTTATAAGAAAGACAAAATACATGGTGCAAAAACTTGGACTCTGTCTATCATCTTGGATCGTGTAGATGGTGCCCCACCAAGCAAACCTCCTAAATTATCAATGCATCATCTCATCATGACTATTTATTGAAGTTTTCTATCTACAGACATTTCATCCCCAACCATGCATAAAGGGAAATCTAGGTTAGAGTAAGTAGCATTGAATTTCTAATAAGATAAACATGAATATACTATAATGAAATCTAAACTAATATCTAAAAGTTGTAAACTAATACTAAATATATGTATCTTTTATTTATAGTCTTTATCTAATTTGTGGCCACCATTATAAGATAAGTCATCCTCTGTTGACATCAAAATGTCCCCTATTGTGAAACACACTCTCTGTTGGCACTACTTGCCCTCTGTTGACACCAAAGTGTCATCTATTATGAAACTCACTCTCTATTGGCACAATATGCCCTTTGTGGACACTAAAGTGTCCTCTATGGTGAAACACACCCTCTATTGTCACAATGTGCCCTCTGTGACACCCGTAGTTTGTGGTGCAGTGGGCCCTCTGAATCGTCTTGGGACTCTCTGGCAAGGACTTATCATATAATGTATTAATATTCTGGTGTCATTTTCTATCTCTGCTCTTAATTTCTTATGTGTGAATTTTAATCTCAATCTCTTATGTATGAATCCATTCTTAGTTTTTTTTTTTGAATATATATCTCTATTTTGAACTAAATCTAAATCTCTGTTCTTAAATTTTGAATTAAATCTAAAGTTTGAATCTAAATATAAATATGTATCTAAATAACTGAGGTTGCATCTGAGACTCTTATTAAGTATGTGGATTTAATTTATTACTCCTCACAAAAAAAATTAAAATCTGAAATCTAGGTTCTTGTTATCTGAATAAATCTTAATCTAAAACTCTTATTCAATAAATGACTTAAATCGGATATATGGCATGTGATTCTAAAGGCTTGAAATAATCGCTTGAATAATATTGACTATCTAAAGTTATGTGAATCTCAATTATTGAAATTTGATAAATTGGAAACATAACTCAAACTGAATGAAATCTGATTTCTCAAAGTACGACAAGATATGAATTACTAAATTCTAAAAGTAACTTAATCTCAAAGTTACTTGTAGAAAGGTGTTGGTTGGATCATAAAAATAATGAAATCCAATGGACATGGCCCACTTACCTTGTTTGAGGATATCCTTAACATAGTCTGGATTCCTTGTTCCATAACCTAGTCACCTGGACATCCACAAATGTCTATAAGTCCATGTATATTTCCCTCCTTCATTTCAAATTCTCAAACCCCTTCATCCCAACCTTATATACCAACTTAGTATTCTTATTTAACTAAATCTATCTCTGATTTAAAGCACATTTAATGTCTAAACATTAAATTAACCTCAATCCACACATTATATAGCATACATGTACAAATATATCCATATAAACCAAAAACATCATATGCCCTAATATATATAAGTATATACATCATATGTCAAGAGTAACTTCAAACAAACTCACATATACTTCTCTTACTGACTTTGTTATAAAATCAAAGAAAAACATAATTAGAATCATTTTCATACTAAATAGGCACATAAAATACATTTATTCTCACAAATGATCATAAATCATCTTATATAATGGCTATTAGGCCCAAAAATAATATATTGATATAAATATACATAAAACTTTGTGAAAACTTTAGAAACGGTAAAAAAATGTTTATTAATATCTAGGTAAAACTCTCAAATCGTTTCATTGTGATTCAATGGGTGGAATACCCATAATGCGCTTATTAGGGCTTACATCAAAAATCTTGGTAAAACTTCAAAATCTGATCAGGATGTGGAATCATGTTAAACATATCAAAAAACACTTACTTTAAAATATTCACAAATTTTTAAAGTTGTTTACTGTTTTTAATGCACAACACAATGAAATCTCATAACTTTTAGTAATACACTTTTAATAAATATAGACATCAAAAGCACCCTTCAAATCCATTTAAAAAAATAGCATACATCATAAGTTTTCTATAAACATCTTATTTTCTAAGAATGGAGTTTCCTATCTCAAGATATGAAATTTTGAAATTTACATTAATTTCGATTGATCCCCGCCATTGATTTGAGATGCAAGGTTATGAAATTAGCGGCTCCCCTCCCCTCCTGCTATTCTCTTGGTTGCGGATTCTGGACATGTTTGGGATGAATTCACATATGGGTCCTTGGAGTATAAATTTGGTAATTTAGCATTTCGTGTGCATAATAAATACTCAATGTGTTTTTAATAAATGGATATTTGATATATAACATCATGGGAAAAAATTTAGATAAATTTTATTAATCAAGTAGTCTAGGTAATTAAATTTGTAATAATCTAATATTTTCTTAAATGAAGCTTTCATATGATACATTGGATGATTATTATAACTTTACTTACTTAAAATGAAGACCTAATCTAGGACTAGGGTTCAAACCATCAACTATAGTCATCATATTTCCTTCATAGTAATACTTTGATTGTCACCTCATATCATAAAAATACATATAAAATTTCCAAACTTCAAGGATATCACCAAAACAGTCCCAATTGCACAAAAGGCACCCTCCACATTCTTTCTCCTTTAAATCCATATATCATAAAAATTGGATGGAACCTTATTGTAACCATAAATCTATCATATATTAAATTCATCAACAACTAAATCATGTACTTACTAGGTCCCAAAAATTAGGGGTGTGACAGGTATCTTGTCGGCGGGATGGTTACCAGGCTATATAGGGTAAAGCATGTTAGGGTTTTTGTTTAGGAAGTATGGGAGGTGCACTGAACGTGGTCTAATTTGTGTAGGGAAGCAAATTATTGTGAGGATGTCTCTTTGGACGTTTTCAGCTCAGGTCACATCCATTAATGGTCTCTTGGTGTTTTGGCCCATTTTTCCCCAATTTAAGCGGTCTTCCGGTTTCTTAGAGTGAAGACCGAATTCAGGGGGCAAATGCACGAAAGTGAGAGGTTGAGAGGGAGGAAAAAACTGTATTGTGGCTGAAAGTCTATAACAAATGTCGTTGCGATGAAGAAGCATAGGCATGCATGAGGTTTGGGGAGAACCAAACATGGCCTTGGTCAACAGGTCATTTGACCTAGCAATTAAAATCATAGTTTAATTCATTTTCTTTCATAAGTTTACATTCTTCCTTGCTATTTTATGTCCCAATCCAAAAATCCATTTTCTTTGAAATTTTAACCACAAGTTTAGTTGTCATTACCCTAAATCTTAAAAATGTTATCTCCCTTTTTTATGAGTCCAAGATGGCCCAAAATAATTACTATCACAATTAATCTAATATGAATATCGAAGAAAGTCAATAATGTCTTTTTATGTTATTCCAAAAGCCAAAATCCACAATGGGATTTCATTATTTAGTTGTGGGTTCCAAGAGGGATGATTTGATCAAAGTGAGAAATAATTGCTTTTTTTTATACTCAGTTTCAAGATGTTTAACTAGTTGCTAAAATATTCAAAGGACTTTAATCATAAATATTTTCATATCAATTAAATTATGAAAAATGCATCAAAGTTAGACTTGGTAGCAAAATTTGGCATGTTACATAACGCCCCCTCCATTTATCAATAGTTATTCACACAAACTACTAAAATTGATATCTCCAGAACCCCTTGGTCAAAATATATGATCCAGTATACCATATTTATCAACTCAATGAGATCTACAATTTGGAATTGGTTTTATTTGCAAATTCCATTGAAATATTTCTTAGTTTCCTTAAGTTTATAACTTTTATCATATCAAATATAGTTAGAGCATGTTGATGATAAATCTTGAATATTTATGCTCAACATACCTTATAATCTTCAAATCAGTAACTTTGAATCAATTTTGAACATAATGATCTCCTAATCACCCATTTTTCTCAATAATTGACTTGAATGCACATATATGACTTTGGGATTTAAATAATGACTATTTACTATATTTTTCTAATATTATTCCAAATGACATACAAAACCTAACTAACTTGAAATCAATAATGCATACCCCACCATGATACAAGGATCAACCCCTAGTATCCTTTTCTTATGTTAGTTCCATATGACAATTATTAAGCATGATGTGACACCTTTATGATGATAGACAATAATATTTTAGTCAAAAGATGGATTTGACTCCTTAAACTATTATAGATCGTTAAAATTAGTACTTTTTATGCCTTGTTACCTAATGCCTAAGGTCTGTTCCTATTATGCTATAATGGTGCTTGTGACACTAAATACACCCATAACGGCCTACATGACCTGAAATTACTTGAATTATTTCATGTGCCTTAAACATTATGGGGATCCAAAACTCATGTTTTTCCCTTCTAGATTAGGAAATATTCTACTCCTCCTTATCACTTTGATGTGTACGACCCACGTAGTTCATATGTTGACCCCTAATGATATAAACAAACCACGTCGACAATGACATATATGTTAAAATGTTGGAGCTAAGTTGAACTATATGAACCTACACCTAGGTGAGATCCACCTATCCTTGAATATGATTCTTATATATATACCTTGATGGTATGAATTAGCATTCTTTTTTAAATCTTATGACCTTGTGATTCATAATATTGGTTTATCAATTATGAGTCTTTTGGCCTTATAATGTGCAAATAAGTGTTAAACCTTAGAATAATTATAGAAAATAAAAGATATGTTAGAATGAATTCAAACTTGAGCCACACCTTCATGATAGATCCTAAATAAATAAAAGATGATAAATATTCTAGAAACTTGAGCCTAAGTGGACCAAAACCTAAATCATGGACCTAGTAAGTAGATCACATGTTGAACCTTTCTTAATGATGGTTTTGTTTGTAGTTAGGTTGTTGCTTGTAATCTAGATGGTCAAGGATAGGTTAAGAAACTACAGACTCAAGTATATGGGCTTTAATAATTATAGATTATGGGTTCATGGATTGAATGCTTAATATGTATGCATGCTTATTTACTCACACATATTACCATGCAGTATTGTAGTAGTGTACTCAATGTTTTGTCTTGTTTATTATATCAACTAAATACATAATATAGGTCACCATTATAAAAACTTTAAAATAGAGTTTTCTCAATAACTTTGGTCATCAGAGGTCCATCACATAGAACTAGGGATCAACTAATGGCTTTGAGCCTTAAGAACCCCCACGGATCCTTCTAATGAGATTTTGGTCAAAGGGCTTATGATATATGATTTTCTTGGTGTAATAGAGTAAAATGACTAGAATATGGTTTTCCATTTTTCTAAATAATTAACTCTTATTTCTCTTGTTCTTTTAAATATGAAAAACTTCTCAAATTATGAAAACCTTAGATATATGTATCTCTATGCCCATGTACCAGCACCTTCTGGGTTGATACACTTGTTTCTCGTATGTTTTTAGTTTATAGATAGTTTGGGAGAATGTGGTTTGTGAGAAACTATTTAGGTTGTACTTGATGTAAAAGATCCTAGTTAGTACATGTTTAGACTTGTATATTTCTCCTTTCAATGTGCAATTGTAAGTTTGTAATAAATCATGTTGTAATAATAGTATACATGATGAATGTTGAGAATATGTTTGTGGATTCATCTAGTTAATTGGTCATATATGCTAAGAAATTTCATGCTTTTTCATCTTGTATTTAATGTTACACTTTTTTGGTGGAGTCAGATAAGAATCTAGTTCTATTACAATAGACCGCAATGAAGAACAAGTCACTATAATCAGTGACCAAGCTTACGTGTAATGTAATGGACTAAGTACCCCAGTGGGTTGCCAAATGGGTACATATAGTATGATTCCATCCAATAAAAACGTCCCCACTTGAACCCTAAATAAGGACTTCATATCCAATTAGGAATGTTTTACCATCTATAGAGTGGAAAAGAAAGTCTGAGAGAAATTTTTAGTTTCTTGGATAATGATGACATTGATCTTGTTGAAGTAAATAAATTATTGAAAGATTTATGTGTGTTTATACAAAACTGCACCATATACATTTCAAGAAGCTAAAATCATGATAAAAACGGTACAACATGAAAAATAGATGGAGTATGACTTGACATATTCTCATTCTCCAATTCTGGTTATTCCTCCAATTTGGGTTAATCCTCAAGAAGTGTGGAAGAGGTTTTGGGTCATGTGTTAAACTTGTTTTTATGATTAAGTGCATTAGGTTATTCATCGAATTCACTAAACTCAAATAATGGCATTATAAGTGGATGCATGGCAATTTCACAGATAACCAATCAGTAGGAGGAACATTGTATTTGATCCCTATTGGCTCCTCTAAAACATGCCATCCTTTTTAGGGAACATGATGCTTATATTCATTGGAAACAAAGGGTGATTTCTAACAATTGGCATATTTCCCAAATAAATAGTTAAACTCAAGAATTTACTTTGAACAAGGGGGATTGAATAACGAATTCTATATGAAATGAAAACAAGAATGTAAACTAAGCCAACTAGATAATGGCTTCAAGTAACATTGCAAGAACTAAAAACTAAGATGAAAATAGTTTGAAGCTTCCTACTATGCAAGTAATCTTTATGCAAATCATACATGCAAATCTAACATGTGTAAATAAACATAATAATGTAAAATTAGATAGGTGTGACTGGAAAGGAGTAATTACCACCCATCACACTAAGCATATAAATTTTATCATCCCTGAGCAAATGATTAACCCATGGTGGGAAAGAAATCTTCAATTCTCTCATGGATGGCCCTATAAACTAAAAGATTGTCTAGACAGAGGAATATGGATAAGGGTTGGAACCTTGGACATAAGAGCACCATGGTGTAATATGTAACTTGGTGGTTATGGCCACTGGAATGGACTTTGAGGATGCTTGAATTGATGTTGTTTTTCACCCAAAAATCCATCCAATAAGATCCACCAATAACCCTACATTGGTAGAGGTGCATAAAAGCTACATGTGTATCTACAATAAGTGACACAAAGTAGTAGTGGTGCCTTTCTGGTGGTCTCAAGATAGTCTCATATGTGAATATTGAAGGCAGACTACCTTCTTCTGTTGCAAAGATAGTATGCAATAATTACATGGGTGTTGTCAACTATGCTAAATTAGGAGGATATCTAGTTCTGGCTTCTTCTCATCACCTACATCTACATGTAGAAGATGTAGTGTTGGTCTAGGAGGAAATGTCTCATCTATAAAATATGTCTGGTAAATATTTTTAAGTGGTTGTGTATCCTCCTAGTCTACTTCCCTACTCATCATTAACATCAGTAGAAGCAAGGGGATCTTATATATATCAACATGTGGCTCTGGTTCATCCACATATAACACACCCAACTCATGTATGGTTCCGGCTAGATCTAGAACTCGAGAGGAGGTAGAAAATCAAACAATGGTGGCATGTAAACTTTTTGCCAAAGAAAAACATCATCCTTTGAAAGAATCACATATGCAATAAAAATTGATTGTTCATATTATAGGGTAGACTCAAACTACATTGTTTGATCATCATAATCATAGGATATGAGCCTACAATAGGAGGTTGGTGAAGCCTCAAGTTATTGGGAGAGTTGTGCTTTCATATGAGCCAACGACACCTTTAACATTTTTCTTTAGGCTTCTCCATCCACTCACATTTCTTATTGATTAGATAACATTACTTGTTGGTTAGCTAAAATCTTCTAGAGGGCATACATACTCTCATATTTATCATGGATATAGATTTGCATAGTAAGAATTGTCATCGTAACTCCCAAAATATTATTGGTTACAATCTACCTCATCATGATATTGATCTTCACAACATGGCTCCTCATGGTAACTCCCTAGAAATTGTTGATTAAAGTCTACCTCATCATGATATTGATTAGCATAACACATGCCCTCATTTTAATCTCCACAATGTTTTTAGATGGCATTATGTGCAATGATGATCGTAATCATTACTGCTTTAACTTTTGAAGTCACCTTAGGACAACCCCATATATCATGAGTGAAGGAGATATGTTTCCTATGTTATACTATTTGTGGTCTTAACTACTCTATTTAATGTTAATATCTAAAAATAGATAATTTTACTCTCATAGTCAAAGACAAAAATAGTCAGATGAATGAATATACATTTTTCTTTTTGAAAAGATGTGAAAAGAAAAAATATCAAAAGCTAAAAATGTAATAACAACTAAAAATTAGAAGACATGTAAATGAAATTAGAGAATTAAACTAAAAATTATGAAAATAAGCTAAGAATATAGAAACTAAAAAAGTAAGAATCTAACTAAAATAATCATTACAAGAACAATCTAAGAAATTATAACTAAAACTAAAACAAATATTGATCTAAAAATTACGAAAGAAGTCTAAGAAAGAAAAATCATGAATTCATCTTAATAGACTAAGAATCCAAAAATTCATGTTGTCCCCATAAAAGAAACCAAAGTTTGATGGATATCAATGGAGCATGAGATCATAGAAAATGAGTTTCCATATCCTCCTCCCCACAACAATGCTAAAATTTTATGTGTATGATTAGAACACAAGAAATCCACCTATGGAAGAATCCCAAGACTTTTACCTAATAAATGTGAAATTGTAACCACCTACAACTAAATATTACGAAGTATGGAAGATTCTAAGAAATCTAAACCCACACGCAAGACCCGATGGCATTGAAAACTTGTTTATCAAATAGAACTAGAAAGGCTATAAGAAATCCAGTCCTTCAATCTTTGAGGTACATACTAAATAGTGGTCCTATCCCATATACTATTAGTAACTCGAGCATTGTACTTGTTTCAAAGACTAAGAAGCCCATTAACTATAATCAACTCAGACCCATCTCTCTCAATAATGTATGCCTCAAATTGGCTTCCAAAGTGATAGCTGAATGAGTTATGCAATATATACCTAAATGAATCTCACCTATCCAAACTAACTAGCTTTATTCTTGGAAGGAATATCTCAGACAACAATATTCTAGCTTGTGAAATTATTCACAACATGCACAGGAAAAATTCTACACCTCTTATGGCTATTAAGGTAGATATTTCTAAAACTTACAACCAGATGTCCTAGGCTTTCATTGAAGATACTCTCAATAAAGCACACTGGTCAGACAACATAAAGCAATATGCTAGGAATTTTGTATCAAACAGGTCTACTAGCATCATCTAGAATGGAGAATCTCTCCCTAGCTTCAAAACCTCTAGGGATCTGAGGCAAGGAGACCATTTGTCTTTGTAATCTTAATGTGTATGGAACAACTATTACAGCTTATAGAACAATATGTAGGATAAGGAAAATGGAAGTCGGTTGAAATTTCCCAACAAGGTCCCAATTGTGTCCCACATCAGTTTTGTGGATGACATAGTGATTTTCCAAGGAGTCCATGGAAAAAAGCATCCATTGTCAAGGAATGCTTCGAATCTTTCGAGAAAGCTTCTGGCTAGCTATATCTATAGATAAAATCCATATTTTCTTCTCTTCATTTGTCAATCATTAATTCAGATCTAGTATATGCAAAGTCGGCGGTATTTTAGAGACAATGGACTTGGGCATCTATTTGGGCGTGCTTATACTCCATAATAAAGTGAAGAGGACTACCTATGTGCACATTGTGGAAAAAATGGAGCAGAAGGTCAATGGGTGGGCTACCCAAACTCTATCTTTGGCAGGAAGAATTTGCCTTGAAAAAATAGTTCTTACCACACTTTCAACATATATCATGCAAACGACTACCATTCCCAGTAACCTTTGTAGAAATATGGATAAGATCATAAGAAAGTTTATTTTGGGAGGTGGTCACAAGAATAAACCTATCTCCCTAATTTCTTGGAGCAAAGTCACATCTAACATAGAAAAGGGGGGAATAGGTGTTAAGTCTATTAGGCCTGGAACAAGGCAATTTGTGTAAAATGCATGGGAGATGAAGAATGAAAAATTGTCAATGTGGAAGGAGGATCTACAACAGAAATATAAAATCTTTAAAGGATAAAAAGGTCATCGCTTTACTCCCTTTTGGATGGATATCCATGAAAATCTCTCAAAATCATACATAATGGGGAGGTAACCTTGGTCTGTGTAACACTCGGGCCCACTTCCCAAGGCTCTAGCAGAGTTTCAGGAATGACGACTGGCCCCACAGACTACCACTAGCCTTAGCTGCACACTTTTTTCCTCACTCACGTGCAAGTTGGGGTCAACTTCTCGACTGGTCACCCATCCTAGTACTACTCTAAGATGAGCACGCTTAACTATGGAGTTCTTTAATGATGGGCTTCTGGAAAAGGAGGTGCATCTTGGTGATATGGGTAGTCCAACCATTCCTTATAAGATCATTTTAATCCCGGGACGTTATAGTCTGGCTAGACAAATGGGTTCCTTGCCATGGGAAGCTCATTGAAATCTATTGAAACTTGCTGAAGAAGAACCCATTGACATGAGGCTATCCAATATAGTTGACATGAATGATAATTGGGATACATGATTCTTAAAAAGTTATATATTTGATGATTGTACTGATTGGTTCTAGAACATGCCTATACCACAAAGAAGCTACACATTTATTAGATGGAGTTGAAAACATGATCAGAGGGGTAGGTACTCTGCAATCACAACATAGGACATTATTCATAGGGATGAAGAAATTCACTGTGATGGATTTTTTTCAGCTTTCTGGAATCTAAAGGTTCCAAGAAAAATTAGAGTTTTCATGTGTCTTGTTGCCCATGAAGCCACCATGACCAATGAACAAAGGAAACAAAGGCATTTTATTGACAACAACAATTTTTGTAGGTGAAACATAGAAGATCAAAGAACCATACATGCCTTGAGAGACTGTCTGCATGCAAGGATTTTATGGCACAAAATCAACTATCTTTATAACCCTAACATTCAACATGGTAATTCTCTTATGGAATGGATGAACGGGAATATATATGGATATAAAGATTGACAGCAAAATTTCATGTGTGATGGTTGATCATCTAGAATGCTAGGAATTTCTTAGTATCTGACAACTTGAATAAAAGTGTTGATAGGAAATTGACTAAGTTTACCTTCTTTGTAGTGAGAATACTGAGTCTTTATCAACACAGGATCTGCATATAGCAAGGCATGGAGTATGATACACATTGGAAAAATCTAGAGATGGGTTGGGGGCTTATGATGTTAGATGTAGTGGTCAAAGGAAACAATGTGTCCATCACTATCACAATTCTCAAATAGAATGTGGAATGGATAGGAGGAGTGCTAAAATTGTAAAGGTCAATTATGTCACCAAAGTTGAGCTCAAAGCTATTAGGCTTGTTATAAACTTGATCCAAGAGTGGAACCATACAAAAGCCAACATTGAATTGGATAGTAGCATTGCACTTGAGGCCATTGAGAGAAGTTCAGACAGCTACCCTAGTCTCCAACCTTGGACACGGGAAGTCAAACAAGAACTATTGTACATTCAATAAGTGAAGTTCATGAAAGTTGATCGTAAATTGAATGGCCTTGCTGACTCTGTAGCCAAAAGTCACGTTTAAAACCTCTATGGAAGGTCTAATATATAGAGACCCTCCTTTCGACCATGTGGGTCACCCTCTCCCTTTCCCTTTCTATAATGGTAGAAGTTCTACCAAATTTCAATTTTCACCTGGCAATGTATTTATTTTGAACTTTCCCCATACAAGAGGAGGGCAAGTTGAGTAATGTAGTCTCCTAATTTTTCTCAAAGAAAAAGAAAAAACAACAATGATAATTGTTTGAAAGGTTGCTTGATTAACTACATTAATTAAGCAAGCACATAATATATACTAAGAAATAAATGGTTTTTTTTATTATGACAAAATAACCAGGAAAACAAGTTTCACCACTACTGCCTAAATAATTGTTCAAAGAATTGATCATTAATTCATATGAAGATTAGACTGAGGTTAAGGAATTCCATATCCTTTAGGAGTATGAACTGCAAGGATTGATCTCCTCGTAGGCACAACGTCTTCTTACCCAGAGATCCTGAATCACTGAGAGAACACCCTTTCGTGGTCTTGTCCAGATTTTAGTAACATCATATGGTGTTCTAATCCTATATTTCAAGGTATCTACATCTAGGATTATAACAATCATGCAAGACAAATGATCAACATATAACTCAAGTATTAAATAATCAATTATCGACTCAATGGTGCACAAAAATAACAATTCACAATGCAAAAATCAGAATACATGCAATAGGGCATTCTACTCATGCCCATGATACATGATCAAAGATAGAAAAATAAGCATTATATGGATAATGCAACATCATGGAGGATATCATTTGTATCCTTCTTCACAACTACCAGAACATGACTGGAATCTCCAGTCATGATCTTCAATGGAATGTGTTTCCATGTCAAGACGCTGACTTTCATCTCCAACTCTTTCTAATGATGGCTAGGGTTGTGGATGGTAGATATATTTGTGAACAAACATAACATATGTCCCTCAAGTGCTTTTATATGATTTGGTGAAACTCAAATTAATTCAAAATAATCAAATGGTTTGCAGTGGTTTGATGTAATGTTATGGCACATGTGACTCGAGTGACTGGAGGGCCCTTCGACCAACAAGAAATGGTTAGTAAAAATAATTATTTTGTAGGTTATTGAATTCTTCATCCAATGCATTTTAAACTGCTCAATTCCAAGACTGAACATGAAATCCAAAGCGTTTTATTGACCTAGTATACATTCTAGCGGGTCCCTTGTGAGTGTGAGATCTTTGGTCCAATTGACAGTGTTGGGAAGTGAGGATATGCAATTTTTTATCATTTTCTTGGGTTTTTGAAGGATAGATAGTGATTTCTCTCTTCTATTTACATCAACCTACAAATAAACACAAAAATATAATAAATTTGAAATAATTTTTTAGACGGCTAAAAATTAGAAACAAGAGAAATATTGAGTAAAATGCAATACAAAAATGGAAAACTAAATCTAAAATGCAACTAAAATGATGAATAGACATTCGTCACATCAATCTTGTTGGATCCAATAATTTTTCAAATGATCTATCTGTTTCAATATGAATATGCACCACATACATTCCAAGAAGCCAACATCACGATGAAAAATGGTTAAACATAAGAAAGTGACGAAACACATAGACTTAGAAAGAAAGTTAGAGTTTTAGCTCAAGCAAGGCTTCAAAAGCCAATTTAGTTGTTTTCATGTTCTCCCAACCTATATTTTGTGATATGAGTAAATATTGATGTGGGTATCTAGGTAAGATTAAAAATAAATACCCACCATGTTGGAAAATTCAAGATGCCATCTCCATTATCCAAGATAACATGTTTTATGTGGATCTCAGCTAGGGTTAGGCATAAAATCATTAGATGTAACATCATCCAAAGAAGTTCAAGAAGTATGGAGGAATTTATTATTAGCTAAAACTATCGAGATGTCAATAAATATCAACTTCTTCTTGGGGGAGATATGATATTCCTGAAATACCCATAGTATCCAAGACATCCTAAGCAAAGGGCTGGAGGATGGCATGTAAGGATGTAAAATTTTATCATTTTATCGATCATCATATCCTCTTTGGAATCTTCAATGTCGGCTATATTTTCCTATGATGGTCGGCCCTAGGAGCTAAGAATTTTCCCAGAATTCTAGTCATGATGTTGTTGTTTGTGGGAGGCTGCAGGCTGGTGAGGGATTATAAAACTAAGTTATTTTGAAACTAAGTTATTTTGTGAGTTTTTGGAAATGGGATGGGTAAAGGGATGTATGTTCTTGTTATTGTTATTAAGATTAGAAATATTTTCTTACCTCTCCAAAACATTGTCTTTTAGGATTAGGTGAGACAACATCATGAGTAGTTGGCTCCTTTGAAGAGATATTATTGAGGGGCTTAGGGGATAACTAGGTGAAGGGGGGATTGATAAGTTCATCAAAGAAGGGAAGAGAATTAGAAGGATCATTCACAGCTAAACACTGAGAATAAACATGAAGGTCCACTTTGATCTTCATCCTTGACTAAATTCAAGTGCCACCAGTAATTGCTATATGAAAAAAAGGCTTTAGAGTGATTGACAGGTATGATGGTGTCTTGATGTATGTACTGAAGTTGATCAACCCAAACAATGAAAATAGCTCTAAAAGTATCAGCATCCCATAGGTAATTTGGGGAGTTAAAATTGAAAGCCATCCAAAAGCCATATTGGGAGCCTCAAAAGCACCTAGTTAATTCGACCATCTACTAATAGTAGCTTGGACAAATCCAGCCTCCCCATTGGGAATGGATGGCCTTCCTAAAGAGTGTACATCAATAGGTTCTGAGAGACAATTTTAGAACATGAGATAGAGTATTCAGAATCAAAAGGGATAGGTTCCTGGTGACATCTATGAAGTTAAACTTGATGTCCTTATTGTCAAGATGGATAGTAATAAGAAGATTACAATTACTCATAACTTTACCGAGTCTCATAGTATCAATAAAATGGTCTAGGGTTACTAGTTCCACATAGTCAAAATTGTTGGGATCCATTTAAGGAGCAAGAAGAGTAAGTGAACAGGGGAAGGATGAATGAGTTGTCCAAAATCCTTAGAAGGCTCTGCAACAAACCTCTGAGTATAAAAGACAATTTTTCTAGGGTTCTCTAATCATCTTTCCTAAAGAGGTGAAAGTTTGTTAGGTAAACAATCTTTATGGTTAACATGTAAGAGGAATTTGAAAGTACGTGAAGCATCAAGCTTTAGGATCTAGCTAGTGTTGAGAGATCTAGAGGAGTTGAGGTGGTTAAGTTCATGGATAACCTAATAGGAAAGCAAAAGGACATATGACTTGGATTTTAAGGGGAAATAAGAAGAGAAGTGCCCTAGACCTCTTCAATTGAAACATGAATTAAGGCATTGATATTTGTAGTTTTTATTACCCATATGATTGCGTTGTTTACATTGATATGCTTTTTCCTCTTGCTATTTTTTTATAAAGAACTTATTTTCAAGGAGAGTCTTCAAGATATAAATCATAAGAAATACGTTGAATAAAGAGTCATCTTCAACACTTGAAATCACACAACTAGGGTTAGTAGAAATACTACAGAAGCTACATCAACATTCATGGTGTTGGAAGAGAGTTCACCTCTGCTAATTCTAACAAATCAATGGATAAGCACACGAAGGCAGGCTTCCCCATCTCAAAGCTTGTCATTTAAGGGGAAATCCTTCAAGGGAGAAATTAGGGGAGCACTAGACTAAGAGATGACAAAGAGATAAGCTTTCTTAAATACACATTTTGAACAAATGGAGGGGTATTGTTACACATGCATATCACAATAACTACTAATCATGAGATTAGGACATAAATTGATGAAGAAACAAAAGTCAAACAATACTCTTAACTTTTTTCCCAATTCAATCATATTTTACACATGAAATCACATGAAATGACATTACATAGGTATACAACATGATTCCTCAAAATTAATTTCTATCTTAAAGATACGCATTAAAGCATTCATACTAATTATTTTTTGTGGGAAAGCACTCAGTTTGTATTACTATTAAAAGGGATTTACAACTCAGTATCAGAAAAAGTTGATGAGAAATGTAAAAACAAAAAAACAAGGATTATCTATACATGTTTTAACTCAAATAAGAAAACTTGGCAAAAACATGATACTAGGACCAAAATCTTAGTTGTTAGACAAAGCAACAATAATCTTTTTAGTCTTCTCCCAGAGAACCTTCACAGAAGAGCCATGATCTTCATGAACCTATAGATTCCTCTCTCTCCACAGGTAATACATAATAGCTTGAACAAAGACATGAGGGATCGTGTCAAGAACTTGTAACTAGTCCACATAGCATGAGGGAACCACAATGCCAAAGAAAGCAGTAGCTAAACTATAGATCTCTGAGGAATAAGCACATGTAAACATGACATGTGTGACATCTTCATAAACAGCCATGCATAGAAAACATATAGAAGTAGATGAACTGCCCATCCTCCTTAAATAATATGTAGTGTGTAACTTGTTTTAACCCACTTTCAATGAATGGATTTAAATTTTCTTGGACATATATATTTCCAAACCCATCTAGAAAATAGAGACTCAGGCAATTTATCTCTTAGAGTATTCTAGACATCTTTCAATAAGACTTCAGGCTTTCGTAAACAAAATATTTTATCCACTCCATCTAAAGGAGGAGGTGCAGACTCAAGTAGAGCAATGAAAAGAGCAAGCCTTCTATTGTCAAGGACAAACCATATGCTTCCTTTGATCATTTTGCACAAGTTGTCCTCCATTGAGAAACCAAGCTTTAGAAGAAAATTTGAACCCAGGACATCCACAAGGAATCTAGTATTAGTTAACCTAGGGTCTTTCCAAATATTAATGGACTGATCATTATCGACTTCAAAGTTGATGAGAGGAAATAGAAAATTTCTATAGTATATGATATGGTTGAAAAGCCAAGAATGATTCTCATCTACATTAACTGACAAAAAAAATCATGTTTCAAATACTTCTCGTGGATCCATTTTACCCAAAGGTATTCCTTTATACACACAATGTTCCAAAGATTGAGAACATCAGAAGCTTTGACTACATCTCTTATAGCCTTAATTTCAAGGCCACCTTCATTCTTGGGTTTAGTCTCTTTACTCCATTTGACTAAGTGGATATTCTTTTTGTCCTCAGAGAAACCCCAAATAAAATTCCTACAAATTTTCTCAATCTCACCAATCACAGAGATAGGAAGGTGAAATGTAGAAGACTAGTAGAAATGGATAGTTGTATGGTAGATTGGATAAGCTCAAGTCAACCAGTAAGAGAAAGGGTGGCCGACTTCCAACCATAAAGCCTCAATTTAACCTTGTCAATCAAGGGGGAACATAAATCTTTCTTCAGCCTCTCAATAAACATTAGAATCCCTAAGTACCTTTTGGGTAATTTCCCTTCTTTGCTTCCCATAATGTTGGATATTAGACTCTTATTAGCGTCACAACTAAAGAAGGTCGAGCTCTTTGAAGAATTAACATATAGACCAGACAACTTGTGAATAAGGCCAAGAGTCTTAACTACATGATGAGCATTATTCTCAGAGGCTTCTACAAAGATCATAATATCATTAGAAAATACCAAGTGAGAAATCACAAATAAGAGGAAGTATTGATAGGAACAATATTGCCATCTTCAACACTCTTATTCATAAGAAAAGTAAAACACTGCATAATCAAAACAAACAAGTAGGGTACAAGAGGATCCCCTTATCTGACTCCAATACTAGGATAAAAGAACTAAGGGGCTCACCATTGAAAAGAACCTTATATGAGGTGGTATGAAAGATTTCCTTCAACCAAACAAACCACCAAGCCATAAACTTTATTTTCTTCATAATAATCAACAAAACCTCTCAAGTGACTAAATCATAGGCGTTTGTTAAATCAACTTTAACACACATACGAGGTGAGCCACATTTTCTATTGAAATCATGAGTAATTTTCTTAGAGAGCATAATGGAATCCTTGATGCTACGACCTTTTATAAAAGCAAATTGATTAGGGATGACCAGAGAAGGCAAAAACAAATTGAAGCATGTTAGCAAGGATTTTAGAAATGTCCTTATAGATGACTTCACAAAGTGCAATGGGCCTCTAGTTTTTTAAGAGACTAGTATCATCACCCTTGGGAATAAGAGAAATGAAGATCTTGTTTTTCTCTTTAAGCAACCCACCAGACTTAAAAAAATACAAGACAACATTTGTAACATCGCCTTTGACAGTACTCCAGCAATCTTTGTAGAACTTTCCATTAAAACCATCGGGACTAGGGCATTTATCAACATCAAGATTGAGGAACACGTCCTCTATTTCCTTTGAAGTTACCTTTTTATCAAAGATGCATACATTGAACATGATCAAGATGGAAAAATTGAATATCATTAAGAAGATCAGTTGAAGTAATGATATTGCTATTAAACATATTGTAATAATACTTATTGTTTGATGCCTTAATAGTATCAATATCATTGTAGAGAGAGTCATTGATAACCAAACTAGTAATATGATTTCTTTGTCTCCTAGTTTTAAGAGAACAATAAAAGAACTTTGAATTAGAATCACCCTCTTTCAACTAGTGGATTCTAGACCTCTGTCTAAGTAAAGCTTCCTCACATAGTAACGCATCATTGGCATCTTTATGACTAGAAATAGCCTTTTAAAGTAGAAACGTATTAGTAGGATCCCTATTAGAGTTTTCCTGATTCAGTATGGCTTCTTTCTCAAACAAATAAGCATTAGAGAAATTGCCATTCTTTTTATTCCAAGCAATAAGCTCAATTTTCACATTTTAAAGATTTATAAACTTTGAACATGGAATGACCATCAACTTCCAGAGCCCAACTTTTAGGGACACAATCCAAAAAGTTGTTGATAGAAGTCCAATTATTTATAAATCAAAATGGAGCCCTCACTGGATGACCTTTACCAATACATAAGGTAACGAGTATGTGATCACTAGTAAGAGTTGAGAGAACAATGCCATGAAAATCCTAGATCTTTGACATAAACTCAAAGTTATAGGGAATCCTATCAAATTTTTAGATGATAAAATTTGTATCTCCTTGGTGATTGTTCCACGTATAGAAAGAGCCCTTGAGAGCAAGCTCAAATAGACCACAGTTAAGAACACAACCATTGAAATCTTGCATACATTTCTTTGAAGGCAGATCTTTACCCAAGCATTGAACATCTTTCTTATAGGATTGAAATCACACAATAAGACCCAAGGATCTCTTGTATAAGAAGTAATTGAACTCACATCACTCCACAGAGAATTTCTATCATAGTCATCATTGTGTCCATTGACTACTGATAAGAAAAAGGAACTACTAGGGTTATCTTTAGGATCAATACAGACGTGAAGTATCTAATTAGATTTTGGCATTTTAGAAATAGTCAGCAAATCTTTTATCCACAAAAAAATCACTCTACCTAAGATGTGTGAACTATGATTGAAGACCCATGAGAAGTTCTCAAAATACTTATTCAGGAGTTATGGATCTTACTACTTCTGACTTTAGTTTTAGTGAAAATAATAATATGAGGAATAATACTCCTAAATTATTCTTGGACCTTAACGACTTTATTGTTAATACCTATAACATTCTAGGAAGCTATGTAAAGAGAAGGTTTGCTATCCATTAGGAGGAATATCAATCAGTACTTCACTAGTTTTAGAATTATCAGCCCCCAGAATTGCCATCAAGATCTTTAAATCTATTGTTTAACTATTTTGTAATCGACAATCTTCTGCTTAGTATATTTCACCTTATTTTTGTTGTTAACTTTCTTAAACTCAGGCTCTTTTAGTCTATTAGAGTCAACTGGAGTGATATTAGGAGTAATAATAATGACCTCACTGCCAGACTTTTTAGTTCCAGGTATACTCTACCACGTTTCTTGAGACTCGTCATTTTGTCGAACAGCTTCTGCGCTTTCTTGAGACTCATCATTATTTCAAACATCTCATGTGCTTTCCACATACTCAATATGTGTTTCCACCACTTCTCTAGCATGAGTATCATCTTTCTTCTTCTCAACCCAGATCTTTTTTCCCACGTGGAATGACTTTTTGATGCATTCTCTGTGACTAAAGAGACAACACAAACTACATTTATGAGGATACCATTCATATTCAAATATAATGGTATGGACATCAACTTCCTTAAAGTCAACATCCAATTGAATTGGAAACTCAAAGTATCTTGGAATAAGGACATGAAGCCAAGTGAATTCCATCCTTTTACATTCACTAGTGAGTCTATCCAAACATAGAGGAATTTCTAAGAAAGACCTAATTCTATCAAACATCCTTTTATCCTAGAGTTCAAGCGGAAGATCGAACACTTTCACCCGTACAGGAAATATCAAAAATCTTGAATCTAGTAATAACGTTTCATGATTTCCACTTCATAAGAATTAGAAGTTTGTCTATGACACTCCACAACCCTCCCTTAAGAACGGGCTCCAAATCATAAGGATCTGAGAATCTGACCAGAAACAATCCATTTCCTCTATTATTCACTTCAATGGAGCTAAAAACTTTCTAGATCTGAGCAAGATAGACTTCCATTGTCAGCAGATGAGGTTTAAAACCAATAATGTAGCCATTAAGGCAGTTCTTCCATTTCTCAACATTCTCAATCACCTCATTTCTTGGGTATATGAGCTTGTCCCCTTCTACTCTGTTCTTTTTTCTCTCAAACATAGTGTTTGTTTCACGATTGGCATACTAAAAAACTCTGCCCAGGACTTTGGAGATGAGTTCACAAGACCAGAATGGTTTCCTACTTCCTTTCTATAAGGGGAGGACGGCCAAAGAGGATTGCCTCCATTGTCTCCCTACACGCCACCACCACTACTCTCAACCATCTTCAAACTATCATAGTATAGTTAGTTTCTCTCATTCATTTGTATGAATTATTATTATTTACAAGTAAAAAAAAGTCTTGATAAAAAATATCTACTATGCCGATATAGACACAATATTCTACAATATCATTTACAGCTCTTCTTAGACAAGGACCTAGAGCATACATGGACCGAGACTGACTATTTCACCTCAAAGCACTATTAGCATCATCTATGGAAGGACTCTTCTGAAAATCAATGGATGTCTCCATATCCACAGTGTTACTTATTTTTTCAGTATATTGTGTGAGCTACGGACTTAGTGAATGGAAATTCAATAGTAGACCAGATAATACATATAGTTATCAAGTGTTTGCAACATAAATGGAAATAATCAAGTTATTGAAATACTAAACTAAATGAGCAATAATCTAAAATTCATCATATCACTAAAATATTGGGAATAAGTAAACAATACATGTATGAATCTAATTACTTAATCCAAATAACCAAACACAAATTCTTCAGTCCAACTTCTTAATCTCTTAGTTGTCTTATTAATACCTTGGACCCGCATGAAGTGTACCACAATATGTAAGAGTTTCGTAGCAAGCTATGATCTCATTGTACAAGACTTAGAGTAGACCCTATACTCTGAGTCTGCTACTAGCTACCCAGTCTAAAATGGGTCTCACCACATCTGGACTCAGAGGCTATATCAGTTGGTCGAATGACCTAGACTCCTCCTCTAAATTGGGTACTTACAAAGATAACCAATGCACTCTGGCTTAAACTACCTACATCACTGGTTCCTTGGGGATTGGTGCATTGAGTAGTAAGTGAATGGGTACCACTAGAAACTCCAATTAGTGTTGGACACTCCTACTATAAACCAAAAGGTCATCTACATTGGGACTAACCCCTCGGTCCCTATCAACATGCTCTAGCTTCCTCTCTAGACACTTCTAGTGGGTAAGACATTTCCTCCATTACGGTGCATGCCTCTCAAAGAATATATGGTGTTCCGGAACCTAAAAGTCTAATTGATTCTTTAGTTTCACTGAAAAATGACTTACTGAGCTCTTACTTATCTTTAGCCTATAATTTAACAATATATGTTTCTTTTTTATTCTATACTACATTTCACTATTGGAAATAATAGTGCACAATTCCATGTATTTATGGTATTTTGGAAAAGAATACAAATAAAATGCAAATTCTCAATATTGTATTTTACTTGGACTTGATATATGAACATATATGAATATATTGAATTTATTTGTGCTATACAATACTACTAAGATTTTACATTAATATTTTTGATCTGATCTAACTATATTTTACTAAAGCATTGGTATTTAAAATTGTAAATAGCTTGATCTAACTGAGCTAATCGTCAAATAATAATGATGCAATGTGCTATGTATTTTATCATTCTAAATCATAATTGAAAGGAATGAAGCTATATCACAATCTAACATGTGTTTCACTACTAAGGATATATGGAAAACCCACATACACCAATATCTTTAGAATATAATGTGCTTGAAACTCATACAAACCATGTACATGCATTCTAGAACTAAAATCATTCACCTTGAATCATTTTTTCTAATTATTTATATCATATATGCCTTCAAAACCTAAATCGGGGCTCATTGATATAAAAATAGATAAAGTAGAAGAATATACAAGATTGTGCTTCATGTTTTGAATTAGGTTTGTGAAAATCATGGGTAAAAGATAATTTCCACTCACTTTAAGTTCATTCCACCAAAATCTTGACAAAAAATCCTGAAACATTTGAATTCTAACCAAGAAAATGATTTCAAACTTTAGATATAAATTACAATAAATAAGAATTAATTGCTCTCATATAAGTCATTATACTAGTATATCAAATTTTATCTCAAAATATGAAGTTTTGAGACATTTTAATCCTAAATGGGCAAAAACCTACCAAATTAGGGCAAAATCTGACGAAAACATGAGATTTCACAAAAAAAATGATTTATAACACAAAAGTTATATTCAAAAAATTCGATATAAGTAGCATTCTATAAAATAAGCATGATGCTGACTTCCGTAACAAAATTCCCATTTTACTCAAAGATCAACCAAATTCTCTAAAATAGGATCAACATAGCATAAATCTCAAATTGAGTTTGTTGCATACTTAAATATCTAAATGGATATAAATCTACTCACCCTTATTGTAATAAGTAGGTGAAATACATGTTCCCCTGTTCCAAGAAGGTGAATTCCAAAATTCGAAAAAAGTTCCACCAAACTTCTTTAAAGTTGAAAGTCACCATAAAATCCTTAGTTTGAGATCCTTCCCAGATGAAAGTATGAGAAAAGAGAGAGAATATGGAGATATTAGGGTTTTTATCCACTTCCAAAAAGATTTCATGTACATCAATATAATTAAGAAAACTTGGAATATAGAATAAGAGAAGCAAAGAACTTGCTCGATTCAACTTGAATTTGGGGAAGAACTTGAGTAGATCAACCCTAGGTCAACATCCACGCAAAATCATTCAAAATCACCCTCTACCCTCAACCACAAAATTTCATAGAACAACGGTGGGATTTGAGTCATTTTGGGTCAAATTAGGCTGATAAGGCCATTTGAGATGCTTATTTATTTGCAAAGAGGTCCATAAATGAAGTTTTCCTTGAAATTCTATTTTTAGAACAATAATTTGGCATATCTTGAGCATTTGACCTTCGAATCAATATCCATAAAATTATATAGGTTTCAATTTTATTTTAGAGTTAATTACTAGCCTAATATCACTTATAAGTAGTAAAAATTAATTTATGAAATTAAGTAAACATAATCCCATCATTTTAATCTATTTTAGGGCAACTTCAAGACAAAAACTCTAATTTCAACATATATGGGGTTTTGTCTACCCAAATCCTATCTAGTCAACCAAAATTAACAAATAACATGTTAGTAAATCAATCATAAAAATAAATGTGTTTTATACTAATTTGGCAGAAGCTCACTATTAAACAGAAACAATGTAGGTTAAACGTTAATAAGGACTTAGGGTCTGACAAAACACCCCTCCTTTACATATTTCACCTCAAAATCCAAGAGATTGATGAAAGATAACATCACATCTAGATTAGATATCAAATTCACATGAAACATATAAAAATTGAACTTAGGGTATTATAGCCATCAATTACCTCCCAAGTAGGGGCATGATCATTACAAGCTCTCCCCCTTAACAAGTTTCATCCTCAAAACTTATATATGTAATGAAAAAGGTGCATTTTTATTTCTTTCAGCATTCTAAATTATAGTACAGCACTTACTCTTGAATTTCTTGTTTGAAGAATTTTAACTAGATTCCCTAATCACCTTATAATAAATCATTTCAATGCAAATAATAAAACATATGTTTCATGATCAATTGCTTATAATGCATTTTCTTTGAGCCTAGTAAATGTATTGAGGTTTGTCCTTTGCATGTATCTTGTCTTGAGCTATATGAACTTATACATTTTTTTTATCTACTATATTTATGTAGCACAAGTAAAAATACTAAGGAATCTACTTTGTAATTGTGGCATCTAAATCTTGAAGACCCCATAAGGTGCAACATCAAAACAACCCCAATTCTACTACTTAGCTAAAATTATGATGCTTGAGTAACATGGATCATAATAAAATATCCCTTATACTTAATTAGTATACTTTCATGCTCAATTAAAACCATAAAAACAAATTTTCCTTTTCTTAGAACACCTTTCACAAGCTATATTTTCAAAAAACCCTGAGCATCAATAAAAATAACTTTTTTATTTGTTTGTTTCTTATCCATCATTGCTTGTCACTTCTTACTTATACATATTCCTATCATGACATTATGAAGAGAAGATTGACTATGAGTGTTCAAATACTCAGAACATAGCATGGACTTATTGTCATTCCTGACTTTTATTTAACTTGCATCTCTTATATTGTGGATTTATCCAACATTGTCTTTTCTTAATCCTCCAGATACTATTCACTCACATTTCTAAATTGCATCTCTCATGCTTTAAATTAAATATTAATAGTTACTTTACCTTCTTTATATTTATTTTCTAATTTCCTAGGGCAACTTTTTTGGCACCCAAGTTCAAGTCACTATCTACCTACCTTGAGTTGCCAAATCCTAGAACATCCTTACATATATTGTTCATATACAACTTATCATCTTTAGGTTATTATTTCTTTCAAAAATTGGAAATTCATTCCTCTATTAACATCCACATTTATCTTACTTTTCATCTATATTCTCATTTTCTTTTCCTTGTATTGGGCTCTCTCTAATTGTTCCACTACGGTATTGTGACTTGTGATGTATCACTAGTACTCTTACATGAGATGTCTCTCATGATGTTTGAACTTCAAATAATCATTTCCTTTCATTGTGTTATTTCTTAGAATTTTAATTCCTTACTAAGGCAATCATCAAAGCTTTCCAATTCTTTACTAACATACCAAATACAATAATACAATCATATAGAAAACAAAGTAAACATCTAAAAATTGTACATTTGATAGTTTCTTGACAATTAATCCTTCAACAAATATTAAATTCAATTCATCCTTTTTTTGTCTCTTAGGCTATGTGTCCCAACAAATTTATATAATCATTTTCTCACACTAGTAAGGGATCCACAACCAAGTATTAGTACATAACCTGTTCTAAAGTCATATAGTACTTTGTTGATTATTATTTTCTGATATTCAAATAATTTTATGAATTTTGCTTACATGCATATGATTTCATTTTTTGTGGATATTTCTTCTCATTTTACTTTCATGTAAAAAGATATAGATGAGAAAGAAATATTAAAGTATTCTAGAGTCTATTCTTGAAGTATTCAATGGATACTTTTCTCTTAATAATCATAATATTCTTATCTTGTTTGGGTCTAGTCATATCTTATCAAAGAAAATCAACTATTTAGCATTTTCTTTCTCCTCATATTTTCTTTATTATGATTTAAGTATGTGTAATGACCCCGCCTCCCGGTAACCCCCAACCAAGGGAGACCAAAAGGTCAGAGCCGCTATCCCAATAAGTTAGGATCCATGGTTTAACATTTAATCAAAAATAACTATTAAATTCTACCAAAACTATACTAAAAGATGGAATAAAACTTTGCATACCTCTTTGAAATTTCGGATTTCTAGACTTCTATCTACAAATGGAGTCTATTCTAACTAATCCTCCTTACACTTTAATTCATATCTTTACAATGTATCAATTTACTATTTGTCCTTTTCAAGTTTGTACCTAAAACGCCAACAAACAAAGTGTCAGTCAGCATAAATGAATATGTCGGTATGTGGGGACAACCAAAATTTAACAAATATTACTAACAACCTAAATATCACAATTAAGGTATTTAACAATCTAAATTATGTTTTCAATGTGACATTCTCCACCACTTTTACCCTAACCCTGGAATACCCTCTCTAGGGTTTTTCCTTTGCAAGAGACATAAGGCCACCTTCTCCATCCTGAGCTTGGTGCCTGGGGTCACCTCTCATGGTGCCCAATAGTCATGCAAGAAACATAAGGCCACCTTCTCCATCCTAAGCTTGCTGCCTGGGGTCACCTCTCATAGTGCCCAATGGTCTTCCCTCTTGGGCTTGACCTAATTGACCTTTCCTCTAGGGCTTGGTCATGCATCATACATCAGGATGGCATGTAGGTGTGAGAATGCACATTTATAATTAATTGTGATAATCATAATGACTTTAAATATTTGCATAAATAAACATCCAACGGTTTAGGTTGCATCCAATTCGATCAATCATTCGAGAAAACTCCGTGAAACTAGATCGATTACTCATAAATAACCACATACATGTGCTGCTGATTTTTGAGATAGAATCAACCAAGTAGGGAAATCCAATCAAGCAAGCAAGTACAAGAATCCTGAAATAAACAAACAATTTCCTTTTATCAAGATCTATCCAACCCAACTTGCTCCTTAGGATTTCTAGTCCTTTTTAGGATTTCTACCCCTTTTTAGGGTTTCACATGCAATTAGGGTTTTGCCTTTACTTTTAGTACCACAAACCCTAATTAGACAAACTACTCATAAACCCTGAGTTTCACATCTTATCTCTCCTAGTAGGCTTATGAAAACATTTATCAACCTTTTCCATATATTTCGAATTAAACATAGTTTTCTCTTCTTTTAGCCTAAATTAGGGTTTCTAGATCCATTATCTTACATTCTTTGTTTATAATCCCAACTCATGCAATTTCTCATCAAAATCAGATTAGAATCTACCATTATCATTCAACAAGTTAATATTGCTCGAATTAACTTATTATGCCTCATAGATTCATTCATTAACCTTAATTAGGGTTTCTAACCAAATTTTAATACATTTTCCATCAACTTAACATACTTTTGCAAATAGAAACGAAATCAGGTTCTCAAAATATTTTTATCATGTTCCTCGTATTTTTCTGATCAAATTTCATATATTAAGTTTAGTCATCAGAGCTTCCTAGCAATTTCTACAAATTTTACAAAGAAAAACATTCTCTAGAATATTTGGCAGAGAGGGCTATTTACCAAAAATGCTAGGTTGCTCGATCGGTGGTCCGCTTGGACTACGTAGGATTAGATGGTCGACGTCATGCATCTCCACTATCTCGATCGTGCACGCTAACCCAACACTAGCCCGTTGGATTTCTCACAAGTACACAGTGGTCCTTAATCCGACGGCCGTTGATTCTCGTCTTTCTTCTTCCTATCGAACCCAGCCTATAGTGGCTCCGCGACGGCGCTCTCTCTGGAGAGGAATCGATCCAGAGAGGGATAGGGAGTTAGGGATCTAGGAGTAGTCATTTGGGTTTGCAAAGATGTGAGGAAATGAGAGGGGCTATATTTATAGGATCGGGGGGTCCCTCTAGGGTTTCCCCAAATATGCCGCCGCCCACACCTTTGGGTGATTAGGGCGTTCTTTCTAGAATACTCAAAACACCCTAAAAGCTAGGTTAGATGGGTGTGGAATCATGTCCCAAAGACCCTTGTGGTCTTGGATTCCTAGCTAGTACCGTGTGATTCAAGAAAATTGGATTAGAAATTCTCTGTTTCCCTTTCCCTTTCCTTCTGTGATTCGAGGTGGACGATGCACAGCCACCGTCGGATCCGTGGTCCTCTGGACAACGTGGGGAATCTGACGGATGTCACCGTCCCCTTGTTTCTAATTTCTTAAAAACAAAGGAAATATGTATTGAACACAGGAAACTTGTGAAACTCATATCTCTCTCCTCGTTTAATTTTTTCACTCAAATTTTAGAGGAAACTCTGTCTTGGCATTATCTACTCGAATATAAAATTTGAAACCCAAATTCCAAAGGAAAGGGATGTTTCCTTCATAAGCAAGTTATTCTTTAATAAAACCAATTTGATTGGTACTTCCTCTTTCTTAATCTTTTATTTTCTTGATTTTGATTCCTTTTTCCATTAGAAACCATGTGGACACAAAATCTTATCCAAGATGGATCCATTATCCATATATCCATATATTTCTTGTAATATCATTGTTATCTCATATTTCCTTCTTAATAAAGCAATATATAATTGATCGTGTTGCATTATCTTTGCAACTTGGACTCCTTGGAACCCAAGGAACCGTAAAGGCACGAAATCCACCTTTGGAGGATATTACCTATCCTTCTAGAGGCTTCTACCTTTTTCTCTTCTCCCTTTCTTAATATATTTTTATTAACTGAATTTATTTTTCTCTTTTATTTTCTTTTTCTTATTATTGGGCCAAATAGCCAATAAGGCCCACAAAGCAACTAATAAGGCTATTGTAAACGAAATTCATTCATTCAAATCAAACCACACCATTATTTCTTCATATATCTATATTAAGGGAAATTGCATTTCCCACCAAAAGAACCCAAAATTGGGGTTGTAACATCCTTCCCCTCTTATAGGAATTTTGCCCTTAAAATTCCACCAAGCATACAAACAAACAGGATAAGACTTTCTCATGTCCATCATGGCTCCCATGTGGCTTCACCCTCTCCATGGTGCTTCCCAAGAACCTTCATCATCTTATATTCTTACATTTGAGTTCTCTCTCACCTTGGTATCTTGTACCCTTATAGGTGACTCGGGACATTTCAGCCTCTCTTGAATCTTAATAGGTTCATGGCTCAGCACATGGCTTGGGTACCTCACATATTTCTCTAGATCGGACTTGTGGAACACAACATACATCATGTTATCCTGAGGGGTAAGGCTAAATATAAGCATCTCCACCAATCCATCTCAAATGGTCCTATGTATCGGGGACTCAGCTTTCTTAGCTATAACTCAGAGGGGTCAGATTTTCATATCACATATTCTCCCACAGTGAACTGCATGTCAGTCTGCATCGCATCAGCTCATGACTCATTCACCCCGGGGCTCTTTCAGCCATCACATGATCAAAGAGACTTCGTCTGCACACATTGTGGTCTCTCTGACCTTCCCAAGGTCTTTCCACCGACATCATCTTCATGAAGCGGTGACTGACACGGCCTCCCTTGCTGAGCTTCTTACATCCTGATAGTGGCTATGGTGGCTATCATCACAACTCTCATAGGACAAGAACTGTCTCCATGTATCACCCTGAATGAGCACACACACTCTCATGAGACCCTCTAGTCTGGATCATACTAACCATCAGTTAGGGGTGATAAGTTGTACTAGCATCAAGTTCTTCATGTACCTACTTCCACTACATGGAAGTGAATCTTTATTTCATACTCAAGAACCTTTGAACTCGCATCATGGTGTAGTTGAACCATCTCTCTCATATATCGTTCAACTAGATCTATCCCCTAACAATACTCTCTCTTTCTCTTAGATTATGTCATATAGGTAAGGAGATCTACCATAACCCATATTACATCTTGACCTTCCTCGGTCCAGGGGAGACTCACCACAATGTTCATGGTGATCAACTCCCATTCCCTCTCGGGGACTCTTTATCCTCTATATCAACTCACTGGGTTACTGGTGTTCGTCCTTCACCTCCCGGCATGCTTGGCGACAAGCCACATGCAACTATGTACACTTCTTCATCTTAGGCATCCAAAGTACTTCTGCAACTTACTATCTTAATAGTAACATGGTGTATGGTGAACTTAAAATCATGATCTCATGTATGTCATGATTCCTCAAGGTTGGTTCCTCAGAAACCCTAAAACACTCTAGTTTTGGGTTTCATCACCTTCTTTTCCAGAGAAGTGCATCTGAGGTTCTACAACCATCCTTCTATCACATCAAGCCCTGGGTTGGCTAACCAAGAAACCACTAACTTGACCAACAGGTCTATTTGTATCTGAGAATTATCCATACAGGTCTCCTCTTTGGACTTAGGTCTCACCTAACAACCTCTTCTAGCCTCTCCATGGGATAAACAAGATAGCTGCATCTCAACTAGAGCATCCATTACCACCTTACATCCTTATGTGCTAGGTAACGGTGAAGACATACACCTCCATGTATTCCACTTATTATCTCATCTCGGACTTTAGGTCTATCTTTATCAAGAAAACTCAGAGCTCATCAAACTCAAACTTATATAACTCATAAATTCCATATAGCTCATGATAAGAATGTCCTTATCAGATGACTACCTTAGTTCTCTTGGTGTTTGTAAAACATCCACACATCGTACACTCCATAAAGGTACACTACTATCTCTATCCTCATACATCTTAGAAAAATTTCAACTCACATCATCATCTTTATCCTTAGTGTATGGCATGCATACTACCCTATCTCTCACCCCCATAACGAGAGGAAATAAGCATTTGGAGGCCGTCCAAACACAGAGTTCTTCCCATTCCAAGAGTAGAGATGGTGCATATCACATTGCCAATACACCTTCTAATCTAGGTTGGAACGTGCATTACATGTCTCCACATCATGAACATCTTGATATCAGGTTTACTTCCATGGAAAATTTGTCCAAACTCACCTTGGTCATCCCAAAATCCTTAGTCATCTCCTCTAGGTCTGTAGGGTGTCGATATTTTTGGAGTCATCCCTCTTTCCTTATGCAACCAGGGAGTGCCCACCTCAAATGCTCTTTGGGCTCTATGAGCTCATGAAGGTGATCAATCTCCTAACTCATGGTCCTCGAACACGATAGTTGTTACCTCCCGACCCTACAGTCTTATGCAACTAGGAAATTAGGTAACTCTTACTCCCATCGGTCTTATCCCCACCTAACCTCAATATTGACTTAGAATTCTATCATGGTATATCTCAAAACTTAGAACTTTACCCAAGCCTCCATCATCTCTCTCGACATTTGTGGTTAGACTTACATCCTCTCATAGGGATCATGGCGACCTACCTACCTAAGTCAGGCCCCATACTGGTTACCTCTATGGTAACACATCCACATGCCCTTAGAGATGGTTATCTATGGGTCTATAGGTTCATTCTCATACTATGTACTCTCCACTTAGCTTCTCAAGGTCCTATGAGACATCTTTAGATTACCTCTAACCCAACTAAAGCTAGACCTGACAGGAGGGTCCCTTCTCAGGAGAGAAAACTATCTCGTAGTAGCAACGAAGGTCACCAACGTTCCTACGTCCAGGGTTTACATCATCATGTGCGGGCTTAGCCCTATCATGCTTCTTAGGCACGTAGCTAGTAAGAGTACAACCCACTAAGCCACCCTGGGTTCCTTGGTATATCATACTCATTCCTTACTCCTCAACATTGGACCAATATCATACATGCATATGTCACCAACCTATGTGTGAGGGGTTCGTCAAACCTATCCCCTAGCCAAGGGGTTTCCTTTTCCTCTACTCCTAAGGGATGACATGCTCCAATCTATAGGAACTCAAACCTCATCATGAGCATTAGGTGCACCAGGTTCTACTAATTCCCCTCTTAGGTCTAGGAACTCTAGGTTCACTTCTCAGGCATCTGCTGTCTAACTGCATGCTCAGCTTTTCAACCACGAACCAAATAGGTACAAGGTATAGCATGCACTTCCTACTATTCCTCCATGTGAACAACACCTCAGATCCCTACACCAGGATGACCCACTAGGTATGAGGCCTCACAACTTGATATCATACCTCCTCGGTCTAAGGAACTCACCTTTATACACCTATAAGGTAAGGTGTACACCTACATCTTCTATACATTGGTTAAGGACCCCTCTTCTCATTCTAGGGTTTGGTTCCTTTAAAGGCATCTAAGGTACGATGAGTCTTAAAGCTTCAGGCATGAGGCAACCACAACTATCTACTCAGGGTTATCTAATACATGTCATAACATACCCAACTTGTCATGGTTCCTCACGTCTCGGAGTCTAAGCCTCCAACCTTCTTTCTCAGGTCTTTCTCTCTCTCCAGAGCTAACCCTACAACCAACATTGCCACTAGAGGTTCTCTCTCTAAGAAGGTGGACCAAACTCTTAAGGATACATGCATACACCTACATGGGTGAAACGTATGATCCAAACCTATGTTCGATCAAGATTATCCAAAGTTCTACATGCTCGTCTCATGAATTATGAGGCATAACTCTCCTGGCCTAGGTCTCAAACCTGCTTCCAGTCTTGATGTCGTTCCCTTCCACGTAGGTGCATGCCTCGTCTATGCTCCTATATGTATGTTAGGGTTCCCATATGGTCACCACTAACCCCTGTAATGAAGGAGCTATCCTTCACCCTAGCAGGCACGGCCCTTCCAAGGTCGGGTTGCCAAAGAGCACTAGGTCAAACAACCTCACATAGATCATGCTTCTCACGGGTACCCAAAATCAAAACGCATGTCAGCCCACGTATATGGTCGACCATGATATCTAACTCATCATGCCATCTCTCTCTAACAACCACTTAGGGTTTAGGGTTAGCATCACCCTTAGAGGATGTGTCGGGTCTCTACCTCTTCCTGGAGACCTCTGTCTCCATGGATAACTCTCTCCTCGTCCTCCTACAACAAGGCCTAACCTCAGGTCTCTCCTGAGGGTAGGACAACACACGTCATGCAACCTAAGCATGTAACTATTCTTTAGTTTATGCTTAAACTATTGAACTTATGTCCATGACATCTTATTTACATGCTTTTCATTAATTTGGTGGAGGATTCCTTAATCTTATCATACATACCCTGACCAAAAAGGATGAGGAAGGGAGAGAAAAACCCTAAACCTTAGAATCTTAATTGAATTAGGGTTGAGAAAGGATGAAAATAGATGAGAGAGTCCTAAAGGTATCTTATTTTGAGTTAGAACCTCAAACATTGGCCAGGCAGTCACACTACATCTGGGAGTCCTCATGACCGAATAGCGGGGTGAAGGAAAATATTTCCAGCCCCCAGACTGTGATCCTTTTCTAGACACCTCTATCATCAGAAAATCCTCTAATAACTCCCTCGGTTCTACATAGTTTGTAAAATTTAATAATTATTAAGGATTAAATGAGAAACCATTCGCTCTGATACCAAATGTAACGACCCCGCCTCCCAGTAACCCCCAATCAAGGGAGAACAAAAGGTCAGAGCCACTATCCCAATAACTCAGGATCCATGGTTTAACATTTAATCAAAAATAACTATTAAATTCCACCAAAATTATACTGAAAAGCTGGAATAAAACTTTGCATACCTCTTTGAAATTTTGGATTTCTAGACTTCTATCCACATATGGAGTCTATTCTAACTAATCATCCTTACATTGTAACTCATATCTTCACAATGTATCAATTTACTGTTTGTCCTTTTCAAGTTTGTACCTAAAATGCTGACAAACAAAGCGTCGGTCAGCATAAATGAATATGTCGGTATGTGGGGACAACCAAAATTTCAAATATATTACTAACAACCTAAATATCACAATTAAGTTATTTAACAATCCAAATTACATTTTCAATGTGACATTCTCCACTTCTTTTACCCTAACCCTGGAATACCCTCTCTAGGGTTTTTCCTTTGTAAGAGACATAAGGCCACCTTCTCCATCGTGAGCTTGGTTCCTGGGGTCACCTCTCATGGTTCCCAATAGTCATGCAAGAAACATAAGGCCACCTTCTCCATCCTGAGCTTGGTGCATGGGGTCACCTCTCACAGTGCCCAATGGTCTTCTCTCTTGGGCTTGACCTAATTGACCTTTCCTCCAAGGCTTGGTCACGCATCATACATCAGGGTGGCATGTAGGTGTGAGAATGCACATTTATAATTAATTGTGATAATCATAGTGACTTTAAATATTTTCATAAATGAACATCCAACAGTTTAGGTTGCATCCAATTCGATCAATCATTTGAGAAAACTCTGTGAAACTAGATTGATTACTCATAAATAACCACATACATGTACTGCTGATTTTTGAGAGAGAATCAACCAAGTAGGAAAATCCAATCAAGCAAGCAAGTACAATAATCCAGAAATAAACATACAATTTCCTTTTATTAAGATCTATCCAAACTAACTTGCTCCTTAGGAATTCTGGTCCTTTTTAGGATTTCTACCCCTTTTTAGGGTTTCACTTGTAATTAGGGTTTTGCCTTTACTTTTAGTACAACAAACAATAATTAGACAAAACTACTTATAAACCCTAAGTTTCACATCTTATCTCTCCTAGTAGGCTTAGGAACAACATTTATCAACCTTTTCCATATATTTCGAATTAAACATAGTTTTCTCTTCTTTTACCCTAAATTAGGGTTTCTAGATCCATTATCTTACATTCTTGGTTTATAATCCTAACTCATGCAATTTCTCATAAAAATCTGATTAGAATCTATCATTATCATTCAACAAGTTAATACTACTCAAATTAACTTATTATGCCTCATAGATTCATTCATTAATCTCAATTAGGGTTTCTAACCAAATTTTAATACATTTTCCATCAACTTTACATACTTCTGCAAATATAAACGAAATCAGGTTCTCAAACTATTTTTATCGTGTTCCTCATATTTTTCTGATCAAATTTCATATATTAAGTTTAGTCATCAGAGCTTCCTAGCAATTTCTACGAATTTTACAAACAAAAACATTCTCTTGAATATTTGGCAGAGAGGACTATTTACCAAAAATGCTAGGACGCTCGATCGGTGGTCCGCTTGGACTACGCAGGATCAGACGATCCATGTCACGCGTCTCCACTATCTCAATCACACACGCTAACCCAACATTGGCCCGTTGGATTTCTCAAAAGTCCACGGTGGTCCTTAATCCGACGGTCACTGCTTCTCATCTTTCTTCTTTCTCTCGAACCCAGCCTGCGGTGGCTCCACGGCGGCGCTCTCTCTGGAGAGGAATCGATCCAGAGAGGGATAGGGAGTTAGGGATCTAGGAGTAGTCATTTGGGTTTGCAAAGATGTGAGGATCGAGAGGGGCTATATTTATAGGATCGGGGGTCCCTCTAGGGTTTCCCCAAATATGCCGCCGCCCACACCTTTGGGTGATTTGGGCATTCTTTCTAGAATACTCAAAACACCCTAAAAGCTAGGTTAGATGGGTGCGGAATCATGTCCCACAGACCCTTGTGGTCTTGGATTCCTATCTGGTACCGTGTGATTCGAGAAAATTGGATTAGAAATTCTCAGTTTCCCTTTCCCTTTCCTTCTGTGATTTGAGGTGGACGATGCACAGCCACCATCAGATCTGTGGTCCTCTGGACCATGCGGGGAATATGACGGTTGTCATCGTCCCCTTGTTTCTAATTTCTTAAAAACAAAGAAAAATATGTATTAAATAAAGGAAACTTGTGAAATTCATATCTCTCTCCTCATTTAATATTTTTCACTCAACTTTTATAGGAAACTCTGTCTTGTCATTATCTACTCGTATATTAAATTTGAAACCCAAATTCCAAAGGAAAATGGTGTTTCCTTCATAAGCAAATTATTCTTTAATAAAACCAATTTAATTGGTATTTCCTCTTTCTTAATCTTATATTTTCTTGATTTTTATTCCTTTTTCCATTAGAAACCATGTGGACATGAAATCTTATCCAAGATGGATCCATTATCCATATATCCACATATTTCTTGTAATATCATTGTTATCTCATATTTCGTTCTTAATAAAGCAATATTCAATTGATCTTGGTGCATTATCTTTGCAACTTGGACTCCTTAGAACCCAAGGAACCCTATAGGCACGAAATCCACCTTTGGAGGATATTACCTAGCCTTCTAGAGGCTTCTACCTTTTTCTCTTCTCCCTTTCTTAATATATATTCTTTTATTAACTGAATTTCTTTTTCTCTTTTATTTTCTTTTTCTTGTTATTGGGCCCAATAGCCAATAAGGCCCACAAAGAAACTAATAAGGCTATTGTAAACGAAATTCATTCATTGAAATCAAACTACGCCATTATTTCTTCAAATATCTATATTAAGAGAAATTGAATTTCCCCCCAAAAGAACCCAAAATTGGGGTTGTAACAGTATGAGTTTATAATCTATATATTATGAATGCATATCTGATACTCATTTCATTTATGTACATTATTCCTAACATCTATCATCATTGTCCTTTACTAGCTTCTTATTATCTAGTTCACATTTATATACCTTTGAAAATTTAGTATTTTGATACTTGTATAGATCACATTATGTCATGCTTGTTTCATAGTTTAAGTTACTAGGATCGATAGTTTTCCTATCTAATTTCAACTTTTTAAATAACATTTACTTCAATTAGTTTATATGGCTCATGTAAGGACAAAAAACATTAATTTTAATATTAATATCAATTTATATCCATGTGACTCAATTACTCACTCAACATCATCCTCTCTGTTCTTAGATTTGACACATACAAGAAACTAATAGGCAAATCTGAGTAAAATCAATCAATTACTTAATATAAGTATCTATATAAAATGGAAACAAGGGGATGTATACTTTAATATACCCCTCTTATCATACAACTTGTTCTCCTTAAACCATGATCATTGTTTTTCCTTTTTATTATATTTTCCTCTTAATTTTTTATCTTCATCTCAGATCTTGTTGATTCATCTCTTTTGGTAAATTACTCTTTTTCTGTGTACTTGAACTAAGAGTTTTCAGTCACTATTTCAAATTTTCACTTCATTACTAACTACAACTGACTTAACTTACTTATCCTAACGTTT